>CAMZMU010000097.1:40618835-41218835 GCA_947311845.1 Poa pratensis
AAATGCATTAGACCTAACGGCGCACCCTTAAGCTAAGCATCGGTTATTTTATCCCTAGTGGCAACAGCACATCCACAATCTTAGAAGTTGTTTTCACTCTCCCAGATTACCGGAGGCATGAACCCACTATCTAGCATAAATACTAACTCTTGGAGTTACAAGCATCTAGTTGGCCAAAACATCTACTAGCAACGGAAAGCATGCAAGATCATAAATAACATATAAGATAGATTGATAATCAACTTGACATAGTATTCAATATTCATCGGATCCCAGCAAACACAACATGTAGCATTACAATAAGATGATCTTGATCATGATAGGCAGCTAACAAGATCTAAACATGATAGCATAAAGTGGAGAGACAACCATCTAGCACTGCTATGGATCCGTAGTCCAAAGATGAACTACTCACGCATCACTCCGGAGGCAGGCATGGTGATGTAGAGCCCTCCGATGATGATTCCCCTCTCCGGCAGGGTGCCGGGAAGAGCTTCTGAACCCTCCCGAGCTAGGGTTGACGGCGGCGGCGTCTCTGGAACTTTTCGTGGATAATGGCTCGGTGTTTAGGGTTTTCCCGTGAAGATGAATAAATAGGCGAAAGGGCGACGGCTGGAGCGACCCGAGGGGCCCACACCCCACCACGGCGCGGTTGGAGGTGGGGCCGCGCTGCCCTAGGGTGTGGCTCCCTCCTCAGTCGCCTCCGTCTCTCCTTCGGACTTCGTGTACGTGTTGGAAAAATAGGAGGTCATGTCCAAGTTTCGTCCAATTCCGAGAATATTTCCAGAACAGCTTTTCTGAAATACAAAAACAGCAGAAAACAAGAACTGGCATTGTGGCATCTTGTTAATAGGTTAGTCCCAGAAAATGTATAAAAATGCTATGAAGTGTATATAAAACATGTAACAATTGGTATAATATCAACATGGAACATCATAAATTATAGATACGTTTGAGACGTATCAAGCATCCCCAAGCTTAGTTCTACTCGTCCTCGAGTAGGTAAAACGATAAAAACAAAATAATTTCTGAGGTGACATGCTACAATCATAATCTTGATCAAATAGTATTGTAAAGCACATGTTATGAATGAAGTGATCCTGGTCAATGGTCTATAGTTTGCTAGCAAGTAGATAATGAGCAAACAACTAAATCATATAAGCAAAAACTTTTCATGAATAGTACTTTCGAGACAAGCATAAAGAGTTTTGCATAAGAGTTAACTCACAAAGCAATAGATTCTAAGTAAAAGGTATTTAACCAACACAAAGGAAGATTTAAGCTTCAGCAATTGCTTCCAACTTTCAACATATATATCTCATGGATATTTGTCAACACAAAGCAATATAATGAGTGCAATATACAAGTATATAAAAATTATTGCACCAAAGTTGACACTAGTGTTTGCTTCTGAGATAGAAAGAAGTAGGAAACTGACTCAACATAAAAGTAAAAGAAAGGCCCTTCGCAGAGAGAAGCAGGGATTAAATCATGTGCTAGATCTTTTTAAGTTTTTGAAATCATAAAGAGAGTAAAAACAAGTTTTGGGAGGTGTTTGTTAATTGTCAACGAATCGGAAAATGAAAAGCACAATATGACCCCTGCCAACCAGACTTTTAAGAGCGGCTCCCATGAAGGACGTTTTCTACCAGCAAGGCAGATCATCCCTCTTCTCTTTTGTTTACACATGCAGATATTTCACTGTTTGTCATTGCTTGACTGATAAATCAGGGCAAAAATATGAAGAGAAATTAAGCGGTTAAAGTTGTAATTAATTGGGACTGGGCACCCCATTTGCCAGTTTTTTTTGCAAAATTAATGGATACGCGGATGTATATGCCGCTAGTCCGGTGGTAAAGTCTGTTTGACAGTTGACATAAAGACACCCACCCCATCGTCATGAGCTTGGTAAACATTGACATAAAAAAGAGTAATAATTTGGAATAGTTTAAAGGTAGCACATGAAAAATTTACTTGGGTGGCAAGGAAATACCACATATAGGTAGTTATGGTGGACACAGATGGCATGGATTTTGGCTCAAGGTTTTGGATGCACGAGAAGCATTCCCTCTCAGTACAGAGTTTAGGCTAGCAAGGTTATTTGAAGCAAACACAGGATATCAACCGACACAGCAAGACTTATATGAAAACATATTGCAAGCATTATAAGACTCTACACTGTCTTCCTTGTTAACCAAACCCTTTTACTAGAAAATATCTAGACCTTATAGATACCAATCATGCAACCAAATTTCAACGAGCTTTACGGTAGTTCTTCATTAATAGGTTTTAACTACATGATACAAAAGCTTAAACATGAACTACTTGATAACTCAAAACAATTGACAAGTATCAAATTATCCAATACAGTGATCTACAAGAATATGTAAGCTTTTTCCATTATACCATCTACCACATGCAGCATTTTCTGTTCCAACCAAACACCAATCAATTTATTTCAACATAAACTCTCCAAACAATTAAAAGTGAAGCAAGAGAGTACTTTCTTTAAAAAACTAACAGCTCTGAATAAGAGATGCATGCAAAACAGGAGCTAAAAGCATAGCAATAGCTAGATAAGAACACTCAACAAGTATAAGTGAAGAATAGAGTATTCATATGAAAAAGCGGAGCGTGTCTCTCTCCCAATCAAGAATGCTAGGGTCCAATCAAGTTGACCATAAGAAAAATAAAATACTGAAAATAAAAGCACACAGACGCTCCAAGTAAAGCACATATGATGTGAAAGAATTAAAATATAGTTTCACTAGAGATGACCTGATAAGTTGCTGATGAAGAAGGGGACGCTTGAGTCTTCTTGAAATATGCTGGGGTGATCCATAGGAGCATCCCCAAGCTTAAGCTTGGTGCCTGGTTGACGGGAGAGTATTTGAGGACGATGATGATGGTGATGATGAGTACTTCCCCGGCAACGGCGCCAGAAAACAGCTTGATGGCTACGTGTTGGTGAACCCCAAGAGGAAGGTTATGATGTAGACAGCAGAAGTTTTCCCTTGAGAAATCTACCCAAGGTTATCAATCCAGTAGGACTTGACGATCTATCGGAAGGTTGTTGATGTTGACTCCCCCTGGCGCTAGGGAGCTTGCACCAACGTGGAATCTGCACAGACACAAACCAGAACTTTGCCCAACACGAAACAGAGAGGTTGTCAATCTCTCCGGTCTTGCAGAAACAAAGAGTTAAACGTATGGTGTGGAAAACAGCAGGAAAAACAGCAAGTAACAGGAAACAGATGATTGCAGCAGGTTGTGTAAACAGTATGAGGAAATTGGACCAGGGTCCACAGTTCACTAGTGGTGTCTCTCTCAGAACAGATAACTAGCATGTTGGGTAAACAAATTACAGCTGGGCAATTGACAAATAGAGAGGGCATAACAATGCAATACATGCCAAGATGTCTACTATGAAATCTAGTTGGGCATTACAACAAAGTACATAGACCGTTATTCCAACCGCATCTATGCCTAAATAATCCACCTTCAAGGCAGCATCCGCATCCTTCAGTATTAAGTTGCTAACAACAGATTATTGCATGAAGTAAAGTGTGTAATGTAATCAATACAAGTGCCCTTGGACACTGCACCAATGTTTTATCCCTAGTAGCAACAGCACATCTACCATCTTAGACCTTTCTGTCACTGATCCAGATATCTAGAGACTGAACCCACTATCGAGCATAAATACCCCCTCTTGGAGTCACAAGCATCTACTTGGCCAAAGCATCTACTAGCAACGGAGAGCATGCAAGATCAAGAGCACATAGATAAACAACTTGAATAAACATGGTATCAATATTCATCGGATCCCAGCAAACACAACATCTAGCATTACAATAAGATGATCTTGATCATGTTAGGCAGCTCACAAGATCTAAACATGGAGGCACAAGGTAGAGAGACAACCATCTAGCTACTGCTATGGACCCGTAGTCCAGGGGTGGACTACTCACGCATCACTCCGGAGGCAGGCATGGTGATGTAGAGCCCTCCGGTGATGATCTCCCCTCCGGCAGGGTGCCGGGAAGAGCTTCAGAACTCCTCCGATCTGAGATTGACGATGACGGCCGCGACGGAACTTTTCGTGGAATATGATCGACCGTAATAGGGTTTTCGCGTCGCGGAGAATATATAGGCGAAGAGGCGGCGTCGGTGGCCGAGGGGGGCCACCACGCCATAGGGGGGCGCGGGCCCACCCTGGGCCGCGCCCTAGTGTGGCGTGGCCCCCTGGTGGGTCTGCTCCGACTCCCCTTTGGACTCCGTGATCTCCTCGTGATATTATTGACGATGTCTTTTGTTTCGTCCAATTCCGAGAATATTTCCTTAATAGATTTTCTGAAACCAAAAACAGCAGAAAACAGGGAACTGGCACTGTGGCATCTTGTTAATAGGTTAGTCCCAGAAAATGCATAAAAATGATATAAAGTGTAACCAAAACATGTAGCAATTGATATAATAACAGCATGGAACATCAAAAATTATAGATACGTTTGAGACGTATCAAGCATCCCCAAGCTTAGTTCCTGCTCGTCCTCGAGTAGGTAAACGATAAAAACAGATAATTTTTGAAGTGACATGCTACCAACACAATCTTTGATCAAATAACAATGTAATGCACATGATCTGAATGAAGTGATCCAAGCCAATGGTCTATAGTTTGCAAGCAAGTAAATAAAGAGTAAACATAAGTGATCACACAAGTGCAAACTTTCATGAATAACACTATAAAACATTTAGAGATATAATAGTCTAACATAATAGTTAGTTCACAGCAGCAATAATTCTCAACATGAAAGTGTTTGTATCAACACAAAGGAAGATAATAGCTTCAGCTTTTGCTTCAACTTTCAACATGTATATCATATAGATAATGTCAATGCAAAGAATATGATCAACCAAACACAAAGTTATGTAAAAACTGTTATACTGGAGTTGACAATGATGTTTGCTTAAGTAGACAGAAAGAAGTGGGAAAACTGACTCAACATAAAAGTAAAAGAATGGCCCTTCGCAGAGGGAAGCAGGGATTAACATCATGTGCTAGAGCTGTAGTTCCCGAAGGCATATAGAGAGCATAAAATATTGTTTTGTAAGGTAATGGTGTATACAGGTGTCAACAAATCAAATAGCAGGTACTTGTCATCTTCCATGGCTAACTAACTTTTAGAGCGGTTCCGAGAGTTTTTAGGACTGCACTTGTAACAAGCACTTATTGGTGACACTCCTCCCAACCATTTACTTTCCACAAACCATGGCTAACCGAATCCTCGGGTGCCCACCAACATTCACCATGGAGGAGTGTCTATTTATTTATTTATAGGGTGGACTAACCAGCTCTTTAATGCAAAATAAAAGGTGGAGAAGCAGATGAAGCTGCCAATCCTTGTAAATTAATTAGCATGGAAGATGACAAATCTCACTACTACGTCCTTATGAGCTTTTCAAGTAGTGACACAAAAAGGAAATGTAACAGTTTTGAGTAGTTAGTAGATAGCACATGAAGAAATTTACTTGGAATGGTGAAAACACCACATAATAGGTAGGTATGGTGGACACAGGTGGCATGGATTTGGCTCAAGGTTTTGGATGTACAAGAAGCATTCCCTCTTAGTACAGAGTTTAGGCTAGCAAGGTTATTATAAGCAAACATCATTATCAACTGGAATAGCAAGAGTGTACATAAAACACAAGGTTTGACGAACCATAGACTCCCACTGTCTTCCTTGTTAACACATAGCCTTCATCCAAAAATTATCTAGACTACTATGGACTTCCAATATGCAACAGATTATTATAGCAGAAAATCCTTATAGTAGTTCTTCATTAATAGCCATTACTTACATGATGCACAAGCTTAAACATTAATTACTTGACAGCTCAAAACAATTGGCAAGCATCAAATTACTCAAGACAACGATCTAAAAAGATTCATGTAAGCATTTTATACCACTACCACATGCATAGCATTTTTCTGGTCCAACCAAACACCAATCAACTTATTTGACAACTCTCCAAACAGATATAAGTGAAGCAAGAGAGTACTTTCTTCAAAAGAAACTGAAAGCTCTAACAAGAGATACATGAAAAACTGAGAGCTAACAGCAATAACAGCAACTAGACAGGAATACTCAACAAGTATAAGTGAAGCACAAGAGTATTCTAATGAAAAAGTGGAGCGTGTCTCTCTCCCAAACATGAATACTAGGATCCAACAAGTATAGCACAGCAAACAAAACAAAACAAACTGAAAACAAAAACACACTGACGCTCCAAGGAAGAGTACACTAGCATGAAGCAATAAAAATATAGCACCATTAGAGATGACCTGATAATTTGTAGATGAAGAAGGGGATGCCTTGGGCATCCCCAAGCTTAGATGCTTGAGTCTTCTTGAAATATGCTGGGGAGGTAAGCCTCCCCAAGCTTAAGCTCTTCACTCTTCTTGATCATGTAATATCATTCTCCTCTATCAACACTTGAAAACTTCCTTCACACCAAAACTTAACAGCTTTTCTCATTAGCAGGTTAGTGCACTAAAAGATAATACTTCAAAGTTCTAGCAAAGACAAAACTCACAAGCCAACTATTTTAAACATTAGCCACTGTTACTAGGCTCAAGTGGGCACTTTTACACGAAAAGAAACCACTTAAAAACTTGTAAAAGAGAGAATGCAAAATAAAAGACAGAATCTGTCAAACCAGAACAGTCTGTAATGACGAATTTTTTCGAGGCACTTACGATGCTCAGATGAAAACTTTTGAAATAATGAAAGTTGCGTAACATCATCAGGAACATGCACAAAAAGTTTCAGCATTTTTCGATTTTTTCTGATTTTCTACTGAATTAAACGGTGACGAACAGCAATCTGTCCCAATGCAGTCCCGAAAATAAAAACCAACTTTGCATTAGTAACTCTCCTTGGCACAACAAAACAGCAAATAAAAGATACAAAGGAGTTGCTACAGAGGTAAACAAGCATCCTTGACTCAAGAAAACAAAAATAAAACAGCAAATAAAAACATGGGTTATCTCCCAGAAGTGCTTTTCTTTAATGCCTTTGAGCTAGGCATGAAGAGATGCATCAAGTATTGTCAAGACCAGAAACATCAAGGTTCCCAAAAGCTTCAGATAAATCATAATTCACAACAAGAGGGGTTTTCATTTTAGCTAGTTCTTGAGAAGAAAACTTGAGAGGCCCACTGCAAGCTTTATTAGTAAATTCATAAAATCCATTATCCAGCACATCAGAAGTTGAAAGTTTTGGTTTAGGCCCCTTAGGTACATACATGAATTTCTTTCCTTTATCTAGAATATACCCTTGCTTCTTAGTTTTGAAAGAGGAAAAAGTATTACTCATGGTGTCAATGACTTCCTCTATCTCCTCAATCCTAGAGTTTTGATCATGATTTTTAAAGCAAGTTTCTAGAGCAACAATTCTTTTATTAAGATCTTCCAAGGATTTATCAAATTTTTCAGTGTTCTCAAGTAGTTTTTCAAGCTTAACATCAATACTTGGAAGATTCTCTACAACCTCAAGCTTTTTCATAACATCCTCAAGAGAGACTTCAATTTTAATTTCATTAACAGGTGGTATTCCTACTAGACTTTCAAGGATGTAGCTAGCCTCTAGAGCAGGTGTTCCTAGGAAGTTACCCCCTGTCAAAGTGTCCAAAACATATCTATACCAATTGGTAATGCCAACATAAAAGTTCCTAAGAAGGATTGTAGTGGAATGTTTTTTAGCACACCTATGATGAGCATTACTAATTCTGTACCAAGCATCTTTTAAACTTTCTCCCCCTTGTTGCTTAAAAGTTCGAACCTCAACCTCAGGAGATGAAACAAAATAAGAAGAACCAGACATGATGAGCAAACCGAAATAAACTAGATGCAGGAATTTAATTTTTTTGGGTTTTTGATTTTTAACAGCAAGCAAAACAAAACTAAAACAAGACAAAAAACAAAGTAAAGAGATTGGAACTGAGAGACTCCCCTTTCCAATAGCCTCCAAGTCCCCGGCAACGGCGCCAGAAAACAGCTGGTGCCTGGTTGACGGGAGAGTATTTGAGGATGATGATGATGGTGATGATGAGTACTTCCCCGGCAACGGCGCCAGAAAACAGCTTGATGGCTACGTGTTGGTGAACCCCAAGAGGAAGGTTATGATGTAGACAGCAGAAGTTTTCCCTTGAGAAATCTACCCAAGGTTATCAATCCAGTAGGACTTGACGATCTATCGGAAGGTTGTTGATGTTGACTCCCCCTGGCGCTAGGGAGCTTGCACCAACGTGGAATCTGCACAGACACAAACCAGAACTTTGCCCAACACGAAACAGAGAGGTTGTCAATCTCTCCGGTCTTGCAGAAACAAAGAGTTAAACGTATGGTGTGGAAAACAGCAGGAAAAACAGCAAGTAACAGGAAACAGATGATTGCAGCAGGTTGTGTAAACAGTATGAGGAAATTGGACCAGGGTCCACAGTTCACTAGTGGTGTCTCTCTCAGAACAGATAACTAGCATGTTGGGTAAACAAATTACAGCTGGGCAATTGACAAATAGAGAGGGCATAACAATGCAATACATGCCAAGATGTCTACTATGAAATCTAGTTGGGCATTACAACAAAGTACATAGACCGTTATTCCAACCGCATCTATGCCTAAATAATCCACCTTCAAGGCAGCATCCGCATCCTGTTCAGTATTAAGTTGCTAACAACAGATTATTGCATGAAGTAAAGTGTGTAATGTAATCAATACAAGTGCCCTTGGACACTGCACCAATGTTTTATCCCTAGTAGCAACAGCACATCTACCATCTTAGACCTTTCTGTCACTGATCCAGATATCTAGAGACTGAACCCACTATCGAGCATAAATACCCCCTCTTGGAGTCACAAGCATCTACTTGGCCAAAGCATCTACTAGCAACGGAGAGCATGCAAGATCAAGAGCACATAGATAAACAACTTGAATAAACATGGTATCAATATTCATCGGATCCCAGCAAACACAACATCTAGCATTACAATAAGATGATCTTGATCATGTTAGGCAGCTCACAAGATCTAAACATGGAGGCACAAGGTAGAGAGACAACCATCTAGCTACTGCTATGGACCCGTAGTCCAGGGGTGGACTACTCACGCATCACTCCGGAGGCAGGCATGGTGATGTAGAGCCCTCCGGTGATGATCTCCCCTCCGGCAGGGTGCCGGGAAGAGCTTCAGAACTCCTCCGATCTGAGATTGACGATGACGGCCGCGACGGAACTTTTCGTGGAATATGATCGACCGTAATAGGGTTTTCGCGTCGCGGAGAATATATAGGCGAAGAGGCGGCGTCGGTGGCCGAGGGGGGCCACCACGCCATAGGGGGGCGGGCCCACCCTGGGCCGCGCCCTAGTGTGGCGTGGCCCCCTGGTGGGTCTGCTCCGACTCCCCTTTGGACTCCGTGATCTCCTCGTGATATTATTGACGATGTCTTTTGTTTCGTCCAATTCCGAGAATATTTCCTTAATAGATTTTCTGAAACCAAAAACAGCAGAAAACAGGGAACTGGCACTGTGGCATCTTGTTAATAGGTTAGTCCCAGAAAATGCATAAAAATGATATAAAGTATAACCAAAACATGTAGCAATTGATATAATATCAGCATGGATCATCAAAAATTATAGATACGTTTGAGACGTATCAATGCTCTTCACTCTTCTTGATCACATTATATCATCCTTCTCTCTTGACCCTTGAAAACTTCCGCCACACCAAACTCAGAGTAATTCTCATTTGAGGGTTAGTGCACAATCAAAAACTCACATGTTCTATAAGGACACAAACATGACCGTTACTTTTAACATTAACTACTGCCACTGATGTTATGTGAAGCTCTTCACCCTAAAAAGAATTCCACTCAACACTAGTAAAAGAGAGAATGCGAAAAATAAATGACAGAATCTGTCTAAACAGAACAGTCTGTAAAGACGAATTTGTTCGAGGCACTTACGTTGCTCAGATCGAAAAACGCAAAACTAACGAAAGATGTGTACATACCTGAGGATCACGCACAAAAATTTGCAGATTTAAATAATTTTTCTGTGATTTTACAGAAGTAAAACGGTGAACAGCAGAAATCTGTTTCTGCGCAGAAATCCAAATCTATCATCATCTTCCTATTAGAGGCTCCACTTGGCACAACAATGCGATAAAGTAAAGATACAAATGAATTGTTACAGAAGTAAACAACTCCTTGACTCAAAAAGAAAAGAAAAATTGCAGAAATAAAATAATGGGTTGTCTCCCATAACTTCAACGCCTTTCAGCTAGGCGCAGAAAGTAAGAATCAAGTGTTTCCATGTGAAGAAGCATCAACAAAATAATTTGCTCTAACAATAGAATCAAAAGGTAGCTTCATCTTCTTTCTAGGGAAGTGTTCCATACCTTTCTTGAGTGGGAATTGATATTTAATATTCCCCTCTCTCATATCAATAATAGCACCAACAGTTCTAAGGAAAGGTCTTCCTAAAACAATAGGATAAGAAGCATTGCATTCAATATCCAAAACAACAAAATCAACGGGGACAAGGTTGTTGTTAACCATTATAAAAACATCATCAACTCTCCCCAAAGGTTTCTTTATAGTATTATCAGTAAGGTGAACATCCAAATAACAGTGTTCCAAGTGTGCTAAATCAAACATATCATAAAGTTTCTTAGGCATAACAGAAATACTAGCACCAAGATCACATAAAGCATTGCAATCAAAATCATTCACCTTCATTTTAATGATGGGCTCCCAACCATCTTCTAACTTCCTAGGGATAGAAGCTTCATGTTTTAATTTCTCTTCCCTAACTTGCATGAGAGCATTAGTAATGTGTTTAGTAAAAGCCATGTTTATAGCACTAGCATTAGGACTTCTAGCTAGCTTTTGCAAGAACTTAATTACTTCAGAAATATTGCAACCATCAAAATCAAAATCATTATTATCAAAGGTAATGGACCATTGTCTCCCATGTTTTGAAAAATTTCAGTACTTTTATCAAGAACAGTTTCAGTGTTGTCAGACAATTTTAAACGTTTTGCAATAGAAGTAGAGACATTGCCAACACCAATTACTTTACCATTAAGAGTAGGAGGTTTGTTAACATTTGAAACTTCAGCATTGCTAGTGGTGGTAATAGTGTAAACTCTAGCAATATTATTCTTTTTAGCAATTTCATCCTCTCTTTCCCACCTAGCATGCAACTCAGCTAGCATCCTAACATTGTCGTCAATTTTAACTTGAATGGCATTGAGAGTTTTGCTCTCTTTAACATCATGAGGCATATTCTTAATTTTTATCAAATCAACATCAAGAGCAAGACTATCAACTTTAGAGGCAAGAACATCAATTTTCCCAAAAAAATTCTCAACAGTTTTATTAAAAGAAGTTTGTGTACTAATAAAATCCTTAAGCATGACTTCAAGATCAGAGGGTACACTCTTATTGTTGTTGTAGTTATTGTTTTTAATGAAGTTCACATCAATATGCTCTTCTTGAGCAACCAAAGAAGCTAAAGGAACATTATTTGGATCAACATGCATTTTTCCATTTGTAAGCATAGACATAATAGTATCAATCTTATCACTCAAGGAAGAGGTTTCTTCAACAGAATTTACCTTCTTACCTTGTGGAGCTCTTTCGGTGTGCCATTCAGAATAATTTATCATCATATCATCAAGAAGCTTTGTTGAAGCACCCAAAGTGATGGACATAAAGGTACCTCCAGAGGCCGAATCTAATAGGTTTCTTGAAGAAAATTTTAATCCCGCATAAAAGGTTTGGATGATCATCCAAGCAGTCAGTCCATGGGTGGGACAATTCTTTACCAATGATTTCATTCTCTCCCAAGCTTGAGCAACATGCTCATTATCAAATTGTTTGAAATTCATAATGCTACTTCTCAAATATATGATCTTAGCGGGAGGATAATATTTTCCTATGAAAGCATCTTTGCATTTAGTCCATGAATCAATACTATTTCTAGGCAAAGATAGCAACCATTCTTTAGCACATCCTCTCAAAGAGAAAGGAAAAAGTTTCAGTTTAATAATATCACCATCTACTTCCTTATACTTTTGTATCTCACAAAGTTCAACAAAATTATTAAGGTGAGCAGCAGCATCATCAGTACTAACACCAGAGAATTGCTCTTTCATAACAAGATTTAAAAGTGCAGGTTTTATTTCATAAAACTCTGCTTTAGAAGCAAGTGGAGCAATAGGTGTACTAATGAAATCATTGTTGTTCGTGCTAGTGAAATCACATAACTTAGTGTTCTCAGGGGTACTCATTTTAGCAAAATTAAAACAAGACAGAAAAATAACAATTCGAAAATAAAAGTAACTAATTTTTTGTGTTTTTGATAAATAAAGCAAACAAGACAAGATAAAAATAAACTAAGCAAGACAATAACAAAGTAAAGAGATTGGAAGCGTGAAACTCCCCTTGCAGAAGTCCTCTTGCTCCTCGGCAACGGCGCCAGAAAAATGCTTGATGACGTGGGACACACGTTCGTTGGGAGACCCCAAGAGGAAGGTATGAAGCGGTGCAACAGCAAGTTTCCCTCAGTGAGATACAAAGGTTATCAGATCCAGTAGGAGCAAGAAGCACTTCCGAAGGTTGTCAACGGTGTCAGAAAAGTACTTGCGTGTGGAAGGGAGTTCGGCTATTGACGTGGAACCTGCACACAACACAATCAAACTACTTTGCCCCAACGAAACATGAAGGGTGTCAATCTTCCTGGCTTGCTGAAAATAAAGGATTAAACGTATGGTGTGGAAAATAGTGTTTAATTGCAGAGAATGAAAAGGAACAATGATTGCAGTTGGTTGTATTATCAGTGTAAAAGAATGGACCGGGGTCCACAGTTCACTAGTGGTGTCTCTCCATAAAAGATAACTAACATGCTGGGTGAACAAATTACAGCTGGGCAATTGACAAAATATTGAGCGCATGACAATGCATATATATGACATGATGACTACTATGATATTCATGTGGGCATTACGACAAAATACATAGACCGTTATCCAACTGCGTCTATGACTAATAATCCACCTCCAGATTGTCATACCGAGTTCCCTGTTGGTATTAAGTTGCAAGCAACGGATAATCGCATTAAGTAATGTGCGTAATGTAAACAAATGCATTAGACCTAACGGCGCACCCTTAAGCTAAGCATCGGTTATTTTATCCCTAGTGGCAACAACACATCCACAATCTTAGAAGTTGCTGTCACTCTCGCAGATTACCGGAGGCATGAACCCACTATCTAGCATAAATACTAACTCTTGGAGTTACAAGCATCTACTTGGCCAAAGCATCTACTAGTAACGGAAAGCATGCAAGATCATAAATAACATATAAGATAGATTGATAATCAACTTGACATAGTATTCAATATTCATCGGATCCCAGCAAACACAACATGTAGCATTACAATAAGATGATCTTAATCATGATAGGCAGCTCACAATATCTAAACATGATAGCATAAAGTGGAGACACAACCATCTAGCTACTGCTATGGACCCGTAGTCCAAAGATGAACTACTCACGCATCACTCCGGAGGCGGACATGGTGATGTAGAGCCTTCCGGTGATGATTCCCCTCTCCGGCAGGGTGCCGGGAAGAGCTTCTGAACCCTCCCGAGTTAGGGTTGACGGCGGCGGCGTCTCTGGAACTTTTCGTGGATAATGGCTCGGGTGTTAGGGTTTTCCCGTGAAGATGAATAAATAGGCGAAAAGGCGGCGGCTGGAGCGACCCGAGGGGCCCACACCAAACCACGGCGCGGTTGGAGGTGGGCCGCGCTGCCCTAGGGTGTCTCTCCTTCGGACTTCGTGTACGTGTTGGAAAAATAGGAGGTCCTGTCCATGTTTCGTCCAATTCCGAGAATATTTGCAGAACAGCTTTTCTGAAATACAAAAACAACAGAAAACAGGAACTAGCACTGTGGCATCTTGTTAATAGGTTAGTCCCAGAAAATACATAAAAATGCTATGAAGTGTATATAAAACATGTAACAATTGGTATAATATCAACATGGAACATCAGAAATTATAGATACGTTTGAGACATATCAGCTGGTCAAGGAAATCGTACAGCATACCCTCCTTGGCGTCGTGATTCACTGTCGTGACGCCGTCATTTGACAGGGCGACGATGTGATTGCCTCGCTGGCGCATCCGCGCACGCATATGAAAATAGCGTGTGTTCGCATCCCCTTTTGCAAGCCAGAGCACTCGTGATCAATGCCTCGCAATCGTGTGTTCCAGGGAGGCGAGGCCTAGGACCTTCATCTTCAGTTCGTTGCGGAAGGCATGCTCCGAATCAGACAACCGTCGCGATTCCTGCGCAACATCCAGCCGTACTATGATTTCCTTGGCTAACAGCAATTGGCGCTTCACGCTCCCAATGCGCCGATTGTTCCAGGATTGGAGCGCTCGAGCGGTTCTAGTCAGCAGTGCATGCAGGGAGCAATGGGGTTGAGATTCAGATTTAGAGGCGCTAACCATGCTTCAGAGACAACCTGCAGGAAACCATCAAACTTGGGCCAAATGGGCTCAAAGTGGAACCGAAAACAGCGTGGCGACTGGAGATCCATGTGCAGAAAGATTGGACAATGATCAGAACCTGTAGAAGAACTAGCCCGGAGCAAGCAGTTGGCGAATCGTTCTTCCCAATCAGCCGAGTAAAACCATCGATCAAGCCGCACAAGCGTAGGCTCGCGGCGCTCATTGCTCCATGTGTAACGTCTTCCATGCAAGTTGAGCTCAGCCAGCTCGAGATCATCAAGAAATCTCCTGAAGCGCGCCATCCATCTCCTATCCAGGTTCGAGTTGTTTTTATCTGCCGCCTGATATATCAGGTTCAAGTCGCCCGTGACCGCCCAGGACCGGGATGCGTCGCACGGAACGTGCGCAGCTCCTGGAAAAACAGCATCCTCTCCTCACGTCCGAAGGGGCCATAAACCGCTGTTAGCCACCACGGAGGGGAGGGATCACAACATTGCCTAATTCGCACGGAGAGGGCATGCGTGTGGAACACAACACCAGACACTTCCCAAACTGACGTTCGCCATGCAATCAGGATCCCGCCTCGGGTTCCATTGGACGGCAGGAAGAAGTACTCAAAACCGGGACCTAGTATCCGTAGGATTAAGCGATCATCTATTACAGTGAACTTGGTCTCCTCAACACACACGAGGGAGAGATGTTCATCCCGTACGACGTCGCGGAAGAGATCACAGCGCGCGGGTGAGTTCAAGCCCCGAAAGTTCCAGCTTCCTATGCTTTCATTGGGTGTAGCCATATGGAAGATCTTTGTGCAGCGGGGGCCTAAGAGGCGACCTCAAGCTGCTCGCTGTGCTCCGCGACATCCACGTCCTTCGGCTCCTCCCTAGAGAAGAGCTCGCGCAAGGCTTGGATACGGTGCTCCAGCACCTCGTTGGCGAAGAACGCCTTGTATCTCGACAGCGTACCATCGTCGATCTGCTCCGGTCGGTCAGCCAATCCCAATTGGCAGATGATGGTTTTCTGGGCCCACGAAAGAGTGCCGGGGACTTCGTTTCCGCAGAACTTGGCGATACGTCCGCTACGCCTCGGTATGGGCGGCAGTGGGGCCAGCTTTAGAGGAGGGCAGAGTAGAGGTTGTGCCAGCGTCGTAGTGCAAGCACGAACGAGCTCATCCGCAGAGAGCGAACGGTGCGCAACCGGCGTGATTGGTACTTCGAACCACTCTGCATCGGTGGCATCCGATCTGGTACCAATTGCGGCAGGGTGGAGCCACGAGAACCCCACATCATCGTCCTCCCAGCGTGACTCCAGGATCGACGTGGGCGAGGCTGGCTCACGCTCCCCACACGGGGAGGGATCCAAAGACCGGCCCGTGCGTGTGATGGAATCGTTGTGGGGCAGCATGCTAGCCGCGCAGGACCTGGTGGACCCAACAGATTGGGCGCTTCCAGTTGGCGAGTCCTGAGCGGTGGGCCAAGGCATGTCAGCGGCATCCGGCTTGGCAGCATCTGGTGATTCAAACCGCGGCTGATAGGGGTTTCTTCGCATTCGTGGCTCCGCCATCATTGAAATGATGTTTCCACGTAGTATGTTTATGAGGTAGGCATGTCGAGAGTGACACATGGGACCGAGGAATTGTGGCGACGCTCACCGCAGTGCGACAAACTTATCCGGCAAAAGTCAACAGATGGGGTTGAAAATATTGAAAATTCGTCTGGCGTGATCGAGGATTCAAGTTGCTGGTTCCCTCGACGAATTATCCTCCTCCTCGCCGTAGAGGTGGCGCAACAGTTCGTCGTCTTGAGAGGGGTGCAGTCAGCGTCCAGTAGTGTCCTGACTCCTGAGGCGACATTCTAGGTTTAGTTCAGGAGTGATGTCGTTAGGGCTTGGCATGGAAGCGCAGTCGGGAAACGAGAGAAATGAGCCACTCAGGCTTAAATAGGCGGAGGCAAGAGGAGGTCCACCGCAGAAGATTTGGAAACGGGGACAGGGAAAGAGAAAAATGAGCCACTAATAACTAAAATTGCTCGGGATTTAGATAGTCATGTGTTGTTGTTCTGGGACTCGCGCCGAGTTGATGAAGTACACGCGCCGTATGTTTGACGTTATAGCTTCAATGTTTTTGGAACATCGCATGATACCAGTTGATTGTGTAACCAGCACCTGCATTTTTTTTATACCCTTGTATTTTCTCGTTGAACAGACGAAAATTTGGTTTAAGCAAACACCCACATGTACATCAACTTGAACGTAGGGATGTAAATGGGTACCTAAACGGCGCTACATAATCCCATTTATTGGGGTCAACAGTTCAAAAAGTTTTCCGATTCGTGAGAAAATGAACTACGATGCACGCATACGGGATTAGGTGCCTAGACATCCTTCCAACGAAAATTAGCAGGTTAGGCACGGTTTTTTTTGTTTGTTTTGAGAATTGCTGTCTAATTATTATTCGGCCTCATTCCAACGAAAATATATACTTGACGTACAGCCCACAAGCCCACATCCTGCAAAATCAAAAGACTGCTAATGCAACGAAAATAAATACTTGACGTTCAGATGCGTGAGTCGAGGGATTCGAGACGAGCAGTTTTCTTCGACTAGGGCTTCGAACCAGGAATCGCCTCGCCGCCGCCACCGTTCATGGCCAATCTCTCTCCGCCTAGCTACCTACCCGTCGCGTCACCGTCCATCGTTGATCACCAAGGCGGCCAAATCCTTCCTGCTTGGAGCAGCCGGGCGGCCGGCTACCACTTCCTTGCCTGCGATCTAGACCAAGATCTAATCGACAAATCGAGTACTCAAGACTCAGGTACGTGTACTATGGTCTATACAGTATATAGACAACTAGACATCACTACATCAGTAGCTGGGTCACGAGATCGGTTTCAAATTATTGCACAGAGCAAAGAAATTAGTTAACCAATTGGAAATTAATGTGATTTATTTGTTTATCACTGAGATTCATGTCCTTTGTGTTATCTTACTTTTCTGAAATCTGTTATATTTAGGTATTAATCAACAAAACCGAGTCATCTTGCTAAAAATGTATTCTATTAGCAGTTTGGTCGTGGTATGATTAAAAATGAAGAGAAATAGTACATCGATAATATGTAGTCGGCCTTTTCCACGGATCTGCTAGTCGTAGGTCTACAGCTTCATGCGCATTCTGCATATTTACACACCTTCTGAACCGCCGGACGTCGGTGCAATATCAAGTAAGATCCAGATTAAAATGACGATATCATTATCCCCTCTCGTACTCATGCGTTTCCCTATCGACGCTAGCTACCTGCGCCGGCGGCCTCTGCCTAAAGCTCAGGCACGTAGACGCGAAGGTCAACATCATCATGGCGGAGAGCACATGCGCTGCGTCGGCGAGCGCACCCACCGTCGCCTCTCATCTGTGCTCGTGGTGGCGCGCCCGTCCATACATAGCCGGCCGTTCACCCGCGAAAACCGATGATCGAAGATACGAATTGCGCCATATGAATTGGAGAAGTGCATTACCGTCCTACTGCTGCTTCCCTCAGACCCTCCCTCTGTTCGACTTCTCCCAGCCATGCTTTGCCCACTCCGTTTCGTCGTAGTGAGGTAGGGCGCCGTTCGGGCTCGAGGAGTTCACGTTCAGGTCGGAAAAGGTGGCCGTCGTCTTTGTGGGGCAGCACTTCGGTGCCAAAATGTTGCAGGATACTGCACCAGGACAGCGATACAGGCGGGATAAGCATATCCCAAAGTATCCCATTTTTTACTTAAAAAAGGAAAAAAATATCAGAATACGTACGATTGGGATATGCATGGATATGTGCTGTCTCGGTCTAATTCTTTCAACGGCAATGGTTTGTCCGATGGCAAACTACTTTGGAGGTCCGAAAAGCTGATGATCAGCGATGGAGCCGCGTCGACCTCGGATGAAGAGGTGATCTGTCTATTTTTTTCTTTAGTGGCTGCTACGGTGGTGCCGAAAAAGATGGATAGACGTTGGTTTGTCACATAGATTTATCCTATCTTTCCAGATCTGTAAGATCGGTGTATACGTACTTTGTATCTCGTCTTTTATTTATCAATGAGAATCGTATTACCATGAAAAAAAAGAAGGCCTACTCAATACGGAGTAGATGATAAAACCTAATCGCCTGGAATCCTCTCGCAGTCACCTGCTAGTTGCCACATCCTGAGGACTCGGAAGTTTTGGCGCATCTGGAAGCTCCCTCTCGGCGCCGCCAGCCGCGCTGCTCACCGCTCGTCCTTCATTCTTCAAATCTTCGCCATTCATCCAACTTAGAGAATATGTACGCAAGTAAGTATCAATCCACTTGCTTCAATCTCTGTATCTTAACATGTTATGGCTATGGATTGCGAATTGGGGGAGAAAAAATTCATCTATTTTTCTCAATGTTAGTGAATGGCGTTTTATTGAAGCTCAACATCTTCGTGTCGTCTAGAAAGTGTTCATCTGGTAGGGAGAAAAAGAAAAGAAACGAGTACACGAGCTGATACTGGATATCATGCTTGAGAGGATCCATGGATTAAATTTTAAAGAGTAACAAATGTATACCCATAATGTCTATTTCCGTTTAATTATGGAATAGTCATATGTCAAAGTAGATGCAGACCTAAGATTCAATAGGCTACCAGATATTCTCTTCGCGACCAAATCCCTTTCATTAGACCGGTTGAAAGTAAATATTATAATAAAATAAACAGAAAAAATACTAGCACTAGAAATGAGCTAGATGGATAGTGGAGTATATTGAAATAAATGCAACATTTTCTATCAATGCCACCATAACAAATTTCCAGGAGCTTGGCTACGACAAACTCGCCCTTTTCAAGCTCACCGTCCTTTTCCTCATCCTGCATGGGAGGAGTCGTGTCAGAATTATTGCCATGGCCATATTGGTCACATGGAGGATAAGGAAGAGATTGGTGAGATCGAAAAAGATGAGTTTGTTGTATACAAGCTCAGGAAATGTGCTATGGTGGCATCGATAGGAAAATTTGGATTTAATTTGAAAT
Source organism: Poa pratensis (assembly GCA_947311845.1). Lineage (NCBI taxonomy): Eukaryota > Viridiplantae > Streptophyta > Magnoliopsida > Poales > Poaceae > Poa > Poa pratensis. The sequence continues at coordinate 40,638,430 of CAMZMU010000097.1, forward strand.
ACTCCATTATCCATTTTGTTTATTTCTAGTCCTATTACTTTATCTGTTCAGGTTGTTGTAATATTTATTTTGAATGGATGCAATGGAAGAGATTTGGTCGTGAAGTGGATACCTAGGACCCTATTGAAAATCTTAGGTTTGTATCATTTTTTACATACTAATGTTACATAATAATGTCTATTTCCGTTGTAATTATGGAATAGTCATATGTCAAAGTAGATGCAAATCTAAGATTCAGTAGGCTACCAGATATTCTCTTCGCGACCAAATCCTTTCATTACACCGATTGAAATTAAATAGTATAACAACCTAAACAGAAAAAATACTAGCACTAGAAATTAGCTAGATGGATAGTGGAGTATATTGAAATAAATGCAACATTTTCTATCAATGCCACCATAACAAATTTCTAGGAGCTTGGCTACGACAAACTCGCCCTTTTCAATCTCATTGTCTTTCTCCTTATCCTACATGGGATGAGTCGCGTCAAAATTATTGCCATGGCCATATTGGTCACATGGAGGATAAGGAAGAGGTTGCTGAGGTCGAAAAAGACGAGTTTGTTGTAGACAAGCTCTTGAAATCTGCTATGGTGGCATTGATAGGAAAATTTGGATTTAATTCGAAATACTCCATTGTACATTTGGTTTATTTCTAGTCCTATTACTTTATCTGTTCAGGTTGTTGTAATATTTATTTTGAATGGATGCAATGGAAGGGATTTGGCCGTGAAGTGGATACCTAGGACCCTATTGAAAATCTTAGGTTTGTATCTATTTTTACATATTACTGTTACATAATAATGTCTGTTGGCATAATCTTGTGCTCCCCAAAATATCTAGCCAATGTTGCTTAGTAGCTAAGGTAGTAGAGGTAAAATCAGATTTGGAACTCAGCACAGTTCTAGAAATATCTACACAGAGTAAAAGAGAAATTGGTTTTCACTACCGTTTCTTAGTAGTTAAGCTAGGAGCTAGCAGTAGCAAACTTCTCTTTCCCATCTTAGTTGGAGCTAGTTGTATTCTTAGTTGGAGCTAGTTGTATAAGTCGGTTTGTGAGTCCTATATAAGGACATGACTATCACATGTAAAAAGAAGATAAGGAGAAGAAGCTTGTAAGCCAAGATGTAGCCTCATGCATATCTATGAAATATAGAGCATATATGTGTGTCATATATGCATATGTGTTAGTGTGTGTGAAGCACAACCTTGTTAGAAGGGAGCTAAGTGATTTAGCTTCCAACAATTGGTATCAGAGCCGCAAGGTTCGGGGCCGTGGTGCGCGGCGGACGAAGGCTGCGGAAGCGCTGCGTGGTGGCGCAGCGGCCACGGCGGCGCAACGAGAAGGCCGCGGAGGTCCTGTGTTGTGGCGCAGGAGCCACGGTAGCGCGGCATGGCGGCGGCGTGGAGGTGCTGCGTGGCCACGGAAGCCGTAGCGGAGCCATGCGACGGCCATGGAAGCGGCAACCAGCGTGAGCACGGTGGCAACCGGCGTGTGTGTGTTCCGGTTGTTCCGTGTGTCACCTGCGGAGAAGAAGCTCGGCGTGTGTCGCCGAGGAAGAAGACCGCGTCCTGGGCACGCAGGGCCGGCCGTGTTGATCGCGTCAGCGCGCGGTCATGGTCACGAGCTGGGGCGTGTGGAGCGTGGCGACGAGCGAGGGGGAGGACCAGATCGAGCTGCTCGAGACGGCCGCGTTGCCTGCGTCAGTGCGAGGCATGTGCGTGAGCTGAGGGCGTGCCGATCGTGGCGTAGTGAGTGCGTTGACGCGTGAGTGCGCGTCGTGGTCGCGGCCGTGGCGACGTATGTGCGAGCCACGGCTATATATATCCCCACCCCCTATAACTCCGTTGAAGCACCACGAGGTTGAGCTCGGGTGAAAGAAAGGCGTCAGTGCGCCGAAAAAAGAAGCTGCGGCGTGCATCGCCGGAGCTTGGCGTTTGTCGCCAAAGAAGAAGATGGAGACCGGCGTATGTGAGCGCCAGGTTGTGTCCGTGGCGGTGGCGACCGGCGTATGTGAGCGCCAGGTTGTGTTCGTGGCGGTGGCGACCGGCGTATGTGAGTGCCAGGTTGTGTCCGTGGCGGTGGCGACCGGCGTATGTGAGCGCCAGGTTGTGTCCGTGGCGGTGGCGACCGGCGTATGTGACGGGCCATGTCGAGTCCGTAGCAGTGGCGACCGGCGTGTGAGCGCCAGGTCGAGTCTGTGGCGGGTACGTGCGTCAGTGCGGCGTGGTGTTTGTGCGACAGAATAATCCGGAGCATCAAGATTAGGGGGTGATTGTTGGCATAATCTTGTGCTCCCCAAAATATCTAGCCAATGTTGCTTAGTAGCTAAGGTAGTAGAGGTAAAATCAGATTTGGAACTCAGCACAGTTCTAGAAATATCTACACAGAGTAAAAGAGAAATTGGTTTTCACTACCGTTTCTTAGTAGTTAAGCTAGGAGCTAGCAGTAGCAAACTTCTCTTTCCCATCTTAGTTGGAGCTAGTTGTATTCTTAGTTGGAGCTAGTTGTATAAGTCGGTTTGTGAGTCCTATATAAGGACATGACTATCACATGTAAAAAGAAGATAAGGAGAAGAAGCTTGTAAGCCAAGATGTAGCCTCATGCATATCTATGAAATATAGAGCATATATGTGTCATATATGCATATGTGTTAGTGTGTGTGAAGCACAACCTTGATAGAAGGGAGCTAAGTGATTTAGCTTCCAACAATGTCTATGTCTATTTCCGTTGTAATTATGGAATAGTCATATGTCAAAGTAGATGCAAATCTAAGATACAATAGGCTACCAGATATTCTCTTCGCGCCAAATCCTTTCACTACACCGGTTGAAAGTAAATACTATAACAATCTAAATAGAAAAAATACTAGCAATAGAATTGAGCTAGATGGATAGTGGAGTACATTGAAATAAATGCAACCTTTTCTATCAATGCCACCGTAACAAATTTCTAGAAGCTTGGCTACGACAAACTCGCCCTTTTCAAGCTCACGTCTTTCTCCTCATCCTACATGGGACGAGCCGCGTAAAAATTATTACCATGACCATATTGGTCACATGGAGGATAAGGAAGAGGTTGCTGAGGTCGAAAAAATGAGTTTGTTGTAGACAAGCTCTTGAAATCTACTATGGTGGCATCGATAGGAAAAATTGGATTTAATTCGAAATACTCCATTGTACATTTGGTTTATTTCTAGTCCTATTACTTTATCTGTTCAGGTTGTTGTAATATATATTTTGCATGGATGCAATGGAAGGGATTTGGTCGTGAAGTGGATACCTAGGACCCTATTGAAAATCTTAGGTTTATATCTATTTTTACATATTATTGTTACATAATAATGTCTATTTCCGTTGTAATTATTGAAAACAACATTGTGCACTATTTCTTCTTTATGTTCACTGATTGCCATTTAAAAATAAATGGGTTTGTTTAGTAAGGCCACATTCGAACAATCTTATAGATACCTGTGAGTGCTTGCTATTCATTTTTCTTAATTTTGTAACTCAACACCAAATTGGCTGATGTTGTTTACTTGGTGTGTTATATTTTAAAGGGTGATATATATTTTGTTGTGTGGGGTTCTCACCTTGCCTAGAGACAAGCGGGTTTAATCGGTTCAGTAAAAGATGATAAGAATAGGCAGATTGTCACCTTCAAGTACATTGTGTCCCCATCTGCGGCTAAAATTCGTTTTGATGAAAAATGTGCTGGGCATTATGCACTATTCGGTGGCTCCTAACTATCAGTCTCGGCTAGGCATTATGACAACGGGCTGTTACGGTGTTCCACGGTTCAAAATGCGTTTCTTCCTTGTGGTGTCTCCCTACATTAGTTTTTTTTTTGCCTTGTTGTATTAGTTTTTTTTGTTACAAACTTATTTTTGTGATGCTTTATTTGTGTAGTTGGCTAAGCAGATGCTCACAAAATATGTTTTTCCTACTCATAATGTTGTTGTACGAGGTGGGGCCCCAAATGCATTCGTTATAAGTTAATCATAATGAAATTATGATCATAATGGAGTCCACTGAGAAATGTAAATATGTTAACAATCTTGTTTTTTGTAGCAAATCATTATCGCATATAACGAAAATCAAATCCAATCTTGAAGAGAACTTGTGATCTCAGATGTGCTGGAGGCATATATTTACTTGACTTGCAGATTATGTCCCCATGCGTCGGAGTGAAGACACCTAAGAACGACCACAACGCTGCGATCATGATGTTGCCAGCGAGGAGTGACAGCTAAGCGCCAACGACGACACACAACTACGGTTTTGTTTTGCAACCAGAGTGCAACCCCAAATCAGATTTTATTTTCTATGTTTTTTTATTGCACGAGTTGTTTAAACATTTCTCATATTTAGTCTTTACTTTGTGCAAATAAAAAATCATAAAATGTGAATGAATCGAATCAACAAATCAAAATATCATGATACATGTGTCTACTCCATAGAATGCATGGTAATCACGGTAAATTAATCGTTTGACAGTCTAGAGGTAATTTCTAAAAATGAACGGACTGCAATGAATCTTTTACATAGTAAAGTATAAGATTTAGGGCCCGTTCGGTTCACACGAATTATCAAGTGATTTTACGGGGCCAGTCTCCTTTGGAAAATACCTCTAAACTGTAATCCCGACTGATGATCCGCCTCCCCACTGCACTCCCGCGCTACAAATTTTCCATCTTTGGACCTTGGTTGGGAGCTACTGTTGTCGTCTAATTGTGTGTCTCGAGGGGATCTAGCTGTACTCATGTTTGCTTTCTCCTGTCACTGCCACTAGGTGTGCTTTTTCCAGCCCACAAGCATCGCGTCAGATCATCACTCCGACGGAAACTCTCAACTCCAGTTTGCCTGGGTCCACAACGTAGGAAAATAAGGTTTTGGCCTATCCTCTATTCCTCTGCCTATTGGTGGTGCCTCTCACAATGCAATTAAGGCTAGAGGGTGGGACCTACTTATACTGCTAATTTAGAGTCCAGATAAGATTAATGACCACAATATAATCCATCTATAATTGGACATTGTTTGTTCATTTTATTTCCATCCGGAACACACATGTGTGAGTCTGACAAACAACCTAGTACTTTCCAATCAGTATTGTACCCGGGTGATCTTTCCAGTAAATACTATATTCCAATACTAATCTCCTTAAGTAGTCACTTAAGTACACCTGTAGTATATATAAATTCCTCAAGTTCAAATTCCATCAAGTAATCATTCCAGATCATCAATAACTCCGGACTAAGAAATTCCATGGTCATTAGTTCCACAAAGAGGTGTCATGAACAACAACAAGTATTATTTGGATATAGTTGAAGGGCATATTTCCTGCACATAGTCCCCAGCCCACTGCGCCTTCGTCGCCCCACACGTGCCGCCACAAGCTGCAATGGCTCGCCTTTCCTCGCCGCACCTTCCACATCCATCGACCACAACAAACTCCATGCACGCATCAGATTTACATGCTGTCACCGTAGTTGGCGCCGTACTGGCGGCTTGAGCATGTACACCTCCCCAGGCCGCGTGCTATGGTGGGCTGGCGAACCAAGCGGCTAGCACAGTTGTCTCGCCACCCAGTGCCTTGAGCCGCACCTTGTCGCGACGGGTCGTGCCTGGTCATGACGAAGCTTCAGGGCCAACTCCCTCCTCCCCTTCACCATGACCTCTGTTCACTGGTGCTGCATTTCGGCTTTCATTCTTCCGCTAGGCCACACCATTGTCAGGAATGCCTCATGTTAACCGAGTTGCTAACATGCCTGTAACATATTCTGAACTGGAACAGATCAGATGTCGAAGAAGCGGGTGAGACAGTTTTTCGCTATAGAAATATGAAGAACAGTTCTTTATCATGGTACAATGAACTGTCAGAGCGTGCCGGAAGAGGTCTTGCTGTCAAATGGAAGATGGGAGATGTGCTACTTTTCTGGAGCATGAACCACAGACCACTCTGGACCCATTAAGTTTGCATGGTTAGTCCAGTCACCTATTTGCTACTCTTTTTAGCTACATTTTCTTCCAAGGGATTTGCATATTGGTACTTTTGCTCCAAACTTATGCTGTTTATGTGCGTATTCAAAATGATACGAACAATGGTCCTACAGATTTCTTCATAACACAATATTCATGAAGGGGGCTGTCCTGTTATTGAAGGGAATAAATGGTCATCAACCTAGTGGCTACATGTTCACGAGTACAAAGCTTAAGCCTTCTTAAGTCATTCCAAAGGTATTTTATACTGTCGTGGTGGATCTATATCGTGTAAGATGTCAAGCTGCTGGTTATAGTGTTGTTGCTTTCTTGGCAAGTACAAACTTTGGTCCTAGGAATACGGCTTATTCAGTTCATCCTTGGCATCCCCATAATTTCCAATTTGAGGTTCCCAAGTAAGAGCATCACCATGCATCAGCATTGCATCCCTATAATTCTTGTGTTGAGATATGGATGCATAGAAAAAAAGAGGGTCGGAATGGGCAAACATTCTTAGTGTTATTTGTGTCATTGGGAGCTTGAGCATCTGAAGTTCTTGCTGAAATTTTAACTCTTTAAGGTGATGTTGTTTTCATGGCAAGTAAAAGTAAGTCCTGTTTTTTCGGAAGACGTTTCAATTAGTTCATCTTTGATACTAAGATGTATGGAATAATTTGAGTTTGAAGTAGTTTTGCACCCAGCTTGCATTTTCTCCATCCGTTATTACTCCTCTTGGGCATGTAGTCTACTTTGCAGTCCGCAGCAACATGAATTGCCTGTTCAACTACAATCTTAAAATTTTAACTCCTAGGTGCAAACATTAGGAATGCATCCTAATCTGTCATATATCACAATACATCAGTGTTATCTTTTGGTTTGGTCACTATCCCATTGTTTATTTTCCTTTTCCTTTATTGGTGAATAATAAGTATGTCTTCTATTTGCAAAATCTGTAATGAAATTTGCTTTCCTTTTGATCCTTTCAGTTTAGAATCGAACTCCCAGATGCAGGTTCATGTTGCAGATCCAAGATTCCTAGAATACTTCATCGACAAGGGTGTGTCTGCTGCTGCAAAGGATGTAAGAAGACATGCCAATATACACCCAATTGCTAGCAGCTTGATAAATTGCACTTTAACCCCAGTTACACACCTCATTACGATTACTGAGTTGAATCAAACAAACATGATTCGTTCGTTATTCGTATAGTACTGTATCATATATGTTTCTTACGATCCATTTCCCCTCCACTGCCACCTCTCCTATCCGCATTAGCAAGTTTGTATTCCTTTTATTTTGGTAGGTTTAATTGTCTTAGTTTATTATGATTTCCTTAATCAAGTACCCCTCCGATCTGTAAAGGTTGTCATGAGCAGTGTAGGAATTTGTACTACCTTCATTTGTTTCCACGACAGTTATTTCGGACCGGAGGTAGTAACATATAATCTTGAGAATGACAGCGTGTGAGTGCTCTGATCAAAGCACTCATTTGTTCTTGCACTTTGTGCATTTGCGATGTTTTCTTTTGTTACGAGATATTTTTATGTATACAATATTGTGAATTAATTGTGAGTTTGTCCTATTTATTATCCCCTTTCTTATGTCCATACCGGTAGACTGCATGCTGCCATTTTTTTCTAGTACCCTAGCTCTGCAAGATGTCCATGTTCCTTTCAGCTGAATAAACTACAGGCGTGTCACGCCACCTAGACACAGATGGAAGATCATCTTATCATCATTACATCAAAATTTCCAGGAATTGACTGTTTTGATTATTCTGAATATTTGTCAGGCAACACATGAACAACAACGTCGTATGGCAACTTGACAAGTCACCTATGCTGTTAGTCGGGCATCTAAGAAGCTATTTGACAATGCACAAAGAGGGTGACCAAAGGGCCCCTATGTCGAGACACTGCGGCTGCTGAACTACATCCATTCTAACTGTTTTGCCTATTTGCCTTTTTTTAGGCTAGCCTATGAATAACTGTATCAACAATGGCACACTATTTTGTTGAGGGCTAAGAGCTGAAAAACTGAAGTCATGAACCTATGAGAAACTGCTCCACGTGTTCTGCTTGTATGGACGTATATATATTATTTAGTATTACGTACGTGACAACGGCAGAGAAGGGCTCAGCGGCACCGGCGGTGTCAAGACCGAGAACTGAGAGGATTACAGCGCCTTCGAGTCTCTCTAGATTAGGTTTTTTTTTTTTTTTTTTTTTTTTGAGCCTTCTCTTTGAGAGTACAAGTTGTAGTATCTGCTCGGATACACAGGTACTCACACCACACTCACACCACACAAACGCACACACACCCCACCTATGTATCTAAACTAGACCTACAACCTATATCTCTAATGCGCCCTGAGAGACTTTCCCAAAGACCAAGTGCTTTGGTGACCGACGGGCACGTCGACCTCGCCTGTGGCACGTGGACGCTGAGAGGCTTCTTAGGATTAACGGGGAAAGGCTGATTTTATTGGGCTCAGCCTGCTGCGATATATGCAGCCCTCCTATTGCCCTCCACAAATTGGCACGTACTGTTCACGTGAACAGTGCTACACCGGTGAGGAAAACGCCCAAATTCGCTCCGCAGCGGGAGTCGAACTTGAGACGTGCTAGGTAGAGCCACCGCTCCCTAGCCACCTGCGCTACGCGCAGTCCTCTCTCTAGATTAGGTTTAGGTTTAGTTTGAAATTTGTTTGAAACAAATATGTTGTCGCGATCAATTTTTTATTAAGAAACTACTCCCTCCGTTTCAAATGTAAGCTTTTCTGGACTTTTTCTACACATGTATATAGACATATTTTAGTGCAAAATTTGTGTGAGCCCCCAATACAAACAAAATATGCCGATTGCTCTAATAATACGCCGAGCGAAGATGCTCTAACGGAGGTTATAGATTTTGCCCTATAAGGACATGTACAATAGTACACCGTCAGCTGTCTGTAACAGGTTACACGTCAGTTTTGTGGTGAGGTGGAAGAGAGAGAACAAGGAAAGAGAGGAAGGGGGTCTGTAAATCTCCAGACGGCCGAGATCCTTAAAAATAGAACGCTACAGACGATCTTTTCCCCATTGTATGCGCTGGTGTCTGTTATTTGCGGTTTCTCCCCACCAATCCGGAGAAAAAAAATCGTTTCCCTCCATGGTATGGTGGAGAGCTCGGTGAGAAACGGCCGGCAGAAAGAGATGGTATCGCTTCGCACCCGTCGGTGTGCGCCCGACGTACTGGGAGGCCATGGCCATCGAGAGGTTCGCCGGGATTAGGCAGGAGCATATGGCGGCGATCAGGGCCGGTCCTGAGATTTTAGGGGCCCGGGGCGAAGCTAGAATTCGGGGCCCTTACAATATTTTTCTTCATATATGCATGTATGAAATAATACAAATGCAAAATTATAGTGTACCCGATAGAATATTCATATAAAAATAGCAATATTTACATCACTTCAACTTTTTTGAGGAACTCGTCACTTCAACTTAGGAACCATCTAATCACTTCAAATCTATTGAACTCGTTTAAAAGCCAAATATATTTTTGAATGACCTATTGGTAACGAATCCGGGATAGATGCTTTATAACCATGCTGGAAAAAAACTAGTAATCGAACTTAGGGCATAAACTACCTATAGTAAAGAATTAGAGAAGATCAAAATTAATCAAATCAAAATACCTTTTGATCGCACGTACTGGCCGACAGGTTGGCCGGTTGGACTGGTGGCGGTGCGACGCCATGAGCGATCGGGAACGCATCCGGACAGAGGCTTCATAACCAATCTGAAAATAAAAAACTAGTAATCAAAATTAGGGACTAAATTAGCTATATTAGAAATTTAGAGAAGATCAAAATTAATCAATCGAGATACCTTCGGCCCGCACGGACTGGGCGACGGGTTAGCCGGTTGGACCTGCCGGCGGCGCGGAGCCTTAAGCATCGAGAGTGCTAGGCGAGGCGAGAGATGATTGGGCGATGCGTTTTAGCTTGGGACGAATCACAAATAGATAGGGCGCATCGATCTAATCGCTATATGGAAAACTAGCTCGCAACGTCCCCGACTAGATCGTGTGCGTCTCCCAGGCCTATCATCTCTGGGTAGATTACCAACAGGCCCAGTAGCGTGCTCGTCTCCCAGGCCTTTTTACGCTATTCCCATTAAGTTTTTTGGCGATTAAACATTATACACGGATTTGTATTTGTACGTACACATAGCTGGGAGGGCCCCTGAAATTTTTGGACCCGGGGCGGCCGCCCCTCCCGCCCCCCCTTAGGACCGGCCCTGGCGGCGATCACCATAGGAGGAGCTCGCGTGCCCTTCTTCTTGTCCCGCTGCAAGTGCAGCAGCCAAATGGCGGTGACCGCGGCAACAAGGAGCTTTATATTATCACATCAGCGTGCAAGCGCTGCTTCGCCGAAATTTTTGATAAAAAGGACCACTTCAGTGAGTGTATTGTCAAAAAAGACCACCTCCCAAAAAATTATCAAAAAAGACCACCTGCACCGTGGCGGCAAGCCACCCAGGCGACACGTGGCACGTGCCGCCATGGTCAGAGGCGGCATCCCTCTCACGGAAATTTCACCTGGGCCGGAATGGAAAAAGAGGCTGGGTGAGACCAGCCGCCACAGGGCATGGCAGCAAGCTGACGCTCGCACGGTTGCCACAGTGGCAGCATGGCCATGCACGCTTGCCGCACGACATGCAACATGCATGATCGCTGTAGGGATATGTGCGACAGAAAATCAAAAATTTCTCTCACATGCGGAAGCAACACCCAAAGATCTTATCTAAGGAGATGCAAGTAACGGGGAGGTAATCAACATACCCTCGAAGAACACGAGCGTTGGACGTTAATCACAACGCAGCTTGGTGTAGACCTTGATGCGGTTCACTCCGATCAGCACCACAACGAGCGGTGCCTCCGAGATTTACACACGTACGGCTCAGCAACGTCTCCTCTCTTGATCCAGCAAGCTTGAAGGAGAAGTAGATGGGATCCAAACCAGCAGCACGACGGTGTGGTGGTTCGGTGAGCTCTCACGCGGGCAGGGCTTCACAAGCCAAGACCACAAGAGAAAGGAGCAAGAGGAAGTGTACCAGCTTAGGAATCAATCCTTATCTTTCCCCAAATGGTACCCTCCTTATGTAGGATGTGGGGAGGAGCTGTGAGGCTTGCCTCCTGAGCTTCCCCAGGAAGGAACCAGCCTCCAAATCTTCCCAGAAGAACCAGCCTCCAAATCTTCCCCAGGAAGAAACCAGCCTCCAAATCTTCCCCAGGAAGGAACCACCTCCAAGGCTTCCCCAGGAAGGAACCTAGCTGCCAAGACTTCTCAAGGAAGGAACTTGGCTGCCAAATATCCTAAGTGGGACGTTCGGGATAGTGGGCCCCACCATGGGACCCACCGGAACATTTCAGGAAAAACCCCGATACAATATCGGTTAATTCCTGAACCTTTCCGGAACCCAAAAACCACATTCCTATATATGAAACTTTATCTCCGGACTCTTCCGGAGCTCCTTGTGATATCCCGGATCCTATCCGGGACTCCGAACAACCTTCGGTCTCACCATTATAATTATCCCAAAGCTACTCTAGCGTTACCGAACTTTAAGTGTGTGACCCTACGGGTTCGAGAACAAGTGGACATGATCGAGACTCCTCTACGATCAATAACCATTAGCGGGACCTGGATGCCCATAATGACTCCCACAAGTTCAACGAAGATCGTTATCGGTGTGAACCACAATGTCAACGTATTCCATTTCCTTTGTCTCACGATATTTTACTTACCCGAGATCTGATCGGCGGTATCACCATACCTAGCTCAATCTCGTTACTAGTAAGTACTCTTTACTCGTTCCATAATACAACATTCCATGTGGCTAACTCTTTAGTCACGTGCTTGCAAGCGATACCGAATGTGCATTACCGAGTGGGCCCAGAGTATATCTCTCCGTCACACGGAGGGACAAATCCCAGTCTTGATACATGCAAATCAACAAGTACTTTCGGAGATACCTGTAAGACACCTTTATAGTCACCCAGTTACGAAGTGACGTTTGAAGTCCCCAAGACGTATTCCTCAGTACCCGGGATAGACATAATCTCATGGTCAAAGAAACAGGATACTTGACAATACAAGACATGGCAATATATACTTATTGATCCGATCAATATTGCTATGCTTGGTTGGGTCTGTCCATCACGTCATTCTCCAATGACATGACCTCGTTATTAATTGACAACTCATGTCCATGGTTAGGAAACCATAACCATCATTAATCAACGAGCTAGTCTAGTAGAGGCTTACTAGGGACTCTGTGTTGTTTACATAACCACACATGTATTAGGTTTCCGGTTAATACAATTATAGCATGGAGAATAAACATTACCATGAACATGGAAATATGATAATAACTCTTTATTATTGCCTCTAGGGCATATTTCCAACAATCTCCCACTTGCACTAGAGTCAATAATCTAGTTAACATTGTAAGGATCTAACACCCATGGGCTTATGGTGTTGATCATGTTTGGCTAGTGGAAGAAGTTTTAGTCAACGGGTCTGACACCTCAGGTCCGTTTGTATTTTGCATATCTTTGCGTCTTCACGCTCCACTCATTCATAATGATGTGGAATCAGCTTTGTATATGTTGAATCTCTGGTGGAACCTTAACTCCTCGGCATTAATTATGGAGCCAAACATTGTCTCACAATGGAGCTCCATAGCTTTACCTTCGTCGGAGCTACACCAAGTTCAGTTACGAACTTTTGATTCAACACCCTCCTTCGCTGCTTCCAAAGCGGCGATATACTCAGCTATCATTGTAGAATTCGTCACAGTGTTAAACTTTGGAACACTTCCAAATCCAGCATGGAACTCCTTCCAGCTTACTGCGTCTCCGAATAACCAGCAAGTTTGATTGAGATCGATAATCGTCAGGATTAGTCATGAGTCTAGCATCGGTGTAACCCCTTACAACGAGCTCATCATGACCTCCATAGAACGAGAAACAACTCCTTAGTCCTTCTCAAGTACTTAAGGAAGTTTTTCACTGTTGTCCAGTGATCATCATCCATGATCACTCTGGTATCTGCTCATAACACTTATGGCATAGGACACATCTGGTTGTGTACATGTTATGGTATGAATGATTGATCCAATCAATCATGCATTCTTGCTCATCATGTGTCGAAGACACTGAGTCTTGCTCAACTTCAACCATATGAACATGGTAAGAACACTTCTTGCCTTTTCATACCGAACTACTTCAGTACTATGTCCATGTACTCTGGCTTAGCCATATTAGGTATCGGAATCTATCTCCATAGATCTTTATATCCAATATGTAGGCATCTTTGCTTTAATCATTCATAGAAAACTATTTTCAATGAAGATTTAGCTGTATTAAGAAAATATACATTATTTCAAATCAACAATATGTCTCCACATAAAGTTTTAGAAATATTTCTCGGCGCTCCCACTTACTTTCTTGAATTCTCAAGCATCTTTGCCGTCCACGATGAAGTCAAAACATTTTAACACTTCATCTAGGCAAATATTCCAACTCCGTCATGCTTGCTTCAGTTCCATAAAATGAACTCTGAAGTGAGCATACCTTTCTAGCATTATATGCAACGACAAACCCTCAGATTGCATCAAATGCATGTCCTCGGTTAGCTTCCATTAGGAACGCTGTTTTGAAGTCCATTTGCCATATCATATATGTAGCAATTGCTAGATTTATCCGAACAGACTTTCAAGCTTGCTACGGGAGACAAATCTCATCGTAGTCAACTCTTTGAACTTGACAGAAACACCTTTCATAAGTCAAGCTTCATGGATGTAAACATCCATATCTGTTATAGATCCATATACGTTCGTAGGCATTACGCCTTCCGTAGGGACTACCAAGTTCCAAACTTGATTTTCGTAAATGGAGTCTATCTCGGATCTCATGGCGCCTAGCCATTTAGCGGAGTCAGGGCCCATCATTGCTTATGTGTAGGTAGCAGGCTTATCATTGTCTAACAATAATATTCCATCCGATAACCATTCTGGTTTCGGGTGAGTCCTACTACATCTTCATGGTTCAGCTGCTGGCTCGACTGAAGTTACTACATCACATGTAGAAGCTTCCGTATCAGTCAAAGTGAGAAACTCCGGAACCTCTTCCGATGCGCCACTCTGACCTGAAGACGAAGATTCACAATCTCGTCGAGCTGCACTGTCCTCCCACTCATGTTTTTGCAAGAAACTCTTTCTCGTAAAACACACATTGTTCCTGACAAACATTTTGCCTTACGTGCGGTAGCCGAGGAATACCAAAACGTTTTTGGCATAACCAACGAAGAAACAAAACATATCCGTTTTAGGATCGAGCTAATAGTAAACTCCTTTACATATGCATCGCATCCCCGTGCCATATCTCATATGGTGTCGTTCAAACGGATTTAGATGGCGCTCTTTTCAGTGTGTAAGCGACAGTCTCTAAAGCACAACTACAAAAGATAATGGCAGATTAATAACATCATCGATCTCACCATGTCAAAATAGGCTCGATCACGTCTCTCGGACACATCATACACCTATGGTGTTCCGGGTGACGTAAGTTGTGGAACAATTCCGCAACCTTTCAGATGTTCGCTAAACTTGTAACTCAAATACTTATCTCCGTGATCCAATCATAGAGATTTTATTTTCTTGTTACAATGATTTCCACTTCATGCTGAAATTATTGAACTTTTCAAAAGTTTCAGTCTTATGTATCGTTTGAACATATACTCATATATCTATTCAAAACATCCGAGAAGGATATGAAGTAAAAGAATCTACTGCCCACGGTTACACTTCTGTGCCACATACATCACATGTATGATCTCCAACAAGTTAACCGTTTGTTCAACATTGCCTATGAACGACGTCTTTAGTCATTTCCTTTTGAAATGATTCACAAGCGTCAAATGATTCATAATCAAATGACTCCAGAAATTCCATCACTATGGAGTCTCTTCATGTGATTCTTTCCAATATGACTTAGACGGCAGTACCACAAAATGTGGAATTCTAATCATGAATCTTACGACGTTTAGCGCCAGTGTTATAGATGTATTTTGTTACTTGTCAAGATTTCACCAAATCCTGAATGTATGACGACGACCGTAGCAACTATTGCTTCGTTCTTGTCACACACCATAACATCCTTTGTTGGTCTCTTAGGCCATTGTATTTCTTGCATCGAGTTGCAAACAAGAGCAACCGACCTGGTATCCTTGTGATCAACAATTGGTCACTATACCCAAGAAGTACATTGTTTGACCAACAAACAATACATCAATAACATGTATAACAATTATACCTGAGCTGGACATTTCCAGACTTTTATTTTACTGCCAGATTCTTTCTGTAGTTCCTCTTCCGGTTTCCCCGTGTCTGAAAGTTTTACCATCATCAAATGATTGGCGTTCTTCTAGATTCCACTCTTAACAGTCTTTTAAGCATAGTGATCAAATCACCCATACTGTTTTCCATCTCAGTCATGAACAATTCATGAGAATGCTACTATTGCACGGAGGGAGGGAAAACAAGAATACTATCAGTGCCCAACTGGTTGGGGTTTAGGACGCCAAGCGTCTACAACATTGACATGTACCTAGACAATCTAGGTATACATGTTAACTCACTGAATTATCCTTGGTCATTTGCACACAAACCAATCTTTTGATATCATATATCATTCAACCATTGGTTGTGTCTGAAACAATTTCAGCTCCTGGATTGTCTCTCAGACACTCAGTGCTCAAAAACATTTCTGAGGTTTGAGTTCCACTGAGGCAAGTATGACATAAGACGCTAAACTGGAATCAATGCTCTTAGATCACATCTATATATGCATATCTCATAGATCATATCTAATGACATACATTGAGCAGGAGGGTTACCAAAAGTTTGCAATAGGACTAAATCTTAACTTGATACTTTGAGGACAATCCTCACAGTACGGTACTAGTCCGTAAAGATAATTACCAGATATCCAACAGTTTAATCTATCTCAATCAATCAAGCCTAGTGGTAGTTGAGAAAACGAATGCCATTGACTACAATGAATGATGCAAATACATAATTTGGACTATGTTCATGATAAAGAGTTCAGCGTAATCAAATTACCAAGTGAACTCCCACTTAAACCAACATCCCTCATAGTTGTTAAGTGGAACACGATCCAAATCCACCACACCAAACTCCGATCATCACGTGAGCCGATGTAGCTTCAATGGTGAACATCAACCATGTTGATCATATCAACCATATGATTCGTGTTTAACCTTTCGGTTCTTGTGTTCCGAGGCCATGTCTGCACATGCTAGGCTCGTTAAGCTAACCCAAGTATATCTGCCTGTGTGCCGAGGCCATGTCTGTACATGCTAGGCTCGAGCAACACCCGCTGTGTGGAACGTAGAATCCATCACACCCGATCATCACGTGGTGCTTAGAAACGAAGAACTGTCTTGGCGGTGGCATACTTGGGGGAACACGATCTTAATTGAGTGAGGGATCATCTTATAATGCTACCGTCGTGCACACGCAGAATAAGATGCATAAAGGATAAACATCACATGCTTAAACAATGTGATATGGTATAGCCCTTTTCTTGCGTCTTGATCTCCATCTAGAACGCACGGCATGATCTCCATCATCCCTCCAGCAAGATGCATGGTTGCCTCCACCATCACGTTGCATCCACAACTATTGCTAACTCCTTAGCGATAAAGTAATGCAATTACATGGCGTATTAAGTTGACACGCAGGTCACAAAATAATAAGACAACCATTTGGCTCCTGCCGGCTGCCGATCTCATGACACGCAGGTCACAAAATAATATTACAATCAATGTGCATCTCATACAACAAATATTGTAAAATTGGGCTATACCAAATCACAACCACCCCTGCAAAAACAAGTTAGACGCCTCTCCCTTGATTTTTGCAATTTTACGTGGCTTCTAGGGGCTGCGTAAGAACCGTTCTTACCTACGCAAAAACCACAACGCTGATAATACAAGTTGCTTATTAACTTCTATAAGCCCTCCATTGTAAATCCGGTTTCACTATGATAAGAGCGACAGACACCCGCCAGCCGCATATGCAAACCAGTTGCATGTCAAGTGCAGAACCGGTCTCAATCCGAAGACTGTAAAGTTGGTCCGGGCCGCTGCATCTTACCATGCCACAAAACCAAGAAGTACACGCGAGAGGGTAGCAACAATAAATATCAAACGCCACACAACTCCTTGTGTTCTATCCGTACAAAGCAACTACGCAAAGCACGGCTCTGATACCACTGTAGGGATATGCGCGACAGAAAATCAAAATTTTCTCTCACATGCGGAAGCAACACCCAAAGATCTTATCTAAGGAGATGCAAGTAACGGGGAGGGTAATCAACATACCCTCGAAGAACACGAGCGTTGGACGTTAATCACAACGCAGCTTGGTGTAGACCTTGATGCGGTTCACTCCGATCAGCACCACAACGAGCGGTGCCTCCGAGATTTACACACGTACGGCTCAGCAACGTCTCCTCTTCTTGATCCAGCAAGCTTGAAGGAGAAGTAGATGGGATCAAACCAGCAGCACGACGGTGTGGTGGTTCGGTGAGCTCTCACGCGGGCAGGGCTTCACCAAGCCAAGACCACAAGAGAAAGGAGCAAGAGGAAGTGTACCGGCTTAGGAATCAATCCTTATCTTTCCCCAAATGGTACCCTCCTTATGTAGGATGTGGGGAGGAGCTGTGAGGCTTGCCTCCTGAGCTTCCCAGGAAGGAACCAGCCTCCAAATCTTCCCAGGAAGAAACCAGCCTCCAAATCTTCCCAGGAAGGAACCAGCCTCCAAGGCTTCCCCAGGAAGGAACCTAGCTGCCAAGACTTCTCAAGGAAGGAACTTGGCTGCCAAATATCCTAAGTGGGACGTTCGGGATAGTGGGCCCCACCATGGGACCCACCGGAACATTTCAGGAAAAACCCCGATACAATATCGGTTAATTCCTGAACCTTTCCGGAACCCAAAAACCACATTCCTATATATGAAACTTTATCTCCGGACTCTTCCGGAGCTCCTTGTGATATCCCGGATCCTATCCGGGACTCCGAACAACCTTCGGTCTCACCATTATAATTATCCCAAAGCTACTCTAGCGTTACCGAACTTTAAGTGTGTGACCCTACGGGTTCGAGAACAAGTGGACATGATCGAGACTCCTCTACGATCAATAACCATTAGCGGGACCTGGATGCCCATAATGACTCCCACAAGTTCAACGAAGATCGTTATCGGTGTGAACCACAATGTCAACGTATTCCATTTCCTTTGTCTCACGATATTTTACTTACCCGAGATCTGATCGGCGGTATCACCATACCTAGCTCAATCTCGTTACTAGTAAGTACTCTTTACTCGTTCCATAATACAACATTCCATGTGGCTAACTCTTTAGTCACGTGCTTGCAAGCGATACCGAATGTGCATTACCGAGTGGGCCCAGAGTATATCTCTCCGTCACACGGAGGGACAAATCCCAGTCTTGATACATGCAAATCAACAAGTACTTTCGGAGATACCTGTAAGACACCTTTATAGTCACCCAGTTACGAAGTGACGTTTGAAGTCCCCAAGACGTATTCCTCAGTACCCGGGATAGACATAATCTCATGGTCAAAGAAACAGGATACTTGACAATACAAGACATGGCAATATATACTTATTGATCCGATCAATATTGCTATGCTTGGTTGGGTCTGTCCATCACGTCATTCTCCAATGACATGACCTCGTTATTAATTGACAACTCATGTCCATGGTTAGGAAACCATAACCATCATTAATCAACGAGCTAGTCTAGTAGAGGCTTACTAGGGACTCTGTGTTGTTTACATAACCACACATGTATTAGGTTTCCGGTTAATACAATTATAGCATGGAGAATAAACATTACCATGAACATGGAAATATGATAATAACTCTTTATTATTGCCTCTAGGGCATATTTCCAACAATCGCAACTTGCCGCCATGGCATGGCGGCTAGGCCCACCATTTCCTGTTTTCACCCAACGTGCCGCCCTGCCTCAGGTGGACGCCGTCGTCCGCGGCAGTAGGAGACACGTGTCGCCTGGCGCGATTGTCGCCATGGTGCAGGTGGTCCTTTTTTACAATTTTTTGATAGGTGGTTTTTTGATAATCCACTCGCCGAAGTTGTCCTTTTTGTCAAAAAAATCGCTTCGCCGGACCAACATCTGCTGCTGCTAGCGGGACATGATCGCATCCGTGGTGCTCCTCCATGGTACAGTGACAGCATAAATCAAGCGCACTGCATTTGTGAATTTCGTTGTTCGTTATCTGAGCCCGATGATATTCAGATCGAGTCTGCGATGTGAGTTCTTGATTTGCGTACAGTCTATGAACTCAAGATCAATTAGTTTGTCTGCAAATTTGTTCATTGCGGCAACCAGGTAGAACTACAGATCAAAGATTACATAGTTCATACATGGCGGTTTCTAGTACAGACACCTGAAAAAGAACGTCGTTGTACAGGCTGTCTATATTATTGTCTGTCTATAGGTGACATGGATACATGCTGGCTCAGGCCCTAACACGGAAAGAAAGAAAAAAAATATAAAAAAAATCGAGCCGCCAGGGCGTCGCCGGGGCTCCCCATACCGCGCCTCCCCAGGCCTCCCTCCGCTGATCCATCGAGCCGCCGTTGCCGCCGGCTCTCGCCGCGGCGGCGGCGGGCCCAGCCGCCACGAGGTGGTCTGGGGGTGGTTGCCTGGAGTTCGGCGGCGGAGTTGCTGGGGCGGTGAAGTCGCCGTGGCTCTAAGCAGCGGTTAGGGCGGCGTCCCTGGCCGGGTGGCGGCGGAGGTCGACTTTCGGTGGCGCGTTCTTTGCCGGCGGCGGGATCTGGGGCTGGGAGGGGTTGGATCCCGAATGGGTGATGGCCTCCTCCTCATCTCCTCCTTGCTGCATGGCTTTTTCGGCCGGATCTAAGAGAAGACCGCCCCTGTTTCTGCCGTCTTCTTCCTCGTTGCCGGCCTTCACCGGTGGGGTTTGGAGTGGTAGATCCACAGGGTACCGGCGGGTGGCGAGGGGGCTACTTGCTTGGTTTGAATAAAGGTGGTGGTCCTAGGGTTCCAAATCGCGCGAAGACGAAGATCTGCTTGACGCCGGTACCTTGATCTGGCAAGAGTGTCGAGTTTCGGAAGGTTCCGCCGGTGATCTATCATGGGCTAATGCCTAGAGATTGCTGGATCGAGGGGATTCGGTCGCGCCGGAGGGAGCGGCGTGAAGCTCTGCTTCTATGCCATCATGGGCAAATCCATGGTGTAGTCAGAGGCGGGGAATGCCATGAAAGCTGAGATTAAAGGATTAGCAAATGGTGATTGGAGGCTTTGCGACGATGAGGAACTTGCTTGGAGTTGCAGGAGTCGGAGCAACGGTATGTTAGTGGGGGCAACAACACAGGTGAAGTTCAAAGTCCTACCTCGTAGGGTGAAAATCTAAAGTCTGGCCTTAATTGGTTGTGCCTGGCAACGGTCTTGATGAAGGCATTGTTTTGTGAGGGGACTATCTTCAGGGTGAAAATCCATGACCTCGGTCGGGTGACGACGGCGCTTGTGCACTGTTTCTTTTTTGAAGGCGTTACTTTTGGAGTGTTTGGACATCAGATGTTGTCTTGGTGGTGATTGTGCTGCTGCTTCAAGGACTGTAACTCTACAGCGGGACTTTTCTTTTTTGTTTCTTCTTCTTATTGTCTTTCGACTGTGTGCATCCGTAATACCTTTGGTTATTGTGTTGTTACAGAGTCTGGGTGTAATTGGTATCGACTTGATATTAATATATACTCTTTATCTAAAAAGATTGTTCAACTGCGTGGAGCAAGTGCAACCGCCATTCGACGACAGATCACAGGACACGAACCATCGGGCCATCACTGATATCCGGGCCCATGCGCCATTGAGAGAGTGAAAGCCCCACCGGCAGACAGTAAAGCCGGGCCCACACCTGCTGCAGCACGGCGCTCGCTGATACGGAGTAGGAAGTGGAACAACGCGGCATTCCTTCCACGTGTGCAAAATTACATCTGTGCCCCTCGCTACGCGACCCTGCCTACACCTCGCGAGTCGCGTCCACAGCTGTGCACCCAGCGAAGATTCCCCGCCGCTCCCTGCACCCTCCCCACGAGCTACATCCCACGCAGACCGTCCATCTCGCCGCGAGATTCGTTCCGGTCTGCAAAAGCGCGTGAACCGGGACCACGCGACACCACCCACGCAGCGCAGCCTTCCTCCCTTCTTCTCCTCACACGTATCCCCCACCAACTCGATTCCCCCGAGCTCAGACACCTGCACAGCGCAGCGCCCCCAAGCTCGAGTCCGCACGCCGCCGTCGCCGCGAGCTGCCTATCTATCTGCCTCCGGCGTCAGTCAACCTGCCGTTGGCCGCCGCCATGGACCCGCGCTTCCAGCTGCCGACCCCGGGACCGTCTTCCGCGCGAGGGCACCACCGGCGGGCCCACTCGGAGACGTTCCTGCGCTTCCCGGACGCCGACCTGCTCCTCGACCCCGACGGGGACTTCTCCTTCTCCGACCTCGACTTCCCCTCCCTCTCCGACGACTCCCCGGCGGCCTCCGACCCGACCCCGCCCCCGCCGCCGCCGCCTGCGCCTCGGCCTCCCGGCGGGGCCCACAACAGGAGCCTCTCCCTTGACGCCGCCTTCTTCGAGGGCCTTGCCTTGCAGGGCGGAGGAGGTGCCGGTGGGCACAAGAGGAGCGGCTCCATGGATGGGGTGAACTCGCCGTTCGAAGGCGAGTCCGCGCTCTCCGGCGGCCTGCCGGACTACGCCAAGAAGGCCATGCCGGCCGAGAGGATCGCCGAGCTCGCGCTCCTCGACCCCAAGCGCGCAAAGAGGTGGGGATTCAATCATCAGCTGTTTTTAATGCTTCCTAGATCCGGAAGCAGATGTCCTCTCGTCTAGTACTGCTTTAATTTGTCTTGTGAAGCATGTACGTTAATGTTCCTGGTAAATTCTGCTACTGTTAGGGTGTTATCAGTTTTGATCTCGGGGAGTATGTGCTATTCTGCCTTGTCTTAATGATGATAATTGCAAGATTTGGGGTTTGTCCTGGTTGTTCCTAATTTGATTATGTTTGTGGGGTGCTTGTGTGCAGGATTTTGGCGAACCGGCAGTCTGCTGCGAGGTCGAAGGAGAGAAAGATCAAGTACACTGGTGAGCTGGAGAGGAAGGTCCAGACACTGCAGACCGAGGCCACTACGCTATCAGCGCAGCTTACGCTTCTCCAGGTATGTGATTATTTTATTCGGGGATGTGAAATGAACTTTTATTTATGTAATCCGCTATTGTTCATTGGTCAATTGTGATGCTTGACATGTAGTATGACCATAATATACTAATAACTTATACGATAACCAATAGTTTGACTCAGTTGTCATGTTCAGTCAAGTCCCGTAGCTGCTTGTAATGTACGTTGTTGTGTTTGTGTACATTGTACACCATGTTGTTGCATTTAATCTTTTCCATTGAAGTTGAAGATTCTTAGTTGGGGGATTTGCAACTGGAGTCATTGCTAAGAGGTGTGAAACAGGCTATTTTTGTGTCGATATGATTACCGTGTGGGAATCGATCCATTCGTTGTGGAATTGCGTGGAAAACAACACACACGGTACTGTTCAGCTTTGAATATCATAAACGTTTGAAGAATTTACATGTCTTATACTCCCTCCGATCCGTTTTATCTGTCGCTGGAAAATAACTGAGATGGTACAAGTTGGTAGTATAACTGGCGACAATCTTTTCGGATCAGAGGGAGTAATATTTTGGCGTGAACTAGCTTTATTATTAGCGTTTCTGCTAGAGTATGATAGTACATTGGAAACAAAGTACTGACAGTACTTAAGTCAGTTAATATGACAAAAAACATTTGTTGATATTTAGGTGAAGCAGCTGAATTTCTGTTACGCATAACATCCTCATAAACATGTAGTAACATGTGTATTCCAGAAATGTGTTGTAGCCTAAATTTGTAGTTTTGTATAGCATTTCAAGTTTGCTCTAGAAGTTTTCCTGGAAATTTTGCATGATGTGTTTGGGTTGGCAATATATCTGAGTATGGGGCACCAGGGATGAGATGAACTGGATTTTCCTTCATATCAGTACGCGATATATGTACACATTTTACAATTAAAACAGAGAACAGGCATTTTTGTATGCATGGACAAGCATTTCTTGTTTATTTAATGCCTTGCCTTCACACTCGTCTTGTAGCTAGAGTAGAAAATCAGGACACCTAGTAATTTTGAAGTAAGGCAGATGTCTGCATCTTGATAGACTACCTACCACTAATAGGTCTGGTGATGGGCCTCTTCAGAGTACAGTTTGAAGTTGAGGGAATCAGATGGATTAATGGAAAGTGTTAGGTCAAATATGGAATAGATTGTAAGCTAAGATATATCTCTCAAGAAATGAAGCTGAGCTGTCAGAGTTAGGTGTGTTCAGTTTGTGCCCAGACTAACTGTACCATTTTGGCCATGGTTTTGGTTGCCGCAAGGGAATACATGGCAAGAATCCAACAAGGGCCAAACTCTTGAGCACTACCACAAAACCGGTTTTGTTTGTTTGGTTTTCTTGACTCTTGCTGGTTACATGCATACTATTCACGTGCATTATAGGCTTTGCATAAAACATGTACCATTATTGTAAAGACCTATGTTAATTATGTGAAAAGTGGTGAGCATTATAGTATACCTTTGCTGAGTTAGGGTTACCAAATCCAGTCAATATTCCATGTACGTAATGTTCGCAACTTTGCATGGATTTTCATTGATATTTGGACCATGCTAGCACCGTACCCCCTTTCTGTATGCCACTGAGAATATTTTATGGGTAATTGCTAGTAGCGTCTATAAGCCATACTTCGCATGGATTTTCATTGATATTTGGACCATGCTAGCACCGTACCCCCTTTCTGTATGCCACTGAGAATATTTGTTGGGTAATTGCTAGTAGAGTCTATAAGCCATTTTTTTTTGGATATATGGTTATTTAACCCTTGTTCTCCCTTATGTTCATCGTATGTCTATATTCTCGTATCTAAGTCATTGCTATTTACTTGAAACACAGAGGGATACTTCTGTGATGCTTGACATTAGTATGACCATATTAGACTAACTTATACGATAACCAATAGTTTGACTCAGTTGTCATGTTCTGTGAAGTCCAGTAAACTGCTTGTACGTTGTTGTGCTTGTGTACACTGTATACCATGTTGTGCATTTCATCATTTCCATTGAAGTTGAAGATTCTTAGTTGGGTGATTTGCAACTGGAGTAATTGGTAACTCTGACGTGTGAAAGGAGCTATATGATTACCTTGTGGGAATCGATCCATTTGTTTTGGAATTGCGTGGAAACAACACACACAATACTGCTTAGCTTTAAATATCATAAACGTTTGAAGAATTTACATATCTTATAACATTTGGCGTGAACTAGCTTTATTATTAGCATTTCTGGTAGGGTATGATAGTACATTGGAAGCAAAGTACTGACAGTACTTAAGTCAGTTGGTATGACAGAAAACATTTGTTGATATTTGGGTATGGCAGCTGATTTCTATTACGCGTAACATCCTCATAAACAAGTAGTAAAATGTGTATTCCAGAAATGCGTTGTAGACTGAATTTGTATTAGCATTTCAAGTTTATCCTGGAAGTTTTGCATGATGTGTTTCGGTTGGCAATATATCAGAGTAGGGGCCACCAGGGATGAGATGAACTGGATTTGCCTAAATAGCAGTACACGATATATGTATACTAAATTTGGAACTGGACCTGCACCGTCCATGGGCTTTGGACCTAACTCACCCTGGACCATGTTGGACTGGACTACATTGGACTTGGACATTTGTTGGATTTTAGTCTAATGGACAGTGGACATTGCTGGACTCACAGGATAGGATCCATCCAAATCCATTGGACCTTATCTGCTAGCGGGGAATGACGGTGGCGAGGAACGCGTCGGAGACGGCGGCGACGAACGCCGGCAGCTCGGCGAGGCACGGGGACGCGCAGGAATGACGGCAGCGTGGTGCACGCCCTCGTCGGCGACCCAGCCCCGCCCTCGTCGCTCGCCGGCGACCCAACCCGCCCTTGTATCTCGCCGGCGACCCAGCCCCGCCGCTCGCCGGCGACCACCGCGTCCTCGCAGCTCACCGGCGACGCAGCCTCGCCGCTCGCCGGCGACCACCCCTGTCCTCGCTGCTCACTGTCGACCCAACCCCATCGCTCGCCGCTCGCCGGTGACCACCCTGTCCTCGCAGCTCACGGCGCCGCAGCCCCGCGCCGCCCGCCAATGCCGGCGACCACCTCGTCCTCGCAGCTCAACGGCGACCAAGCCCCGCCGCTCGCCGACGAGCCCAGACCCAAGTCTCGCCGACGGCCAGCTCGTGCTAACCTGAATTATTTGGCTGCTTTTTCATGGCCACTTGGAGAACATGACCGATCGAGAAATTCAGGCGTTATGTGACTGTACGTGAATCTGGTCCATTCGTAATATACAGGAGCTGACACGTACTGTATGCGCGTACATGTGTGGCCCAGTTGGGCCTTGGATGTCCAACGTTACAGCAGTCTGGATTTGGACGGATTTGGATACTACGAGATAAACGTGGACCTGGAGTTGGATTGGAGCACTTCTGAGTGGACAATTCTTGGACTAGCACGTTTTGGACTTGGACCCGTATCCAGTTCCAGGTTTAATGTATACATTTTACATTAAAACAGAGAACATGCACATTTTTTATGAATGGACAAGCATTTTTTGTTTATTTCATGCTTTTCCTTCTCCCCTTGTCTTGTAGCTAGAGTAGGAATCAAGACACCTAGTAATTTTGAAGTAAGGCAGATGTCGGCATCTTGATAGACCACTTACCACAAATAGGTCTAGTGATGTGCCTCTTCAGAGTACAGTTTGAAGTTGATGGAATCAGATGGATTCATGGATAGTGTTAGGCCAAAGATGAAATACATTGTAAGCTAAAGTATCTCTCTCTCAAGAAATGAAGCTGAGCTGTCAGAGTTAGGTGTGTTCTGTTTGTGCCCAGACTACCGTTTTGGCCAGGGTTTTGGTTACCCATGCTTAAATTTTTTAAAGTAATAAAGCTCCCTTTATCGAAAAAAAGTGTTGGTCATGGATTTGGATTGGCAAGGGAATACATAGGATTATAGGAATTGGCACGAGGGCCATTGGCATGCCAAATTTTTGCAACAATCCAACAAGGGCCAAACTCTTGAGCACTACCAAAAAACCGGTTGTGTTTGTTTGATTTCCTTAGCTCTTGCTGGTTACATGCATACCATTCACGATCCTTTTGGGCTTGCATAAAACATGTGCAATTATTGTTAAGACCTATGCTACTATTATGTGAAAAGTGGTGAGCATTATTGTATATCTTTGCTGAGTTAGGGTAATAAATCTAGCCAATATTGCATGTATGTAGTGTTTGCAACTTTGCATGGATTTTCATTGATATTTGGACCATGCTAGCACAGTACCCCCTTCCATTTTATTTATGCCACTGAGAATATTTAATGGATAATTGCTAGTAGAATCTGTAAGCCCTCTTTTTTTATTGGATATATGGTTATTTACCTTTTACTCCCTCATGTTCGTCGTTGTCTATATCCACGTATCTAAGTCATTGCGATTTACTTGAAACACAGAGGGATACTTCTGGTTTAACTGCTGAGAATAGAGAGCTCAAACTTCGGCTGCAGTCCATGGAAGAGCAAGCTAAATTACGGGATGGTATGTTCTGATTCCTTTGGAACTTCTGCATTTTTTTTTGCGAATGCAACTTCTGCAGTTCCTCCTCCGGTAGTCATTCTTTGAACACTCTGAAGTTTGAACCGCCAAGGATCAACGTACTAAAATGTTTTATTTCTTGCCAAATGCAGCTCTGAATGATGCCCTGCGAGAAGAAGTCCAGCGACTTAAGATAGCTGCAGGGCAAGCTCCAAACATGAACGGGAATCTCTTCAATGGCGGACTCCAGCAGATTCCATCCTATTTCTCTCAGCAGCAGCAGATGGCTTACTTAGGTGGGCACCAGGCTCAGCTTCAGCATCCAAACCATCACCAGAGCCCATCAAACGGTGGCCAGTCGCTGAGTGGTCAGTCCCTAAACGACTCCATGGATTTCATTTGAGGAGGAACCGGGACCCCGTATTAAACCATACACCAACTGCAGCCCAGCATTGTAAAGATAGCTAATGTACAATGTATGCATATGAATCATTGGTAGGTTAGCTAGCCGTTCTTTGTATCATTAATCAGAAAGCATTCTCTTGTATGACATAATCTTTTCTTTCCCTTTGTCGATCGGTTTCTGGAGAACAATTAACTATGCTTAGCATTTTAGTACCTGTCAGTGTTCACCTTGTACGGTGCCTTTTCTTTATGTAAATGCCAAGGTTTTTGAGTTGCAAAGTATGTGCACTGAACTAGTTCTGCCGAGGTTTTTTTTTAGTGATTCTGCCAAGGTTGTTGAGTTGCAAAGTATGTGCACTGAACTAGTTCTGCCAAGGTTTTTGAGTTGCGAAGTATGTGCACTGAACTAGTTCCATATCAAGTCTTAATCAAAGTAATCTTGGAGGTGACTAGGAGGCACGCTGATTAGACCTTGATGCCCCAGCCATGCCACAACTATACTGTTCTGGACTCGAATTTTGTTGACAGTTTTACTGGATTATATACAAAAATTGCTACAAATTCTCGTGTTCTGAACATGACCCAGACCCTTACAGAATTTACTTAGTACTCCCTCCGTTCCCAAATATAAGATGTTTTAGACTTTGTCCACATACACATGTATATAAATGTATCTAGACACATTTCATATGTATGTTCACTCATTTGTGTATGTATCTAGACAACATGTGTAACATCTAAAACATCTTATATTTAGGAACGGAGGGAGTAGTTCAGATTAACCCGGGGATGAGAGAGATCTGATCCTATTGCTACCTGTAGGCTTTAGCGGCCAGGTAGGTGGTTGGTCTCTCCCAAGCAATTGACAAAACAGGAACAAAATACTGGTGGTCGATGTGATAAGCCATATGCTATCGAAAATATCAGAATGATCAATAGGTGCGTCCTCTTTTCTTTTAGCTTTAGAACTTCCTTCTACTTTTGCCTCCTCTTTGACAAACGGTAGACCCTGGACCTTCTCCATTTTTGTCTTCCAAATACCAACTTTTGGCACTTCTTCCATAGCCCATAGGATGATTGTGACATGACATCACAGGAATAAGACCTTGTGGCGTTCTTGTAGACTACACAAATGATGAGTTTAATATCCTGTCATGTAAGACTTTGACCCCCATCTGATCTGAAAAGTTGTGAACAGCTGCAGCAAGTAGCAGGAATCTAGTTACTGTAAAACTCTTGCTCATGAGAATGTGTTTTTCAGGTCATACTACTGTTAGATAATGTATATGACATTGAGTTAGATATTTAGTTGTCGTCCTTTTGTGGTTCATTGATGGCATTTGTAGAACTTACTTGGTAATGTTTCAAAAGTAATTCGTCCTTACTTCAAAGTCCACAAGAACGATACAATGGGGCGTACACACCCTGAACTGCCAAATGCACTTACCTGGAGGAGCAAGAATTCTCATGCCTCCTTATCAGTGAACATGACAGAAGATGGGAACTATATATTCCCAGTGAAAGGCTTTTGGAGTTCTCGTCACATTTAGTCCATGTGGAAGATGAAGCAACCTCGCTGATCATACGCTGGGTCGCTGGCAAAGAAACAGATCCAAAAGCCATGCTGTGTTATTACAACCTGGTAAAGCTCACAAACGATGTATTGAAATGAGGTCCTCTATCCCGCAAAAAAAAAAAAGAGGTCCTCTATAACGGGACACTGAGACACCTTTTTTATTTTATAGAATTTCATTTACATTACAAAATACATCAAAATTAAAACTGAATTAAGTTGCAGGATAAATAGAGTAAAATCAACTAAAGTAACACAAAAAATGGCATGTCAAGCTCACGACAGGTACGGTTGATGTTAATTTGGGGGAAAAGCAGACAAGGGATAAAGAAATCTATTAGGTTGGCTTCATACAAACGGCATGGTTAACTTTACTGAAACTGATGTGGAGTTTCTGCGATGTATGTATGGTTTACTTCATACAGATACCATCTTTGACTTGGTAAAGTGATGTGGAGTTTCTGCGATGCATGTATGGTTTACTTCATACAGATACCATCTTTGACTTAGTAAATTGATGTGGAGTTTCTCCAAGATGGGTGATGTGTGATCACGATTCCAAAATTATATCTCTGATTGAGCCATACAACATGTCGGATAAGTGATGTTCGAGTATTTTGTTATTCTATGTTGCTAAGCTTGGCAAGAAGTATTTATCATTTTAAAGGACAGACCTTGTGCTAGAAACTCCCACACCAGGTGGGGTCTGGGGAAGGATTATACGAGTCAAGCCTTACTCTTGGAAAGTGCGATGCAGAGGCTGAGTCGAACCCAGGACCTCTTGGCACAAGTGGGGAGTACTTCACCACCGCGTCAGGTCTGTCCTTCGCACGAAGTATTTATGATTTTAATGCATCTATTTCTGCCCCTTCTGTTTTCAGCGCTAAGAACTGTAGAACATAAAAATAGTTGTCGATGCCATCTTGCGCTTTCTGAACTCATGTTCTTCTGCATAATCTTTAGGTCAAGTAGCCTGTGGCCTATTTTTAGCGTTTAAAAACATTTAGATGTGATTGCTTAGGGTGAAATTTTCCCGTTTTCCCACGTAACATATTTTGTAGGCTTATGCATAGAATTATCTTCATCACAATCAAATATTGACAAATGTCCTTCAGGAGCAGCTGTACTCTCTGTGTTTTTAGTCTAGGAACTTCTGCTACATAGTACATGCATATTATTTTCTGATTACTGCATTCTGCTTGACATTTTGGCACTGGCACCCACTAGGAGGATAAAAACAAGATCGTGCGAATATACTATGTCGTTTAAATCTACTGATTCCGCCGCTGCTAACTGGAATCATTTGTATGCCGTAATCATTGATCCAGTACTGCATTTATAATATGTTTTCATCCTCTAAATTAATGTTTGCTTCTTTCGTTGTTGTTTTTTCTTTTTTTTCCTTTTGTGCAGAAAGTTTCATATACCGGCCTTAACTCATTTTGATGTCAATGTCATTGCTGGTAGTATTTCATGAACATGAAAAACAGGCAAGCTCATTTGCTAGATGGTCTATGGAGTATGGAGTCGTTTTCTTCTATGCCCCAATATGATATTCTGAAGCCTTGTTATGTTTCTCTGATACTTTGAAGTTTGAAGTAGTATGTCTTCTTTTTTCCATTCACCACATCAGTTGCAAGTTTCTTATGTGAGAAGATTTCAGGCTAGTGTTTTCCCTATCCCTCTGTTAGGTTGCGCTTTGATATTCCTTTTGGATGTTCTTTAGCATGCCAATGGTCGTGGTATTTCTCTTAAAACTTTTCTATCGATAAGCTGACAATGAAGTCATCTACTTGGCTGAAATACCCAGTGGATGAAAGTTCCGGATACAGTTCCATGCTATGAAGGATCTTTACCATATAAAAGCCATTACTTGCCTTTCCAACTGTGCAAGTTTTGTTTGTTGCACTTCAATATGCGTTTTTTCTTGGTTAATCGTGAAAAAATTGAGTACCTGCAAGAAACGTGTGGTTTTAGCAAGTACTGTCACTAGAGTAATCACAATTCACAATTCGCCGCGGCATTGGCATGATGGATGGTAACATCTCAGCTTGTCCTGTAAAACAAATCAGTTCTTGGTCGTATTTGGCAGTATTGAGTTGCATGCATAATCTGGTTCACGCAAAAGCTCAAATTGATCGAAAAATTGGGACACACTATAACTCAATAGGCAGAAAACAGGACATGGTTTTCAAATCGCAGGTGTTCTCTGAACATGAACGATTGTTCGAGTGTGTTTGAGGTATTATGTAGGAGGCGTTTAACACGGATAGACTGCTATAATATCTCAAGGTCAATTGGTTCACCAGATCTCCTACTGCCGCAGTTATTTCCGAACCAAGTCCAAGGGAAGTTCGGATGAATAAAAAAATCAAGAGGTTGTCATTGGCACCAAGAATATCTCACTGACACCACAATTGTTTTGTGTAAGTTCCCTTTCTGCATCAACTCTACCCTTCGGACAAGCAACATTGTTTCCTTCAGTTGTACTCTATTGGTTTCATCGCATCCACGATTTTAATATTAGCATATTGCTACAACCAGTGTCTACCGGCACCATGATGAAAATGTTAAGAATTGAGTAAAACGCCTGTGGAGTCTATCAAGTTGCGGAGTTAGAGCGGATTGGTCACTGGAAACGGTGCCACGTCAGCATTTTGACGGCGGCCGTGACGGTCGGACGAACGTCTCGCATCGCCCCAACTTACTGACCAATAGTTTGCATTTTCCCAGGTGACCAATCCGCTCTAACTCCGCAACTTGGTAGACTCCACGGACGTTTTACTCTTAA
The DNA here is from genome assembly GCA_947311845.1 of Poa pratensis. NCBI lineage: Eukaryota > Viridiplantae > Streptophyta > Magnoliopsida > Poales > Poaceae > Poa > Poa pratensis. The sequence continues at coordinate 40,670,055 of CAMZMU010000097.1, forward strand.
GAATTTAATACCAACTTGCAGTACTGCAGCTGTATGATAGATTAGTAATACACTAGCACATAAATAATGGGGATGGGAGCAAGTTCGTGTCATGAACTGATTAGATACTGCTTATAAAATAATCACATACTAACATAGGGAGAGTGACTGTACTTGGCCTGATTTTAAGTGGAGGTTCAGTCTTGAACCTTGCTTCCTGTTGTGACATACATTCATATCTGAGAGCTGGCAACTGAAGCGGTGTCTTGCACACGATTAGATATCATGACATACAGTTTCTTCATGGGATCGTCCTCTTAACTCTGATTTATCACTTTAAACGATTTGCACACGCTGAAGTTGGCAAGGAACTTTGCAAAAAAAATAAAAAGTTCTCAATTGGTGCTGCAAGAGCCAAGATTAGACAAATTCCTTACGTTAGCCCCACATAAAAATCATCCCTCACATGATAAATGGTCATGGCACCTTGCCCTTTTTCCATGTATATAGGCATAAGCTTTGTGAAAACCAGGGCATAAGCACGAGAGAAATGGAGGCAATGTCATATCCTCTTTGCTCCCCTCTTCTCTCCTTCCCCACACAGCATGAAGAAAACAGTTATCTCCTATGGCCTCCTCAATTAGTATCTCCCCATGAGAATGCCACCATGTACCACAGCGATCCTTTCCTCGATTATTGGCGGCAAGATCGTGAGTTTTCGGCGATGATGGACGTCGTCCAAGATGCTGATGTTTTGCTTCAAGATGATTTCTCTGGTGCAAAAATCATGGAGGATGGCAAGCTGGTGGTCATGGAGGAGAGAAGCTTAGGCGACCTCCTCCTGGCCGGCGCCATGGCAGTTGAATCCGGGGACTTGATCCACGCCTCGGCGATCATGGCGAAGGTCGACGCCATCCTGGATGAAGGGAGCTCCTTGGATCGTCTGTCCTGCTACTTCGCCAGGGGCCTGCGGTCCAGGATCACCGGGGCTCGCCCGGAATGTTATCCGGCGGCACCACGGCGGGAGCCGGGCAACAGATTGGCTACATACCAGATGCTGCAAGAGGTGTCGCCGTTCGTCAAGTTCGCACACTTCACCGCCAACCAGGCCATCCTGGAGGCCACCATGGACGATCCGGACGTCCACGTGGTCGACTTCAACGTCGGTGACGGTGTCCAGTGGTCGTCGCTCATGTCGGACCTCGCCCGCGACGGAGGCAAGCCGTTCCGCCTCACCGCACTCACCACCGGCGGCAAGTCTTCACCCGCACCTGGACGGTGGCTGTCGGAGTTCGCGCAGTCCCTGGGGCTCCTGTTCCGGTACGACGACGAGGGGGGCCTCCACGAGCTCTGTACCAAGATCAACCGCTCCCGACACCACGGGCCGGGACAAAAGGGGGGAGGGGCGCCTGGGCTATTTCGGGCGACGTGGGCTGGCCTTTTGTCGCGGTTTGTAAGTGGGCCGGGACAAAAGGGCTTGGACGAAAGGCCCTGTCTCTACTAGTGCATCGTCGCCGGTGATTGTCTCGTGCGACTTGACAGCCATGTCCCGCACGTTCACGGACGCGTCGCAGATGGTCCGCCTCCTCCTCGGCACCGACGAGGCCCTGCAGCCAAAACTGGTGATCCTAACCGAGGACGATCTGTTCCACGTCGGCAGAGAGCCGCGGTCCCACGCCGGCGAGGCCCTGAGCCACTTCGCCGCGGTGCAGGAGTCCCTGGCGAGATGCTTCCGCGGTGGCTGCTACGAGGCCGGCATGAGGCTGGTGAAGGAGGAGATACTGGCCCAGGGATGGAGGGCCCCGGGGCCGCGGGCCTGTTGAACGGGCCCATGGAGGGTGGGGCAGATGACGACGTGTTATCCGAAATCACTAATAAAAGGCTTCCCTTCGGGAAGGGAACCCCGCGCGCGTTGTGGTCGAAGTGTCAGCCTCTCCTTTTACGCGGTCCCCGTGGGTGCTTGCATGTGTGACAAGTGGCAGCATGAGAGAATTTTGGTGGGTTTTCTTTTCTTGTCCCCCGCTCAGATTTGTACCGCATTTATTTCGAGATTTGTTTTTTAAAAACGAAATATCTTTAGAACCGTTTATCCAAATTATGAACGGTTTGCATATTTGAAATCCTCGCGTCGAGATCTTCAAAAGTAGATCCCATGTTGATAGGTTTTGAGAAACTTTTTTTTTCCGTACTTTGTACAACCAGTTCTATATACTTTGTACATCCAGTAACAGCGTGTACATCTAGTAGCAGTGTGAGTGTACATGCAATAGCAGGACGCGATTGTACATCCAGTTGCATCGTGTACATTCAGTAGCACGCAGGTGTACAACCAGTAGCATCGTGTACAACTAGTAGCAGCGTGAGTGTATATCTAGTAGCAGTAGCGGTGTGTACATCCAGTAGCAGCGCGAGTGTAGTACATCCAGTACCATCGTGTACAACTAGTAGCAACGTGAGCGTGCATCTTGTAGCGGTCTGTACATCCAGTAGCAGTGCGAGCGTACATCCAGTAGAATCGTGTACAACTAGTAGCAGCGCGTCCGTACATCCAGTAGCACAATGTACGTACATCCAGCAGCATCATGTGTGTACATCCAGTAGCAACATGGTAGTTTGTACTCCTACTCTATTGAAGAGTGTACATCGTTCTATGCAATTTGTACACCATACTTTTATATAATTTGTACACTGTTCTCTGTGTTTTGTACATCATAGTATATTTTTTCTTGTGCTTCGTACTACGTGTTGTACATGGTATACGCTAACGCTTCAGTGCTCAGCCGTACGCGGGGGGTTTCGCCCACAGCGCGCAGTCGGAGACGTACACCCAGGGGGGCCAATGCATGTACAAGCACCGCGCGGGGGCTTCGCTTCCTGCAGGCGACGTACGCAACGTACCAGCACGGGGGGCTTCGCTCCTGGCGCGCGATGGATCGTTCGTCAAATTCGTTTTTGCTTCCCCGTGGAGGCCACCACGTGGCGCGCTACCGGCTTGTTGGTTCCCTTTCGAAAGGGCTCCCTTCGCGTAGGTACACCCCGTGTTATCCCGGTTCTCGGGTTTGGGCTTTAGGGCTCGTAGGTTGAGTGGGTTTAACGTTGCCCAGGCCAAGATGTTGGCTGGGCTTTTCAGTAGGGGGTTTGGGGTTGTGCATGAGGATGCTAGGCTTGCTTTGTGTTGGAACGACAGGCCTTTAACCTCGCTGTCTGTTTGGACTTTGGAGTGCTGAGTAAGGAGGGAGGGAGGACATGGTGTTTGGTTTCCTTTTCTTTTTGAGGTCTATGTTGTTTGTCTTATCATTCTTTGGACACTGCTGCAACATAAAGTTTTCCGGTGAGCATTTTCTACCTAAGAAGTTAGTTGTTTCTAATGTGGTGACTAAAACCCGTTGGAAGGCGATCTAGGCTTAGAATCGCAATGTCATCCTTCTTCAATGTGTTCTATGGGAAATTGAGGATGATGGAGTGAACCAATAATGCTAAACTTACGGACACTTTGTTACGGACTGGACTTACGGATGCTACGGCTACGTGTTTGACCTTGTTGCCCCTTCTAACCAACTGTTCCGATGATTAACCAGTCCATCTCCACGTCAGTCTCTAAGGTTCACCCCATATAAAAATGCCTATAGATGTAGCATTATTGGATGTGAATCCCGCCCATAGGAAGCCACGACATACCTTGATCATCCTGTTAAGACACTTTGCTAGTAGAATCTTAAGGGACAACGTCGTAGAGACCATAATCTCTATGAGGGTGGTCTTAGCAAGGATGCATCTTCCACCACGTCTAAGGAGAAATGCTCTCCATGTGCAAAGCTTGTTGCCCATGAAGTTCACCACAGGGCAAAAGTTGAGTTGCCGTCTTACGCGTCTCGTGCTCAACCGAGGACCACGCGCCGACGCCGATGCTGCGAATGAAGAACGGCGGTGATGCAAACCACCATCAACGTCGGTGCAAATTTCTTCTCTGGCGACTATATCTGACGAGGAGTGTCGTGTGCATGCGGGAGTGGATTAGGTTGGGCTATTCGTTGGCATATCCCTGTCGAATGTCGATGCACCATCCATGGACATGGACTCCTTTATCTCGGGGAGCATTGTTTATCGTATGATACCCGTCTAAACACACCTCGCTAATTAATCGGGTACGGCCTTGCCACATAAACTATGACCAGCAAAGTACTATGATGATTAAGCAAGCAAATACTATACTATTTAATTAATTAGCTCTGCTGAAACAAATCACTATCTAATTAATGAAACCTACCTATGGCAAGGTGAAGTTGGGAGGTGTACGCATGTGTGATCATACCCAAGATAAGTGCTAATGGTGGCATAGATTTATTTAGACCAACACGGGCATGGAATAACAAAAGGATCAAAGTATCCCCTCCCGTCCCTCGCGTCGCCCCCTCGCGGGCGACTCGAGGGAACCCTAGCCGCCGCCTCTCGACCCCTCCCCAGCCGCCCTCCTCGCCGCCGCTGCCGCCGGCCTCTCCGTGGTGGCGGCGGCCCCTAGCCTCCACAAACGTGGTAGGGGAGAGCTGCGGTGGACGCAGAGGACCCCTTGTGCGCAGTTGGCGTCCCTCGTCGATCTGCGTGCATGGCGGCGGCCCTCCCGCGGCGTGGACCGGATGCGCCGGCGCTCAGCATGCTGGTGCTGGATCCGCTCGGATCTGGCCTCCTGGGCGACGGTGGCGTCGCTCGGTCAAAGGAGGCTCGCATGGATGGATGGCCGAGATGGCGGCGCCTCCTCGACCCACTACTCCAGCAGGCCGCGTGGTCCATCTCCCCTCGGGCTCGTCGTGGTGGTCGGCCTCTCCTTCGGCTGGCGGCGGGGGCTTCTCCCCGTTGCTTTTAGTGGCGCGCAGTGCGTGCTCTGCTCGGCTGCAGGTGTCGGTTTGCTTCGGTCAAGCCGCCCTGCTCGTCGGCAGCTCGGAGGCCGGCAAGGTGCAGAGGGTGGATCTGTGCGGCGGCGGGCGAGAGCCTCGTGCCAGTGTTGGCACGGACGACATCTACGCCTGCGGGCGCCGGTCACCTCCTTGGAGGGTCGTTGTGGAGGCCTGCACATGTCCGCCCAAGGTCGCTCCGGGCGAAAGCCTTGATTCATTCCCGGATCGGTTGACGACGGCGTCGTCGACGTCGCTCCCTCCTTGGAGGCATCTTCTTGGAGCTTGTTCCTTTGGGCCGGTTATTGGTGGTTCGTGGCAGCTGGGTGCAGTGGTAATGGTGGTGGCTTCTTGTGTTTCTTGCTCCGTTTGTCTCCTGCCAAGATGTGTCCTCCGAGCTCGCCGGCAGTCCAAGTTGCGGAAGAAGTTGAAGCTCTCATTTGAAGCTGGGTTAGCGAGTTCGATCCACCTCGGATCGCCTCGTTCCCTTCGACACCTCTCCCTCTTAGGGGTTAGTTGGGTGGCGACCACACGATCAAGTTCATAGTGCTCTAACTTGCTTGATCCAAGGATGATGGAAGCGGATGCCCCTCCGTGTTGGCTACGTCGACGAACTCCTCGTTTGCGGGATGTTCTTCTCTTGTTTCTTCCTTGTGTTGTGTTGTAATGCTCTCCCCTTTTCTTCCTTGTAGAGGTTGAGTTGCAGCCTTCTTTCTCCTCTCTCTTTCTTTTTATTTTTAGAGTCATTTGTACTCATTTACTTCTCTTAATGAAATGGAAACGATACTCGACGGTTCCCGTAAAAAAAACACGGGCATGGACTATGAAAGGCTGCCATAATCGTGCAAGTTGATAGGCCTTACACCTCAACCCCGAAAGTTACCTCTACTAATTAATACCCTCTCCGATCTCCTCTTTGATCTGATCTCAGCGTAAGTGCGTAACAAAAACGGAGATATTATTTAGAAGTGTTTTCAGCAGCCTTCGTTGCTTCTGATACCTGAAGTTGTAGCAACTGCACTATCTGTCTAGCTGAATCCTGCTGTCTTATGATTACTCGAAAGACCTGGGCGCACTACTAGAAAACAGGGTTTCGGATCTGGCCTTTCGTCCCGGCCACATTTGTAACCGGAGCATTAGTCCCGGTTCAAACTTTTAGCACGACGGTCAGGTTCAGTCCCGGTTCGAACGGACCTTTAGTCCTGGTTCGTGATACGAACCGGTACTAAAGGGTCGCGGCAGGCAGCCGCAGAGGTAGTACTTTATATGTACGAAAACGAGTTTTTGGCGCATTGACGTGATCTTCGTACGATGGAAAACATCCGAAACCCTAAACCCCTCCTAAACCCTGAAAATAATCGAAAAGAAAACAAAAAATACACATACCGTTAGTCCCGGTTCGTGTTACGAACCGGGACTAAAGGAGGGGGGCTTTAGTCCCGATTTGGCAGTCCCGGTTGCCAAACCGGGACTAGAGGCCCTAACCAACCGGGACTGTTGCCCTTTTTTCCACTAGTGGTGTGGTCGGCGTTTGTGCCACTGGCAGCATGTGGATAAGTTTGTGCGTAGTTCACGCGGATACATAATTGTGGTAAATCTATCCTACGAGAACATGGCTCGATTGTCATCTCAAGTGACATCGACAAGGAGTGGCATCGATCCTTTTCCCCCCTTTTGCCAAAGAACGGATGTATGATGATGTAACTAATGGCCGACACTAGTGCTGCTTCACTTCCAAGCTTTTCCATTCAACCCTGAGGCCTGAGAACTTCCTTCTTAGGAGCAATTCCCGGCTACCTATACGCGCATCTCTACCGTAAGCCTGATCTGGTCTTGTGCCTGCTCCATCCACGCTAAAAGATGCTCGAGGTTCAATCTTGCTTTTGTCTCCTAGATCATTTTCTTCCTTCCATTCTAAGAGGAGTCTCAAGTCTAGTATCTTTTAGATCCATATTCATTTTCATTTGCAAATACACTTTTTTCATTTTCTTTTGACTTTTGCGTTAAAGATAAGGGAACTAAGGAAAATAAAAAAAAGAGCTGGCTTGGCCTGAATGGTATGGAAATCCATATTTCCGGCATTTGGAATTTAGGTAAGCAACACATTTTGATGTTTTAACTACTCTTATGCTTGAGCCCCTTTTTCCTATAACAAGGCAAATTCATTACTCCCTCTGTTCCAAAACATAAGGTGTTTTAGATATTTCAATATAGAATAGCACTAGTAGAAAAAGGGGCTACAGTCCCGGTTGGGAAGGGCCTTTAGTCCCGGTTTCCCAACCGGGACTACCCAATTGGGACTAACCCCCCCCCCCCCCTTTAGTCCCGGTCAGCCATGAATCGGGACTAAAGGCCCTCCACGTGGGCGGAGCCGTGCGCGGGCGTGTGGAGGACCTTTAGTCCCGGTTGGTAGCACCAACCGGGACTAAAGGTTTTTGTTTTTTGTTTCTTTACAATTATTTTTTAGGGTTTAGGGGATTAGGGTTTCGGATTTTATGTTTTCCATCGTATGGAGATCACGTTGATGTGCCAAAAATAAGTTTTCGTATACATAAAGTTCATACTACATGGAGATCACGTTGATGCATATACATACACATACAATTTGGTATATATATATTTATTTAATTACATGGAGATCACTAAATTACATGGAGGTATTATCGGCTATGGAATTCTCCGGTTTCAGGTATGAACTCCGCAAGCAAAAATCCCGCCAATTCCTCCCCAATTGGTTTTACGCGTTGCTCTGGTAGGAGCGCGTTCCGCATCTTCTTCAACTTTAAAAGAAGGAGATCAATATGAATATATGAGTTGTGTGTATATATGTCAAATCATCATTTAAAAAAATATGAATGAAATTCAACACAATTGATGGTAATAAAATAAAATTGGGAATAGTGTTTACGTACATCAATTTGTCTTCGAGTTTTGTGGTTCTCATTGGTCATCCCGCGAATGAACTCGCAAACGTAGTATGCAAATAAATTAGTCCCCTGTGGCTGCCTCAGGCACCACTGTAGGAGAATAGAATTCAATCAAATAATAATCAAGCATGATAATGGTATTGAAACTAGAATTAAAGAGATGCGCGGACCTAGGTAGTACAACTTACCTTGTTCAGAACAAAACTTAGCTCCGGTTTCCATTCACCGACTTCATCCTTGATGAACCGTTTCCAAATCCTGCCCGGCAAAGAAAATGAATAAAGGAGTTATTAATTACTTGATATCAGGAAATGAACGAAAGAGGCCGATATAGTGCGATAATTATTGAAATTACTTCTGGAGCATATTAGTCAGGCTCTTGTATTCTTCATGATCTCTCCTTAATGAGTCCATGACTTCAACGGTTTCATCGTCAATTCTAATGATTAGCAGAATCCAGTGGAAGCTGCGCACATTTATATATACAGTCATGCATAACTCATCAATTGCACTTAACATCGAGTAAGCAAAATAGAATGTGTACAAGACAGTAACACTCACCTGAAGTTGTAAGGAAAAAGTATTTCTGCTTTGTACATGTGTTCCTTTAAAAACCTTAGCAAAAGTACCTCTGTGTCGTTGGCATGGTTTTTTATGGTAACTTCATGAATGGTATTCGGGTCAATGAACCCAATGTCATAGATTCTCTCATTTTTGCATTCGAGAATCTTCATTCTGCATAATAGCGTACAAAAGAAGATAGTGAGTATAATTACAGGCAATGAACGAGCTGAGCTAAAGACTTAAATTACAGAAATAAATCACTTACAGACAATAGCAACTAACGAGAGATTTGTCGAGTGCGTCTTGATTGTATAACTGAAAAAGTTCGAAAAAAATCAATATGCACATCGTATTCTTGTAAGAAGTGCTCTTCCTTAACTACCACCATGAGCATGATTTGCCCTCCCTTTGCGACTTTCATGTACCACTGATGCAATTTTCGCATTTGTGTTGATAGAATGTCAACCTGCTCGGGTCTGACTAGAGACCGCCCGTGAACATAGCTCCATGCTACCTCAGCAATGGGGTAACCAGTGTTGCCTATGAGTTGACCAGTACTATCGTTCTGTACTTCCTTATCGGAAAACACCTTGAGCGGGGGGATCGATTGTTTTTCCTGTTCTCCGAGCTGGGGAACGTTTTTCCCGCTTCTCCCCTCCCAGCTCTATTCGCTATATGACTTCTCAATAGAGCGCTCATAGTCTGATGGCAACTTTGGTTCGGGGTCTGATAAGTTCTTCACGAAGCGCACAACGACGTCCAGCGCTAGTTTCTCCTTTGGCTCTGGCTTTTTTGGTGCAAAATGGGCTTTCACCTGGGCTTTCACGACTGCTATGTTTTCCTCTTCAGTCAAGTCATAAGATAACTTGGCAGGAGGCTCCTCCGGTTTCTTCTTTCTAGCTTTCTTCTTAGGCGGCGAACCGGTGGGCTTCTGCTTTAGCCACTTAGTGGGCGGAGACGGCTCACGCGGGGCAGATCGAGATGGACTCGCGCTGGGGTCCCTATTAGGGAGGGGTGGACTTTGCTGAGGTGGATTGCTACAAGGAGGAGTCCGTGGAGGGGTGGAGTCTGCAAACACGATGTATTCCTTTTTTCCATAGAATGATACCACCCCTGACTTCTCCCAGTGTCGTCTCCCCTTCACCTCCAGCCATGTCAAGCTCCAGTGTCTCAAATCCCTTCAGAACTTCATCCACCACGACACGAGCATAGCCAGCTGGAATATGACTGCCATGTAAGCGTGCTGCAGGTTCATTAGGTAAAGCAAAGTCGACCGCCACCTTGAAGGATATGTTCTTCATTGACTGATGTAGATCACACATTTTCTTCTCCGTGATATTATCCACGGGGTAGCGAGCCATCGATGCTTCATCCATCAGTGCATCATGATCACCCAGGAGCGCCGTGGAACCCACGCTGCTTTTCAGCTGAGATGGGACGACGTTACTATCGTCGAATGCATGATCTTCTTGTTGCCGCTCAGATGCCCTTTGGCTATTAATTGTGTCCAGTTGCTCCTGCTGCCGCATGACTATGTGTTGCAATTACTCATGATTTGCTTCTAGTCGTTGGATTCGGTCTGCCTCCTGCTTCTTTTTTCTCTGACGGCTTTTATAACTCTCAGCGCACTCCGGAAACCCAGCCTTCCACGAAACACCGGGGCCATAGCCTCGTGTTCGTCCATGGTGTTCAGGATTCCTGAGGGAGAGTGTCAGCTCGTCGTTCTCTCTGTCGGGTTTGAACGTTCCCTTTTGAACGTTTTGTATTGCTTTAACAATCTCTTTGGTGACCGTTTGAATTTTTTCCTTATTTTTCCCCTTGGAACAAGCTTCCCTGTCTCTGGGTCCAACGATGCCCCATGCCCGTACAACCAGCGCTTGGACCTCTCGAGAAATTCCGCTGTTTCTGGAGTGACCCTTTAGCAATCAGGTCGGCGTCTCTTTTTTCCCACTTAGGCGCGGCAGTCTTGTAGCTACCTGGCCCCAAAACATGGTGATATTCCTTTTTTGCAGCATTTAACTTATTTTTTCCGACCTTTCCACAGCTTCAGACGATTCCTTGTACGCCTTAAATGCTTCCCAGTGATAATTTTGCTTCTCTAGTGGTCTAGTGGATGTTGGAGTTTCTTTTTTCTTCTTATATTCACTCCATATTTTTTTCTTGAAGCTCTGAAATTGTGTGGCCATCTTCTTAAGAGCCCACTCCTTGACTTTCAACTTCGTGTCATCTTCCAGATCTGGCGGTAGGTTGAAATGTGTCATGAGCGTTTTCCAAAGTTCATCTTTGGATCTTTGGTCGACAAAAGTAACTCCTCCATCGTCGTCTCCCTTTGGCTTATGCCATTCTCGAATGTTGATCGGGATGTTGTCCCTAACAACAAATCCACATTGATTTACAAATTTTTTTACGTTCACTTCGGGAGCCATCGGTTCGCCATCTTCAGCAACTTCCTCGATCGGGAACCTTTGATTATCGCCCAACCTTTTGGTTGGGCCTCGTTGCCTTTTACCAGATTGGCTCGATCCGGAGGGCCTAGCAGATTGGCTCGATCCGGAGGGCTAAAAGAAAAAAGATCCGTTAATAAGTGCAATACAAATCAATTAATGCATCTAGTGATCACAAGAGGCTTAATATACCTCGTCGGAATTTGTTAAGGGTCCTTCGTCTCTTGGTTCTACCTCAGCCCCCTCACCGTAGTCATTCAAAAATTGTGAGATGTAATCTTCTCCAGCTTCTCCACCTTCTCCACCGGCATATATCATATTCAATATTTGCTCTTCATCGTCGTCTCTGCCGTGGGCGTCCATAGCTTAACTACACAATATTCATCAACAAATGGGTTAGTACTCTTCAAAAACAGTACTAGTCATTTTGAATATTCAAAAAACTAACAGGAAATTAGATGAACAACACGCATGCTTCCCCGGGCTTAGTACATATGGCACGATACTTTGTGAATAAAATCTTATGCGGCTGAAAACAGGAAAATTCTTATTTATCTACAAATGGGCAAACATACCATATAAACAACTAAAAACTAAACTGCAAAATTATTTTTTCTTTTCATTTCGCGGGAACAAACGGACGAACACATAGTTGATCTTAGTTGATTGCAAAAGTACAGTTCACCGGAGCACAAATTTTGCACTAATAGCTACCAAACTAATGCTCGTCGCCGGCATGACCCTAACATTACCAAATTTGGCTCACCGGAGGCCTCGGGTGTAGCGGCGATGCAGCGGGTGGCGACGCAGCGGGTGGCGGTGGCGCTTCTCGAGCTACACCTCCTCCACCGCGGTGTGCTTGCAAAGCACCGCGACAAGGGCGTCGATCCGAACGGTTGAATTCAATAACAACACTTTAAACAATAATTTTCATACACAATTTTCATACTCATTTCATAGATAAAAATATTTACAGAAAGTATTTACATCAATTTTCATACTCATTTCTTCTGCTTAAGGAAACAATCAAAAAGATGCATACAAATCAAAAATATGCATACACAATTAGAGGTATTTTTCTGAGATTTTTTTAGGCTAAGTGGCCTCATTCTCATGCACACTGAAATCTTCTCCTTTCTTTGAACTTGAGCAATTGGGCACTAGGGAGCGCGCATCGGCTCTATCGACCACGGCGACGAAGAACTAGCGCTCCAGGGAGCGCGCGGATGGGCGCGTAGGACGCACAGGAGTGCGCGCTACCATTTGGTGACGGCGCCGCTCGGATTTGGTCGCCGGACCACCCACTACGGCGCGGCGGAGCTTCGGCCGGTGACGAGCTACGCGGAGACGGCAAACCATAGCAAAATCGAGCAAAATAAAGGTAAAATGAGTTCCGTAGGCTCACCAGGAGCACGACGAGCTGGTCGGATAAGGCGGAGGTGGCCGGACGGCGACGAGAGCTTGTCGGAAAGGTGGCGGCCGGAGTTAGGGAAGACGGCTCGATTCACGGGATTCCCGCGGTTTCAGCACGCGTGGGTCGAGGGATAGGAAGGTTACGGCGATGCGGAGTTGACGGTGGCCTCAATTCGTTCAAGGGTGGCTTGAAACGGCGGCGCGACGCGGCGGCCGTGCTAGCTAGGGTTTCCGGCAGACGAGAGAATTGGTCAGCACGGGCAGAGGAAAATACGGGGATGGAGAGATGGCGGGTGGGGATCGATCGTACCTAGACGGCGGCGGCGTCGGGGACCCAGGCGCGACGGTGAGCACGTATGGGGGGACGGGCGGCGGCGCTGCGTCGAGGAAAATACGGGGATGGAGAGATTGCGGTTGGCGCTGTATGTAGAAAGGGGAAAACGACCTTTAGTCTCGGTTGGTGGTTCGAACCGGGACTAAAGGACCTTTAGTCCCGGTTCGTGGTACCAACCGGGACTCAAGGTATTTTGGGGCAGGCCGCGAAATTAAGCGCGCGAAGCCCACCTTTAGTCCCGGTTGGTATTGCCAACCGGGTCTAAATGGGCTTTTGAATAGGTTTTTTTCTCCCTTTTCTTTTTTCTATTTTTTGATTTCTTATATATCTATTGATTTAAGTCAAATTAGTTTCTAAAATTAGTTTCTAAAAATAAGTCAAATTAGTCATATTTTTATTTTCTGATTTCTTTTATATGTATTGAAATAGTTTTTTTTGTTCTCGTTCCTTTTTCTATTTTTCTGACTTATTTTATATCTATTTGATTTACATGTTTAATTGTCTATATTTGTAAAAACATATCTATATTTGTAAAAGTCATATCTATATTTGATCATATCCCGCCCAAAATTTCCAGCCAAAAATACCGCCAAAATTTCCCGTCCAAAATTTAACCATCCAAAGTTTACGATGTCGTGCGACTAAACACATCAATGAACAAAACACACGGTTTCCCCGAGTTACAGTCCCACATTGGTTGCGATATCCTCACATGCAGTGTGGGACTGAGCTCGGGAATCCGGATATTTGTTTTGGTCGACCTAAAGTAAACTGAAAACTAATTGTGCTGAATACCTACATACAGCTGAAACAAAACACTCGGTTTCCCCTAGCTACAGCCCCACAGTGATTCACGGTCGAATGCCTTTACATTCACTGTGGGACGCAGCTAGGGAATCCGAATGTTTTGTGTTTTGAGCAGAAGAATGAGTGAGGAACCTGGCTGAGATGGGGCCTATTTATAGGCGTCCTTAGGGATGAGAAACTGGTGCCAAAGCGAGAAGCAACAGAGTTGGAAGAAGCGGGAAATTTTCCCGCCCACCGCTTTGTCAAATTTGCGCGGCAAATCCAAAGTTTTTCGCGCGTGTTCTTTGCCGAGTCCCGCTGAAAATTGTGCGCGCGAAGCCCACCTTTAGTCCCGGTTGGCATTTCCAACCGGGTCTAAATGGGCTTTAGAATAGGTTTTTTGAAAACATCCTCAACAACTTTTGGATCATCCAATATTTTTGTTGCACTTGGTTGCAAATGGAGTCATCTGTCTCATAGAACCAGAACCAAAAATCAGTGCTTAGAGTTTTCTTCTGAGTTTTCATAACACAATTACATAAAAGGTTTAATACATTATTACACATCACCAACATTCCTATCTAGTGTTTGGGTATAAACTTTTTCTTCGCGTGTGTCCCTTGCTTATGATTGCGCCGTAACCATGGAGAATCTTCATCATTTAACAGGATGCTTGGGTCACTATTCACTGTGAAGGGCGGAATTTCATCAAACTTATTGTAATGTTCTGACATGTGATGACGTGAAATCACATGTTCGTTGGGAGACCCAAGAGGAAGGTATGAAGCAGTGCAGCATCTAGTTTTCCCTCGGTATGAAACCAAGGTTATCGAACCAGTAGGAGTAGGAGCACTTCAGAAGGTTGGTGGTGGTGGAATATGGCACGGCGCAACACCAGGAAATCCGGCGACCGACGTGGAACCTGCACACAACACAATCAAACTACTTTGCCCAAACGAAACAGGAAGGTTTTCAATCTTCCCGGCTTGCTGTAACAAAGGATTAAACGTATGGTGTGGAAAATAATGTTTAATTGCAGAAAGTAAAAAGAGAATAATTGTTTGCAGTTGGTGGTTTTATCAGTGTAAAAGAATGTACCAGGGTCCACAGTTCACTAGTGGTATCTCTCCATAAAGATAACCGACATGTTGGGTAAACAAATTATAGCTGGGAAATTGATAAAATATTGAGCGCATGACAATGCATATATATGACAAGATGATGGTGCCTGGTTGACGGGAGAGTATTTGAGGATGATGATGATGGTGATGATGAGTACTTCCCCGGCAACGGCGCCAGAAAACAGCTTGATGGCTACGTGTTGGTGAACCCCAAGAGGAAGGTTATGATGTAGACAGCAGAAGTTTTCCCTTGAATAATCTACCCAAGGTTATCAATCCAGTAGGACTTGACGATCTATCGGAAGGTTGTTGATGTTGACTCCCCCTGGCGCTAGGGAGCTTGCACCAACGTGGAATCTGCACAGACACAAACCAGAACTTTGCCCAACACGAAACAGAGAGGTTGTCAATCTCTCCGGTCTTGCAGAAACAAAGAGTTAAACGTATGGTGTGGAAAACAGCAGGAAAACAGCAAGTAACAGGAAACAGATGATTGCAGCAGGTTGTGTAAACAGTATGAGGAAATTGGACCAGGGTCCACAGTTCACTAGTGGTGTCTCTCTCAGAACAGATAACTAGCATGTTGGGTAAACAAATTACAGCTGGGCAATTGACAAATAGAGAGGGCATAACAATGCAATACATGCCAAGATGTCTACTATGAAATCTAGTTGGGCATTACAACAAAGTACATAGACCGTTATTCCAACCGCATCTATGCCTAAATAATCCACCTTCAAGGCAGCATCCGCATCCTGTTCAGTATTAAGTTGCTAACAACAGATTATTGCATGAAGTAAAGTGTGTAATGTAATCAATACAAGTGCCCTTGGACACTGCACCAATGTTTTATCCCTAGTAGCAACAGCACATCTACCATCTTAGACCTTTCTGTCACTGATCCAGATATCTAGAGACTGAACCCACTATCGAGCATAAATACCCCCTCTTGGAGTCACAAGCATCTACTTGGCCAAAGCATCTACTAGCAACGGAGAGCATGCAAGATCAAGAGCACATAGATAAACAACTTGAATAAACATGGTATCAATATTCATCGGATCCCAGCAAACACAACATCTAGCATTACAATAAGATGATCTTGATCATGTTAGGCAGCTCACAAGATCTAAACATGGAGGCACAAGGTAGAGAGACAACCATCTAGCTACTGCTATGGACCCGTAGTCCAGGGGTGGACTACTCACGCATCACTCCGGAGGCAGGCATGGTGATGTAGAGCCCTCCGGTGATGATCTCCCCTCCGGCAGGGTGCCGGGAAGAGCTTCAGAACTCCTCCGATCTGAGATTGACGATGACGGCCGCGACGGAACTTTTCGTGGAATATGATCGACCGTAATAGGGTTTTCGCGTCGCGGAGAATATATAGGCGAAGAGGCGGCGTCGGTGGCCGAGGGGGGCCACCACGCCATAGGGGGGCGCGGGCCCACCCTGGGCCGCGCCCTAGTGTGGCGTGGCCCCCTGGTGGGTCTGCTCCGACTCCCCTTTGGACTCCGTGATCTCCTCGTGATATTATTGACGATGTCTTTTGTTTCGTCCAATTCCGAGAATATTTCCTTAATAGATTTTCTGAAACCAAAAACAGCAGAAAACAGGGAACTGGCACTGTGGCATCTTGTTAATAGGTTAGTCCCAGAAAATGCATAAAAATGATATAAAGTGTAACCAAAACATGTAGCAATTGATATAATAACAGCATGGAACATCAAAAATTATAGATACGTTTGAGACGTATCAAGCATCCCCAAGCTTAGTTCCTGCTCGTCCTCGAGTAGGTAAACGATAAAAACAGATAATTTTTGAAGTGACATGCTACCAACACAATCTTTGATCAAATAACAATGTAATGCACATGATCTGAATGAAGTGATCCAAGCCAATGGTCTATAGTTTGCAAGCAAGTAAATAAAGAGTAAACATAAGTGATCACACAAGTGCAAACTTTCATGAATAACACTATAAAACATTTAGAGATATAATAGTCTAACATAATAGTTAGTTCACAGCAGCAATAATTCTCAACATGAAAGTGTTTGTATCAACACAAAGGAAGATAATAGCTTCAGCTTTTGCTTCAACTTTCAACATGTATATCATATAGATAATGTCAATGCAAAGAATATGATCAACCAAACACAAAGTTATGTAAAAACTGTTATACTGGAGTTGACAATGATGTTTGCTTAAGTAGACAGAAAGAAGTGGGAAAACTGACTCAACATAAAAGTAAAAGAATGGCCCTTCGCAGAGGGAAGCAGGGATTAACATCATGTGCTAGAGCTGTAGTTCCCGAAGGCATATAGAGAGCATAAAATATTGTTTTGTAAGGTAATGGTGTATACAGGTGTCAACAAATCAAATAGCAGGTACTTGTCATCTTCCATGGCTAACTAACTTTTAGAGCGGTTCCGAGAGTTTTTAGGACTGCACTTGTAACAAGCACTTATTGGTGACACTCCTCCCAACCATTTACTTTCCACAAACCATGGCTAACCGAATCCTCGGGTGCCCACCAACATTCACCATGGAGGAGTGTCTATTTATTTATTTATAGGGTGGACTAACCAGCTCTTTAATGCAAAATAAAAGGTGGAGAAGCAGATGAAGCTGCCAATCCTTGTAAATTAATTAGCATGGAAGATGACAAATCTCACTACTACGTCCTTATGAGCTTTTCAAGTAGTGACACAAAAAGGAAATGTAACAGTTTTGAGTAGTTAGTAGATAGCACATGAAGAAATTTACTTGGAATGGTGAAAACACCACATAATAGGTAGGTATGGTGGACACAGGTGGCATGGATTTGGCTCAAGGTTTTGGATGTACAAGAAGCATTCCCTCTTAGTACAGAGTTTAGGCTAGCAAGGTTATTATAAGCAAACATCATTATCAACTGGAATAGCAAGAGTGTACATAAAACACAAGGTTTGACGAACCATAGACTCCCACTGTCTTCCTTGTTAACACATAGCCTTCATCCAAAAATTATCTAGACTACTATGGACTTCCAATTATGCAACAGATTATTATAGCAGAAAATCCTTATAGTAGTTCTTCATTAATAGCCATTACTTACATGATGCACAAGCTTAAACATTAATTACTTGACAGCTCAAAACAATTGGCAAGCATCAAATTACTCAAGACAACGATCTAAAAAGATTCATGTAAGCATTTTATACCACTACCACATGCATAGCATTTTTCTGGTCCAACCAAACACCAATCAACTTATTTGACAACTCTCCAAACAGATATAAGTGAAGCAAGAGAGTACTTTCTTCAAAAGAAACTGAAAGCTCTAACAAGAGATATGAAAAACTGAGAGCTAACAGCAATAACAGCAACTAGACAGGAATACTCAACAAGTATAAGTGAAGCACAAGAGTATTCTAATGAAAAAGTGGAGCGTGTCTCTCTCCCAAACATGAATACTAGGATCCAACAAGTATAGCACAGCAAACAAAACAAAACAAACTGAAAACAAAAACACACTGACGCTCCAAGGAAGAGTACACTAGCATGAAGCAATAAAAATATAGCACCATTAGAGATGACCTGATAATTTGTAGATGAAGAAGGGGATGCCTTGGGCATCCCCAAGCTTAGATGCTTGAGTCTTCTTGAAATATGCTGGGGAGGTAAGCCTCCCCAAGCTTAAGCTCTTCACTCTTCTTGATCATGTAATATCATTCTCCTCTATCAACACTTGAAAACTTCCTTCACACCAAAACTTAACAGCTTTTCTCATTAGCAGGTTAGTGCACTAAAAGATAATACTTCAAAGTTCTAGCAAAGACAAAACTCACAAGCCAACTATTTTAAACATTAGCCACTGTTACTAGGCTCAAGTGGGCACTTTTACACGAAAAGAAACCACTTAAAAACTTGTAAAAGAGAGAATGCAAAATAAAAGACAGAATCTGTCAAACCAGAACAGTCTGTAATGACGAATTTTTTCGAGGCACTTACGATGCTCAGATGAAAACTTTTGAAATAATGAAAGTTGCGTAACATCATCAGGAACATGCACAAAAAGTTTCAGCATTTTTCGATTTTTTCTGATTTTCTACTGAATTAAACGGTGACGAACAGCAATCTGTCCCAATGCAGTCCCGAAAATAAAAACCAACTTTGCATTAGTAACTCTCCTTGGCACAACAAAACAGCAAATAAAGATACAAAGGAGTTGCTACAGAGGTAAACAAGCATCCTTGACTCAAGAAAACAAAAATAAAACAGCAAATAAAAACATGGGTTATCTCCCAGAAGTGCTTTTCTTTAATGCCTTTGAGCTAGGCATGAAGAGATGCATCAAGTATTGTCAAGACCAGAAACATCAAGGTTCCCAAAAGCTTCAGATAAATCATAATTCACAACAAGAGGGGTTTTCATTTTAGCTAGTTCTTGAGAAGAAAACTTGAGAGGCCCACTGCAAGCTTTATTAGTAAATTCATAAAATCCATTATCCAGCACATCAGAAGTTGAAAGTTTTGGTTTAGGCCCCTTAGGTACATACATGAATTTCTTTCCTTTATCTAGAATATACCCTTGCTTCTTAGTTTTGAAAGAGGAAAAAGTATTACTCATGGTGTGATGACGTGAAATCACACGTTCGTTGGGAGACCCCAAGAGGAAGGTATGAAGCAGTGCAGCAGCAAGTTTTCTCTCAGTATGAAACCAAGGTTATCGAACCAGTAGGAGTAGGAGCACTTCAGAAGGTTGTTGGTGGCGGAATATGGCACGACGCAACACCAGGGAATCCGGCGACCGACGTGGAACCTGCACACAACACAATCAAACTACTTTGCCCCAACGAAACAGGAAGGTTGTCAATCTTCCCGGCTTGCTGTAACAAAGGATTAAACGTATGGTGTGGAAAATAATGTTTAATTGCAGAAAGTAAAAGAGAACAATTGTTTGCAGTTGGTGGTTTTATCAGTGTAAAAGAATGGACCGGGGTCCACAGTTCACTAGTGGTGTCTCTCCATAAAGATAACCGACATGTTGGGTAAAAAAATTACAGCTGGGCAATTGATAAAATATTGAGCGCATGGCAATGCATATATATGACAAGATGACTACCATGATATTTAATTGGTCATTACGACAAGATACATAGACCGTTATCCAACCTCATCTATGGCAAATAATCCACCTTCAGGTTGACATCCGTGTTCCCCATTGGCATTAAGTTGCAAGCAACGGATAATCGCATTAAGTAATGTGCGTAATGTAAACAAGTACATATGACCGTGGACATAGCATTGTTAGGTTATCCCTAGTGGCAACAGCACATCCACAACCTTAGACGTTGCTGTCACTTGCCCAGATTACTGGAGACTGAACCCACTATCTAGCATAAATACTCACTCTTGGAGTTACAAGCATCTACTTGGCCAAAGCATCTACTAGTAACGGAAAGCATGCAAGATCATAAATAACATGTAACATAGATTAATAATCAACTTGATCATAGTATTCAATATTCATCGGATCCCAGCAAACACAACATGTAGCATTGCAATAAGATGATCTTGATCATGTTAGGCAGCTCACAAGATCTAAACATGACAGCATAAAGTGGAGAGACAACCATCTAACTACTGATATGGACCCATAGTCCAAGGATGAACTACTCACGCATCACTCCAGAGGCAGGCATGGCGATGTAGAGCCCTCCGGTGATGATTCCCCTCTTCGACAGGGTGCCGGAAAGAGCTTCAGAACCCTCCCGAGCTAGGGTTGACGACGGCGGCGCCTCTGTAACTTTTCGTGGAATATGACTCTGGTCTTTGGGGTTTTCGCGTCGGGGGAATAAATAGGCGAAAGGGCGGCGGCTGAGGGCACCCCGAGAGGCCTACATGCACCCTCGGCACGGCAAGAGGTGGGCCCACACGCACCCTCGGCGCGGCAGGATGTGGGGCCACGCCGAGCCCTTGTGTGGCCGCCTCCTGGCGCTCCTCCGTCTCCCCTTTGGACTCCGTGTACGTGTCGGCGAAATAGGGACCTCCGTTGATTTTCGTCCAATTCCGAGAATATTTCCAGAACAGTTTTTCTGGAATACAAAAACAACAGAAAACAAGAACTGGCACTGTGGCATCTTGTTAATAGGTTAGTCCCAAAAAATGTATTAAAATGATATGAAGTGGATGCAAAACATGTAACAATTGGTATAATATCAACATGGAACATCAAAAATTATAGATACGTTTGAGACGTATCAACATGCCTGTCTTGTCCTCAACTCCCACGATGTTTCTTTTTCCTGAAAGAACTATGTGGCGCTTTGGCTCATCGTATGATGTATTCGCTTGCTTATATTTTTTTTTCCGGTCTGGTAGACATGTCCTTCACATAGAAAACCTGAGCCACATCATTGGCTAGGACGAATGGTTCGTCTCTATACGCAAGATTGTTGAGATTCACTGTTGTCATTCCATACTGCGGGTCTACCTTTACCCCGCTTGTCAGCTTGACCCATTTGCACCGAAATAAAGGGACCTTAAAAGAAGGTCCATAGTTAAGTTCTCATATCTCCTCTATGTAACCATAATATGTGTCCTTTTGCCCATTGTTGTTTGTTGCATCAAAGCGGACACCACTGTTTTGGTTGGTGCTCTTTTTATCTTGGGCGGCCGTGTAAAATGTATTCCCATTTATCTCGTACCCTTGGAAAGTCAATATAGTCGAAGATGGTGTCCTGGCCAACAAGTACAACTGTTCTCCAACAATGGTGTTATTCATGAGATGTCCTTGCAACCAACCGCCGAAAGTCTCCATGTGTTTTTCTTTAATCTTGGAGTCAGACTGCTCCGGGTTTTCGGAGCATACAATATTCATGTGTTCCTCGATATACGGAGTCACCAAGGTGGAATTTTGTAGAACTGTGTAGTGTGCTTGAGTGAAAGAATGCCCGTCCATACTTATTATTGCTTTCTTTCCTAGCGTGATTTTTCCACTCAGTCTCCCTCATGCCGCGATTGAGGAACACCGATCGGCTTAAGGTCAAGAATAAAGTCAACACAAAACTCAATGACCTCCTCTGTTCCATAGCCCTTGGAGATGCTTCCTTCTGGCCTAGCACGGTTATGAAAATATTTCTTTAAGACTCTCATGAACCTCTCAAAGGAGAACATATTGTGTAGAAATACAGGACCGAGAATGGAAATCTCATCGACTAGGTGAACTATGAGGTGCGTCATAATATTGAAGAAGGATGGTGGGAACACCAACTCGAAGCTGACAAGACATTGGACCACATCCTTCTGTAAACTTTGTTGAGTTTCTGGATTGATTACTTTTTGAGAAATTGCATTGAGGAATGCACATAGCTTCACAATGGGTACTCGGACATTTTCCGCTAGAAGCCCCCTCAATGCAACCGGAAGTAATTGTGTCATAATCACGTGGCAGTCATGAGACTTTAGGTTTTGGAACTTTTTCTCTGCCATATTTATTATTCACTTTATATTCGACGAGAAGCCAGACGGGACCTTGATACTGCTCAGGACTTCAAAAAAGATTTCCTTCTCTTCTTTGGTAAGAGCGTAGCTGGCAGGACCTTGATACTTCTGTGGATTCAGGTCCTCGTTCGTTCATACGTTGTTGGTCCTGCCGTGCTTCCGGTGTATCTTTTGTCTTCCCATACACGCCCAAAAAGCCTAGCAGGTTCACGCAAAGATTCTTCGTCACGTGCATCACGTCGATTACAGAGCGACCTCTAAGAGTTTTCAATAGGGTAGCTCCCAAAATATAGATTTCTTCTTCCACATGGGTGCGTGTCCGTCAGCGTCATTCGGAACAGATTGTCCGACAGGACCCTTTCCAAAGATTACTTTTAAATCCTGGACCATACCATATATATCATCACCTGTAGGGCGGGTAGGCTTCATCCGGTGATCTGCCTCACCTTTGAAATGCTTGACTTTCTTTCTTAAGGGATGCCTGTTTGGAAGAAATCGACGATTCCCCGGGTACACATTCTTCCTACATTTATCCAAATATATACTTTCAGTCTCATCTAAACAGTGTGTGCATGCATTGTATCCCTTGTTTGTCTGTCCTGAAATGTTACTAAGAGCAGACCAATTATTGATGGTTACAAACAACAACGCTCGTAGGTCAAATTCGTCCTGTTTGTGCTCATCCCACACACGTACACCTTCTTCACGCCACAACTGTAAAAGTTATTCAACTAATGGCCTCAGGTACACATCAATGTCGTTGCCAGGTTGTTCGGGCCTTGGATGAGCACTGGAATCATAATTAACTTCCGCTTCATGCACAACCAAGGAGGAAGGTTATAGATACATAGAGTCACAGGCCAGGTGCTATGACTACAGCTCTGCTCCCCAAAAGGATTAAAGCCATCTGTACTTAGACCAAACATTAAGTTCCTTGCGTCACGTGCAAAGGTCGGGAAGTCTCTGTCGATTTTTCTCCACTGCGATCCATCACGGGGTGTCTCAGCATCACGTCTTTCTTACGGTCTTCTTTGTGCCATCGCAACAACTTGGCATGCTCTTTGTTTTGGAACAAACGTTTCAACCGTGGTATTATAGGAGCATACCACATCACCTTGTCAGGAACCCTCTTCCTGGGGCGCTCGCCCTCAACATCACCAGGGTCATCTGGCCTGATCTTATACCGCAATGCACCGCATACCGGGCATGCATTCAAATTCTCGTACTCCTCACCGCAGTAGAGGATGCAGTCATTAATGCATGCATGTATCTTCTGCACCTCTAATCCTAGAGGGCAGACAACCTTCTTTACTTCGTACGTACTGGGGGCAATTCGTTATCCTTGGAAGCATCTTCTTTAATATTTTCAGCAACTTTTCAAATCCCTTGTCAGATACACCATTCTCTACCTTCCATTGCAGCAATTCCAGTGTGGTACCCAGCTTTTTCTGGCCATCTTCGCAATTTGGGTACAATAATTTTTTTGATCCTCTAACATGCGCTCCAACTTCAACCTCTCGTTTTCACTTTCGCAGTTTATCTGTGCATCAAGAATGACCCAACAAAGATCATCATCGGTCTCATCAACAATGGCCTCTTCTTCAGCTTCTTTCCCCATTGTAGTACCACCGTGTTCAGGAACATAGGATAGTTGTCATCATCCTCTTGTTCTTCATTGTCTTCCATTATAACCCCTCTTTCTCCGTGCTTGCTCCAACAATTATAGCCGGACATGAAACCGGACTGCAACAGGTGGAAGTGTAGGGTTTTTGAGGAAGAGTAATCCTTCGTATTCTTACAAACACTACATGGACAACAAATAAAACCATTCCTCTTGTTTGACTCCGCCACATGGAGAAAATTATGCAGGCCATTAATGAACTCGGGACATCGTCGGTCACCGTACATCCATTGCCGACTCATCTGCATTATATAAGTATATCAAAAACCATTACACTACATCATGAATAGAGAAGTGACCAAATTAATTAATACAAGTTCATCACATTAAACCAAAATAGAGTAGTGACCAAATGTAATACATAGTTCTCATAAAAACATACATTGAAACTAACATACAACTATCTAATGCATTTAAATGCAACAACAAATGCGATCAAAATCACAACTAAGGTAACCATTGATCCAACAGCATAATGATACCAAGCCTCTTTATTAATTGCATATTTTCTAATCTTTCTAATCTTCAAGCGCATTGCATCCATCTTGATCTTGTGATCATCGACGACATCGGCAAGATCCAACTACAATTTCATCTTCTCTTCTTCAATTTTTTTCAATTTTTCTTTCAAATCATCGTTTTCTTTTTCAACTAAATTTAACTTCTCGACAAGAGGTGGTTGGAATTTCCGGTTCACATACCACCTAGATAAAAATATCTATGTCAAGTGTTGGTCGGCATAATTGTTATAAACATGAAATGAACAAAATAGTTATAAAAGATAATATACCACATCCGAATCATAGACCGGACGAGGGCCGACGGGGACGGATATCAAAACCATGGCACTATACATATAACAAACAATCATACAAGTAAGAAAATTATACAAAGTAACTATGCATCTAAATCATACAAGTAAGATTTTTAAAAAAAATATATAAGAACAAGAGGCTCCCCAAGGTGGTGCCGGCGACAGGACGGCGCGGGCGATCGACGGCGGTGAGGACGTGGACGGGGACGGGACAGCACTAAAACCCACAAATCATACTTTAATTTGAGCTCAAATTGCATATAAAACAAATAAACTTTCTAACTTAGTCATTTCATCAAACACCTAGCTAGCACTAGAAACATGAAATGAGCTAAACTAGCAATGAAATGAGCTAAACTAGCAATGCCGGATGAAAGGATGAAGTTGCCAACCCTTGGATAGATGGGGCGCCGCCAATCTTGACAAATCGTGGAGAAAAATGGGGTTGAACTCGAGCTCGGGAGAGGAAACGGAGGAGAAAAATGAAGATGTTTCGAGCAGGAAAAATGGAGATGGCTCGGGGTGGAAGATGATATAGGGGAAACCTTTAGTCCCGGTTGGTATCACGAACCGGGACTAAAGGTCCATCTTTATTCCCGGCTCGTGATACGAACCGGACTAAAGGGGCTCGCGCTGGCCCCACCCCGTGGCTGCCTGCCGCGGACCCTTTAGTCCCGGTTGGTAATACCAACCGGGACTAAAGATCCCCTATGACCCGGGACTGGAGCTGGCCGGCGTCCTACCCGTTGGAACCTGGACTAATGCTCACATTAGTCCCGGTTACAAATATGGCTGGGACTAAACGCCAGATCCGAAGGCCTGTTTTCTACTAGTGTAGATGCAGACTGAAATGAATGAATACATCCGAATAATAAAAAAATTAAAGCATCTTATAATTTGGAATAGAGGTAGCAATAAAGAAGAAAATGACCCTAATTAATTGAAGAATGGTCGAAAATAATTACAAACGCGCACACACAATGGTCGGCCTAGCTACCAACATAGACTCCACACACTAATAAGAGAAGAGTAAATCTGCCGAGTCTGCCCATGTGTCATCTTCATCACCCATGCATGGACCCCACGTTGGCCCATGCGCCAAAGAGCCTATCACATACGGCGATGACAACCATTTCCAACTTTGACGCGCGAGATTTAGATGAGAAATATGCAGGTCTTGCACCGACCAAGACTCCCACAGACGATACCCTTCACATCATAGTCACTACCGCATCTCCTGCACGAGAGTTCGTACTCCACCACGAAATGCAAAGCACGAGAGGACCATTGGACACACTAGCAAATCTGACTACCGAACCCATTCCACGAACCCAACTCTAATTGCCGCCGTCATTGTTGCCAAACACATATCCACACCAAATGGATCCACGTCAGTCGCCTTGGTATCCTCATGCCATTCCAGATGGTGAACTTTAAAAATGGTGCCCCCATGAGGGAGAGCAACATACACACCGATCTTAGGTTTAGCCAAAGTTGCGTCGGACGGAGGAATGAGAAAATTGCATGAACAACACCTTAAAAAAGTAAGCGACACCCTCAAGAATCCACTTTCACAACATGCAAGGTGTGCACCCGACTGTCTTGTGTCTTGACGCCGTCTAACCCGAGGCTCAAAATTGAGGCCAACTGGCCAAATGACATCCACTAAGTAGTGACTAAACATAGAAAGAAATAGATCTACCTACGAGAGCCAAATATCGGGACGTAGTAGAGCCGCACCGATTGGCTAGTGCTACCTTGACGGTGAAAACGCCAGGCAACAGCCACGAAATCACACAAACTACCGCAGAACGCTAAAGTGTCGTACCGGGCAGTCAAAAACCACTGTACTCTACTGTTCGAGATCTGCCGTTATTGAAGAAGTCACCGCCAGATTTCCACCACCAAGGAGGACTAGATATGTGGCGGTGTCAGGGCTTGGGGAGGGGTGGGCGCACTAGTACAGAAACTTAAATTAGAGCCGGCCCCAGAGAGTCATCTCAGACGGTTAAAACGGTCGTCTCTATGCGGGGTCTCTAATGTACGCTCCATTAGAGCCCGTTCCCTGGGACCGGCTGTAATGCGCTCAGCCCTCAGACGGCCGAGAGAATCAACCGTCTCTAATATAGAGACGGCTAATAGAAACACCCGTCGGTGATCTTGACTAATCAGAGACGTACATAATAGCTGGCCGTACCCGTGGGGTCCGACATTGCCCTCCGGCTGTAATATACGTTGCCTCCAGGTATAATTCCGGGGGGGGGGGGTCCAACTTTGTGAAGCAAAACAGAATAATTAACAGACCATCACCACCAGGGAATCAGTTCCCTGTTCCATTCACAGAAGCAATTTACATATAACATATCTCCAACCGCAATTTGTGCCAATTAACAAAGTAGCTAGCCCGCTAATGAGATAAGTGTTCACCATACCCCCTATCTTAACAAGACATAATTAGTTCTATATGAGGAGGAGGAGCCGCCTACATCGCCCTACCGAGCGACACACGGTTTTTCCCTCTCTCTCCACCACCTACATTTGATGGTCTTGGGAGTCGTTAGTCCAACCACACCTTAAAATTCCACATGAAGAGAACCGCGGCGTAGCCGGGATGGTAGGGATAGGCTGATGGTACATGCCAGCAGGGACGGAGACAAGGGGGGACGAGCAGGGGCTACGCCCCCCCTATGCTCATCAGTTTCTTAGTAATATTAAGCATGATGCCTCATATTTAAGCTAATTTCTCTAGTTTAGCCCCCTCCATGAGATGAACACACACTGATTAGTCTAGCATTGCCCCCCCTATATTCATTTTCTAGCTCCGTCCCTGCATGCCAGCCTGGGTTCGAGCATCTGTGCTCACAATACCAGCGTGTACCCGCTAATTCTTCTATGAAAATAAGCCGAGAGATTCTCCCCCTCTGGTCTTTTTAAAATTTCGCATGAAATGCTCTATATACTCACGGTGGTTATTACTCGTGCTTGTGTAACAGATCGCTCCGAACATTATGTGCTTACTGAATTAGCATATGGTTACAGACATTGAATGGCTATCATCCTCCGTTTTTTGAGTAATGGGCAGAGAATGTTCCCAAGGATCTTGCTTTGACACAATTTCTGATTAATAGATCTTGCTCTGCCGCCAAGAGTATATATGCTTAAGGTGAGGTCTGAAATTTCTGAAACGACATGCCACCGGAAAACTCGCGTGCATGTATCATGTGCACCAAAGGTTATCTCGGTGCTGATGGAATTGGAATGGGAGACCTGACATGGTAGCCATGGAGGCATGGAGCCCAAGGCGAAAGATTCATCTTCTTAGGTTCTCCGCTTCCTCCCCACTTTAGGCAGATTCCAACACGCACTACTATGGATTGGTTCTAATCCACATTTTGGATAAAAGCGAAGAACAAGATTAGAGCAATCCACATCAAGGGCACCATCGTCTTTTCCTTCATAAAATAGACATCGTTGCCTTTTTCCCACGCAAAGTACACAGTGGCCGGTTTTTTAGTTGTGGCCTATTTAAAACAAGCTCATGGTAGTACATCAAAGATCAAATGGAATATACTAGATTTTCCATGCCCTAACATTTGGAATTGCTTCCTAGCCGATGGTGACGTTGGTTATATGTTGCATTAAGACAGTACAGTTAATATACAAGTAGAGTAGATTGAATGATGTTTTAGAATTGATTTGCGATACGACACTTTTCATATTTTGTACGACAACACGGTCCATCGGGTTACTTCGGTCAAGTGTCTTTAGGTGGTGATCTAGTAGTTCTTTAGGTGCTAGGACGGATCCAGAAATTTAACTTTGGGTGTTCAAATTCAAACCAACATAAAATATAAAGGTGGAACACTGAAAATGTGCCTCGAAATCTAGCCGAGGCATTGCCCACGCAGCCACCGTGACGCCCCGCTAGAAGAGCATCAAATCACCCCCATCGACCGATGTCCAAACCCAGATCTGCCGACATGCTTCAAATTCAATCGGGGCACTGCCCGCGCAACCACCGAGGTCTCGTCGTCCTCGCCAAAAAATCATCCAAGGCCACCACCCGAGCGTCCTTCTCCACCACTTGCAGCTCGCCGTCTAGGGCGTCGTGCTGCACCAGCCGGAGACCCCTGCACGCGAGGGAGGGTGGCCTGCTGCCGCGGACTACCTTGTTGTCGAGGGACTGAGCGAGGAGGAGGGTGAGGAGTGGTGATGCCGGGGCTTATCCTTGTTGTCCCCTCGGAATGACCCAGATGCGAAACTCACGTGTATAGCAATTAAAGTACATATATGCATGTGACACACATCTAGTGGCATGAAGAGGCAACATGGCTTGGTGTGAAAGTACAAAGCTGGTGTGTTGGCAACATTTGGTGATCGTTGTTTGCTAATTCCATGGTTCATCGAGAGAAAAAAGCAACATGCAACTAATATAATACGAATGTCACTATACACTATATATACAAAACTTTATGTAGAATTTTTGGGTGTTCAGGTATGAACCATGGTGGATCCATCCATGTTTAGGTGGTGCTAACGAGCGTCATCTACTTGGATTCCTTCGACATAACGCTAGTCTCCACTCAGGGAAAAACACAAACCCTATACTACTATATGTACACGGGTCCAATCTCGCCTCTTCTTCATATTCCAGGTGATGAGGCCATCGGAGGTGGGGAAGGGGAGGCGACTCTCAGAGATGAGGGGAGGAAAGAGAAGGTGAGAGAAAAGAAATAGTGGTACAAAACAAAAACATGCTATGCAACATCAACAACCGCACCACCTAAAGAACTACTTGATCACCACCTAAAGATTAACTAATTTGCAGGTTCATCATACATTTAGCTGAACCAACCAGATGATCTAATGCTGACTCAGCAAATCCCATCTAAATGAGCTAGGTAACCGTGTAGGAAGCCACGTCATATCCACGTCCCACGAACACTTACCCTTCAGCACAGAGCGTGTAGTGGACCTATCTCACTGATTGCTGGTCCCTCATCCGCCAGACCGTGGGAGCAAGGCCCACGGAGTACAAGGCGCACCGGAAAGACGGTTTTACCCCTGGTCTGGCCCCAGATTTACTTCCCCACACCTCGCGCCTACGTCACTGGAGCCATCATCGTCTTCCTCGCCTTTCTCCCCCCACTCCTCCTATCCTTCTCTCCCTCTTTTAAGCGCTCCAACTACCCAGTAGTTCCCACCACCACCCGCCCGCCCGCCCGCGAACCTTCTAGAACACGCCATCGGCCGAGCCGGATGGACGACCCTAGGTGAGCTTCGATGCGCGCCCGGTGACCCGCGCGTGCGGCTGAGGATTTACAGGGGGGTGGGGATGGCGGTGGCGGCGGAGGGCGGCGGCGTAGAGGAGGGCGTGGGGGAGAGCTCGTCCCCGCCTCGCTACATCGCGCCCGCGCCCGCCGCGTCGGGCGGGAGCGGCGGAGGCGGCGGGGCCGCCTCCCTCGACATCTGCGCCCAGGTGTACGAGCGCCTCGTCGCCGATGGCAACGAGGAGGCCACGGGCCCCGACTTCCGCGTCCAGCTCGAGGACCATTTCGCGCGCCTGCCCTACAGGTGATCAGCTCTGCCTTCTCTCGGCTCCAGCCTGTTAGGTCTGCCGAGGTTTCGCCTACTCTAGGGCTTGGGCCGTGGAATCTGTGCTCGGTGTCGCGGCTCAGATGGTCTGGGTTTATCGGTTAGGTGTCGCGAAGATCATTGGTGAGGATTGCGCTAGTATATAAACTTGCCGCGGTGACATTTAAGCTTCCAGTGTTTACTGTTGTTTCTTTTGCTGGGAGCTGGTGTTTGACTCGGCTACGGAATTGAATTGACTCAGTGTTTGTGCTCAGCCAATTGATTTGTTTAGGCTTTCTCTGCAGTCACGTCGAGTAGGGTTGACAGCGGGCTTACTGTACTCACTCGATTTTGAACTGGTCTCTTCTGGGATTAAGCTATGCTTATCTGTAAATTTAGTGAAGAGTACTGTATCTTGCTTTTCTCGGGGTGATCATTCGCTCACTAGAAAGGAGTTCTGGTTCTGAACTCTTGTCTTTGACTTGGCTGCTTGACTGTTATGCTTATGGTGGTATTTTGTATTTGGATAAGACTCGAATGAATGAACTGTCTCTTTTTTATATCTCATATCTAGAAAGGAAGCTGGTAGCTGCAGTCACCATTTTCGGATTTAGTACTGCTAGACCATGTTATTCCTTGGCTGTCTTCTGCACACTCATAAGGCTAATAGTGATTCTTCTCCTTTCCCATCTTGTAGCTATCAACTTGATATCAATGTCGACAAATCAGCAGATGTCTTAGTCCATCAGAAGGTCTTGGTGGAAGCAAAGGATCCTCTGAGGCGCCCTGCGTTCCGTGTCCGTTTCTTGAGGGTAAGACTCCTGCTTATGTTAGTTGGATTGTTCTACAGGCAACTAATTAGTGCTATGCGACAGCTGTACCTCCCTTTATTAGTTAGTGACTTAGTGGATGTTAGTTACATGTTATGCTTCTTCAAAAAACATTCTCTTAGTGTTATTATTTGGCTAATTTTAGTTGGAAAAAGATAGTGATGGCATGTCACTGGCATTATATCTCAGTCTATACCTGACAGCAGGCTTTCTGTAACAAATGAACATTAACACATATGCAACTTGAGCCATCATATCAGAATATGTTATAGCTGATTGTCTTGTGGCTAAAGTGTCATAGGACAGGTGGCAAGTGAAGCTCCATACACACTATATTCTTGCTGTGAATTACATTAGCTTGGCTATAGTGTGCAGTTAGTAATATATTTTGATCTAGATAGAATGATTAGAAAGAGAGAAGGTTCCTTAGCTTGTAAATGTTTCTACTCTCTCTCTCTCTCTCTCTCCGAGGCTACATGTGTATGTCATGCATTCACGATTTTTTATCTTTAGCGTTACCATTAGAATAAGAGTTGCGGAACTGACTCTAAATTTTTATTAAAGATTGAGGACGCGGATTCAGCATATGACTCTGATGCATCTGACGAAGGGGCCGATGATGGTGATGAGCTCTCTGTAAGGTACTCATGCACTATGTTATGTACCGCTTCTAGTTTTGTAGGAACTCTGAGATGAATATAGGATTTGTCTGATTGGTATTTCAGGTTTGTCATAATTGATAAAACAGTGTCTTCTATTGTCTTCATTAAGGCCATGGTTCTTCTGTACACTATTTGTAGATCTTAGGATATCCTTATATTCATGGATGTTTGGTACAGTAACATACATTTGAGTTAGAGTTGAATCAGTGGGTCATCTGGATTTTGAAGAAAAATATATGGGAAGAACATATGTATAGAAAATGGTACTGTGGTTGTAGTAATATTGTGCCTTACTTCTGTTAGTTCTAACTTCTAAGTAACATGCCTGTGTGATCACTTTAATTTTCAAAATCAAGGTAGATCAAATCCTTTTACTTTTTTGTTGTGTGGATCAAAAGGATCTTTGCAAATGTGCAATCTCTACGAAAAAAGGAGTAGAGCAAAAGGCTTGTAAGTTGTAACCGTTGATATGCTCTCTCAGTTCCGGAATACCTTGTAAGTTGTAATCCTTGATATACTGCCTCCTTGCTAAACCTGTCGGTGGATAACCATAGTTCATATCCAAATCCATATCCACGTCTTCGGGTAGGGTACGGGTTAAAGAATGATTACCCATTCTGTTTTGGGCATGGGACGGGTAATTATCCAACAGATCAACAGCAGCTAGCTAACTCACACGGATACGATCGATACAATCATACAATGCTGTGCAGCATGCATATGGTCGGTAGGTGTGGCACCACACGTCGTGGACAATTAATTTCTCCTGGCCCGTGCGCGACCTGCACTGCGGCGCGTCCCGTGAAGCCAACACGTAGGTAGCTAGCTTTGTTGCACTATCCATTGGGTAAACTGTGTCCATTGGGTAAGCTGTGTCTATTGGATAACCGGTGTATGGATTAGGGTAAATCCAAAACCCTCCCCACCGGCAGGTTTACTCCTTGCCTGGATACACTTCTGATCTTCTTTTGTCATAATCCTTGACACTTTATAATCCTGAGATGAACTACTTCCTTTATTAAACCCACGCTTTCCCCCAACTTTATTAGCTTATGTTACATCAGTAGGGTAGTATCTGGTCACATTCTACCAAAGAAAATGATTGCCTACTGCCTAGGTATGTGTTTGTCTTGATCAAAACTCAAAAGTGCCAACTACATGGAGAAAGGAAGATCCAAGGGAGCACCAGTGTATCCACACTATAGCTATCTCCACTTTCTATGCACACTGGAACCACACTGACTAGATACATAGGCGTTTTTGCACTGAAAAAAATAGGGTGCTATAGCGTGCTGGGAATTGTCTCGCTAAATAAATCAGTATACAATGTCTCGCTAATAGCACGCTATAGCGCGATATACCACGCTAATAGAGTATTTGAAGGCCGGTTGGGTTTTATGTGGCACCATCACTTTACACAAGTGCACATGAGTTTAAGATGGAAATAAAGTCATATCACGAATACTTTTCTCGAGTACACCTGAAGTAAGCTGCGCCGTATAGCCCCCAAATATGCATGTGTGAAATCAAAAGAACTCATGCATTTGCACTTACATAAATACTACTGCTATGTGTCCTCCATGCACACCAATCTGCATGTTCTTCCAGATATTTTTGTTATCTAGACTTCTGATATTGGCTGTGTATACTTCACAGGCAGGACACACCAAACACGCATATTCATGAGATAGTTTTTTCTACAATTGACAAGCCAAAGCTTCTTAGTCAGGTCAGCAATTTTGTCCTCCTTCTGATTTGAAGTCATGATACATTTTAAGCTTTCATTTCTTGATAGCATTATCTCAATGCTGCAAAAACGTATATTTTGATGCATATATGCTTTATGTCAGAAGTATAATTTGAACTTTCCTGCTTAATTGGTTTTATCCTCATATTCTAGGCATTTTAGTAAGGCACAACTTTTCGTCATTCAACCTTGTATTTGGCTAAGCATGCTAATAATTTCGTTGGTTTGAGTTATTATTTGACCTTTTACCCTCAGTATGCATTCTAACTACACTGTTCTGCCAGCTATCTGCCTTGTTATCAGACATTGGACTGAACATCAGGGAAGCGCATGTTTTCTCTACCGTAGATGGCTATTCTCTTGATGTTTTTGTTGTTGATGGTTGGCCCATTGAGGTATTCTTTGGTGTTCTTATCATGTCATTTGTTGAATTGAAAAGGTTTCAGAACTGATTTATTGGAGTGTTCCTCTTGGCCTAGCTTCTTTTTACAATACGATGTATGCTACTACGATTTTCTATCACTAGTAGAATAGAATAAGTGGGTTTAGTCCACCTTGCGATGAAGCTAACACTGCTAACTATAAAAGGGTACAATCGTGACTTGACTGAGGGTAGTATTAGCAAAAAACAATTGGACGGCTTAAATTGACATCACATATCTTCTTGTACAAGTTAAGTGCACCAACAAATAATCTAATCTGCGCTATTACGGAATTTGCTTTCTGAAGCACGAGCCGTAATGAAATATCCAGGTACAGCGTTGCAAGTCACCTCCTGAACTTGCCACCTCATACTGATTATTCCATGAATTCAACAACAACTTTCTAGAGGCCTACCTCGGCATTCTTATGGAGTAACACAACAATGATACCACACTGTTGCATCCATCCCTCCCTCCCTCCCTCTCGGTGCAGTACGAATGATAAAATGCTGCTTATTAAAGCCACATGGCCTATAACAATAAATTAACTTGGGTGTCCTCATTCTATTTGTGTGAGTGATATTTTTTATTCTACTGAAATGATGCCATCTTTGCAACGGTATGATCAGGATACTGATGGTTTAGAGAAGGCTCTTGAAGCATCTGTTTTAAGAAATGAGGTACACTCTTAATTATTTGATTAGAGATAGAAGTTTGCAGGCAGATAATCTAATCATATTCTGCTAGTTATCAAAACATGAAGCAATATAATTTGGTTGTTCTTTATGTGAATACAGGGTTCATGGTCTGGTTCATCTCACTCCTCAGCTGCGGAAAGAACACTGCCATTCCAGGTAAAAGGTGGTGAATGGGAAATTGACAAACGACTTCTGAAGATGGGAGATATGATTGCTTCTGGTTCTTGTGGAGACTTGTGAGTCGATTGTATACTACCGAGTTACTTACTCTCTGTACTCAGGAGTGCTTTCTTAACGATGTTTTATGCTTATCTGAAGGTTTCATGGGACTTACTTGGGCGAGGATGTTGCTGTTAAAGTTCTAAAAGCTGAGCATTTGAATACGAATGTTTGGAATGAGTTTACACAGGAAGTATATATTCTAAGGTATTACCATTTGAGGAGCATCTGTAAGATCGTCATGGTTATATGATGTTCACAAATAACCTAGCCCCCTCTAATAATTTCGTTGAATATATTCTATTATCTCATCTTATGCAGAGATGAACATCAGTACTCTTGGTTAAGTGTTGTCCCTTGCAAGTACCAAAAACTAAGTATACCTTACCTTCATCTTTTCAGGGAAGTTCATCATACCAATGTTGTGCGATTCATTGGCGCATGCACAAAACCACCAAAATTTTGCATAATCACAGGTGAGCTTTATGATCAAACTGGATCTGATAGAAATTTTACCGAGAATTGTTTGTCACAAAGAAAATTAGATCTGAGAAGGTTTTTGTTGAGAACCTTGATTCATAAAAGGATAACTACCATGCTGAACATAGACAGATGGTGCGCCTTGTAGAGATTGGATACACATTGATTGAGATGATAAAACTACGGGGAGAAATTTGATTGTTATTGCTTGTCTCAAACTGAGAAACATGGTATCCTTTTAAAGTGAATGATAGGTCCTTGACTTCTCCTAACACAATACGAACTCCTAACAAATTAGATCCCTTCAATCCTAAAATTTCTAATACAATATTGGCCTTCTTGCCAGCCGGCTGGCTGCAACCGAAATGCTGCTGCCTTGATGTGATGTACTTGCATCCACAACAGTATTACACAACACCTTATATTCTTGTTGTATTGGCAGAATATACTTTATGGATCCCAAAGTTATGCTTCTAAGTGATGTGTTTTGTCCCTGCTTAACTTGTCCTTTGGAGTTATTCAACATTTATTTTCATATCTTGCAGAATACATGTCTGGGGGAAGCCTTTATGATTATGTGCACAAGCAGCGTAATGTCTTCGATCTCCCAACTCTGCTGAAGTTTGCATGTGATATATGCCGAGGGATGTGTTACTTGCATCAGAGGGGTATCGTCCATAGAGACTTGAAGACAGCAAACCTTCTAATGGACAAAGATCAGGTACGCAGCTTATAAGCCTTTAATACTCCCTCCGTATCAAAATATAAGATGTTCTATCTCTTTTTGGCCCACATGTATCTAGACATGTTTAGATACATGTGGGCCAAAAAAGAGATAGTACATTTTGATACGGAGGGAGTACTTCATTCGTCATGAACATGGAGAAAAGGGGAAAAACAGTGGCACGAAACAAAGACAGGGAGTGAATGTACAGGATACTGCTGGTGCACATTGTGTATATCATGTACTCCTGTCTGTCTTGCGGGCTTAGGGTCATGTACTGCATGTTCTAATATGGCAAAGACTATTTGAACTGATGAATGTTCCTGGTGTTATATTCTAGGTTGTGAAAGTTGCAGATTTTGGTGTAGCTCGGTTCCAGGATCAAGGAGGTATCATGACAGCCGAAACTGGAACTTACAGATGGATGGCGCCCGAGGTGTGATGATCAACTAAAACCAACCTAAGTTTACCTGGTTCCAAATGTGCTTGTAACTTTCATGTTCTTTACGCCCTGAGTGGAAGTCGGTAATTAAACTTCTGGCATTAGTTGCCTAAGTCACTAATTGTGATATGCTTACTATCAGTGATCTGAGTATTAATTCGACGGTCTATGATCTAGATCTATCATATTTTACATAGCCAACTTTCACACTCACGAGTGCTGGAGATGAAAATATGAATTATAAGCTAATGTATCTTCTCTGCTCCATGCTTAGGTTATAAATCATCAACCCTATGATAACAAAGCAGATGTTTTCAGTTTTGCTATTGTGCTTTGGGAACTCATGACGTCCAAGGTATGATATCTTAGTCTAGTTGTGGTTACCTAGTGATCCATCATATCAATTGTTACACTTGTTAATATTTCTTGTATTGCCAGATCCCATACGATACCATGACCCCTCTGCAAGCAGCTGTAGGTGTGAGGCAGGTATGTAATATGTGTAGATTTTCTACATAATATGCACGTGTTCTATGGGCTAGGTATACTAACACTTCATTGTTATACTAGGGTTTGCGCCCAGTGCTGCCAAAAAGTGCACATCCCAAGCTATTAGACTTGCTGCAGAGATGCTGGGAAACCATCCCATCAAACCGGCCGGCTTTCCCGGACATCTTAACTGAACTAGAGGGTCTTCTACAAGAAGTTCAGGTACATGGCGAGTCTGTTACATTGGTTAAAAATTATAACAAAACCCGGGCTACATGGAGCCCTTGAAGAAGTGAAACTATATTTTGAAACCTAAAAAAATCCTGAAAATAAACCATACATATACGTATAGATGTATAGTATGTTTGTACAAAATTTCATCAATACATCTATTCACCTGTGGTATACACACAAAAAAGGGATAAATATGTTGACGAAAGTAGAGTTACCTTTTGGTTTTATGTAGCCACAAATTTGTCCTTTTTTGTGTATACCCTAATGAGACCTAGGAAGAAGAATTGAACCATGACATTATGGCACTTTTGCTCCTTTTACAGGGAACTTCGGGTGAGACGAGCGAGCAACCAAAAGATGTCTCGGCCTCAACAAACTGACCCTCTGCACATACCTGACATTTTTCTTGTTCTCCGATTGGCCTATATTTGTTAGGATCCGGGTCACTAATGTTGAGGAATGTAGCATATCATTTTTGGTCTTGTTTCTCCTTTTGTTATATACATTTTGAACAGTTATCTTGGGGCCTAATATTTTCTCAGCCCATTTCTCGTTGTTATTACAGATGAAATTGGTCATGTCTGTTTGGTCTCCTGGTTGTAGCTTGCTATGTTTTGCAGGGTTTGACCAAGAATTTAGAGCTTTCCCATTGCTCATTTGCCTATCATGTTTTCATCTCTGTCGTCTACCTCTGCCAAGAAATTTCCGTGCGCACATTACACAGTGTTGCTGTTTCCGAATGAAGCAACAATGGTACTTCTGCCTTATGGAAGATCATGTGTTCAAAGTTGGTGTTTTTGTTTGCGAAAATCCCGTGCCTTTCATTCATTCGTATCACAACAATGCCTTCTGCAAACCGGACATCTGTTCTACTGTAACAATGAACCCAAAGAAATGAAATACAATCCGGTCCTGCCAGGGTTCTCTGCGCTGGAGTAAGAAGGGAAGACCAACCGGACGTGAATTGTTGCGCCAGTGGGACTAGGGGTGAAAACGGAGCGGATACGGTCGAATAGTAGTGAAACGTGAAACCATGTCCGTAATCATATTTTTTCCAGATACAGAGTCAAAGCGGATAGTGTACGGATACGGATAGTGTACGGATACGAATAAGGAACCAGATATGAATACGGAACCGGAACCAGATCATGTGGGTTGCGAATATGGATCCAATATGTGGCGAATATGGTTCGGCTGCTAGGGGTGAAAACGGAGCGGATACGGTCGAATAGTAGTGAAACCATGTCCGTAATCATATTTTTTCCAGATACAGAGTCAAAGCGGATAGTGTGCGGATACGAATAAGGAACCGGATATGAATACGGAACCGGAACCAGATCATGTGGGTTGCGAATATGGATCCAATATGTGGCGAATATGGTTCGGCTGCGGATAAACATTTTGTCGGATGTCACTTTTAAATTAGGACTGACGTATATCAAATATTATGAACCAACTTATTCCAAATTAACTATGTTTTGTGTAGTTCTAAGACAGAGAGTGTTATAATAACCCATACTTCCATTTCCATGTGACTACTTAATTTGCCCTTGAATGGCCTAATTAAGGCGCCTCCAACAAATGTGATTCACAAACATGTAGTCCTTGGCAAGATTTTTATAGAGTTTTGTAAGTACATAAGTTTCATCTTTCCCAACGCTCGGTCACCTGAGATTCGAGTTATTAGTTGTCGGATATTGCACCGGATACTTGTCGATATGACCGTGAAATATGACATATTTTCGAATACGGACGGATATTAGTAAAACCACATCCTTTTCCATATCCGTGGATTACTATCCGTATCCGTGACCGTATCCGGCAACTATCTGACCAAATCCGCATTTGCCTTCCATGAGCCTACGGTCGGTCGGTCGGAAATAATCCGTACCGTTTTTACCCCTAAGTGGGCCTATCAGGCTGTTTCTATGTAGCTAGTCGTCTGGGTGAACTTAACTCCAATGCATCGACCCCAAAAGCCACAAGGGAAGAACACACTAGAACCTACTGCAATGAGCTACTCCATCCGTTCCAAATTGTAACGTATTTTGATGTGTTGATTCACTGATTTCATTCGGTATTTAGTCCATATTTGTACGTATCTGAAAAGGTTTATATTTAGAAACGGAGGGAGTATTAACTGTAGATGGTTGGATCCTAACCCACCTCATTGCCAGCACTGGTGAGGAGGTACGGAGAGGCTGGCGGCAAAGATTCAGTTGAGAGTTGGCAAAAATGGAGTAGAGTAGATGCCTTACGCCCTGTTTGGTTAGGCTTAAATTTAGCCTTTTTGGTTTATAAGTCACGTAGGTGCTTTCAATTTTGGCTTTTGGATTATACCATCATAATGTCCAGTCCAAAGCCAAAGGCAAAAGCAACTATTTAGGAAGCCAAAATCTAAAAGCCAGGAAAAAGGCCAACCAAACAGGGCCTAATCCACCACAGTATCATAAATGACATTATGTAACAAAATACCAAAATAGTTGTCCCAACTGCCGGGGAAAACAATGATGTTTGCAGCCCTGCTCAAGGTTTTTGACAAGTTTTAGGAACAGACAAATCGAAGCAGCATCTTACAGGTTCATCACGAACAGAAAAAGGCAAGCCAGTTGATGGATTTATTGGTGTCAAAGCAATCAGCAGCGGCCTGCCATCACTTGAGCTTCTCAAAGAGCTTGGGTGCTACCTGCGAACACAAGTTTGAATCACAAGGCCGCTGCAAGAATGATGTTTTAGAACTAATTTATGCACAGCTAGTACTTACACACTTGTCGACACATGACCAGTAGTCGAAAAATTGCCCAGTGCAGTGCTTCTGCCCAGTTTCATCGCTCTCGACTCTCTTCACACATCTCTGCGCAGAGTAAGAGTTCAAGCTCGACAAGTAAATCACATGTTTCCTGAGACGACATTCACCACTAATAAAATGGGCAGACTAGGTCCAGCAGTGCAACCAAAATTGAACATAAATAATACTACCCCCCTCCCAATTTATAAGACGTTTTGGTAGGCCAAAATAGCCTACCAGAACGTCTTATATATTTGGACCGAGGTAGTAGTTAAGAGATACATATCTGCTATCGTGCAGCTCAAGCAAAATGTTTGTACCATTATGAGTCGAGTGACTCCCCGCGC
The DNA here is from genome assembly GCA_947311845.1 of Poa pratensis. Lineage (NCBI taxonomy): Eukaryota > Viridiplantae > Streptophyta > Magnoliopsida > Poales > Poaceae > Poa > Poa pratensis. The sequence goes on from CAMZMU010000097.1 coordinate 40,710,150, forward strand.
GATATGGTACAAATTGCTTGCCACTTAACATAGTTTTGAAGTAGACGGCAAGTGCAAAACTGAAGTGGTATCGGAGAAAATGCCACAAGGTAAAAATAGCTTGTAGTAATATGATGATCTATTGGTCAATTTCTAAGAAATCAGGGTTAGATGTGAAACTTCCAGTTTGATAATGTGAATGCTTAGCGAAAGATTTTTTTTAAGCCACAGAGGGTAGAGAAGGCTGCTAATCTTGCAGTATCAATGATTAAACAGGTGGTGGTGCTTATAAGATGGCTATGCATACAACTGTCTCTAATATACAGATATAGTACAAATATCTAACCCCCTAGGAAATATGCTTGCATTAGCCCAGCCGATTCGCTCTTCCTTGGGTGCTTGATGAAAATCAATATGGTGTAAATGCCAAAACTTAAATAGGTCAGCTTACTACCATTCCTAGCTCATTTAGCAAGCGAATTACAGGAAATAGCTAGCAACAAGTTGTTTTCCCAATTTACTGTACTAGTTTGTCTTGGGGGCATTAGAAATGTGGAACTCACCTCATAGTCATAGAATGTTTTTACACATTTCGGCTTGCAACGTTCCTCAAGGTAATTCTTAGGATCAACAGGTTCATTATCCGCCCTGCCATGAAATAAAAACATGTTTACAGAACCCCGGTTAACATTGTGTTTTTCAAACATACTGAGAATAATGCAAACAACGTTTTTGTACAAAGAATCTTTTAATAGTGATGAACCACAGGTAGAACAGTGACAATCAATCATTGAGAGATTATTTAAATTAAAAGCTAATTGGGCAACAACATGCTTAAGGTTTAATGTGGGAAGGCCTTTTCTCTCACAAATAAGATCAAGCATTTCTGAATAGACAAGATAGCAAAACGTTCTATGTATAGAATAGACAGATTCAACAATGGGAGATCAATCAAGTATTAATAGCCGCAAAATGATCAGATATAATTGCCTACCCTAAGATCAAGAGCACATATTACACTATTGAATCGCACCCACCTGGTGGAACCAGGACTGGAGCATTTGATTGTAAAATTGAAAAAAAAAACATCGAAATGCACAAACATACAATCCGACTTCCAGTTCACCGGTGTATCTGAATCATGATCCCATGATCCACCTTTCCAAATAAAAATCCTTAAGACCCCAAGTCATGACATATGAAATGAAAAAATCACACGCCCCTCAGGCACTCGAATCAGCAACACATGTTTAGTTTGTGTTCTTGCATAGCAAAAACACACTGATTCATCAAGCTTCTCATCGCCTGACAAGATCGCTATTTCGCTAGCAGTGGAAGGCAGGTGAAAAATTGCGATCTTACCTTCAAATTAGACTACTGATTAGCCACGATTCCTGTGCCCGATCAGATCACCAGTTCGTTCGCCGCGACAAAAATTAGAGTTATAATCACGACTTTTTTCTTACATACTTTACCGCTAATACTGAGAAATAAAAAGATCTGCAACTACCCGTAAAATAAACACGGGAACATATGCACCAGATCAAGAAACAATCGAAGTTCAGAGACCGGACGAACTGGTCAGACAAAATCTAGAAAAAGGAGAGAGAAAATTCATACATCGTAGTTGCAAGATCTCCGGCGACGGTCGACAGCGCCCAGGAATGTGAAGACCTGATCCGATGGATAGGTGACTAGGGTTTGCAGTGGAGAGCGGAGACGAGAATGGAGAGGGAGCGACGACGAGGGACAGCTCGGCCTATGGGCCTTCTCCCATCTCCGGCCCAGCCAATAATAACTCCATTCCTTTTCTAAGAAATGCTCTCTCCATGCCCGCGACCCCCAAAATAAAGCTCTATTTTTGGGCTGAAGTCTGGAATACTCGACCCATTCTTTTCGCGACTTCTCCAAGAGGCCCTCCCCCAACTTCCTGGGATTGGGAAACAGCCCTAAAATTTAGCTAGGCTTCCTAAATAGGAACCTAACATTGAGTTTGGAAACCCTCTCAAATTTTGGGGCGGCTTCCTCAGGAAGCTGGAGGAGGGGCAGCTTCTCGGAGAAACCGCCAAAAGAACTGGAATTATAAAGGACATTTCTAGACCTAGTACAAATTGTCCCCACAATTACAGATAGGTCACTGAGAAAACTTAGAAATACATCTAAAACACTTAGCAAGATCTTATACAAATGGATTCGCCACTTCTCGTCAGGTTACCGAAGGAGAGAATGAAGGTAGATAGAGCGGTAACCGAGTTGTCCACGTAGATCTTTAGAAAGAATTTACTTGTAAACGTCACCGCAATAACCACCCACCGCATACGACAAGATTTGGCGAAGAAGTTGAAGCGGCAGCAGATGCACCCCGATAGGTGCTAACGATCAGCTAGAATCGCCGGCGGGACGATCAAAGAGGTAGACATGAGTGTATGGATAGGCAACTAATCTTCCTACAAATTTAGAGATAAATAAGAATATCGCTTTTATTGATCATGCATCTAGGTGAGCAATCCATATGACGACAAGGATACAATCCATCACAAGGATGAAAAGGCATAAAAAGCTACATACAAATGAGTAAGGAGTTTAGAAATAACCACACAACGGAAGAGATGATTTATATATCGGAGAGAACAAGACACACTAACGTGAGGAAGTAATCTCACGACCGACTCTGCTGTCTATCTTGATCACACCCAAATTAGCGTCATAATTATCTCTGGTATGAACTCAAACTCCTTTCGTGCATGCACATGGGGTTTCGTCCCAACGTGCGACCGACTCGTGGCCTGGGATTATTAGTGGAGTTTAACGATCGTACCCCGACAACATGGGGCCTCGGTGTATTATTGCAGAATCGCGAGATCGATGTGCGAGGTACTTTGCCACGTGCACGTGTGCGCAAAGCAAAACCCAACTTGTTTCATAGTACCGAGAAATTGTTATAGTAATATATGTATACCATTACTTTAGTAGATTGCATTTTAGTGAATTTGTTTGGACAAAGGGACATATCAATGGGAGAGGCGTTTTGGCACCCGTCAGCATATGCTCCCGGTTTTCAAAATGTGTTTTAGACTTGTTTTCAAATCGAACAATTTCAACAAAAACAAATTGTGTATGCATCTCGACATTATATATGCTCCAGCTCCACAAAGTTGTTTCACGAAAAAATGATTTTTTTGTGTCGTGTATAAAAACAACAAAATTCAGTGCTTAAATGGTTTTTCACGTACATTTTTTTGTCTACGCATGCCACAAGAAATGTCGGTATTCTGTAAAACTTGCCATGCACACATAGAATACCGAGATGTACGTGCTAAAATTTTGCTCGGATTTTTTTCACATTTCAAATACTTTTTCTGCTGGCAAGAGCATATATTCCCATGTGTCAAACTGAATTTCTCCATATTAATATCCGACGAAACCAATTACACCCGAGTTTTGCATCAACATGATAACAATAGTTAGTCAAAACTCAAAACATGCACACACCCGAGCTAGTAAATTAGACTTTATTGCACACTTTTAGACGGCTCCTTAAATCTTCAAACTGCACGATCGTTCCATAGATCTTATTGTCAGGTTAGGGTAGGTCGTAACAATCGTATAGATACACCCAGGTTAGGATAGGTTGTAACAATATGAATATCAAAACAATTCAAACAACTATCGAGTGAATCAAATTCTAGAGGTCGATGATTAGTGGAGGTGGGGGTGAAAAGTTGTTGTGATAATCTAAAATATTTGATATTCATATTCGACAAGATGGACATAAAAATACCTGCATCCGAACTAAAATCAAAATGAAGGTTGAAAGTATCCAGAATTATTTAGAAAGTACAAATACAAATGTGGGTTCAAGTTTTCAAATAAATGTGGATATGTCTGTATCCGAAAAAAATACTTCTTCAACAATTCTATCCTTATACGCCAATTATCCAATCTAGCAATTGGTCAAATATATATTTTGTGTGGTAGAACCTATATAAACTATTTATGAAAATATATGTATCGGTCTCCCCTTTTATGTAAACTTGTTATACGACATATCATTTCGTGTCACGTAGTTACCGACTTACCAGTTACCTAAATTGTAAGATATTAGTAATTGAGTAAACATCTGTACTCGTATTTGAGTAACATTTTTTTTTTGCAAAACACAATACAAATGTAGACGTTCACATACACGTGCACACACTCGCCCCTATGAACGCACGCTCGCACACTGTACCCCTATGAGCACCTCCAAAAGACTGAGCCGGCGAGTTTGATCTTGAAAATGACGAAGTCATCACAGGCGCCTCGCTGTCGACGGAAACGTCGCCTCCCACTGAAGAATATTCCGCCTAAATGAGAAACACAAGTGTTAAACCTAGCCTTTGAACTCTGATGGGTTAGGGGTATAATCACCCTCCTAACCATCCTAGCACTGGCAGGTTCTACATTTGCTCAACATTCTATTTGGTACCATCCATAGATTCCAAGGTCCGACTTCATGTCTGAGCGAATACACCAGGCTGACTCAATTAGGCTTTAGTTTTTTCTAGAAAAAAATCATTGACAATATATCACAGCCATTGGTGGTGATATGAGCTCATTGCATCACTGTAAATCGTCCATCACACACATTCCGATTCCGTCATGTCGAATCAACGCCTGCCTTCCGTGGCCATCAAAGCTACACCCCATGCACAAACCCAACGTTGTGGATTATGTTTCATCCTCACCTCTCGCAACTTATGATGCATAGTGCGACTGGCCGCTCCAACTGTACCGCTATCAGCGTCAAGAAAAACATTACATAATGTGTCCAAAATGTATTTTTTTCTCGACATACTCCCGTCCACATATAAGTGTACTTTTAGATTTTGTCCTAAGTTAAATCTTCTCAAATTTGACCAACGTTATATAAAATTCAAGAATATTTTTGATATTAAATTAGCATATTATAAAAACTACATTCCATGATGCAGCTAGCGATGTTAATTTGGCTTTGTAAATATTTTTTATGAAATTAGTCAAACTTAAAAACTGACTTCGGATAAAATATAAAAATTTCTTATTTTTGGATGGAGGCGGTATGTAATATTCGCACCAAACTTTATGAAGGAAATCGGCCTATAGTTGAACCCCAATCGGAAGTCACGTGATGCAAAGGACTGTCCGGGAAAAAGTGGTCGAAATTGGACACTACGGTGAGTTGCCGTTACATACATTAATCAGATGCTTCAAAGGAACAAGCTGGCTGCTTTCCCATTCGGTATTTGAAAATAGTTTCAGGTACAAGCTGGATTTTATTAAATCTGAAGAAAAGAAAAAGGAAAGAAACCGATGGAATATTATTAGGTGAGCTGGGCCTTCCGTCCAGTTGGCCCAGACCCAAGCAGGATCCAGCCGGGTTGGACCTCACGTCCGTGCACCGCACCGCTTTCTGGGGGCCATTAAGATTCTATCCGACGGCTGACGAACCTCCACGTCATCCATCGTGCGGCCCACGCTCTCTATCCACCGCCAGCTAATTCCAGCCCCAGGATCTTAAAAACAGATTCTCTTATTTATCTTGCTGTTCTTTCTGGACCACTTCTAATTTGTGCGGAAGGAAATAATTGATTTTAAATGTGATTTTCATTCAGAAAAAATATACCAGTACACAATAGCAATTCACTCCCTGTCATAGTTGGTATTTGCAAATCGACATGGGCAATTCAAATGATGCTTTCATTACGTGCTTATAGTATAGGATCCGTGACAACTGGACTTGAGGAAAATCATCTGCCTGGCAGGAGATTCATAACTGGACATGGGATGTCATCGGGTCCCCTTTCAATTATTTTGGCTACTTATTTGTTTCTTTATTAAAGTGTTCATCTACTAAAACAGTTGTCGATGACATATCAAATAATTTCTTCACATGAGTTGTACATATCAATTAACATGAATTTTTTTATGGTAGGATAAAATAATATTTCAAGTGTAGGTGTTCCACCCTGTTGTTAGGACCAAAGAACCAACTTTCAAATGATTTCTTTGATTTCTTTAGAGAGAAGATCCGAAGGGTCCTGCTATTTTATGAATGCAAACAAAGTTCATACATCTGGGGATATCAGTTTAACAAAGACCCCAAGGATTTATTTGATGTCCTCTTGCACGTAGAACTCTTGTTTTTTGTTTTTGTGCGCAAATCTGATCAACGCTTTGAGTTTATTTAACACACTTTTGGCTCTCCAAATATACATAGTACATGGAAGCATAATGTCCATGTGCTATTTATTCATGCTTATGTATTTACTAACTCCGTGGCCTACCAAAAGAATAATATATTATGGAACAAAGGTACTGTAGCAGTTTTCAAACAAAAATTGATACCAACTCTCAAACCATGGTTTGTTTTGAGGTACACCACTTTTTTTTTGAATGTTTGAGTTACACCACTTACTAACTCTAATACAAATCTTTGCTCGTATATGTGGCCACTTTTTTTTTGCTCGTATATCTTTGCAACGTCGTCCAGAAGGTTCGACCTTCGATCTGGCTCTGTGTGGTTCATGAAAATGGAAGTGAGTGTTTGTTGATAGGTTCGATCGCCTTTGGGTTGACTATGCTCAAACATGTGGCTTGTTTCATGGTTTGCTTTGCTATCTTACTAATTCCCTGTAGCTTTCCTCCGCTTTGTTGTGAGTTTATAGGATTGATCAGTTGTAAATTATATTTGTGTCTCTTGATAAACTTGCTTGCTTTTCTGAAATTTTCTCTCAAGAAAATAATGTTTGATGTTGTGGTACACACTTTTATGGACGTTGAGTATACTGACATAAAATTGTTCCACTTTCAACTCTCTTTATTGCCTGCCAAAATTTCTGCTTCGTATGTGAATACCAGATTAGTAGGTGTTTCCGTTTGCTAAAATCGAGTTGCTCAAGCCTGAAAAGTACATCGAATTATTCATTGGCGGCTTTAACAAGACATAATTAGTTCGACTTTGTTGCATATGCATATGATGCTGAATTGTGACTTGTATTGAATATCACTTAAGTGAAGTCGAATCTTAAAGTTTTGGGAGTACCATATGTCTATTTTTTTGCACACGTGAATTTCAATTGCGTTGTATTGACATTGCTGCCAGAAAATTGAATTGACAGGCCGTGGCAACGCACGGGCATTCAACTAGTAACTCTAATACAAATCTTTGCTCGTATATGTGGCCAATTTTTTTTATGAGAGTAAATTGTGTAATTCCATGCCAACATATTTATCTCTTTCCATTTCCCACCAAAACTATCAGAAAAATACTTTATTTTCCTCAAGAAAATCACGAGAGGGTTGAGAAAAAGATGTCCATATAATAGGGCACAAGGCCAAGCCTAGCACTTGGTTCTCCTGCCTCTGCCTAGTTCGCCACCACCGCCGCCACCCACCACCTCATCCTCCTCCTCCGCTCTTCCAGCCTCCGCTCATCTCGGTGGGAGGTCTCCCGGCGGGCAGGTTCCCCTAGATCCTCCGGTAAGCACGGCCAGATATCCTCGCACCATTTTGCGCTTTTTTCTTTCGAATTAGCCATCCTAAATTTGGCCATCGAAACATGCGGTTTTGTGCGTGGTTGGGGCTGGGGGGCTCTCGAGAACCGTAGATCCAGTTCTCGGGTGGTCTAGATCTGGTTGATTACCCAAGAAACGATCAGTTTCTACAGACGCTGCATGTACATGGGGTTCTTGCTAAGCCATTTTCCCCGGTCCCGGAGTTTACTAGTCAGGACTTCTAACTGATGGACTGTGATGGGCGCCTAGATTGTGTTTCAGTAGAGTAGAACCGCCAAGTAAAGGGCGTAAGCGAGTGGACATGTGGATGTTCTTGTGTGTTTCTGGACCAGAATGTTGATGATTCGGCCATGAATTGCTTCGTTGAACGATTTGCTTATAGCTTTTCTAAGTTAGTTATCTGGATTTGCTTACTAGTATTGATATGGAAGAATAAAAAGAGAATCTCACCACGTACAAAGCAGATGATTGAGCCTGTAGGTGCTAAGATTGTCACTGCACGGCAGTACCTTTGAGATTTTGTATGGTTTATTTTCTTTTGTTTGTGTGTTTTATGCGTTGGGATCTGGTTATAATAGCCTTATTGTGAAATTTGTGCAAACAGAGTCACTTAATCAAATGGCTGACGGTGAAGACATCCAGCCCCTTGTGTGCGACAATGGAACTGGCATGGTCAAGGTTTGTATTACTTCTTCTGCTCAATTTGTGTGTAAAGCCTCAGTCTGGCCTCCATGGTTCTAACTGTAGACGGTGTTTGGTATTCTCCGCAGGCCGGTTTTGCTGGGGATGATGCCCCAAGGGCCGTCTTCCCAAGTATCGTGGGGCGCCCCCGCCACACTGGTGTGATGGTGGGGATGGGGCAGAAAGACGCCTATGTTGGTGACGAGGCCCAATCCAAGAGGGGTATCCTCACCTTGAAGTACCCAATCGAGCATGGTATCGTCAGCAACTGGGACGACATGGAGAAGATTTGGCATCACACGTTCTACAATGAGCTCCGTGTCGCGCCTGAGGAGCACCCTGTGCTGCTGACCGAGGCACCCCTGAACCCCAAGGCTAACAGGGAGAAGATGACCCAGATCATGTTTGAGACCTTCAATGTTCCAGCCATGTATGTTGCCATCCAGGCCGTGCTTTCCCTCTATGCTAGTGGACGCACAACAGGTAATTGTCCCATGCATCATGCCACATTCACAAACGTAAGCTTTCATCCTGATCTGAACTGTGTAATGATAATTGTTGTTTTCGCAGGTATTGTGTTGGATTCTGGTGATGGTGTCAGCCATACTGTGCCAATCTATGAAGGATATGCCCTTCCGCACGCCATCCTTCGTCTTGACCTCGCTGGACGAGACTTAACTGACTGTCTGATGAAGATTCTTACGGAGAGAGGTTACTCCTTCACCACCACTGCCGAGCGGGAAATTGTAAGGGACATCAAGGAGAAGCTCGCATATGTGGCTCTTGACTACGAACAGGAGCTGGAAAATGCCAAGAGCAGCTCTTCTGTGGAGAAGAGCTACGAGCTGCCTGATGGGCAGGTGATCACCATTGGGGCAGAGAGGTTCCGTTGCCCTGAGGTCCTTTTCCAGCCATCTTTCATTGGTATGGAAGCTGCTGGAATCCATGAGACCACCTACAACTCTATCATGAAGTGTGATGTGGATATCAGGAAGGACCTCTACGGTAACATTGTGCTCAGTGGTGGGTCAACTATGTTCCCCGGTATCGCTGACCGCATGAGCAAGGAGATCACTGCCCTTGCACCAAGCAGCATGAAGATTAAGGTGGTGGCACCACCCGAGAGGAAGTACAGTGTCTGGATTGGAGGGTCCATCCTTGCCTCCCTTAGCACCTTCCAACAGGTGAATCCTGCACATTTGTTTTGCTAAAAAAAGCAACCATACACATGTTGATATATTTCAGTAGTTACACTATATATGTTCCCTGTTTGTCGTATTAACAATGCATTCTGATTTTATGCTACAGATGTGGATCTCGAAGGGCGAGTATGATGAGTCAGGCCCAGCGATTGTTCACAGGAAGTGCTTCTAAGCTCCGAGTTGTCTGGGTCTTTCCACTCTATTCTGGCTGTTCTTTTCTCAAGTTCTTGCCATGTAAGCTACTATGTTTGAGATTGTGGGGTTCCATTGAGCTGTATTGCTGGATTTCTTTGTTGGATCAAAATTGTGTACCTTGTAGACTCGTAATATGTTCAGTGGGCTGCTATATTTGACCAGTGCTGAATCATATACTGCATGTTCCAGTCTTCTTCATGCCAACTTTGGTGCTAGCGTTAAATGTGTCGAGTATATCAATCACAATCTTCTGTAAGAGTTTTCGTGTGTGTGTGTGGCCCATTATCATTTTCTCATGTACATTCACTTCTGAGTTGAGAGATATGTATTCTGAAGTCAATTTGATTCATGGTTTCTGGTTCTGATTTTGGTCCTGAAGCTCCTCTCTTTCTTTGGTGGCCAAATCTTCTGTATGCATTCCCAGCACCTGCCCAAACATTGTGATAATCATTACCCTGTTATTAACCGATCTGCCCTTGTGCTGTTTGCTGTCGATGATCAATGCGAGGAACTCAGGCTTCTTTGGTTGATATGGTACAGAAAACATTGCATGTTGGTGCTACAGATTACTGAATGCACGATCAAGGCAGGAACATGGTAATGTACCTGGAGAACAAGGGGTGCTGCTCTTTTAGCAGGAGGGGGGCCATTGATGGTTTAAAAACCTTGTCATGTGCAACCATTGATTGCTTCATGTGGTTTTGATGCCTTACGGCCTTTGTGTTGTGGCTTTAACATGCAGATGTGCAGATTTGAATCTCAACTTTGTGCTCTTCTTTTCCAAGTTCTTCTGGTTACAAATTTTACAGTTCGTTTTTTGTGTGTTTTTTTGTGTGGATGAAATGAAATCAGGTGCACTGGCTCATGCTGTTTGATTTGTGGTGCTGTTTTGCTCTGAATTACACACCAGAGAAGGGTTAGTAGGTATGGATATGTGGATCAGCTGAAGGTGGATTGGGATCGGCGGCAGGATTGTCAAGTGCAGTTTGTGTGGTCTGGCTCTGCTCTTGTGTCTATGGATCTAATCGTCAACCTATGGCTTCTACTCTGAGGCCTTGATCCCGGCCCGTCGAAACAAAGTTTGAGAGTTTCAGGTCAAATTTGTGCCTGGCAGGCTAACGATACCAACCCACCCAAGCTATCCTATCGTGTTATCCTCAAAAAGAAAAACCCCCAATTATATGGGGAAGGTATTGCTAGTTCTCATCCATCTGAGAATTAACTAAATATTAGTCGCCTCTCTAGTCTCTACACATTAGATTTGCATCACGATTATGTGATCTATTAGTTGCTACTAAGATTTTTTAGTTAGTTACACATGGGTTGCAACTCTCTAGACGTTAGATTTACATTGCGATTCGTATAACTTGTGAGTTGCAACTAAGATTTTGAGTTGTAAGTCGGTTGCAATTTTCTTTAGTTATACATGGGTTGCAACTCACTAAACATTATATTCGCATCGCGGTTCGTGTGATCTGAAAGTTGCAAATGGGTTGTAACTGAAATTATGGGACGACGTCAGCCGACGGAGATTTAGTTAAATGTCAATGACATGTGTGCCCATAATTTATCACTGTTCCTAAAAAACATAGAAAATACACTATCAATTCTGATAGAACACAATAATGCGGATTGCCTCGTGGCTCTGAAGACGGACGCGGGCTGTTGACGGTTCCTTGTCGAGACCACTAATTGGTTTGAAATCTGAATAGGTTATGTAGGTGTTTTCATTTGTATGTGTCCCTGAAAAACTTGTAATAAGTCTCGCAAACTTGTTGGAGAGCAACTTATGCTTATTTCTTGCGCTGCCTTTGTGACCCAATCTTCGTTTCAATAAAAAATGGGACTGGGTTTTCAGACCCTCTAATTGTCTAAAAAAAAAGTTGTATTCCTTTAAGAACGAACATGCGAATATCACTTGAAGCACTGTCCTGTGGGCACATACAATGGAGTGATGTCAGCATTCTCTTAGAGTTTGCCACGTTGAATTTTTATTTGTTGGAAGAGAGATAATTCGTAAAAAGAAGGCTACCATTCCTTGGCTAAGGGATCATCTCTTAGGAAGAGAGAAAATGGAGAAATGAAGGTTATCTTCCCTCGGCTAAGGAACTATCGCATGGAAATCAAGAGGAGCTTATTTTTCCATTCTACCACGTCATCCTTTCAGTAACACAAATTCCATTAAACTATAATTAATATATAGTCATGCTAGTCTTCCACGAATGCAATTAGAAAGCTCAAGTTCTTATAATGTCACTAGAAGGTTGGATACCTAGTCTTGCAAGTTCTGAGATTTTACATTTTGCTGGTGTTGATAGACACATTGGTGCCGCAATTATTTATTTCCTCCATGATAGCTCGCTATCCAGCGGAGATTGACATAACCAAAAAAATTGCCCATGATCATCTTCGCGGCTCTTAACTGATATACATCTGGACATGGGCATGGATGTTGAGGTGTTTTACCCGCCAAACCCACTCCATTGCCATTTGCCATCCTAACTTGAGTTAAGAGATAGGGTGTGGGATCCGGAGAGCAGTTTTGGCTCCTGATCTCATATGCTCTTGTTTGGGTATAAAATTCGAAAAAAATATGAAAACACGTTTAAAAAGTCTGAAAAAAATCAGAGACAAACATGTCTAGATGTTCTACATATGTGCAAACTTTAGTAAATAAATGTAAGTTTTTGTGCTATGTGCAAAAAAAAACAGTGTTCTAAAAGGACATTTTAAAATCCTATGTTGGCCACTGATTTTTTTTTTGCACAGGGCACAAAAATGTTATTTCTTCGCGGAACTTTGCACGTATGTAGAACTTTTAAATATGTTTGTCTCTAATTTTGTTTCAAAAAATTGACATTTTTTTATTTGTTTCGAATTTTGTACTCAAACGGGAGCATATGAGGTCGGGAACTATATTGAAATTCTGTGTGGGATCTCGTTTTCGTCCAAAATATGATAGGAGAGCAATACATCACGCAATGGCTTCAAAACCGGTAAGACACATAACCATATAGGTACAGTAATTAGATTACCACAATCCAGCCTAACGCCCAATTCAACCTAATTGAGTTCTATATTTTCGGAACCAGTAAAATCAGATTCTAAATTGCAGCATATTTCAAGTCGACCATCTGCGAGTAAAAATATTGCTATTTATCTTGCAATTTATTCTGAATAATTACCTTTGTCAGGTAGACTCTGAAGGGTTTTAGTTCTTACATTCGTAATGCGTCCACACATTGTGTTCGATGCATGACGCAGCCATGACAACCCGTTCCCATGGCGACGACCTCAACCACAGCCACGCTCACGCCGCTGCTAATCCACCTGCTACGCGGCGCCTCCGACCACGCCTCCGTCGCTGCCACGCACGCCAAGCTCCTCAAGGTCGGCACCGCCTCCGCCGTCTCTTCCTGCAACCACATCATCGCCGCCTACTGCAGATGCGGCGCCACCGCGGACGCCAACTACCTGTTCGACGGAATGTCCGACCGGGACGTCGTCTCCTGGACGGCCCTCATGTCCGGGTACTCCAGCCGGCCGACCCCGCGCAGCTGTTTCCCTCCTATCTGCCATGTCTCACAGCGGCGTGCCACCGAACGCCTTCACCTTCTCGACTGCCGCCAGCGCGTGCGCACGCCTTGCTGATGCCGGACTTGGGCGGCAAGTGCATGCCCGTGCCCAGGTCGAGGGCTACGCATCTGACGCCATCGTTGCCACCGCGCTCGTTGACATGTATGGAAAGGCCGGAAGTGCTGAGGGTGCGCGTGCAGTGTTTGATGGTATGGCTGATGCGGAGAGGAATGTGGTGTCGTGGGGCTCGATGCTGTCTGTGTACGCACAGAATGCGCTTGGGCGCGAGGCCATTCAACTTTTCGCCGAGTTTAGAACCAAAAGCAATGTCATAGCGCCAAACCACTTCATGCTGTCAAGCGTCGTGAACGCGTGCGCAGGCGTTGGGCGGCTTGGAGCTGGCAAGTCTCTTCATGGAACAGTCCTTCGGTTTGGTTACGGATGCAATGGTGTGATTGCTGTGGCTTTGGTTGACATGTACTCCAAGTGTGGATTCTACGAGTACTCAAGAAAGGTGTTTGACAGGATTGAGCAGCCGTCAGTCATCTGCTATACCTCCATCATCGTGGCAGCAGCAAAGTATGGTCTTGGTAGGTGCGCACTCGCTTTGTTTAGTGAGATGATCGATCGAAATGTGCAACCAAACAGTATTACATTGCTTGGCGTCATGCACGCTTGCAGCCATTCAGGTCTTGTTGACACCGGCCTCCATCTTCTCCACTTCATGCAGAGCAAATATGGCATCAGTCCATGCGCCAGCCACTACACATGTGCGGTTGACATGCTCGGCCGAGCAGGACGGCTCGAGGAAGCGTTTGAGCTTGCCAACGATGTTCAGGTTGAGGGCCGTGACGCCCTCATGCTGTGGAGCTCATTGCTGTCAGCTTGCCGGACTCATAGGCGCTTAGATCTAGCCACCAGGGCTGGCCACAGATTGTCAGAGTTCAACCAAGATGTAGCAGGTGCACTGGTAGTGATGTCAAACGCATACACTTCAGCCGGTCAGACCGACAATGCTGATGCCATATGGTCGAACATGAGGCGACAAGGCATACGGAAAGATCCTGGGTGCAGCTGGATTGAGATAAAGGACATCCCCTACGTGTTCTACGCCGGGTTGGTATCACCTGCCGGTGCAAGGGCAGATGAAGTGATGCTGTTGCTTGATGAGTTAGAGGGTAAGATGCGGGAGAAGGGTTACAAGGGGGGACTAGGTAGTACTAGAGTCTGTGATGCTCATGAAGAGGCTGGAGAGGACGGGAAAGGTGTAATGGTTGGAGTGCACAGTGAGATGTTGGCATTAGGGTTTGGTTTGCTGGTTATCCCCAAGGGGATGACCATCAGGGTGATGAAGAACCTGAGGATGTGCTGGGACTGCCATGACGCGTTCAAGCTCATAAGTGGCATTACGGAGAGGGAGTTTGTTGTGAGGGATCTGAATAGATTCCATCACTTCAAGATGGGATCATGTTCTTGCAACGACTACTGGTGATTCAAGGCTGAAATCAAAGTGGCCGTGAACTTTGTGATAGAGAAGGAAAAGAACATCATCAGATTCTCTTCACATAGATATTCAGGTGGCTCTGTTGTCATGCACCATACTGTTCCAGAGCATCGATGTGCTTGTAGAAACTGACCCAATCTTTGTATTAATTTTACTCTAACTTTATTCAAATTAGTATAATCGATCATCCCATTTGACCTTGTGCATTTTTATTACTGTGGTTCTGATCTTCTCATAAGGTATAATTGGGTGTCTATCTGTTTAGTGATCTCGTTATTTTGAAGATTATTTTCAGCACTACGTTGTTGAGGTATACCCTTGTCCTGTGTCGAAATGTTTACAAAACACCATATATATGCGGTCATATGCTTCTACAGGTAGATAATTCAATTTTCTTTGAACGCTAGCAAAGGATACTGCTGCATACATATGGATAAACAAACCAAAGCATTGTTTGAAAGGTAACAAAAGGAAATGAAATATTTGCAAGAGAACAGGAATAATGTGGAATATTCCATTTCTGGAACTTATTAGTTCTTGCTCTATGGATAAACATGGTAAAAAACTTCTTTTCCGGATGTCCAAGGAAGGACGGCCAGGTACTTTCCAACAAGCTAGTATGATCACTTCTATATGAAATAACAAGCAACAGCGGCCAATTGTTTCCAAAGCAGAGGATGTTACAATTTCTAGCTGGACGGAGCAAGATCAGCAAATTCTTGTGAACTTACAACCATAAAGAGAAGTCAACGAAAGCGTCAGCTCTTGCGGGTCTAAGGGCTCTCATGGCTAGTTATGCCGAAAATATTTTGTTGGTTGTGCCTTGCAATTTGTGGGTTCGCTATCCAAATCATTCAAGAGTTGTCTATTTTAGGCGCCTTTGATTTGCAGGATTCAAGTAAAACATGACATTATCTACTTGAGGGATATGTGGCCGTGACGATGAGGATGTTTTCATGCTCTAGTTAATTGTACCAAAGCGCATGCTCTTCATTTTCAGCTTCGTATGCCGCCGTCTTGATCAATCTGACACAAGATTGCACTGTAAACTGGCTGTTCCGTTTTGGAGGGCTTGGCTAATTTTACAGTACCTTTTGCTGGTCTTGTGAAGGAACCGTACTGGTTCCATCCAATGGTTGAGATAAATTCGGCCCAACAGGCCCATCAAGTATGATTCTGTCGTCTAAATGGCGTAATAGGCAGGCCGCGGAAATTAGGGGACGCGTACGCTTAACCAGTAACGTCTGTTTTAGTCCGCCATTGGAGCAGCTCCATATGTTGCAGCAGGAAAAATCGTCGACCCCAGCGCCTAGTTGCGAGGCATCGCCAAGCTCGCCGGTCGTAGCGGCCGGCCGTGTCCTTCGCCGCCCAGCCTGCCTTCTCCTCGTCGCATGTTCGGCTCCTAGCGCCTGGCCACGGCACCGCCCAGCTGCGGCTCGTCGCCGTTACCCCGTTCACCTCCTAGCATCATGGTACAGTGTAATACGTACGTATACATTTATGTCATCACTGCATCACCACGACATACTGCATGTGATTGTTCGCGTATTGTCCGTGTAGGAGCCAGCTAGTTTTGATTTGAACTGAGGTCACGTATTGATGGACCTCGTATCGTGCACCGGCAGCGTGCGTAGAACAGCGCGTAAGCGACTGCGCTAGTCTCTTTTGATCTGATTTCCCCCACTCAATTTAACTACGAACTGAGGTCGTGTTTCTCTATGACCTCCGATGCCGCCGCCGACTCGGGCGCCCTTCAGCCTCTTCCCGGCCAAAGAGCTCCACCACAGCTGGCTCAACTTGCGTCCCTTCCCCGCCGTCCATCTCCTCCTCCGCTGCCGGCTTAGCTGTTTTGTGTTCTTGGGCCGGGCCCATCTTAGGATTTTTTATTGGTGCCGAACGATTTTGAGCAGTACGACTTCTACTGGTCACCTTTTTACGAGTAGTATGAAACGTTGTCAGCCGTTAGATGTATGAAAATGAATGGTTATTATTAGGTACAACAAAAGGGCTCTTAGAGATGGTAGTATATCTCTCCTCCTTTGGGATTGTTGCCTTTGTGTGTATCGGTTGAGGATTTTCCTATCAAATGCAGTGCAAATAATTCCTTAGGAAAAAGGGTCATGTAGCATCTAATCCCGCAGATCAAACAACCCAAATGATAAAAAGTTCCTAAGGATTATAATACTACCAAGTTCCTATAAAATTGTTTGAATAAAAGAAGGAATCCAAGAGATGTTGTGCATGCAGTGCAGCGTACGCAAATACTAGGCATGTGCGAATGAACATGAGCACTACGGTAGAGAAACAAATTGCATTATATGGGAGAATGTATCTGATGCACCGAGTCTCGTATTTTTTTTTGTTTTGTCATACAAATATACTAATAAAAAATTGCTACCAATAAAAAACACATAACTATTGCTTATTGGAATTATTTGTCATTTAAATCATGCTTAGATTATCGGGATATAATTCTGACTACACAATTATACACACAAAAAAAAATCCTAATCCCATTTCCCCCTCTTTGAACCCTTTAGTTTTAGTCAGTTCACGAAAAATATACTACTATTTTAGTTGCTGGTGCACCCGATTGACACAATAAAATGTTTTGAAGGAGAATCTGAAAAGTGACATAAACACTACGTAAATCTGTAAAGTCACACATTTTCAGTTCCAAAATTAAAGGATAACTAAAACGTCAAAAAGTTATCAATGCTTAGGTCAAATTCAAACTCAAACTTGCATTAGGAACCATTCAACGTCGAACCCTATGAAGTGCAAAAATTGTATACAAAACTCAACGTGAAAAATAAAAAATAGATTACAGCCTTATGCATTTGTAATTCCACTACTAAGTCGGCGGTCACACTAGTTAACATATCTGGTGTGTGACTGGTTCCAAACATAGTTCAGAAGCTCCTGCACCTCCAAAGGCAAAGAAAAGACCACATACAGAGCTAGTGCGTAGCCTCGAGGATATATTTTAAGACTTGGCAAACTTTAGAGTTGTTAAAAATATCACATCGACTCTTCCATAAATACCAACTCAAAGCACATATCCCCACCCGAGTTTGAGCCCTATGTTGTTTATTAGTCTCATTCAACCAATTAACAAACATATTTGTTATATTGGTTGGAGGTGGCCGATTAAAAGTAATGGTTTCGCCGACCAAGCGGGCCATTGTATGTGAGATGAAGAGGTTATATAACTCAATTACAATGTACAATATATGCTTTGACCTTTTTAGGGGTATAGACCATCTTATAAGGTCCCCCCCAAAAGAAAACCATTACATAAGATATTTTTGCATGCTGGTGTATTTTTTCTCTCTTTCCCCTCAATTCTTTCTTTTATCTACATGTGTCTTCTGTCTTTTAGATGATCGTGTTTTGCGTGAACTCTTCCTATTTTTATATGTGGCATAGTTTGTTTCCTTTCGCCACCATGTGACCTCTAAGAAATGATAGACATAGCATTGTTGGGATATCCTTAGACAATAATTTCTTCTCTCTTAATTCATTGCGTTCTATGCCAGCAAATATCTTCTGTACGATGGCACCATGCATGTAGGAAACCATACGCCACCTTTTCCCGGGGTTTAAAATAGTAGGACTTGAGCCTTCAATTTCTTAGCAAAACAATGCCTCGTTCCTAGCTGGCTAGTTTCGCACCATTTCACACTAGGCGCTAAACTTCATGCTAGAGGAATCTCTAATGTCCTCTGAGGGGCACGTTTGCTATGTTGTTGTCTCATGTGAAGATGAGAAGACTCCAGTTTGAAAGCTTTTATTTTTCTCGGGACTATGGAGTGTGGATTACTAAGGGCTCGTTTGGTTTGAAGGAATTTTACAGGAAAAGTACAGGATTCCGGTTCCTGTAGGAATGTACACTGCAGCGTCGTTTGGAACGCAGGATTCGGTCGTAGGAAAAGTGAAGGAATAATTCCTTCCATCTAGCATTCACGGGAAAATCATAGGAAACGAAACATTAGCTTCGACATCTTTTTTTTCTTTCCTATGCTAGGAACGAGGCAAACCAAGCATGCAACAGCTTGTAAAGATTCCATTAACTCAAAAGCTGCGCTATTAAATTCTTGTCGGTAAGCTAGGTGGCTTAAAGGTAATGGGTTTTCCTGTGCTTTCTTTTCCTGCGTTTCAAACAAGTTTGTGTGATATTTTCCTATGTTTTGTATTCCTATGTTTTCCACCTGCATTCTTTTCCTGATCCTGTGTTTTTCCTATTCCTCTATTTTTCCTATCCTGCGTTCCAAACAGGCCCTAAGTGAATTATTAATCTCCGTGTACTCCTCACCAACATACTGGTTTCTGACACGTGGGTGGTTGCGGAAGCCGCCATGTTGTATAGCACCGCCTCCCCAGCTGATCTAGCAGTAGTGTCGTATTGCCATAGAATGAAAAATAATACTTCCTCCGTCCTAGTACCCAGGCATAATTTTTGAATATCTTGGCCAAGGTGATAATTGATTAGGGCTAAACTCTTGCATGCATTGGTGGAGGAGGCAACTAGCCACTAGTTGAGATGGAATTAAATACAATTGTGCCTAGGAGGTGAGTAAGTTATGGGACAAATGGTTTTTGGGATTATTCCCTGGGAACTAGGATGGAGGGAGTAGGTCCCGTGGACAACCATGATAAGAAATAATATAAAAAATTAATATAAGAAGAAAAATATGTCAAAAGTGGTTGCAACACCGCAAAAGGTAAAATGAAAAACCATCACTTGTTAGGGTGGTATAGTTAAGAGAGACTCCACACTTGTGGCTTGAATTGTTTGGTGAGTATATTTAGAAGAGTATGAGACACGTCTTCCAATAATCTATGTATTGCAAATTCAAGACAATCAACTCTACATCGTTTGTATAATTTATATGTATTTTAGTGAAATATTTATAGAACTTGTGGATTTGTTCATGAGAATGCGCTCACTTAGATGTGTATGTTTCGTTTGTGGTGGCTTGTTTCTATCTCATAATTCAAAAATGATATAGAGAATTAAAAATGGGGGCATGTGCTAATCGATAGTTCTCGAACTTTGCATCTCTGGATGACTACTAAGAATGTGATATTCGAGCAACTCCGGAGGAGAGAAGGTGGGCTCAAAGTGGAGAACACTAATTCATTTAAATATATGGAAGGAATGTAACAAGAGAATATTCCAAGGCAAAATTTCAACCTTCAAGAAAAACGACGATTTGTGTCGGACGACACTAATAACAAAGCATAGGGTTTATCACCTATGGATATCCACCATAGTAGCTATGGATTCTAGGACTTGCACTGTTAATAAACAAATGGCTCGAAAGAATATTAGTTCACATCCATTCATTCTTCATAAGAACAATCAATGCTCCTTCCTGTTTCTGATTAAGGAAAAATAAGAAACCGTGAGTATATGGGTTCTCACTAGAGATGTAAGTGGGATCCCGCCAAAATCGCAGTTCATTTTATAATTTTTTAGATAGAATTTTAAACTAAAAATCACAAAGAAAAATTAGAAGTGCGATTTTGGCGGTATCGCTCGCACCTTAGAGCTCCCCGCATCGGGTGGTAAATGGTCAAACTCGTCGTAATTTCTAGTAGTAGTAAATCCAAGTGACATGACATTTGTGTTGCCAAGAACAGCAGTAAAGGTAATTTTCCCTCAAAAAAATAAGAAAAGGTAATCTCTATCTCTACTATCTCTATCTCTTCTCTACTATCTAAAAAGCACGGAGTGTTCCTTCGTCAAGCCTCCACCAAGTTTTTTTCTCCCGCATCACGTCGCCCGTAATGTTTTTTTTTGTCAAGTCGCCCGCCACCGTGCACCCTCACAGTAATTCACACAATCAATTAGTTACACAATCAATCAGAATTAATTATATGATCAATCAGCGGCATGAAATCCATACCTGCCATCCCCGTTGATCAATCAGCATCAAGCATCAGTTACACAGCAGCGAGCTCCAAACCATCAGCAACCCACCCTCACGCACGCAACCCTGACCAAATCCGTCCACACAGCAGCGATGGATGCACACGGCACAGACCCTGGTTGGCCGCCTGCGGGACGCGTCCGCCACGGTCGCGGTCGTCGCCGAGATCCGAATCGCCTCCAAGAACCACCCGCAGGTGGGCACACCGCTGGCTGACGCAGGTGTCGTGCCCTACCTCGCCTCGCAGCTCACGTGCGCCTTCACGTCCGCCTCCGCCGAGGACGCCGCCGTCGCGCTAGCAGCTCATGTGATCCCCGAGCATCCTTGACGTGCTCGCCACGGCCATGCGGACCGAGGACGAGGAGTATGCGGAAGCGCATGACGCCGGGACGACCGTCACAGGCCTCCTCTGCATCGACACCTACCCCACCACCATCGGCGCCAAGCGGCCCTCTTAGCCACCCTCGTCGCCCCGCAAATTAGCTAATGGCAATATTAATTTTTTTTTTTTTGCTTTTTCCCTATAAGTCACATTGCCTGCAAAAATAAATGCATTATACAAACAGCGTCACCATTTCTATCCACAAAATATATTACATAACCAAAACAAAAAAAACAAATTATATTTACAGAAATATCCACCAATAATGCACAAAAATCTAACGCCACGCCAAATTCAACTAGTACTTCCTTATTGTGCGTGCGTAAACTGATCATGTGTATCGGGAGAAAGCACTAAGCACGTACTCAGTATTTGTTGATATTTAACAGTAGTTTGCTGACTGAATATGTCATGATGATTAGTACAAACGTTGAGCAAGGACTGATTGGTTCATTAGAAGATCTTTTCAAATCAGAAATCAAATAGATATATCCCCGTATTTTACCATGCGGACTGATCCTTCTGTTGCGTATATCTATTTTATTTTACAATGAGAAAATCACACTTGAATATGATTAAGATTTATAACAAATGAGCAGCACTTCTTATATTTTATTTTTGCAGGGATGAGCAGCAATTCATTAAGCTCACGAGCAATCAGCACAGCACATTATTATCCTCCTTCTTTAATTAAAAATATAGCATGTAATATGCAGGCACACTGCAGAGTCTTCATCTCTCATGCTTCTATGGATCGTTGTCATGCTGCTTATCCTTATTCACATACTCAAGCCATCTGATAGTTAAATTTTATGTGTAAGTATTTCTAGGATTGGTAACTAGAAGTCTAAAACGAGCCAACTTTGAGAATTATAAAATATAGTAAGCAAAAACTGCAGGTTCATTTTGTTTGTCCTTTGCAAGGATTAGGTGCAGTCACACGTAGTTTGGAATTACGTTGATTTTGTAATAAGAGATCATTGTCTTAACGTTTTGGATGATAATAGCTTTTGGATAGCTTCAAACCTGGAAGTAAACTATCTCATTAGCTTGATTTATATTTTCAAGTGTGGATGTGTATGTGTATTGACTGTAAAGATATCCAAGCTATTTGGTGTTTGCAAAACAAAACAAAAAACAATTTTACAGCAATATTGAACTGGTTTGTCCGTTATCACGGAATAAAAGTACTCCATTTATTGAGCAGCCATATTTCTCAATTTAATTACCCAAACTGGATATTCCCCTTTATTTGCCTATGTGTACTCCTTTCCTGTTTTATTTATCTTGGTGATTGGCTTGGTCGAATAAACTGCATAATACTTTGATAATTCATAGGCAATTATCAATTTAGCTTCTTTGTTCATACCCAAGTATTTGGGCAACTGTGATAAATATACTCAATGTTTATCATCTACTTGTGCAGTATTTTATATAGCTTCCCAGAATTCTTAGCTAGCTGCTGTCGTAACCTCATTGTGGAGTGATTTTCAATATTGTATTTCCAAAGGATGTACCATAGAAATTACAACACGGGGAATCATATTCCAGTTT
Organism: Poa pratensis; assembly: GCA_947311845.1. NCBI lineage: Eukaryota > Viridiplantae > Streptophyta > Magnoliopsida > Poales > Poaceae > Poa > Poa pratensis. The sequence goes on from CAMZMU010000097.1 coordinate 40,732,694, forward strand.
CCTTGGTCTCTTGATAAAACAGGTTAATGGCTATACATATATTAGAGCATCTCCACCGGCGCACCCAATACAGCGTCCGGCAAAGTTGCCGGACAGACGCTATTGGGCGCGCCGGCAAGCGTTGCCGCCTATTGGGAGCGCCGCGTCCCACCGGTCGGTCATCAAGTTCAAATAGCATCGGTCATCAAGTTCACACACCCAAAAGCATCGCCCATGTCCGGCGATCATATTACAGAACCTCGATCGCAATTCAGTTGATCGTCACCACCGGCTCGTCCGCATGCCTCTCCTGTCTACGGTAGCCGACGCTCGACGTGTCAGCTCCTTTTCCCAATCATCATCCGGTGTGTTCGGCGGCCGCACGTGTGATTTGCGATGGGCGACGTAGCCGCGACCGCCACTGCGAGCAGTGCCAACCCGTCGTCCTCCTCCACCGCGAGCACCTCCACGGCTGCGTTTGATGGGCGACATCGGCGGCGAACGTGGATCCCCCAAGGTGGGAAAGGCGGGAAGGAGGAGCGCGGGGTAGGCAAATGGCGGGAGAATGAAAATGGACAGGGCAGAGGGGAAAGTGATATAGAGCGTCTGTGTCACTGCCGCGTCGGTCCCGCTCATCAGATCCAAAGTGGCGCACATTGCCGCGGTTGCCGGCACGCCCGGTTGCGTCCCTAGAAACTGGGCGTGAAGCGGGGTTGCCAGACACTGTATTGGGACGCTGACGGCAACATTTGGGATATTGGGCGCGCCGTTGGGGGACGGTTTGTTGCCGGCGCGTCCAAAACGCCTATTGGAAGCGGAGTTGGGCGCGCCGGTGGAGATGCTCTTACCTCTGTAAGAAATGTAAGAAATATGTAAGAATTTTTTTTAAGGTAAAATCACGTTCTGTTTGCAGAGATGCGTGGATATTGAATCGGGTCAACATGAAGGCATGAGGTAACATATTTTTAAACTGAGTTTGAAGTTCATGCCACTTTCATAGAGAAATTATTCGGAAACCAAGGACGATATGTCGCTATCTACAACCGATTGGTGTGTAGAGGAGGGTGAATCAAGAGTGGAATGACGCCGAAATTGAGATGACAAAGACTGATGAATCCGATGACAAAGATCATGAGTGGACAAAGAGAGATTGAGATGACACCTTGTTGCACACTAGAAGTGAGCCCGATAAGGAAACACAGGAAAAACATTTTGGTTACTTATATTGTATTACTTCCTTTGTTGTCCCTGTCTATGGGCAGCTCGAAGTCGACTCGATCCACCTCACATTCTTAAGGTGGCAACAGAAGAAAATTGAGATCCTATTTTTTTAGAACAAAGGCACACGCCCTGTTTTAAATTAATAAAGCAATCAGATCCACAACATAGATATTACACGTGCTGAGGCATACAGCTTCGCCTAGAAATGAAAACAAGTACGATACCGGGGTCGGCCACCTCCCCAACATGCCGAGAAAGCTAGAGCACTGCTATAGAGCACGGCTAGGTCTAAGCTCAAAGTAAATCTCCTTAAGGCCGCTTGCAAGAACCTGAAGCGCCGCCTTGTCCTGCACCTTTGCGAGACCCGCCCACACCTGAAGGAACATCATGGTTTTAAAGATGAGATCAGAAGGGTGTTTTGGCACAATGCCTTCTATAGCAAGTTTATTGCGAGTGACCCAAAGAGCCCAAAACAACACCGAAACCAACACCCATGTTAGTCTACGACGCTGCCCCAGAAGCTGTTGAATATTTGCATGAAATTGGGGGAAGTTGGCCGGAGACCAATTGCACCCTAGCAACCGTCTCACTACACTCCACCCAAGTTTGGCAAGCGCACAAGAGAAAAAGATATGAGTTGCGTCTTCAACCTCTCCACACGTCGCGCAACGGCCATTCGAGGGGCCCCTACGTTCCGCCAACTGCTTTCCAGCCGGCAAGCGATCAAGGGCAAGCTGCCAAGTAAACACTTTGATCTTGAGCGGTAATCTGGCCCCCCAGATGTCCCGCCCAAACGCAACAGATGCCCCCTTGGAGATAGCACGATACATAGAGGCCACAGAGTAGATCCCAGAAGGCTCCAGAGCCCAACTAATCAGATCAGGGCCCTCTTGCAAAACAAACTCATCCAGCGCCGTGAGCATAGCCTGCCACTGAGTGCATTGTCCAGATCGAGGGGTCTTCTAAACTCCACCCCAGCCGAGGTAGGAGCAAAAACTTCCGCTACCGTGATACTAGGGTTGTTGCAAATGGCAAACAAGCTAGGGAACGAGTCTTTGAGCGGTCTGTCCCCCAGCCACCAGTCAAGCCAAAAGGCAGTGCGAGCCCCATTTCTAGGGGAGTGTTTAGCCCCTAGCTTGAACCAATTCTTTATCTTATGCAAACTTCGCCAGAAGTGGGAACCCCCCTGGGTTGCCGTGGCAAAGATGTTATCTGCCTCTGGGTATTTTGCGCGGATCAGCGAGTGCCACACCGACCTGTCGTTGCTGTACAGTTTCCAAACCCATTTTAGCATCAGCGCGATATTCATGTTTTTTGTGTTTGTGAGCCCAAGGCCCCCGCAGTCTTTGGGTCTACACACCGCCGGCCAGTTGACCCAGTGATACTTACGGTTCGGCCCCGAGCCTTCCCAGAAAAACCTAGCCCTAATTGAATCAAACTTCGCATGAACACCATCCTGCATCAAGAACAGACCCATCGCAAAGATAGGGAGCGCGTCTAGGCAGGAATTGGATAAAATTAACCTTCCACCCGAGGAAAGCAATCTACCCATCCACACTTCGACCTTCCCTACTAATTTAGCCACCAGAAAGTTCCACTGCTCCACCGTGAGTTTACGATCGAGATCGGGAGCCCAAGGTAAATGAAAGGGAACGAGCCCAATTTGCAGTTCAACATGTTGGCTATCCTCTGTTGCTCCTCCAAAGGCTCCTCCAGCACGTACACCTCACTTTTATTAAAGTTGATTCTCAGCCCTGACATGTTCTCGAAGCATAACAGCAGGAATTTAAGATTTGCAATGTCTAGGTCATTATTTTGGATCAGAATAAGGGTATCGTCCGCGTACTGCAGGTGCGAAATTCCCCTGGAATTAAGTGCGGCACCACCCCTTTGATATGACCAGCCGCCCCGGCTGCCAAGAGCATAGCAGACATCGCTTCCACTACGAAATTGAAGAGAATCGGAGAGAGGGGGTCCCCTTGACGCACACCTCTTTTATTGCGGAAATAAGGCCCTACCACTCCGTTAATCGAGATCGCGGTCTGACCTCCGGTCACTAACTGCTGAATTCTGTGAATGTAACCTGCGTCGAACCCTTTTCGGCGCAGGACCTCAATGAGGAAAGACCAGTTCACTTTGTCGTACGCCTTTTCGAAGTCCAGCTTAAGGAGGATCCCTCCCACTTTTTGGACTTCAGCTCATGGACAATCTCCAATAAAGCCAGGGCACCATCAAGGATGAACCGCCCCTTAAGGAATGCAGTCTGGGTAGGGCTAATAACTCTGTTGGCAATAGGTTCCAGGCGAGTTGCAACAGCTTTTGAGATGATTTTAAACACCACATTTATAAGAGCAATCGGTCTAAATTGAGTGATTTGGTCCGCCCCAGGGATCTTGGGAATCAGGGACAACACCCCAAAGTTGAGCCTAGAGACGTCGATTCTGCCTAACATAAAGTCATTCAGCATATGCAGGACCCCTTGTCTGCACAGCGGCCAAAACTTTTTGAAGAAGGAAACCGGGAACCCGTCCGGCCCTGGAGCGGTATTTACTTTCATCTCCTTAAGCACACCGTCGAGTTCTTGTTCTGTAAAGGTCAACATAAGCAACTCGGGCCCCCTCGGCCCAAGTATTGTGGCGAGCCCTAGGCACCTCGGAGAATCCGAGCCCAGCAGCTCCCTATAGAACTCGTACACATGCTCTTGAATACGCAAGGGATCCGATATCGGACCAGTAGGAGTTTGCAGGGTCGAAATGATACATTTTCTTCTTCTACCGTTGGCAACCGCATGAAAGTACGCCGTATTTGCATCCCCTTGCAAAGTCCAGCGAACTCGCCCTCTCTGCCGCCAATACTCTTCCTCCATTTTAAAGATTTGGAGGAGCTGCTCTTCCAGGTGATAACGAAACATCCATTCATCTTCCTCTAGACCAGAGGCATCTGCTATTGTATCTAACTGCTTGATCTGGGCCACAAGCGCCAGTTTGTTCAATCTGGCCACCCTACCCATATTTTTGCTCCAGCCCCGCAGGAACTGTCTAAGCCCAACCGACATGTGATTCCACCAGTCCAGAATGTCCCTGCCCCCTGCCAAGGAGGCAAGCCTAAGCCAGTTAATTTTTACGAGGTCCAAGAACCCTTCTAGTTCGAACCACCCAAGTTCGAAGAAGAACCGGTTGCTTTTCACCACTGATCCCTCGCCCGAGTTGAAGATCAGTGGCGTATGGTCTGACCCAAGGCTGGTTTTGGCGCATAGCGTTGCAAGGGGAAACTGGGCATCAAGCGCTGGAGCAATAAAAACTCTGTCTAACACACAGCGAACAGGGTTGCGTTGTTTATTGGACCAAGTATACTGCGCCCCCGAGCGCGGTATCTCTCTCAGGGCCCAAGAAGCTATGTGGTTGTTGAAAAGATCAATCCGTGGCCAATTCAGTCTATCATTGTTCTTGTCTTGTGCCCCTCGCAGCAAGTTAAAATCCCCACCCATGAGGATCGGGAAGCGACAGCTTGCCACCTTTGTAGACACCTCATCTAAAAAGGCGGCCGAGGCTGAGTGGTTCGCAGGGCCATAGATCCCGATGAAGGTCAAAGGTTTATTAGACGCCCGGTGTAAACAATTTGCGCTCAGAAAGTACTGGCCCCTGTCAGTGCTCTCTACTTCGAACGCGCTATCCTTGAGGCCTACCAAAATACCACCAGAGTGGCCCGAAGCCGGAGCCAACACCAGAAAAATTTCTCCCCACCTCTAAATTCTGCAGTTCCAGGTCCGTAAAATCTTGTTTAATGGTTTCCTGCAGGCAAATGATGTCGATGTTGTGCTTGCGGAGTAGGTCTTTTATGAGGGTTCGTCGCCCCGCGCAACTAAACCCTCGAATATTCCAGAAGAGGATCCGCATTAGATAACCAGACCGAGAGCCCGTGCTTGGCGGGTAGCTGGGCGCCGCCCCTGCGGCGCCACCGATTTAGCTCTTCTTCTTGTAGTCGCCTTGGGTGGGGAGGGTGACCGACCCGGCACCACCTCCGCACACACAGACTCCACAGCCCCTGCTGTGGAAGCGAGAGGAACTGAGGTCCCCCCCTCAGGGAGCTGAACTGGGATCACATCTTTTTCCTTGGCCCTAGCCGCAAGCTGCTCTTGCTCTAGACGAACCCGTGTACTTGCCAGCGCCGCTTGTGCGAGCTCATTTGCCCTAATCAGCGAGAGAGCCTCGGCGGCTTGGCCATCCGAGGACGGAAATAAAACACAGCTATCGGAAGCTACGGCAAGAAAATGAGCATCTGGTAAGTCTTGAAGAATTGCAAAGATCGGATCGAGATTGGTACCTTTGGGTTCTTCTTTGCTGCAGAGTTGCACTTCTCCTCCAAGCGGCGGGTTGCCTTGTCCATCATCAGACCCTCCGAGCCACCGTCCCTACGGTCGCTCTTGCGCAGAGTTTCCACTGGCGCAGCCTTGGATCTGAGCCCTCGAGCCACCACAGCGTTCAGCTCCGGCACCACCGGAGCTGTCCAGAAGGCTCCCATAGCCGTAGATGGAGACGGCGCTGGACGCTCAACATCCGGCGATTCTTCCACCACCTCCTCTTTATCTTCCTCCCTGCACACCTTTGCCGCCCTATCCTGGTTAAGCTTGCTGCGCCACTCTCTAGCTCTGGACGAGTCTGCTTCTGCCGGCGTATTGAGCGCCCCCACCTCCGGAACCTCTTTTGTTGAAAATAGGATCCTATTTGTTGAAAATAGGATCTCTTATTAAACATCAACTTGTGGATCATCTTGGGCTTGGGTTAATTAGATTAACGCTTCCGATGTAAATTGGTGATATATGTCCTAAGATTAAAATTGATTATACTTTTCGTGATGCGGCCAAAATTGTGAGCATGCTTTTGCACAAAAAACATGTTGTGGAATAATATTATGCTTTTTCTCAAAGCTTGACAATGATGTTTTATATGCACAAGATTCTAAAATTAGCAGATCGACATAATTTGTGTGATACTATCAGAATACTAGCAAACGTGCCCGTGCGTTGCAACGGGCGAGAAAAAAATATGTGTCAGAGACGTATTTTTTCATTTTTTTAGGCCTTTCAGTTAGTGATCAAGATAATATACGAAGTTTTAAGAACATGTTACAATTTGTAAAACACGGCCACTTGGGGTACATTAGGTGATTGCTCAACAATGTGAAAATGCAACAGCCATAGAGAAGTTTCTAAGGATATGATGAGATCATTTCTTTTCCTTTTGAAGCCTTCTCAAATGCATCCTTTGCTTTCGCATTGTCCTTTCTGAACCTATAAGCAATTGCTTTAAAGTGGAGATGAAATTACATTACATACACTGCACGAAGAAAAAATTCAATAAAAGTATAGGAAGTGAGTAATGGCATACAAAGTCACCCACCAGCTTGTTCATACAAGGCTGTAGCACTCTTCCAATCAGCATTCCACCTTGTGAAGCTCAGTTTTGTTCTGCAATCGAATATATATATTAGAAATATCTATATTTACACATAACTATTAACTACTATGAATTGGGTACTTAGCAAAGACTCCAACGCTAGAACAAACAAGTGACAGTGTCAACATTTCATCTTATAAATCTTATGCGTAGCTGAAAGTGGCATGCAGCTGAGACGAAGAAAATGTATTGAAAATAATTCCAAGTACTACTTTGGCAACTCTGTTTGCGCTGAGGAGACAACTCGAAAGTAGCAAGTTGTAGGTTGAGGGTATAAACTATAGTGCACAAAAGTGTCAGTTTTAAACAAGGTCATACATGCTCGAGAAGGATTATCAGCAACAGGTTTAGTTTTGTACAAGGCAAGGTGTTCTCGCTTCTCATCTACTCTCACAACAAAGGTTCATAATAATACCCCAAGTAAAATGTTGGATGTGTCATATTATCTAGTGCAGTCAATTTGTCACTAAAATTCTCCCAGGGCCATTGAGCCAAACATCGCCAACAAGCCACACTACATAAAGCACAATCACAGGAAGAAGTGACACAGGCTCGGGCAAGAATTACTCTGTTCTTGCCCATATCCGCCAGCCGACACTAATGTATGGATCATGACTGTTTGATTCGTTCAACACCGCACCAATTGGATGTATTTTTTTTGCCTCAAAACCAAATGCCACATACTCACATCGTTTGACATCTTTCTTTCAGGTTTCCCATATGCTTGGATACAGTCCCACAGATTTTGCATAAATTAAGTTAATTACTCTGTTCTTGCCCATATCCGCCAGCCGACACTAATGTATGGATCATGACTGTTTGATTCGTTCAACACCGCACCAATTGGATGTATTTTTTTTTGCCTCAAAACCAAATGCCACATACTCACATCGTTTGACATCTTTCTTTCAGGTTTCCCATATGCTTGGATACAGTCCCACAGATTTTGCATAAATTAAGTTAATGGACCCCCTTTCATGCATGAATGGAACATCTAGGGGAGTATCGCGGGGTCGGGAGTGAGTTCCCCTTTCCCCTGTACAGTAAATCGAGGAGGAGAACAGGCGACCCAAGTCTTCGCCGGCGAATCCGCCGCTTCCCTCCGCCTCCGGCGCCGCTCCGGCGTCACGAGGTGGGGGGAAGCTCCGGATCTCGTTCGTGCGAGTAGTTAGGTGTAGTTTAGGTCTTCCCGGTGGCGGCGGTGGGGTGGAGCCGGCGTCATGGTCGTGGAATAATGGTGCGGATCCTCGATCTCCACCTCGGCGGCGCTCTGCGGGGCGGCGTCGACGAGGGCCTGGTTTTGTTACCTCCTGGATCGTCGGATCTGGTGGGGGTAGGTGCTCGGAGGGCGTCTGTCGTGATGGAGGTGATGGCCGGCTTTTTGAGCTTTTGTCCCTCGCCCTCTTCTCCGTCTTGGCGTGGATCTTCCTGGCCATGCCATGGAGGTGCTGGGGGTGCTGCGGCGGGGTGCTGGTGCTTCGCGCTGGTATTCTCCTCCGCCTGTACAGGAGAAAATCTTCCGGGATCTCGGTGTTCTTCGCTGGCCTTTGGCGTGGGGGCTCAGGCTTCTTCGGGCGACCATGGTGGCGTGGGGAGATCTGCTTCGGGCTTCGCGTTCTGCTTCAACTTGCTTCGTTCTTCCCCAACTCTGGCCGGCCGTGGTGGCGAGGGGAGTTGGGGTGGTCAAGACGTGCTTCTGGCGGTGACTCCGGCAAGCCGTTTCGTGCTCTGTGCAGGTATGTTGGTTTGGCAGGTGGTTCTGGGGAGGAGGCGCCATGGCCGTGTGCTTTCAACGAGGTTTCGATCCCGTCGCTTGCGGCGGGTGGCTTCTGCGGCTTCTACAATGTGTGGGGTGCTCCCTGTCCCGGTGATGGCGGCGGCCTGGTGTCCTTCTCTCCGGCGTTGCGGCGACGGAGCTTGGCGTCAGGCTTGGAGGTGGTTCAGCGGTTTGCTTCCTTCGTGCTGCTGTTGTGCGGAGCTTCGTTGGCTTGTTCTTCTGCGTGTTCTTGCTTCTTCTTTGTAATTCTGTTGTAACACGCAGTGTGGATCCTCTCAAAAAAAAAAAAATGGAACATCTAGGGAAGTTCTAGCATTTGGGAAAAATCGTCTGAAACCTACTGACCCCAAGCTTATCACCACCAACCACTTCAAGAGCGCAGAGCAGAGATTCTCTAAGGATAGTAAAATTTACTTCTTATTATCCATGTTAACTTGCATCATATCACCTCGTATCTTACTCTGCGGTAGAAACTGTACAACAAAACAGAACATAGCAGAGCATGGATTTGGTAGTTGTATCACACCCCCACCAAAAGCATGGAGGAGATAAAAACTGACATGCTGGATCGACAGTAGTAATAATTACCAAATTTAGGATGTAATTGCCACCTCATAACCCTTCCCTAGAGGCACACACAGAATCCACCTCATCATGGGGGGTGTCAACCCAGATCCACCACCAACTGCCATATCCAGGGAAGAAGTATAACCATCTACAACCAACTGGGCAAGCTGTGCCTCTGCATCATTTGTTTCTGAACAAAAACCTAGGTGTCCCTACCAGAATGCAGCTTGCCCAGGAGCCTCTAATCTGAACCAACGGATCGAAAACTAAACAGAAAGGGATGTGCACAGGAGGCAGCTAATTACAAAATCTGAGAGAAGGGAGACCATGGCTTGCAATGTACTCGAAATCATTTTATCTCTAGATGCTTGATGATGTCCTCAGCTGCTTCGGCGTCAACTACGTCGTCGTTGTGCGCCCTTTCACCGTTGTCTGCATCAGCAACGGTCGACTGGCTTGCTGGAAGAGTGTCTGCTGATGTCGAGCATTCAGCAGCCACAGAAGAACCAGCAGCAGGGCATGGGACTTCACTGGTGGCTACCTATGAAGCGTCCTTGACTTGAGCTGGAGCCTCGATCTTAACCGGAGGCCTTGTTGCTGGCGATTGAACTGCCAGCGGTACGCCATTACCAACTGACAGTGGTTCCTTTGGCTGCACATCCTTCATCTGAATGGGCATCACAGACGACAGCGAACCCCTAAACAGTTGGTGTTGTGCATCCTTTACCTGAACAGGGATCGTAGATGACAGCGATTGGTTGTGTTGCACATCCCTCAACTGAACAGACATCACAGGTCTCGGCCGCTGAACAGGACCCGAGGGAGCAAAGAGTGGAGAAGCTGGCCTGATGCGAACCGGGGATGCCATCCGAATGGGCGGTGGGTTGTTCAGCAGAGGAGGAAGCTGTTGTGTGCGTCCACTTGGAGGTGGGAGAGGTGGAGCAGAGAACACAGGGATAGAACTCCTCATTGTCACTGGAGCAGCCATACTATGGCAAGAGCTACGGTAGTGCCCAACTGGGACATAAGGCGCTGCCTCTGCTGCCGGAAACCTCGAACTTGAATTAGAGGTGTCCATCGGCCAAAAGGATGATTGTGACGCTCCATCGCTTGCTGCTGGTGACTCTGGTCTGGATCTTGAAGTAGACTTTGGCCGGACTCTAGTTCCGATTCAGCAGCGACGCCTCGATCGCTTGGTCCGCCTTCTCCACTGCTATCTATCAGGAGAGGACGAGGATCGAAACGAGCAAAAAGGGGAATTCAGTTATTCAGGGGTTGCGGGCAGGGAGGGAGTAAGAAAGGGGAGAACTTGCAATTTGTCGGCCTTGGCCATGAGCTTCTCCGGGGCGGAGGACGAGCTCGACATGGCGGACACCACCGATTCCTCCTCCGCCGCTGCTAGCTCCTGGCAGATTCTCGACGGCGGCTGGGTTGAGCGGAGCTGAGAGCTGCCGTTACGGCGAGCACGACGACCAAATGCCACATACTCGCATCGTACGGCGAGCACCGCTCTGCATCGCGCGGCCGCCGCCCTGCCGCCGCCCCGCCCTGCTGCCCGGCCGCTCGCCGCCGCTCTGCATCGCGCGGCCGCCACCGCCGGGCCAACCCTCTCAGCTTGGCCGCGGCGGCTCGCGCGTGGTAGGCCTGACGCGAGCAGGGCCACGACCCACGAGGCCGGCCGGGGCGACGAGCGCGATGCGCGTGGGGAATAGGAAGAGGAAGGCGACGAGCAGCACAACGGATAAGAAGGATATAATTAGGAATCGTTATTTTCACTCGGCGGTGGCATTGCTGTAATATCTCCCAAAACACAAGGGCAGAACCGGAAATATAAAAAACGTACCAACCATCACCTCTAGCAATATTATATAGTAGAGATTTATACCCGTTGCAAAGCACGGGCAATTAACTAGTTCTACTATACACCGAAATGTCACTACTACACACCATCGTCCGTCCCAAACATCCGGAAAGAAACGAACAAGTCCTCTTCTGATCTTCTCCATCGCCGGCGCCGCCGAAACGCCCTTCGCCGGTGTCGCCAAGCCCCGCCTGTTGTCCCCTCCACCTTCCGCCGAACCACGCCTGGAACTATCCCTCGTAGGGCGTCCGCCTCTCCTCCTCTCTATTGCTCTAGGAGTGGAGTGAAGACCTACCTACCCGGGCGCGATTTCTTTTCTTTGGTAAGGAAGCCCTATCTTGCGTGATCCGTGCCCAACGGTATTCTCTTCGCTGTGAACATTCGTGTCCAGCCAGATCTTTCTTCTTCAAGGTTGGCCTCAGTTGTCCCCATTCCATCAATAGGAGAAACCCCTGTTTGACCATATGGCGAACCTTGAGGAATACTTCGGATAGTGAAATTTTCCTTTTCCAACCTGCTCGTTATCTGAAATCTGAATTCCATGTTGAAGCATCAAAAGGATGACTTCGGTGAATAATTACTGGTAAATGCTAACCACCCACTACCATATTAGGTTAGGTCTGATGAGATCTGTTTTACCTATGGGATCCTTGTGCTAGTTCAACTAGTTCATTAGCTCTAATACTGGTTAGTTTAATGCAGTTCATCTGATTAAAATCCTTAATCACTTTGGAGATGCAATCTTCGCTAGTGCACTGTGGAACTGTGTTGAATGAACCAATTGTTTGAACTTTAACATGGAGACTCTTGTTAAAAGTATTAGGATAGGATACTCAAATAGTATAGTTCATGAACCATCTTAGTTCATCATATATACGATTTTGATTAAGTCGCAACCCGTAATTGACAGAATTCTTAAGATTGTTTGGAAGTTCCCAGATGTGTAATCTGTTTTCACTGTTCAATGGTTCTTCTGAATTACTTTTTCGGTGCAATTGCAGACTGAAGAAGTGATCACGCCAAATTCTATACAATTGTATATGATATTAATGAGAAGTATCAGTAGTGGGCTGGTACTTTGAGAGAATGGAAGGCAATAACCGACCCTGTGGAAATTTTATGCAAGGAGAAACTTATGGCACTTTAGACTTGCATCGTAACCCCATGCACGTGCGTGCTCCTCTCTCGGGTAATCAGGTCTTCAACCAGTCTCTGATACCTGGCAATTTCCCCATGCCTATGAACCAGGTTACAGATTCTGACCACATGTCAGAACTTCAATTCGGAGAACGCGGGAAGACTGATCACCACCAGGTCCTCCACCACCACTATCACATGAAGGACTCCATGACCATGAGCGATGATGAGGAACATGGTCAGAATGAAGATACCACCGATAGCCACAGTGGCAAGGGAAAGAAAGGCTCTGCATGGCATCGGATGAAGTGGACTGATTCAATGGTTAAGCTTTTAATTACTGCGGCATCCTACACTGGGGAGGATCCAGGAGCTGATTTAGGAGTGGGAGAAGGAGCTGTGCAATAATGCAGAAGAAAGGCAAGTGGAAGGCAATATCAAAGGTCATGGGCGAGCGAGGCTGCAATGTGTCACCGCAGCAGTGCGAGGATAAGTTCAATGACCTCAATAAGAGATACAAAAGGCTTACAGAAATCCTTGGTCGGGGTACAACTTGCAAGGTTGTGGAGAATCCAGCACTTCTCGATCGCATGGATAATCTCTCTGACAAGTTGAAAGATGACACAAGGAAGATATTAAACTCAAGGCACTTATTCTACGAGGAGATGTGTTCCTACCATAATAACAACCGGATTAGTTTGCCTGAAGATCCTGCACTTCAGCGTTCACTGCAGCTCGCTCTTAGGTGCAAAGAGGAAAATGATCTGATGAGAGGAGCAAGTGGAGATGCTGATGAAGATGACCAGAGTGCAGACTCTTATTACGAGGAGGATAATGACGAGGAGCATCACTCAACACATAGCAATAAGGATGCCCTACCCATGCAAAAAAGGATGCGGTATATAGCGGATCACGAGGATGTAGGTTTTGGCAACTCTTCAAGCTCGCAGCACTGTAGCCAGAAGTCTGGTCCCCATGGCATTGCACTAGATATCAACAAAGTTTTTCCAGATGGAACTAGCTTGGCTTTCACGCAAAAGGACTTGGTGTCGCAATCTGCAGAGCTTGAGAAATATCGCTTGCAAATTGAAATTCAGGAACTGGAGCTTGCAGAACAACGCCTCAAGTGGGAACAATTCAGTAAAAAGAAGGACAGGGAACTGGACAGGATGAGACTGGAGAACGAACAAATGAGGGATGGGAATAAACGCTTGGAGCTGGAGGTAAGGCGGAAAGAATTAGAGCTCGAACTCAAGCTGAAAGGAAATGGCAATCATTCATGATATTTATTTGGGCGATCAAGACTGACCTGTAAGATGGTAAGCTAGCAATACATTAAAATTACCTAGAGAAAGCTCAACATTAATCACCGGTGCAATTTTTCCCCTCCAGCAAGTCTGGTATTTCTAGGCTGCTAGGTGTTTTTCGATCACAAATTAACGCTTTTTTGTGTTGTAATTTAACGCTCTAACTGTTTGAAAGTTTGATGAGAACTCAAAACATTGATCCATTGCTTAGGGAGCCTTGTAATTCACCAGATTTCTGTAGTTCTTAATTATTGTGGAATATAAATTGCTTGCATAGTCAGTTCACTAGCGCAACTGTACTAATGCTTGCTGCCATATAAACGGTAGTATATTCGTGTTCTCTGTGCATGCATCACTATTTGATTGGTATGGTGGTTGTACTCCATACCTTTTATGGACCATATTAGTTACTGTACAACCTATCAATAGACCCTTGGATGCACCCCTGGTTTTGAAAATATTTGTTATCGATAAAACAAAGGAAAACCACTCTATTATAATCCCTCTGTTTCCTAATTATAAGATGTTTTAGATATTTGAACTTGGACTACGTATGGATTGAAATGAGTGAACATACGCACTAAAACACATCTAGATACATGGGAATCTGAAAAAAGCTAAAACATCTTAGGGGGTGTTTGTTTGGGCCATTTTTGGCTTCTCATGAAAATAAGCTGATTAAACAGACCAAACGGGTTGGCTTAGCTGTAGGCTTTTCCAAAGCCATCGCACGTTATACACAGGCGAGGGAAAACACCTATTGAGGTGCTTCCCGCAGCTTTTGACTTGACACCCGAACCGGTATTTGTCTTTGCCCATTTCGTTTGGGTTATTTACATTAGAATGCCATCGAGTCCTTTTCTATTTTCTTCCGCGGCGAACTATCAGAGCCGCACCCATCGAGCCAGAGAGAGGTTATCCCATCCTGCGCCGCCGCCACCGCCATGCCCGCCGCCAACCGAATTCTGCTGTCCACGTCCGATTCCCGGCGTCCGCACCTATTCCCCCTGTCCGTGCAGCCCATCTCTCGACGTCTGCGCTGCTCGTCTCCGTCGTCCTAGCCAACCTACTCTGGCCGTCATGGGTGAGCTACTGCTACTTGCGTGCGGCTTACCTGGAGCTGGTTCTTAGTCGTCGGTTCGCCCGCCCAACCACGCCTGGGACCAGGAGCTCGTCCTCCTCAACTGATGCGTGCTGTTGTGAGACTGCCTGTGTGTGCTACTGCCTGCGTGTGTTGTTGAATCTGTGGTGTGCATGAACGTGCAAATTTACCGAAACCGTGTCTTGATCTGTGGGTTCCATTTATGGTTGAACTTGCAGGATTTTGGTTGATTATCAAATTCACCATGTGCTAATGATGTGTTTATTTTATTCTGGATATGGAAGTCGAAAGTGAGTTGTGAACATATAAGATAGACTGTATCAGATAAAAGTAAATTCTGCATGGCACCTTCACCTGGCTAGAGGAGATACCTATATTTGACATAGATATGCATTTTTGGACAAAACTATCTTTTATGAATTATCTAGTGTATTCATGGTATTATATAGTGATCAATTTTTTTATAGAAACTTTAGTGATCCATATGTTATTATTGCACGTAAATTACAAAACATACCTAAGGGTGAATTCAGTGTTGAAGCACACAACTTGCGATGGTTGCTGTCAGTTTGGGCCAAAGAAGCTTACAATTTTAGAGTTTAGAATGGATTGTACGTGCGTGCATAGAAACTGTAGATATCCTCCCACCTCACATTCTCTGCCTCTAGTTTGATTTGTGTAAACATGTGATAGAATTTGTGAGATATGTAATTTGTTGTTGCAACTTGCAAGTGGTGTGAGCAATTTAGAATATTGTTGATACTGCAAAACTATTTATTTCTGTTTGTGTTCTTTTTGTGACTTGATTTGGAATATTTTAATGTTATTATGTGTGCAAAATAATATATCAATATTCAAATATACACATATACTATTTTATCATACATGTACACAAGTTTATATTGTCCAAACTCAACAAAATATTCAATTCCATGGTTTATACATCCAAACATGAATTGAAATTGTGTCATATCCTTTGATTCCAACCGTAAATTACATTCACAACCAAACGGCAGAATTCGAATTGGAGTCCATTTCCTTTCCATCTTGGAAATGGAATTGTTACTCCAATGCAATTCCAAGCAATCTTTCCTACATCCAAACACAGCATTAGGGTATTTCCTTCTCAGTTTACAGCTAGACAACCAGCTAAGTTGCCAAACACTAAAACTCAGAACAACAACTTTCCATACGCAGCAGCACAGCCAGCCCAAACAAACAGACCCTTATATTTAGGAACGGAGGGAGTAAATAATAGATGTGCCCTGAATCTTGGTTGTGTTTTGCCTGCTATTGTTGGTACCGGGTGCCAGATATCCTTATCAGTTCTGTTGGATTCCAAAAATACGAAGGGGGGATGGATATTTGAATTGAGATAGAGAAAATAATTACTCCCTTTGTATTTTTGGAAACCATGGTACAATAGTAACTATGAAATAAACTATAGCCCCCAACTTATAACCGATATAAAGACTGCCAGAAGATACTGCATCGTTTACAGATTGATCAACAGCAAGCTGTCAAACAACTATTCCCTGCAGCTTTATGGTGCTATCTTTTATTGGAGTGTTCTGATGTGGCATGTGGGCAATTGTCACTCCTTTGCCCTTTTAATGGTAGGAAACAACCAAAGTTTGTTTAGGAATTTGCTGGCTATAGCGTTGTATTTTCCAGAATTTATACACTGCTAATAATCATTTTCTGCACTGGGCTGTAAATACAATGTTACATTGCATTAGGCCCCGACTACAGACCGGTCGCCGGTCAGATTTTTAACATGGTGTTAACCTTACCTCCAGTTTTTTTGCGGGTAACCTTATCTCCAGTTTAGCCAGGTAGATCCTTATTTTTGATAGCAGTTATCAAGATCTTACTTCCACTGCTAAGGTCAAGGAAACACAAGTATTAATTGTTTAAAGCCTCTAAGGGCAGGTACAACGCAGACGCTAAGGCATCGACGCTAGAAAGAAATCCCACTCGTTTTGGCAGTTCTCCTCAAAATCCCGGCAGTTTTTGTACCGTCGATGCCTAAACAAGCATCGGGCGCTTAGGAAATAAGCAGAGAATATCTCCACTAGCGTCGGACGCTTCAGCATGGAGGGGAATTGACTTTTTAAGCGCCTACCTAAACGCCTAGCAGTGTACATGCCCTAAGGAAGCTTTCGACATGCTGAACTCACTTGTTAACTGACATGAAAGTGTCTTGTGGTCGATATCATGTTCCTTAGTTAATAAGACTGTTAATATTTCTGCTTCTCTTGAATTCACGATGCTGTTTGTTCTTTCAGGTCTTCTGGTGTTAGGATAGAATATTGCTAGGTGGTTGCCCTATCGTGCTGCACAAGAATTGGGTTTGATGATACACTTCTGTTGAGATGCCAAGATCAGACTTATTCCCCATACTTCTGAAATTAGTGTAGAAATGAGTCTGGAACCTTCTCGGGTACTATATGAGGCCTATGATTTTGCCTCTCCATTTTTTTGTTTGTGTTGTAATGTTCTTTGCTATAGTGGGGTTGATGCCAGTAACTCTGAATTGAGTGGAAGTCTCGCTGACGACAGATACCTGATGTAAATCCCCAAGAGAGATTGTTATGTGCTGCCAAGCGCTGTCATAAGTGATTATCTGAACTTTCTGTGAAATATGTTCAGATTGTCCATCAAGAATCCGAACTGTTTTTTTCCCTTTCCTTTTAGGTGGTCACTTGATCCACCTTGGCCTTGTTTTTCTGCTCTCTCTTGGTCAGTCAATGAATATGACAGCTCTCCTGCCGTTGTTCTCTACGTTTTGTCTGTCAAATTGTATGACGATAAAATCATCCATTACAGGTGGATTTGGCTTCTGAAGTGAATTTTATTGTTAGAAATTTTATCTTTTGGAAAACTCGCTTAATTTCACATAAATTTAACCGGAATTAAAAACACAATAATAGGCAACTTTGTGGAGTGGGCTATCTCTGCCCTCTGCCGTTTCCTTGTAACGGGAATTTTCGTTTTATCATTGCCACCTGAGGAAAAGGAATTCCATAGGAATTCTAATTTGATTGTGGTGAAGAAATTTTTGATGAGATTAGACCTCATGTTATTTTCCTATTGGATTTACACTACAAGATTCTTATGAGATTATTTTCTATAGGATATGATCATATGAATCAAACGGTTCTTGAAGGAAAATTTCTATGAGATTTCAATCCTACACAAATCTTTCAAAAATCCTATGAATCAAATGAGCCCAAACGATTGTGATCATTAGAAATTTTTCCTATGTGCGTCACTTGATTCTTAGGATTGAATCCTAGTTTTTCCCAAAGGAATTGTATTGCACTATATGTTGTAGGAGATTTTTCATCCACTGAAAGCTCATGTTACATTCTTTTGGTATTTTTCCAATTCAAATACTTCTTGACATAAGTTCCTTTAGGCTCTGAATCCCGTAGAATTCAACTTGACATGACACTTTAATACTGCGTTTTTCCTATCCTACTAATAGGCCCTATGTGTTTACTTTTTCCAAGAAAGGATAAAAGCATGCAAAGAAATAAAATACAAAGTTCCTCGTTTCTCTCTAGAAAAGAGAGGCGATTCCCCCATCCGCCGTCTCCGCCGGTGGCTACCAACTCCGAGCAGATCTCCGCCTCGTTCCTCCGATTCGTGTGTCGAATGCGATACCCAAGCCGCCTCTCTGTCTGCCTTTGACCGTGTCCTTGCAACCATCTGAAATCCCCCCAAGGTAAGTAACTCGGAGACGGATTCCCCCCGCCTATAATAACGTACTCCCAATATCCCTGCCCAATCCTTTTTTTTTTTTGCGGGGTAAAGCTGTATTAAATGTTTGAAATAATGTTACAATCTATGTCGGCCTGTCCCTTCAGAGAATCAGGAACCGAACCTAACCACACTTGAGTTCTACTCTCTACCATACCAATTCTAGCCAAACCATGACTTAAGCTATTACAAGTACGAGGAATTTTTGAAAATGATCTAACTCTATCATCTGCTAAAAGTTCACGAAGATCGTGTACTAGATGACCCAAGGACGAATTGCACCTGGCTTTGTTATTCGCCATTTTTACCAGCTCCAGACAGTCGGACTCCACAAAGATATCTTGTTCGGAAAAATTTAGCGCCAGCCTTAATCCTTCGAGGCATGCATGCAGCTCCGCATCGAGAGCGGATGCACACAGGCGAAGCTCCTGGCATGCCGCCAGGACGATCGTACCGTCCCGTCTCCTCAGCACCATACCTGCTCCTGCCATACTAGTTTGGGCAACAAAGGCACCATCAATATTAAGCTTCAGACACCCTTCCGGCGGTCTGGTCCATATCGCATGTCCAACAGCAGGGACCCGAGCAACAACAACAGCTAACCAAGGTAACAGCCTGCTTCCCTTTTATCATTTCCTCCGTCCCCAAAGATTTGATATTCTCCAACGATTGCATATAGCTTCGAATGAACCTCCGTGAGCCTTCAACAGAGGGCAATGGCTTGTCATGGGTAACCTCATTACGTGCATACCACACCCTCCAAGCGATCATTAGAATCCGACAACAGTTTTCAGACGATTCAGACAGTAGCCATTCCTCAAGCCAATCCTCTCTCTCTGTGAATTCCGTGAACTTAATCGACGGCCATATATCACGCATTGCAGCCCAAAGAGCTGCAGCATGCGGGCATTTCACTAGGGCATGGAAGGAGCACTCCACGGAGTACCCACATACCTGGCATGAGCCATCCACTGGAATATGACGTCTCAGCTTGTTCTCCTCCGTAGCAAGACCCCTTGACATGACCTTCCAAGCAAAGATACGAATTTTCTCTGGAATGTTACACCTCCACAGCTTCTTCCAAATTGGTTTATCTCCCAGAGGCGCACTACTAGCCGCACTTGAAGGTTGATCACCTCCACTCAGACGAAGGCCTAGTCGATAGGCACTTCGGACAGAGAAAATTCCCGAACTCTCATGTTGCCAGGCGACGAAGTCACCTGGTCTCCTTGGCGATGTCTTGATCCGAAGAATACAGGCAGCATCGATAGGAGGGAATGTTCTTCTCACCAGTGCCTCGTCCCACTGGTTATGCTCGTTCAGCAGACTAGATACTCGGATCAAACGCGAGCGGCCCTTCACTCCAAAGGGTTTAAGGTGAAATTCCCTTGGTATCCAGTTGTCACGCCAAATGCGCACAGACTGTCCATCACCGATTCTCCAGATCACACCATGCTTCAACAACTCAAGACCATAAGTGATGGCACTCCATGTTGGGGATGGATTGCCAGTGAATACCGTGTCAATTAAGTTAGCTTGCGGGTAGTATTTGGCCCGAAGCACTCTAGCACACAAACTATCAGGACGTGTAATCAATCTCCAAGCCTGACGAGCTAACAGGGCCTGATTAAACAGGCGCATGTCACGGAATCCGAGACCTCCATGGGGTTTAGAGCGGACTAGCACATCCCAGCTGATCCAGTGGGTCTTCCTCTTCCCTCTCTCAGCACCCCACCAAAAATCGCGAATGATCTTCATGAGATCATCACACACAGACATCGGCAGCTTAAATATGCCCATAATATACGTGGGCAGTGGTTGGGCTATTGCTTTAATCATGATTTCCTTTCCTCCTTGTGACAGGTCACCCCATAGTAAGATCCTTTTGGCCAGCTTGGCACACAAACTATCGAACTTGTCCCTCCCCATTCGGCCATCGGGTGTGGGCAAGCCCAAATACTTCTCCTCAAACTCCTCTTTTTGCACATTAAGAATACTCCGAATTTCCTCCCGAGCAACTTCTTCACAATTTGCACTAAAAACAATTGAACATTTAGAGTGATTGATCAACTGTCCTGTTGCCGATGCATAGACATCCAGTACATGCTTGACTCTGTTCGCCTGTCCACCATCAGCTCGGAAGAACAACAGTGTATCATCGGCGAAGAGCAAATGTGAAATACCCGGTGCACGTCTGCATATTTTAATGGGGGAGATTCCTCCAGAACTTATCTCTGACTGCAACAATGCAGAAAGGCCATCAGCAACAAAAAGAAATAGAAACGGAGACAAAGGATCACCTTGCCTGAGTCCACGAGAGGGAGAAAACGCTTCCAACTGAGCTCCATTTAATTTTACGGAGTACCTCACCGTGGTCACGCACAACATAATCCATTGCACCCACCGGCGAGAGAATCCCATCTTATGCATCACCTCCTCCAGAAACACCCAATCAACTCGATCATATGCCTTAGATAAATCCAGCTTATAAGCACACGATGGATCTCGTGCCACAGCCCCATGCTCCATATAATGCAGACATTCAAAAGCTAGGAGGGCATTATCCGTAATCAAGCGTCCAGGAACGAAAGCACTTTGATTTTCTGACACTACATCACCCAGGATTGGTCTTAGACGATTGACCAAACACTTCGAGAGAACTTTGTATAGAACGTTACACAAACTTATTGGACGAAAATCCTTCAGCTCAACAGGGTTATCGACTTTTGGAATCAGGACTATTGACGTATTATTAATGCCCTCCGGCATAATTCCAGTGTCAAAGAACACCAAAACAGACTGAATAATCTCCACCTTCAAAACCCCCCAATTCCTTTGGTAGAACCTAGCCGGGTATCCATCGGGCCCGGGTGCTTTAATCGGGCCAATTTGAAAGATGGCATCCGATATCTCCTCCTCTGTAAAGGGCCGACAGAGGCTAGCATTCGTCTCTTCGAAATCACATTTTGGAACAGATTAACTACCGTATAGTAATAATCGTTGGGTCACGTGTGTAAACTGACTGGAAATAAGAGTTTGTCATTCTCTCCATCTCCGTGGGGCTGTCCTGTACCACTCCATTAGCGTCCTTGAGTGATTTAACACGGTTTTTCCGAGCACGCCACACCGCCTTGCGGTGGAAAAATTTCGTGTTGCGATCCCCCTCCTTCAGCCAAGAAATACGGGATCTCTGCAACCACATCATCTCTGCACGAATATCCTCCGCCGAGGCCCCTTCCTCATAGAGTTGTTCCAGCTTCTTGCGTAATTTGGCAAGTTCACGAGTGACATTACCAAACTTTTGACTTCCCCAACGGTGTAACACGTCCATTACTTTTTTGAGGGCCGAGTTAACCTCTCCAAGATTGGCTTTCGGCCCCACATCATGCCAAGCGTTGGCTATGACATCTGGCAGTGCATGTTCCCTTTCCCACATAATCTCATATCTCTTGCACCTGCGATCAATACGACTACGTGTCTCACGTTCAAGTTTGGCCAGTACCGCACAATGATCAGAACACGGCGTAACCAAATGCACCACCGTGGTATCCGAAAAAATATCCCGCCAGCGGTCATCAGCTAGGGCTCTGTCAAGACGGACCTTAACATTTGCACGTCCGCTCCTCTTATTATCATATGTGAAGGGTAGGCCCTGGAAGCCTAGATCCTTCAACTCACAAAGAAACAATGTATCTCTGAATGCTGCCATCTGGCTCTCTGGTCTCGGGCAGACGGACAGATGCTCAAACTGCCAGAGCGCTTCGTTGAAATCGCCCATCACAAACCATGGTAGCGTAGACGTTGCCTTTAGATTGCAGAGAGCTGTCCACATACGGTGTCGCAGATCAGTCCTCGGCTCTCCATACACGAACGTTGCATGCCACCATCCCTGCCCAATCCTTGTATCCATTGTAATCACCATCCCTAACCGGCTCGCCTGATCAGCAGTTCACTCCGGCTAATGGAGCCAGCAAACGGTGTCGCTCGCGAGCAGGAAAGGCGGAGATATCGTGATATACCCGAGCATGAAAAAGAAGAGGTGCGAAGAAGAACAAGGGAGGCGTACGAGGCTCTGCTTGCCGACAGTCTAAAGATCGAGGCGCGCGTGCGCGAGCACCGCAAGCTCGTCCCGGCATCGACCGTGGCCATGACCGACCTGCACTCGCCGAGGGTGGGCGACACGAGGGAGCAGTACTGCCACATCTGCCATGACGATTTCGAGGAGGGGACAAGCTCAGGATGATGCCCTGCGCCCACTCTTTCCATGAGCGCTGTATCTTCAAGTCGCACTGCATTAACCGTGTCTGCCATGTCTGCGGCTGCAAAATTCTAGGGTACGAGGAGGCACTGCAGCTCGATGCCCGCGCCAGAGCGAGAGCTGGAAGCAGTTCATGAAAGGCTCTGGCACTTCATTGTGCAGCGGATCTATATGACTATATGTAATCTATAATAATATAAGTTGATGTATCTATGGTTGTGCAGAAAACATGCCTGCATGCATGTTCCTAGTTTATCATTGTACTGCAAACCAGAACCTTGTTGATCTCGTTGCTCCGACAAGTTCATTTTGTTTAACCCCAATGCAACTATTGTTATGCAGCTCTATGCGCAGTTCATAATTATATGCTGATGTATGATGTATCTATGATCTTGCAGAAAACATGCATGTGTGCTTTAAGTTGGAAATGCCTAATTATCAGCTAGCTGATTTTTCCATAAACCAGATTTTAGTGGGGTCATGGTTAGGTTTGTTGTTGTTTCTCCATCATTCAGCCTTGTACTTATGGGCTATAGCTGATGAACGTGGGCTTGTGGCCCGTGCTCAATTTGTTTGTTTGGACATACAGGACATGAGGCTCGATCAGTCGATCTTCTTTTTCTTAGAACAACAAGCTTTTTTTTTTTTTGAAAGGAAAAGCGAACAGCTTTATTACGAAAACAAGGGTGAATCACCCACCACAACCTCAGCCACACTGGCTGGTACATCATCTTCCCAAGTTATATACTCTTGGGCATTACAGCTCTTGCCTAGAATAGCAAGTTCATGAGCTGCTCTGTTTGCAGAACGTTTACAGGCTGCCACTTCGCTCCAAAAAAACCAAATACGAAGCTGGATTTTCAGGTCATCTATTGACGCGGCAAGCTGGGATGCATCTTGACCTTTGCGATTGAGTGCAAGGGCCAGCAGTTCAGAATCAGTTTCAAAGACTGCCCGAATCGCACCAAGGTTAGTTGCCATATCGACAGCTCGCTCCATGGCATTCAGCTCAGCATTGAAAACATCCTGGATACCTTCAGTTTTGCCTGCACTCGCCACAACGAGTTCACCATTTTGGTTTCTGCCCACAACTCCCCACGTTGCATAGGAGTCACCTGGAATATATGCAACATTGCAATTAAATTTCAGGACACCATCAGGTGGTGGTTTGCACTTCATTTGGTCATTACTGTTTATTTTCTTGCCCTTGCCAAACAGCTCTAGGAATTCATCAGTCTGACTAATCGTGCGGCGGATAATAGCATCAGCTGAGTCTGGTAATTCTCCCTCCCTTAGCTTGTTGCGGTTGTTCCACCAGTGCCACCATCCTGTCAGAATCTGAACCCCTCGGGCCAGACGGACATTGGTCCTCGAGTGCAAAGGCAGAAGGGAGCTTGACTACAAGACTCACCCGTCGAGCAGAGAATCTGAACCCGAGAACGTTCCGGCAGAACCCAAAGCGAGTCCATGGTTTGAGCCACAGTGTCCAGGTGTTTCAGCTTGATTCTGATGTCGTCCATGTCGCTCTTGCGCCACACTTCTTTCACTGCTTTACATTTGACGAAAAGATGAGCTCCATCCTCATCAGCACGACCACAAAATAGGCATTTGTAGTCCTCGAGTATTACACCTCTGTTCCTTAGATTTACTCTCAGCGCAAGGGAATTATGCGAGACCCTCCAGGTAAACAATTTGATCTTATTTGGACACGGAAGGGACCAAATCCTTTTCCAGAAATTATTATCACAATTGTTTAGCTGTCCTGGTTGAACTGAGCCTGGTCATGCATCTTGTCCTCTACTCCGTTTCACGCCTTCAACATATAGTTTATACGCCTGTTTAACAGAGTGATGCCCTTTATCATCAAAATGCCATGCAATAAAATCCTCGGCCCCATCACGAAGTGGGATTTGAAGGATTAATATGGCTTCCTCCATACTAAATGTGTCTTGTACTAATTATTCATCCCACTGTCCATCCACTCGATTGATCAGATCCGAGATCTTCTCCAGCAAATTATCACCACGACTAGTGCAAACCTTGCGCGACCAGGGTTTAGGTAACCATGGATCCGACCATATGTTAACTTGTGTGCCGTCACCTATACGCCAGATGTAGCCATCATTGATGAGATTCACTCCATGAAGCAAGCTACGCCAGGTATAAGAGATACCATCAGCCGGTTTAGCCTCCAGGATATTACCATCCAGAAAATACCTAGCCATGAGGACTTGTGCACATAGGCTCTCTGGATTTTGTAAGAGCCGCCAAACTTGCTTTGAAAGCATAGCAATATTAAAAGAGTGAATATCTTGGAAGCCTAATCCCCCCTTCGATTTTGGTTTTGTGAGCTTCTCCCATCCTATCCAATGGACCCCGCTGAAAAATCCTCTTCTTTCAGCATCTTGGAGTACTGCAGACAAGCCCTCCGCGCATATCACAAACAAATAGGGTGATAATGGGTCTCCCTGGCACAAGCCTCTCGTGTGGGAAAACTGATCCATCATTTGACCGTTGATATCGGACGGTTGATACACATTTCATAATCAGATCAACCCATCTTCTCTCAAAACCTAATTTCAGCAGCATTGTCTCCAAGAACGCCCACTCCACACGATCGTACGCCTTCCTTTCCACTTCTTTTATTCCAACAAGCTTTCGGTAACGGTGCATTTTTAGCCGCTTCTAGACAAGCTAGGTGCCCGCCTCGCTGGATGGTTGGGCAAGCATTTCACAAGTGCGGGTAGAGTTATGCTATGCCCACGGTCCTCTCCTCTATGGTGATTTACTATCTGGCGGTATTTAAGTTGCCTAAATGGATTCTTCGGAGGATTGGGAAGATCCAGAGGGCTTTTCTTTGGATGAAGTCGGGCGCGGAGTCGGGCTTCTAACCTCACCCACTAGTAAACTGGAGCACAATCTTCCGGCCCAAAAATCTTGGTGGTTTGGGGATCATCGACATCAGGAAGTTCCGGCGCGTCATGGGCAATCCCTATTCATCGACCAGGTCGATGATATTGCGCCGTCGCACACCCCATATGGGCCGGCCCAACTCGGACGGAGAGGAGGAAGAAGATGACCGGAGCGAGGGGTGCACGAGCCTGAGGACCTCGCCGCCGACTGGGACGGCGCGGCTGGCCGGGACGTCTCCGGCCAGGCGAGGGATGGACCTCGCCGTAGCCGACGGCGACGCGGCTTGCCGCGGTGGCGCAGGTGGAGGCGAGGTAGAAAACTTATCTTGTGCGGGTGCGGGTGGCCGGAGTTACGGTTCGGGTGCGGGGTGGGTTTCAAGGGATGGCCGGCCGGGCGGCGGCGGACCGGCGGAGGAGGCGGCTGGGGCAGGGCGGGGCGGCGAGGCGGCGCGGTAGCTACGCCGGCCGCGGGTGGCGGCAGCAGGCGGTTAGGCCAGCGTTGGCGGGCGGCTCGAGGAAGAAGAAGAGAGGAGGAGGTGGAGGAGATGCAGCGGCGGTGAGGGACTCGCGGAGGAAGAAGCAGGGTGTGTGACCCGTGCTTAGCGTCGCACGGGTCGACACACAGGCGATCCCGCGTCATGAGGCTACGATGACCTTGGTTTGCCTGGACCGTCCAAAAGGAGCTCACGAACAAGAATTGGATGCGTGCACTTGTCCACCTCTCCTCCGCACCGCAATTGTCTCAGTTCTTCAGTTTGTGGACTTTGATTCAGGAAGTGGTGTTACAATCGCAACCTGATGCTATCTCCTGGAGATGGAAGGCCTCTGGCATCTACGCGGCAACACCGGCGTACCGGCGCCAATTCCAGGGCACTTTTGTTCCCTTCAAGACGGACATCATCTGGAAGGCGAAGGTCGAGCCAAAATGTCGTTTCTTTAATTGGCTGGTTCTTCACGGGTAGATTCGCATGGCTGACAACCTCGCCATTCGTGGTTGGCCGCATGACCCCATTTGCAAGCTATGCAGAATACATCCAGAGACGGTGCAACACCTCCTGCTTGATTGCAGTTTTCGACTGTTGTCAGAGAGACAATTTTTGATGCAACGACGAGCTTGGTGTTGCCACTGCACCCGCTGGCCGCAGCCTTCTCAATTGGTGGGAAAACACCATTGCGTCTGTCCCGAAGGAGAAAATAAGAGAGACAAGCGGCGCCTTCATCTACGCCATGTGGGGCCTCTGGAAGGAACTAAATAGGAGGGTTTTCTGTAACACGGCTTTTGCTGCCTTTGGCGGTGGCAGGTCTTGTTCGCGAGCCCTGAGATGAGCAAAACGTTGTATAATTAGCTACTCTAAGTTCCCGTTGTAAAACTATGTAAGTAACTTCTTTATTATCTAATCGAGTGGCAAACGGCTGCCATGACCTTGAATAATAATAATGTAACGCCAGATTGCAACCATGTTGATTGTTGAAATACAAAGATCTAGGAATATCCTTTTCTTTAAACAAGAGGAAAAATCCATTTGACCTGGGAATTCAAGGTGCAATCCGGTTACTCGGCTGAGTCAATTTTAGCAGTAACATGATCTTCCATGCTGACCTGCCTCTTAATGTAAACACACAACGTAGCTCCGCCACTACACTCATTCCTCATCACTCCTATATGAAGTATGAATCTGGAAATTCAAAAAAAAAAGTATGAATCTGGAGATGTACATGCACGTACTCCCTCCGTTCCAATTTACTTGACTTTCATTTGTTCACATGCACATGTATCTATACATGTAACATGTCTAGATACATCCACATGTGGAGAAAGGAAAGTCATCTAATTTGGAATGGAGGAAGCAGTAAACAAAAGAATCTTTAGCTTGATATACCCCCACCGTATGGAAAAGATATCACTAAAATGAATATATGTAGCACTAAACTATATCCAGATACATCCATTTAGAACATACTTTTCCGGACGAAGGTGGTAGTATACATCATCTATGTATAAGAGCATCTCCACCGGCACACCCAATAATGCGTCCGACAAAGTTGTCGGACAGGCGCTATTGGGCGCCCCGGCAAGCTTTGCCGCCTATTGGGAGCGCCGCACCCTACCGGTCGCTCCCAATAGACGCTTCCAGATCACAAATTCAAATAAACGGCAGGACGGCCTAGTTCAAATAGCTTCGACCATCAAGTTCACACACCCAAAAGCATCACAACCCAAAAGCATCTCCCCTTGTTCGGCGATCATATTACAGAACCTCGATCGCAATTCAGTTGATCGTCAGCACCGGCTCGTCCGCCTCCTCCTGCGTCTCGGCGTCTTCCCAGCCCGGGCGCGGCGATGGCTCTGCCTCTGCGTCGGAGGACGTCGTGCTCGCGGTTGGCTCCCCCGTCGTGTCCATGAGCGCGGTGGTCGTCGTCGTGTCCATGGGCGCGGTGGGCGTCGGCGTGTCCATCGGCGTCGGCTCCGGCGGAAGGACCCCCATCTCACGCAAGATGCGCTGCTGGCTGAGCTGACATTGCATTCCAATTGCGACCCATAGGCACCTTCGCATAGTCACCATACCACATTGTCTCCTGGAATTGTTCTTCAACCCTCTTCCAATACCGACCATCGACGCTCGCAGCAGATCGATCTCCTTCTGCCTAGCCTCCGCACTGACGCGCCTCCCTCTCCTGTCTACGGTGGCCGCCGCTCGACACGCCATTTCCTTGTCCCAGTCTTCATCCGGCGTGTTCGGCGGCCGCGCGCGTGTTTTGCGAGGGGCGAGGTAGCCGCCACGAGCGCCCTCGCGAGCAGCGCCACCACGTCGTCCTCCTCCACCGCGAGCGCCGCCACGGTTGCGTTTGATGGGCGACATCGGCGGCGGACGTGGATCGCCCAAGGTGGGAAAGGCGGGAAGGAGGAGCGCGGGGTAGGCAAATGGTGGGAGAATGAAAAGGGACGGGGCGGAGGGGATAGTGATATAGAGCGTATGTGTCACTGCCGCGTCGGGCCCGCCCGTCAGACCCAAAGTCACTAGTAGGAAAAAGCCTATCAGTGGCGCACAAAATATGGTTATCTGTGGCGCACGGGGGTGCGGCACTAAACTTACGCCAGTGATAAGTTTACCTGTGGCGCACAAATTGGGCGCCACAGATAACTGACTTACCTGTGGCGCACAAAACTGGGGTGCGCCACTGATAAGTATTTGGAATAAAATAAATAAAAACAACACGATCTAATTCCTACGCGCACACGATATGACCACACGTTGGCTCCGACGGGTCAACGGCAGCAACGGGCAGCGGCGACGGTTGAACACGCAGGGCGCGACGAGCCTCTGGAGATTCGGGCAGGCGCCGGCGATGGCGCTGAGCTCGGAGGCGTGGAACCCGTTGGTGGCGCCGGCCTGGGTGAGGTCGAGGTCGGTGAGCTTCGCGGTGGCGGCCGGGTCCGCGGCCAGCGCCGACACTATGTCCTCCGTCCAGCAGTAGAAGTCCGAGAGGTCGAGCGCCGCCACGAACGCGTTCATCTCCTCGGGGTTGAAAGGACAAGGATGTCGCCTAGAGGGGGGGTGAATAGGCGATTAAAACTTTTTCGGATTAGGCTTGATAATTGCGAAATAAAACTAGGTGTTTAAATTAACAAGACAACAACCTAAATAAACTAGGTTCACCTATGTGCACCAACAACTTATGCCAAGCAAGACAAGCAACAAGGTGATAGCAATATAGAATACTTCAAGCACGAAGGCTATCACAAAGTAAAGTGCATAAGTAAAGAGCTCGGGTATAGAAATAACCGAGGCACGCGGAGACGAGGATGTATTCCCGAGTTTCTCCTTTTTAGGTGAGTACGTCTCGTTGGAGAGGTGTGAACCAGCACAATGGTTCAACAACCACAAACGTTTCACCTTCTTCTCCGATAAACCACACCACAAAGGTTTGGTTCACCTTCCACTATCGGAATCCTTCGAGGCGGAAATCCGGAGCCTTTCAACAACAACCTGGGGCACAACCCACAATTGGATTGGGGGCTCCCGAATGGCTACAAGTGACCACACAAGGTCTCAATCACCACAAAGGCGTCTAGGGTCCAAAGACCCAAGAGTATAAAGTTCACAAGCTTTCAACTTCCACGAATCCTCGTGGAGAGCACAAACCGATGCACAAAGCAATGGCAAGAGCATAAGTGCTCAAATCCTTCACTCTCAAATCCCACCAAAAGCAACTAATGCTTATGGGGGAAGAAGAGAGAAAGAACAAAGTAGGAGAAATACCAAGAACTCCAAGATCAAGATCTACTAGGTTCCCCTCACTTAGAGGAGAGATGGATTAGTGGAATTGTAGATCTAGATCTCCTCTCACTTTTCTCTCAAAGATATGCAAGAATCATGGGAGGAATTGAGAGGGGGCAAGCTTTTCCAAGGTCAACAATGGAGGAGAGAGAGGGGAAAAACGTGCAGCACCAAGGAAGAAGAAGGGGAGGGGTATAGTCAGCACCGAATATCCGGCCTACCGGAATATCCGGCCCCCCTTTCGAAATATCCAGCCCAAATCTCCGGGGACTACAGAGAGACGCACAAAGTGACGCAAAATCGAGTTTTCGCCAATTTTCTGGGGGGCCGGATATTCCGGTCTGATTTAGGCCGGAATATCCAGTCTGCAGAAAACTGACAGAAACAGCGATACGAAAACAGCAATAACTTTTTCATCCGGACTCCAATTTCGATGATCTTGGCCTCGTTGGAATCGCAACGAAGAGCCCTTCAACATTATGCAGAGAAACATCATAGTCCATCATGTGAGGAGGAATCCAGATGTAGAAAGGTAAAACCTCTCTATAAAAGATGAACAGGCAAAACCTCCAAAACCGAAAACATAACAAGTTTTCCATACGAAATCCGTTTTCGGTGAACTAGAGCTTGGTATGGAGATGAACATAAGCTCTAAATTATCATATGGATAAAAGCCAAATAAGAACCAAGAAAGTTGATATGCCAAGTATGGAAAGGTTTGAGCTCTCCACAAAGATGCGATCAAGTTACTCACTTGAGAGCCCCTCTTGATAGTACGCCGTCTATCCTATAACCCGGTCTCCAACTAACACCACGAGACCGGTAAAATAGAAACCATATCAAGATCATACCTTTGCCTTGCGCATTCCACTTGAGCTAGATGATGACGATCTTGCCTCTCTCAAGTTGGAACACCTTTCTTGATTGTGCTTGCTGCACATGCTTGATGAAGACTTCTCCAAATACTCCCCATACACCATTATGGGAGAGCCTCGCTTAGATCCGTCTTCATGTATCCACTTGCACTTTATCTTCTTCTCTTGATATAGATGATGGCTTGAGATAAACATGAATGTTCACTAAATCTTCTTTTCCAAGCCATGCTTGCAATAAGCTCAACTCTACACATGACCATTCTTCATATAAACCCTTGAATAGAGCATTGATCATCATGTAATCTTCTAGAGTCCAACACATGAACTCCAATCTTTTCCTATGGACAAGATCTACAAGAATATCTCAATGCAAACATTAGTCCATAAGGATTGTCATTAATTACCAAAACCACGCATGGGGCAACACATGCACTTTCAATCTCCCCATTTTGGTAATTGATGACAATCCCTTTTACGAGGGTTTATATAATGAATTAAGCAACCATGCAACACAATAAGCAAGGATGCAAGAGAACAAAGAACAAAACCATATTCCCTTAAACCCTCTAAACTTCTCCCATTGGCATCGATTGCCGAAATGGGAGGAAAAATTTAGAAGGCCAATATAGTAAGAGCTCCCCCATAATGTGTGCATTTCTCATAATATGAGTGAAATCAAATGCACGTATCCAATGACGAATAGATGGGAAGGAGATCAAACTATATTGAGGATCCAAAGATTGCAAAAGAAAAAAACAAATTGAAAGATACTTCGAAGAAAGAAGCAAGCAATCAAAAGGATCCGAAAACAATGTTCTAAACAACAAGAGGGAACTCCCCAAGGTACGTGCACAAAGTAGGATTTGCAAAGCAAATGGTGTGCACAACATGGAATCCTCACTCCCTCCTAGATAATCTAGAACACAAACCAAAGAAGGTGTAGCAAATAGGTCCACAAGCTTATTAAGATGCAAAAGGAATACCAAATGAAACAAGCTTGTGCTTTTAGAAACCACCAAAGAATCAAAAGGAATAAAAGGTGGTTACTAAAGAATTGGAATACCAATTAAAGATGTAACTACTCTCATGTGTATAAGTTTCTAATTAGACATCAATCATGAAGATATAAGTCCAAAAGAAACATGCACACACAAAATAGATACAACGGTGAAGAACATGATATCCAAGAGGAAGTCATACATACATCAATAAGATCTTTGCTTAAAAGCATAGCACAAAGCTCAAATTTATCTTAAAGGGATATAGATGAACTTCCAACACACTCATCATAGCATCAAAAATATCCACAAGGGATAAGGTGATAAATGGGATGCTCCGAGAAAGATAACAAGTATCGCAAAAGGCAAATGATTTTGAAGAAACATCAATATTGCATATGCGAGACATAGAGTAGAAAGTGCTAGATTAACATATTTGGGATTGGTGAATCATGAAAATGATTATATATATTCCCCTTGATATGTAATCATCCCGGCTTGCCCACATTTGCAATAAAGTTGTTTTGCAAGAACCAAATGAATTGCAACAAAAGAGATTCATGCCTGAAACAACCTACACAAGGTTGAAAGCTAGAAAAGTATGCATGAGGTAGATACTTGTTACCGAGATAGCATTGGTGATGTAGAAGATAAGAGTTCACGATCATCCGAGCTTGGCTCCAATAAGCACATGGTGATAACACCTTCCTTGTAAATGAGACAAGCTTCCAATGCATCTCCAAAGTACCTAAAACAAATTCAAGTACAAAATGGTCCCAAACTATTGGGTCCAAAGTAGTTAGAGCAACTACAATACATAGGACAAACTCCACATAAATATGTGCATATTGATATGAAATTGAATTTCATGCACATCTTAGCCATTTAGGATTTGATGGAGTTTATCCTATATATTGGATCAACGAAAGTAAGCATGCCATAAGATATACATATAGTAAATATGCATGCACAAGACTTTCAAGAACCAAACGAGATACAAATTGGACAAAACACCAATTAAACCAAGAAAGCACACACAAGTGTGACAAGAAAGAGAATTGTCCAAATTATATCAAAAACCCAAATCAACACATGATTGAAGATACCACTTTGAAAAGATGCCAAATGAAAGTAAGATACCAATTGATGAAAATATCATCAAGGAATAAACCAAACCCTCTACACTTCTCATGATGGCACAAAGTACCAAGACGAGAAATGTTTGTCTTCCAAAGAGACACGTCATCGGGATCAAATGCCAATTGAAGACAACTAATGTTCAAAAGCATATAGGATAGCTCCCCCAAGATTTGTGCATTATTTATGATCTTGCATTTGAATACAAAATGCACACAAATGGGATCATCACTCTCCATACATATTATTCAAACACTAGTCATGTTCAAGGAAAGCAATAAGATACAAAACCAATTTAAAGAATGATGTTCTACTCAATGTAGGATAGCTTCCCAAGAATGGGATCATTGCTTTTCCTAACTCAAGAAATAAAGCAATTTTGAGTAGAGCAACAAGGATCCAAAAGATACAAGGAAGACAAATGAGAGTTAGATCAAAATAAATCCTTGGCATAAAAATAAGGCAAATTCAAAGCAAAAACCAAAGTGAAGATGGTCTACAAATTTCACCACAATATGAGTATCACTTGTCAAGGACAAGGAGTATATAGAGATAATTCTCGGTGGTATATAGAATGATATTGAAGACCAACTTCACAACAAATAAGCATATGAAAAGGATAAGATTTAAAACCATGCTTAATAAATAGATATTCTTGATAGCTTCAATATTCACGCGATCATGCAAAACTACAAAGAGTAGCTTGAAGCAATTGGTTTCCCAAAAATATATGAGAACATATTTGGGAAAACCATACCAAGAATGTCCATCACAAACAAGATCCAAAAGAGTGATTAAAAAAATCATTTTAGCAAAATGGAACTTGTTTGAGCAACATGCCACATAGGAATAAGATTATAACAAATCAATTCTAGGTGGCAATACCTCACATGTTCACATTTTCTAGGTTTGTAATATGCACATAGCTTATTACTCCCCCATAATGTGATAATCCAAATTTTCTTAACAAGAGGCAAATAAAACCAACTAGAGATAATTAATGGACATTATAGAATTTGAATTTCTCATGAGAATGACATACCACATAGAGTAGATAATATTGATATATCATCACTAAGTGGTATTCCTCATGTACACATTTTTAGGATTGTGAAGTGCACGAAGCATATCACTCCCCCAAAATGGAATAGTCCATTAATCTCTCAAAAGAGAGCCAACAAGATAAGATATCAAATAAAAGCAATAAGGCTCAACACAAGTAAATGGTGTGCAAACCAACATATACACATCTTGATTACTCAAGATAAGTAAGTAGAGAGCACAACACATACAAACACTAGCAAGGTACAAAACCTAACACATGCAAGGGTGCAAGCAACTTTCAATGTATATATGATTTAAATAAAAGTTACCGCAAGGAGGAACATTGGATATGAGATAGAAATATAATCCAAATGACTTGGCTTGAGATAATATAATTGATGAAGATCCCTTAATTCTTCATGATGTAGCCAAGTCTCCAATGCCCTCCAACAACACCTATTGATCAAGTTTTAGCTTGTTGGTCCCCAACCAAGTTGGGTCCTAAGAGGTTAGTCACAATAGGCTTGGCAACCCAAATGGTTCTTTTCTTGACACCACTTTGAGTACCAACATATTTGGCAAACACATTGCCAACCTTATCCTTCCGAAGAGAATAAACATCATCAATTATAATGGGGTTGGATAAGGTACCATTTGTGCATGAAGAAGCAAGTGACCCTTCTCACGGCATAGGTAGCAACATTACTTCCTCCTTCTTCTTAGTTGGAGTCTTGACTTGAGGAGGGGTAGCTTGATTCTTCTTGGGAAGAGGCCGTTCTTCAACTTGAGGAACTTGAGTTTGAACTTGAGGCTTCTTCCCTTGTTGCTTCTCACTAAGAGCTTCTTCTTCAAAGGGCAAGATCTAACATGGTGCCCTTCAACTTTGCACTTGAAGCAAACAATCTTGGCCGAATCCTTGACTTGTTCTTGGCCCTTGTTCTTCTTGATACTTGGACTTGTTCTTGTTATTGGAGTTGAATCCAAGTCCACTCTTGTCATTGGGGCGTCTTTGAACACTCAACATATTGTCAAGTGTGAACCCCAACATGACGCTTTTCCAAGTCTTTCTTCAAAGAAGTGACTTGGGCCTTGAGCTCATTTAATTCTCTACATGGTTAGTATCAACACAAACACTAGAGGAAGTAGAGGCTTCATTGTTAGAGCAACAAGGCATGGAAAGTAATTCATCACAAGATTTAGCAATAGTATGTGATGTAGAATTACTAGGACTAGCACATGGCAATAAAGCATTTAGAGAGAAGTTGTGCCATTGTCCACATGAGGCTCACAAGATGTTACCTTTGACATAATAGCCTCATGAGCTAACTTTAGCTAGCATAGGATGCTAGAAGATCATCATTAGAGCTAGATAGCTTTTCATGACTTTCTTCCAATTTCCTATACTTGCTAGTTAGCAACTCAAGTTGAGCCCTTAGCTCAACATTCTCCTTCAAAATAGATGCTTCACAAGAAGTGGAGTTAGTAGCACAAGCATCATCAATATTAGAATGGAAGAGACAACTTGGCAAGCTCATCATTTTAGATAGTTGAGTTTGGAGTTGATCATGAGACTTGATAAGGAGAGAGTGTTCACTTTCTAAAGCCTTGTGAGCTTTGTCAAGTCTCTCTATGTCCTCACTTAGTCTAGCATTGCCAACACCAAATTCAACTTTTTCCTTTTTAAGCACTTTATTTAGCAATAGCATGATCTTTTCCTTAATGATTTTAGCAATAATAAGATCATTAGACTCATCAAGAGACTCAAGTCTCCTCAAGGAAACCCTATACTCTTCTTCTTCTTCTTCAAGAGAAGCTTTCAAGGAAGCTATAGTGATAGAGTTATCTCTCTCAATTTGACATTTTTCTCAAACAGAGTTTCCAAATCCTCAATGATTTCCCTACTCTTAATAACATAAGCAATGATTTCACATAGAGGAGGAGAGCACCAAAAACCATCTCACCCTTCTTGGTTAAGGATTCAATATCAAATCTTCTCCATGAGACTCCACAACCACATCATCACAATTTGGATTCGAGGTGGGAGATACCTCAGAATCCTTAGCCATAAGGCAAAACGTGGTTAATGGGTGAAGAGGATGAAGAATACTTGAGGCACAGTATAAATCCATATCTTGTTCCAAGGAGTGTTCGGTTTCCTCTACATTGTTAGCCAAACAAATACTAGAGGAAATAGAAGCATGTTTATCAAGGCAACAAGACATAGAGAGCATATCATCATCAAATTTGGTTAAGCAACTATTACATGATATGCAAGGACTATCAACTCTAGCATGAATGACATTTGGAGTGCTAGAAGAGTTTAAGTCCAAAGATAGAACATTGCAATGGTCAATAGAATATTCACCATCGACAAGGCAATTTCTATCACCACTCACCATATCATTACCTTGTGACAAATCACATGTTGGTGAAGTGGAAGAAGTTGTGAACTCATCACGCCCGGAGGTGGAAGGAGAACAATCATCCTCAATAATGTTGGACACTTCATATATATCTTGAAGCTTGGTCCAAAGCTCATGAGCGTTCCGAAAAGACATGATTGAAGCAAGAACTACATCGCTCAAAACACATATAAGGCCATTAGAAACTAGAGTTTCGAGATGAGAGTTTTCCTCGTCCTCTACAATCCTCTTAATATAATTTGGACCCATGGCCCTAAAAAGATTTAGCATGCGAATTTTCCAAATATCATAATTTGTGCCATCGAATAAGAAAGTGGGATCGTGCACTAATTCTCTAAACGACATCTTTACTCTCTAGGCGGTAAAGCCCAAAAAGAGAGCCGAGGCTCTGATACCAATTGAAAGGACAAGGATGTCGCCTAGAGGGGGGGGGGTGAATAGGCGATTAAATTTTTTCTGGATTAGGCTTGATAATTGCAGAATAAAACTAGGTGTTTAAATTAACAAGCCAACAACCTAAATAAACTAGGTTCACCTATGTGCACCAACAACTTATGCTAAGCAAGACAAGCAACAAGGTGATAGCAATATAGAATACTTCAAGCACGAATGCTATCACAAAGTAAAGTGCATAAGTAAAGAGCTCGGGTATATAAATAACCGAGACACGCGGAGACGAGGATGTATTCCCGAGTTCCTCCTTTTTAGGGGAGTACGTCTCGTTGGAGAGGTGTGAACCAACACAATGGTTCAACAACCACAAAGGTTTCACCTTCTTCTCCGATGAACCGCACCACAAAGGTTTGGTTCACCTTCCACTATCGGAATCCTTCGAGGCGGAAATCCGGAACCTTTCAACAACAACCCGGGGCACAACCCACAATTGGATTGGGGGCTCCCGAATGGCTACAAGTGACCACACAAGGTCTCAACCACCACAAAGGCGTCTAGGGTCCAAAGACCCAAGAGTAACAAGTTCACAAGCTTTCAACTTCCATGAATCCTTGTGGAGAGCACAAACCGATGCACAAAGCAATGGCAAGAGCACAAGTGCTCAAATCCTTCACTCTCAAATCCCACCAAAAGCAACTAATGCTTATGGGGGGAGAAGAGAGGAAGAACAAAGTAGGAGAAACACCAAGAACTCCAAGATCAAGATCTACTAGGTTCCCCTCACTTAGAGGAGAGATGGATTGGTGGAATTGTAGATCTAGATCTCCTCTCACTTTTCTCTCAAAGATATGCAAGAATCATGGAGGAATTGAGAGGGGGCAAACTTTTCCAAGGTCAACAATGGAGGAGAGAGGGGAAAAACGTGCAGCACCAAGGAAGAAGAAGGGGAGGGGTATTTATACCCCACCCCGAAAACTAGCCGTTGCAGACTTGGAGGCCGGATATTCCGGGTTAAGTCAACACCGGAATATCCGGCCCCCCTTTCAAAATATCCGGCCCAAATCTCCGGGGGACTACAGAGAGCCGCACAAAGCGACGCAAAATCGAGTTTTCGCCAATTTTCTGGGGGCCCGGATATTCCGGTCTGATTTAGGCCGGAATATCCGGTCTGCAGAAAACTGACAGAAACAGCGATACGAAAACTGCAATAACTTTTTCATCCGGACTCCGATTTCGATGATCTTGGGCTCGTTGAAATCGCAATGAAGAGCCCTTCAAGATTATGCAGAGAAACATCATAGTCCATCATGTGAGGAGGAATCCAAATGTAGAAAGGTAAAACCTCTCTATAAAAGATGAACCGGCAAAACCTCCAAAACCGAAAATATAACAAGTTTTCCATACGAAATCCGTTTTCGGTGAACTAGAGCTTGGTATGGAGATGAACACAAACTCTAAATTCTCACATGGATAAAAGCCAAATAAGAACCAAGAAAGATGATATGCCTAGTATGCAAAGGTTTGAGCTCTCCACAAAGATGCGATCAAGTTACTCAATTGAGAGCCCCTCTTGATAGTACGTCATCTATCCTATAACCCGGTCTCCCACTAACACCACGAGACTGGTAAAATAGAAACCATATCAAGATCATACCTTTGCCTTGCGTATTCCACTTGAGCTAGATGATGACGATCTTGACTCTCTCAAGTTGGAACACCTTTCTTGATTGTGCTTGCTAGCACATGCTTGATGAAGACTTCTCCAAATACTCCCCCATACACCATTATGGGAGAGCCTCGCTTAGATCCGTCTTCATGTATCCACTTGCACTTTATCTTCTTCTCTTGATATAGATGATGGCTTGGAGATAAAAATGAATGTTCACTCAATCTTCTTTTCCAAGCCATGCTTGCAATAAGCTCAACTCTACACATGACCATTCTTCATATAAACCCTTGAATAGAGCATTGATCATCATGTAATCTTCTAGAGTCCAACACATGAACTCCAATCTTTTCCTATGGACAAGATCTACAAGAATATCTCAATGCAAACATTAGTCCATAAGGATTGTCATTAATTACCAAAACCACGCATGGGGCAACACATGCACTTTCAGGGGTGGTTGTGGTGGTGGTGCGGGCCGTCGTTGTACTCGGAGGAGGAGGAGGGCGGGAGTAGCGGGTGGACCCAGGGCGAGATGAGCGAGAGGTCGAAGCGGTGGAGCGCCGGGAAGCAGAACCCCGGCAGCAGGAACTCGGGCGTCCTCGGGTCCCCGCGCAGCGACATCGCGGCGCGCGTGAGCCGCTCCGCCGCCAGCAGCCGGCGGCAGGAGAGCGCCGCCCGGTGCCGCGACCGCGCATCGTCCAGGAAGCCCAGGATTAGCAGTAGCAGCGGCTCCGGCAGGTCCAGGATGGCCGGGCCGGGGGTGGCCGTGGGGCACGACTGCGACGACGAGGAGGTCCGGGCCCGGGGCGGCAACGGCGTACGGCGGCGAGGACGAAGCGGTCTGAGCCATGAGCGGCCCGGGGCACGGCGGCGAGGACGAGAAGGTTCCCGGCCGGGGAGGGGCGTGGCACGGAGGAGAGGGAGAGGAGGTCCGGCCGGGGGCGGCAACGGCGCACGGCGGCGAGGAAGAGCACAAGCTCGTGCTGGCGTGGTGACAGAGATAGAAGGAGAGGAGGGGATCGATCGAGTGGATGAGGATAAGGGACAAGTAAAAAAAATAAGGGAGAGGCTTGAGTGCGTGGTTGGTAGGTGGGTGCAGCGAATCTGGGCAAAATATCTGTGGCGCACTTTTTTTTGTGCGCCACAGATGTTCTCTCACCTATTCTGCTATTCTGGGAAGAAAAATACCTGTGACGCACAATTTAATTCGTGCGCCACAGGTAAATTAATACCTGTGGCGTACTTATTTTTTTGTGCGCCACAGGTATTCTCTCTCCTATTTTGACATATAGAAGAAAATAGTTGTGGCGCACAATTTAATTTATGCGCCACAGGTAAATTTTTACCTATGGCGCAGATAACTTCTTCCAGACGGGCAGGGTAGGAGAGAGATTACCTGTGGCGCACACATTGTTTTGTGCGCCATAGGTAAGATTTCACCTATAAGCTTTTTTCTACTAGTGAGTAGCGCGCGTTGCCGCGGTTGCCGGCACGCCCGCTTACGTCTCTAGAAACTGGACGCGAAGCGGGGTTGCCAGACGCTGTATTGGGGCGCGTCGGCAACTTTGGGCTATTGGGCGCGCCGCTGGGGGCCGATTTCGTGCCGGCGCGCCCAATAGGCCTATTAAAAGCAGAGTTGGACGTGTCGGTGGAGATGCTCTAAGCATGAACTCGGCAAGACCTATCGAACATCTAGCTCGGAAAGAACACACATCATTGCAAACAACAAGCATAACTTCTACGTGTGACCACTTGTGTACTTTCAGTCAAAGAACAAGTAGCTCAAACCGAACACCAATCATTTATGATCAGATACCTAAATGCATCAGTGCCAGAACGGTAGTTTAGTTGTTTCCATGAGGCAAAAACTAATATATACAAATGGTGATCAAGAAAATATTCAAACTACATGGTCTAGACTATTTGAAAGTTTGAAAAACATATTTGAATAATTAACGACACTTTATTTTTATGCTATGGCTAAAATTTGCTACACGAAGACTTGTCCTAAGATAAAACCCAATATCAAATGTTGTCGAGTTAGCCTAGAACTGAAGGAATGGGATAGAGACAGTCATGTAGGAGAAGAAGAAAGATCGAAAATTTTAAAAAGGGGGGGGGGGGGGGGGGGGGGGGAGATACGGAGTTAATAGCGTAAAACTACAACTTTTCACGCAAAATTTGCTGATAGATACCAGTTGACGTCCCAATCTCATTTACATACCATATTTTGTCGAAATTTTCTCAGAAAACCCAAATTGCGCTCTGATGAGAAATTGACATCCATTCTGCCACCACGGAACCACCTATAAGGTGACGTGGCAAGTAGGCCCCACTTGTCAGTCCAATTAAGAACTGAAAATTATTTTGTGAGGTGGACTGTAGGCCCCACTTGTCAGCCTAATAAAAAAATTCAAAATCTATACTACTATTAAAAGAGCAAACTTGTGTTGATACATTAAATCTGAACCCTTCAATATTTGGCCAATGGTTCAGATTGCTCCAATGTTTGATAACTCAACACATCTTTTCGTTTCGTGATAATTACGAGATTTGCCACCGCTAAAAACAAAACGTTGGTCGTCCCCGTCGGTGCGCAGTCCAATCCACCGCTGGCCGTCGCCGTCGGCGCGCAATCCAACCCTGGCCGTCGCTGTCAGCGTGCAATCCAATCCCGTCCGGTACGCCGCCGCTGCCCTTCCCCATGACGGAAGGAGGACCAGGATCCACCAGCTCGCGGAGTACGTGAGCAGGCGCTCGGGCATGCGGCCACCGGGCCATGGCGCTGCTTCTTTCTGCTCAGCGGCCTGCGCCACTGCATGGTCGCCCTGCGACGTGCGGTTCCACCCGACGAGGAAGCCGGATGGGAGGAAGGCGGGAAAGTTGTTGGGGGCAGATCGACGTGGTGCACCATCCAAACCACCGGACATCGCACCTTGGCAGCCAGCCGCAAGGTTAAAGCGGCGGATCCAATATGACAGTACGCGGTGGAGATTCTATTCTCCAGTGATTGCGCTCCGCCTGCAATCTGTTGTTGTGCCAGTCCATGGTGACGAGGAAGTTCACCTCCACGGATGGCAACATACTTGAGAGTTGAGACGATGGGGAGATTTCTGATTCAACCCTTTTACTTGCACAGCCACAGGGACTATTACGGGAATGATGAAGAGGATGTTGCGGATTTCAGTACCATACTGGAGCATGATGTTGAGTGCTTTGTTGTGATGCTCCAGCAACAAAGAAGATTAAATCAACAACAAAAAGCTAGCACAAGGTAGAGATTGCTAGAATATATTTACATCTGAAATAGAGAGATATGCAGCGAAACTATAGGATTTTTTAGTTATCGGTAATTCAGAAAATAAAGACGCTGGCTAACTTATTTCTAGAACGAAGAAGCTAATGTGTTTAATTTATCAGGATACTGTTGTCAGATACAGTAGCAGCATGATAATTGTGTTGCTTCGGAGATTGGGTTTACCATCTTTTTTATCTTGATTAGACGGTTCAGAGCAAAAGGAGGAGTTGTGGGTACACGAATATGGACTGTGATTTTTTATAACTGAAGCAGAAGAAATTAGCAAGCCTACAGTATTGTCAGTGTCAACCCACAACTATTTTTTTCATGCAGCGAGAAGTACTGACTGAACAATATCAGCAACAACTCTTATGCTACTGATTTAAATGACTTGCATGCCAAGTTACTTTTTGTTCTGTTTTTGGGTGCTTCCCCACGGTATCAGCACAAGCAATTGTAAGTGTTTGTAACTTTAGTTTCCCTCTGCATGACATTAGAGCAAACATTTAACTTAAACCCATTGCACGGTAATAGAGAAGATGACATTGACCAGATTCAGCTATATGATAGCTAGAAGTAGCACTGGGTACATGTAATTTTGCTAAGATTACCCGAAATCCAAGCTAATCTTGTGTAATTTCTGTATTTGGTACTATCATGTAGAATGTTAGTCGGAAACAGAGTTTGTTTAACTCATAACACTGTTCTAACTAGATCGTGTTTATTTGTGGGTTTAAAATTCCTTCTGAAATAAATGTGGACCTCTGATCAATCTTCTATTGGAATCACTTGCAAACTTTCTAGCTCAAAGTATTTACTTCCACTGCAAAATTGGCGGCTCGCTGAATTAACACACTTTTTTTGTTAGTTATATATAATTTTCTGTATATGTGCTATGAGGACTGAAAGCTTTTTTACCCTTGCACTGATGTGCTGCTGCCTTTAATTACCACACAAGATTCTTTCCAAAATAGATTTCAGCCCTTCACCCAAACACATAATGTAATATCACCAATAGAAATAGTTTATTCATGCATATCTCATGACCAACCGCCCCATTCAAAAACGAGTATAGAATCATTCGTACCTTCACTTCAAATTTTTTATTATTTGGATTCTCATTGGAGTTCACAAGAAAGAAAAAATGTCTTGTATGAAACAACCAAAATGCAAAGCCCAGGCCGGCCCAGCGCAGCCGTCGGGACTAGATTCCAGGCCCAAGCCCGAGATTTTCAGGCCGGGCTTCGGGCTGGGCTTCAGGTCGGGCTTCCCATGGCCAGGTATAATCGGGGGGCATCGGTTCTATTTACTTTGGTGTGAGGTTTGTGTGCTGTCGTGGTGGGATCACGCAGATGCCTAGGGGTAGGCTTATTCTGGGGCCGAACGGGTGCTTGTGGATTCGGGGAGGGATTGCGCGATGGAGTCGCACACGAAGAACACTGCACACACACGGAGCTACCCAGGTTCAGGGCCCTCGTGTGGAGGTAAAACCCCTACATCCTGCATCTGATCTGTATATATGGTGGAGTATATGTATTACATCTTTGCTCCTCGAGCTGTTCTTGATCTTTGCTATGAGCTCTCTCCCTGGATGCTTGAGAGAAAAGCTATCCAGTACGTGAGTGAGAGAGAGCAGAGAGCAGCGTGCTAGCT
Source organism: Poa pratensis (assembly GCA_947311845.1). Classification (NCBI taxonomy): domain Eukaryota; kingdom Viridiplantae; phylum Streptophyta; class Magnoliopsida; order Poales; family Poaceae; genus Poa; species Poa pratensis. The sequence continues at coordinate 40,775,806 of CAMZMU010000097.1, forward strand.
TGCTTCCTGGCTAGTGCGTGAGTGGAGTAGAGAATGGATCCATCCCCCGCCAGCTCTTCCCTGGTACTCTTATAAAATTAAGCCCAGGGGACAAGGGGACAAACATCACTGTACACTGTACACTGTAGCAGAGGTGACAACTGGGGTCTTGTCACACTGTTCACGCGTCACTGTAGCTGTACTGTTGTCACATCAGTGGCACTGTAGCCACGCTGCCTGTGTACTCTAGTCACATCCTGGGCACTGTAGCCACGCTGGCTGTCCTTGCTTTTGTCTTCTTGCTCCTGCCTTCCGGAGATGGCAGAGGTATCTCGTACCGGACGAGGTAGCAGGGGTGCCGGTGCAGAGTAGAGGTAGTAGCCGAGGTAGTGGCACGCGGGATGCCGGAGACCTGGACCCAATCCGAGTTAGGGAACAACTCGGTTCAACCACCTCGGCCTACCCGAGGTAGCACCACTCAGCCCACCCGAGGCGTGTCGCTGTCAGCCTGCCCGAGGCAGCTCGGCCTGCCCATCCGAGCCAGAGCATCGGCCCAAACCGAGCAGTGCGCAGGGGCGTGGTCGAGGTGACGCCGGAGACGCGGTAGGGCTCGGTGCCGGAGGCAGCCGAGGTTGGGGACACCGTGGAGGAAGGGGGCACCGGGATCCGGGCGAGGTCGAGGGCGCCGGGGTCCAGCACGCCGAGGTCCGAGGTCGGAGGCGAAGCCGAGGTCGAGGACGGCGAGGTAGGAGGTCGGAGGCGAACCCGAGGTCGAGGAAGGTGAGGGAGGCCGAGGCGAAGCCGAGGTCGAGGACGGCGAGCTCCGGGGCGAGGCGAGGAAGGCGAGGGAGGCCGAGGCGGGGCGAGGCCGAGGACGGCGATGGGGGCGCCGGGCGGAGCTGCGCCGGAGATGAGCGCAGGCGAGGTCGGGGAAGCTTGGCCGACGCGGGGCGGAGCCGGAGCGGCGCTCAGGCGAGGTTGAGGATGCGTCCGAGGTCGAGGAAGGCTCGGTTGACGCCGAGGTTGGAGATGAAGGCCCGCTCCGAGGTGTGCTGCACCGAGCCTGCTCAGGGGTGGAGAGAGGCTTGCCCAGCCGAGGCTGGCTGAGGCCTGGCCCAACCGAGGCTGGGAGCACGGCGGCCCATCCGAGGTCACCTGGCTCCGGCCCAGCCCAGCTACGGAGATCCCGGCCTGTGCTGCCTTTTAGCCATTTTCCTTTATCCTCTAACCATTTAAACCTGCTCTTATCTCTTTTAATACCTCGGTTAAACCAACCTCTTTGGGGTACCGGGGATTACATCCCCGACATTAGTCCCCGAGGCTGCGGGGGACTCGCAGAGTCGCGCGCAGTCTTACAAAAATAAATGCCACCATCGAAAACTCCATGTACACGACCTCCTGCGTGTATGGGCGCCATAGTAATTCGGTTGTCTTTGCCATGCCTTTCAGGCCAATTGCGTCATCCGGTTGACGAGCTCACCCGAATCAACAACGAGATGGATAGTTTGCACTGGAAATGTGCTGCCTGCATGGTCACCATTATATGTTGGTTTTTAGCCCTCCTAGCCTTTACCGAACTCGGATGCCGCCAGCGTCGGTTAGCCCTCCTGGCTTTTACCGGATTGGGATGCCGCCTGCGTCGGTTAGCCCTCCTGGCTTTTACCGGATTGGGATGCCGCCTGCGTCGGTTAGCCCTCCTGGCTTTTACCGGATTGGGATGCCGCCTGCGTCAACTGGACCGACATAAACCTGCAAGTACGTATCTCATATGTCTCGGCATCTCGGCCCCTCTGGGCATTTCACATATGTCTCGGTACCTCGGCCTCTCTAGGCATATCACACATGTCTCGGTAGGTCGGCCCCTCTGGCATTTCACATATGTCTCGGTACCTCGGCCTCTCTAGGCATTTCACATATGTCTCGGTACCTCGGCCTCTCTAGGCATATCACACATGTCTCGGTAGGTCGGCCCCTCTGGGCATATCACACATGTCTCGGTAGGTCGGCCCCTCTGGGCATATCACATGTCTCGGTAGGTCGGCCCCTCTGGGCATATCACATGTCTCGGTAGGTCGGCCCCTCTGGGCATATCACATGTCTCGGTAGGTCGGCCCCTCTGGGCATATCACATGTCTCGGTACCTCGGATGTTTGGCAGCCCCGCTGGGCGCTTACCGACATAGATGTCTCCAGCCACTGCTGGTTTGACATAAAGCCTGCAAAAACACATCTCAAAGGTTGCCTCTGATCAACCAACGTAGACACTGATCTGGTACACAGGTAATGCCATGATACGCTGGCCAACAGAATAAACGACGATTTAGGATATGGAATGATGCCAGGATATTGTGATAAACCGAAATAAACAGTGATCAGGGATATGAAATGATGCCGTGATACTGTGGTAAACCGAAACAAACGGCGATCTAGAGAATGTCGATAATGCCAGGGTACCCTGGGTAAATTGAGATAACCAACATAACCATGATACCTCGGATTTCCACCATACCTCGGAATTCCATTACACCTCGGAATTCCATTATACCTTGGAATTCCAATATACCTCGGATTACCAATAGGACCCGGATTTCCAATACACCTCGGATTACCAATATGACCCAGATTTCCAATATACCTCGGATTACCAATATGACCCAGATTTCCATCGCACCTCGGATTTCTGGAATACTTCGGATTTCCAGGATACCTCAGTAACGAACGTTCTCAACAAAACCGATGTCATCTTTCCACGTTAGTCCAACATACATATCATGAAGTATATTTTACGGGAATAACATTCTACTAGCCGAGGCTAACCAGTTCTAGTACTTGATAGAAAACGAATCTAACATCAGCTACCATGCACAAAGAAGCAGACTCGGTCACAACCGAGTCCCCGAGTCACTTTTCTTATCTAGGAGAAACAGTAAAACAGGCTGGCTACCCAGTCCCCGGGTCAAGACATCTTGTCCCGGAGGAAACACTAGACAAAAAGCGAAGGGGCAGTCCCCGAGTAACTTTCAGGATTAACTATACGACATGCACCTTAATATATGGTAAATACTCACGTAGCTATCGTGACGCCGGGTAGATGTCCACGTTAGTGTGGTGGAATCTCTTGCTTGTCGGAGCAGATATGCTGTAGGTTCGCTGGCCCGAGGCTGGAGGAAACTTGGTCCAGTCGAGACTGGAGGCGCCGGCCCGACCGACACAGCGTGCGCCAGTCTTGCACCGACGCGAGGAAACGATCTGGCTCCGAGCTGGAGATGCCGGTCCGCCAGCGCCTACCTGCCTGCGAGGTATCGATCGCCCTGCCAAAACGTCGGCCTGCCGAGCTGAGCGGATGTCTCGACCCGATTGAGCCTGGAGCTTGCCTCGGCCCAACCGAGGTCCATCCGAGACTGCGCTGCCGACACAGCCCAACCGAGGCTAGGCCACGGCCCTTGCCCAACCGTGGCTGTACTGGCGACTCGACCCAGCTGGTGCCATACTGACGACACGACCGAGGCTAGCCCAGCCGATGCTGTTCCAGTCGATGGCGTGCCGTCCTGCCGACATACGAACGTCGGCCCATCTAGTGCAGTGTCGGGGAAGCGGAGCTGGGTGGGGCCGAGGCCAGCGGCCTGATTAAATCGCGCGGGCACTGCTGCCGGCCGGCAGCTGGCCAGGCGTGCACGCACAGGAACGATCCACCAGCATGCATGCTTGCTTAGCTCGAATGATCCACCTGCCTGCATGCTTGTTTAGCTAGCTTTTGCTGATGCAGTGAGGGCGGCCTCAGAAGCTCGATGCAGCCGCGGCAAGGACGGCCTGGACGAAGGAGACGTGGCTGGAGCGCGGCCAGCGAGTCGACGAGGCAGGGCGCGGTAGGCGCGGAGGCGGAGCTGGGATTTGCCGATGCCGTCCGTTGACGAAGGTCACGCCAGCCTCTGCTTGCTGCGGCAAGCTAGAGCGCGGAGGGACAATGGTGATGTCGAGTCCCCGCGTTGACGAAGAAGGTTCCGTCCGAAATTAGTCCAGCAAGCGCCACTGTCAGCCCCACGGTGGGCGCCAACTGTCGTGGTGGGATCACGCAGATGCCTAGGGGTAGGCTTATTCTGGGGCCGAACGGGTGCTTGTGGATTCGGGGAGGGATTGCGCGATGGAGTCGCACACGAAGAACACTGCACACACACGGAACTACCCAGGTTCAGGGCCCTCGTGTGGAGGTAAAACCCCTACATCCTGCATCTGATCTGTATATATGGTGGAGTATATGTATTACATCTTTGCTCCTCGAGCTGTTCTTGATCTTTGCTATGAGCTCTCTCCCTGGATGCTTGAGAGAAAAGCTATCCAGTACGTGAGTGAGAGAGAGCAGAGAGCAGCGTGCTAGCTTGCTTCCTGGCTAGTGCGTGAGTGGAGTAGAGAATGGATCCATCCCCCGCCAGCTCTTCCCTGGTACTCTTATAAAATTAAGCCAGGGGACAAGGGGACAAACATCACTGTACACTGTACACTGTAGCAGAGGTGACAACTGGGGTCTTGTCACACTGTTCACGCGTCACTGTAGCTGTACTGTTGTCACATCAGTGGCACTGTAGCCACGCTGCCTGTGTACTCTAGTCACATCCTGGGCACTGTAGCCACGCTGGCTGTCCTTGCTTTTGTCTTCTTGCTCTGCCTTCCGGAGATGGCAGAGGTATCTCGTACCGGACGAGGTAGCAGGGGTGCCGGTGCAGAGTAGAGGTAGTAGCCGAGGTAGTGGCACGCGGGATGCTGGAGACCTGGACCCAATCCGAGTTAGGGAACAACTCGGTTCAACCACCTCGGCCTACCCGAGGTAGCACAACTCAGCCCCCGAGGCGTGTCGCTGTCAGCCTGCCCGAGGCAGCTCGGCTGCCCATCCGAGCCAGAGCATCGGCCCAAACCGAGCAGTGCGCAGGGGCGTGGTCGAGGTGACGCCGGAGACGCGGTAGGGCTCGGTGCCGGAGGCAGCCGAGGTTGGGGACACCGTGGAGGAAGGGGGCACCGGGATCCGGGCGAGGTCGAGGGCGCCGGGGTCCAGCACGCCGAGGTCCGAGGTCGGAGGCGAAGCCGAGGTCGAGGACGGCGAGGTAGGAGGTCGGAGGCGAACCCGAGGTCGAGGAAGGTGAGGGAGGCCGAGGCGAAGCCGAGGTCGAGGACGGCGAGCTCCGGGGCGAGGCGAGGAAGGCGAGGGAGGCCGAGGCGGGGCGAGGCCGAGGACGGCGATGGGGGCGCCGGGCGGAGCTGCGCCGGAGATGAGCGCAGGCGAGGTCGGGGAAGCTTGGCCGACGCGGGGCGGAGCCGGAGCGGCGCTCAGGCGAGGTTGAGGATGCGTCCGAGGTCGAGGAAGGCTCGGTTGACGCCGAGGTTGGAGATGAAGGCCCGCTCCGAGGTGTGCTGCACCGAGCCTGCTCAGGGGTGGAGAGAGGCTTGCCCAGCCGAGGCTGGCTGAGGCCTGGCCCAACCGAGGCTGGGAGCACGGCGGCCCATCCGAGGTCACCTGGCTCCGGCCCAGCCCAGCTACGGAGATCCCGGCCTGTGCTGCCTTTTAGCCATTTTCCTTTATCCTCTAACCATTTAAACCTGCTCTTATCTCTTTTAATACCTCGGTTAAACCAACCTCTTTGGGGTACCGGGGATTACATCCCCGACATGTGCTCTATGATGATTACATAATCATCATCGTTCTCTTTGCAATATAAATTCTAAAACTGATGCAAAAGTGTAAAAGAAGTAATACATGTAGACCCTGATACATTCTTTCCTACTTGTAAATGGTCCCTTTAATTATGAAGACGTGCGTTGCACGTACATGCCAACTAGTATCTAAGAAAGAAGAAAACCAAACTCAGTAGTGCTCCGTCGTCCGAGCCGGCCTCCGTCGCCACTCGCCACCCGGCCACTCCGGCGCCGCCGTTCCGTGCTGCTCGCGGCCGTGGTCCTCTGCTCGCATCCGACCCGTGGCGCCATTCCCACGGAAGGATTCGGGACCGACGAGCAACACACCTCGCCGGTGATGAACCCGACCTCCGCGCATCACCTCCGGTTGACGACTATCCCGGGGAAGAAGCACGTGCACGGTTACCTATGAGACTCTCCTAGAACCCAGCAAGACCAAAGCCAAAGTTACCGCGGCCGGAGGTGCTCTTATGCGACGCCCACGTCGTATTCGAGGCCGCCGTCGCCGGTGACCAAACCCACGCACACACGCCGGGCCGCCGTATGAATGCGGACCCGAGCCCTCCCCCTCTGCACGGGCACCTCCCCTTCCCGAGCTCTTCGTTGGAGACCTGCAGCCACGAGCCCCGGCCCCCGCCGCCATGGCCGTGCTGGCCGAATTGGGCAAGCTTGAGGGCGACGCGACGGCGACTCTCCCCTCCAGGCCGAGGCCTCCCCTGGGCGCGGTGGGGCTCGGCGTACCCATCCCCGCCGTCGGCCGGCGGCCCAGCCGTCCCGGCGGTCGGCGACCTCGGCCGTGCTCTCCGTGCGTGCTCCCGTACGTGAAGAAGAAGAACAGGAGCCAATCGTTCAAAAGTCAAAACTAGCTAGCTAAAGGCGTATTTCCAATCTTACGCTTTCCAACTCCCAAAGCGTATTCCGGGGAAAGCCGTCACCAGTTCCAGTCAGCCGAGCACCTGAATTTTTGTTATAGATTTTTTCAATTTTTAATTAGACTGACAAGTGGACCCTACTTGCCACGTCACCTTACAGGTGGGTCCGTGGTGGCAGAATGGATGTCAATTTCTCATCATAGCGCGATTTGGGTTTTCTGAGAAAATTTCGACAAAATGTGGTATGTAAATGAGATTGGGACATCGACTGGTACCAATCGATAAATTCTGCGTGAAAAGTAGTAGTTTTACGCTATTATCTCGAAGATACATATTTAGTCAACATGTCAACGAGACAGAAAATTAGAAACATCGTTAGAAAAGAAATTAATAAAGGCTAAATAAAAAGGTGTCATGTTGCTAAGCCACTTGACTTGAAACGGAAGAGAAAACGAAGAAAAAACTAAACACCAAACATAAAAGTGTACTTTTATGCACTAGCCAACACAATCAAAAGTCTGAACTAATTAAAATGGTGCCTACACCAAACAGCAGTTGGGTCCACATCTCATCGACACATCTAGTCACACTCACAAGGGGTTTAGAAATTTTGAAATATATTTGCCATTTTTTTATGTTGTTGAGGACAACCTACCTATCTTTCAGCGGGCACGTGAACTCGCGGGGATAATTTCCGATAACCCCCCACGTGGCAGGGGCATGGCATTATGAACCCCCGCCGCTGCCACTGAAATGTGGGCCTTTAAGTGGCTGGGGGTTATAAGGAATTCTCCCGAACTCGCGTGCCCCTGCACTCGTCGAGGCACCACCACTTGTTCTTTCCTTCTCCGCCTCCCCTCCCCTCCATTCCTTCCGTCCCTCCATTCCCCTCCTCCGATCCAAATGGAGCCTCCGCAATCCGCTCTCGACGGTCTCCCCTAGCGGCGGCACGCCCCTGCCCCCGCCATCGGCTGCGCGTTTCGCTTCGGTTCCAGGTGCGTGCCCCCCGGATCCGCCCCCCCTCGACCGCGTTTGGGTGATTCTCGGATCTCCGCGTTGCTGCATAAGCGATTGGGTCCGCTAGAGGCGGGAGCGAGGGGACTTTAGCTTCAGTTAGATGCTTTAGGCTCGTTTCTTGCTTGATTTCCTGGGATTTGGTTTTAGTGCGGCGGATTTAGCTGTATTTTGGGCTTGAAATTCGTGGGTGTTATTCCTTGGTGATTGTCCCGGGGGCGAACCTTCGTTGCAACCGGTAACCATTGTTTGTGGACGTACATGCAATCTATTCTTATGTTTTTTTTCTGTGTAATTCGATGTGCCATCCTGTTACATGCTTGTGTATCACAGTTTCAACAATTTTAGGCTCGCAAGATTAGGAATATTAGTTTGTGGGTTGCTACTGCCAGGAAATACTTTTTCAATGGCACTGAGGGGGTGGATTTCACGTCAATGTTAGTTAGTCAAGTAATATGCCCAAAATTTCGGTTGGGTTCGTAGTACTGAGGGCACTTTTCCCTTAATACCTACCATGGTTGTGAATTCGTATTGGAAATGGAAAAGGAGCGAGTTAATTCTCATCTCACTTGCAAACGCCAGATAGTGATCAATTGATTAGTGTACCGCTTATTATTTATATATTTTGGCAAAAGCCTGACAAATCAAAATGAGAGTTCATTTCTTAGAAAAATATTGGGTTATTATGCCATGCGATGTAAATATCAGTGCACAACAGCCTGGTTTGCTCTTTCCTAACAGTTTTTCTTCATGAAGTTCTGTCACACCATTTGTACCTTTTGCTTGCCGCGTATCATCGTAATGATATAAAGTTAGATGAAGTAATTCGTTTCTCTCAAAAAAAGATGAAGTAATTCGTTCAATTGTTAATTTTATAGTGATGGATTGCTATATATTGTGTAGCCCAAAAGGGTGAAGGGTGACTTTTTCTTCCCTCTTCCAAGCCACAAAATGTACTAAATAATTCAGAAATTATATAAAACGCTTCAGTATTTAAGAAGGTATTTCTGGGAGATTTGTTTTAGGGTTTGTTGGGGTAATGGAATTAGGCAATCAGCACAAATCTGTATTCTTCTCCAAAAAGAACTTTGACAATCAGCTAAATAATTTTCTTTTGCAGGCTCTTCGTGTTCAGTTTATGTTGACACTACTTGGAGTTGGGATGCTATTTGTACAACCACAGGAGGATATTGGTGTTTGAGCACAACTGCATTTCTTTTGGAGTAGATGTCGTTTCGTAGCATTGTGCGCGATGTAAGAGATGGCTTTGGGAGCTTATCTCGAAGAGGGTTTGAGGTCAGGCTTCTTGGCCATCGCAGAGGGAAATCTCATAGTGCTGTCCACGAGTTGCATGACCCAGCCCCTGTGATCCAGAGCAGTTGCTGGGCTAATTTGCCTCCGGAGTTGCTTCGTGATGTGATTGAGAGGTTGGAGGCCAGTGAGGCCGCATGGCCTTCCAGGAAGCACGTAGTTGCTTGTGCAGGTGTCTGCCGAACCTGGAGAGAGATGTGTAAAGAGATTGTTAAGAACCCAGAGTTCTGTGGAAAATTTACTTTTCCTGTTTCCCTGAAGCAGGTGATGATGCCATGCCTCTTAGTTTTTTTGGCTCCATTTTCAGTTTTTCATGGTCATACATCCTTGATGATCATTGTAGATTATAATTAACATGATTTTATCTTAGATTGCTCTGTGAAATAAGAACACAGTAGAAGCATATTCATCTATATACTAATATGCATTTTTTGGTTGGTCTTCAGCCTGGGCCCCGAGATGGAACCATCCAATGCTTCATTAAAAGGGATAAATCTACCCAAACTTACTACCTGTATCTGTGTCTTAGCTCAGGTAAGCCTGTTCCAAGTATTTTGTTTCCTTTTGTGCTTGCTGCAATTCCTTTCACTGCATCTTAAGTCCCTGAGAAGTTTATATATAGAGTTATATTCGAAATAATGCAAGATCAACAACCATGCTTTTTATAAAATAAAAACCAAAGTGGGGTGCACTCACCGCATTGTAACTAATCATGAATTACTGCAGGTATTTAATTTACCATACTGATCAACAACAAAGCCTTTCGTTCCCAAGCAAGTCGGGGTAGGCTAGAGTTGGGGTGCACTCACCGCATTGTAACTAATCATGTAGGAATTACTGCAGATGTTTAATTTACCATACTGACAACAACAACTAAGACTTTTGTTCCCAAGCAAGTTGGGGTAGGCTAGAGTTGAAACCCATAAGATTTCGAAACTAACTCATGGTTCTGGCATATGGATAGCTAGCTTCCATGCACCCCTGTCCATTGCTAGTTCTTTGGTGATTTCCAATCCTTCAGATCTCTCTTAACAGACTCCTCCCATGTCATTTGGTCTACCACGACCCCTCTTAACATTCTCAGCACGCTTTATCTGTCCGCTATGCACCTTTTGGGTTTCATCTCCATAAGAGTGGCTGGGTTTTTCCGTTGGCTCGCCAAGCCTATCACAACCCTCCTCCTTTATCCGGGCTTGGGACCGGCTATGTTTAGGTAACATAGGCGTAGTTACCATACTGATCATTGTATACAATTATGTTTCATGTTAGGTTAGGTGCTGTATCATTAAACTGCTGTGCTCCGTTGGTCCCAGTCATTTATGCTTAATGTGTACTCATTTTTAGCTCCTTATGTTCCTAGTATACATGGCTGGTGTATCCTTGGCTCCCATCTAAAAAATCTAAAGAACCACTTCCTTCGTAGTACTTTTGTGGACTATGCGCTCAGTTTGCTCTAAGAAGATACAATGCAGAGTACAGTACGAATGACAGTTGTTGTTGGTTGACTAACATCGCTAAACAAATGTCATTCATCTGGAGCCAAGCATGTCTCTTGATGAAGCCAACTCTATACAAGTGGTAGAATTACATCTCAATCAGCTTGGCTGATTTTCCAGCACCTACAGTAATTAGTGTTGGCATGCTTCTTCCAGTTGCCAACTATTTTTTTGTTCTAACTCATCTCTTAGAGGAAGATCACATATTCCTCATGCTAGTGTACTTGTTAAATATTCAATAATATCAGCTGCTATTTAACATCATAACACACTTCTTAGTATTCATTAATATCAGCTGCTATTTAACACAACACATTTTGTACAGCTGTGCTCGTTGAAAGTGGCAAGTTTCTTCTATTGGCGAAAAGATACTCCCGTCCAACCTGTACAGAATATACAATATTTATGAATGCTGACAATACATCTAGGTCAAGCAACATGTATATCGGAAAATTGAGGTACTAACTCAAATAATGGTAACTTTATTTTGAAATGTTACATCATCTTTTTGGTCTGATTTTGCCACTAATATCTTTACCGCATGGATTTTAGGTCAAATCTCCTCGGCACTAAGTTTGTAATATATGATACCCAGCCTCCATGCAACATACCCAATGTTTCACAGTCAGGGAAAACAAGCCGTAGGTTCTACTCTAGGAAGGTGTCGGCGAAGGCCCCATCCAGCACCTACAGTATAGCACAGGTTTCGTATGAGCTGAACGTTTTGGGGACCCGGGGCCCTCGGCGGATGAACTGTGTGATGCACTCCATACCTGCCTCGTCCATTGAGGCCGGTGGCACTGTCCCATCCCAGGAGGACAGTGTCCTTGCTCGCTCCCTTGATGAGTCATTTGGCAGCATCTCCTTCTTGAAGTCATCAATAAGGGACCGGTCCATTCGATTCAGCAGCACCCGATTCTCTGACATCTCAATAGGTAGCTCCAGGAGCGGAGGCCAGTCTCTGGGTGATAACGATGAGTGCAAGGATCTGCCATTGGTTCTCCGCAACAAGGCCCCACGATGGCATGACCAGTTGCAGTGCTGGTGTCTCAACTTCAAGGGCAGGGTGACGGTTGCGTCTGTCAAGAATTTCCAACTTGTTGCTGCGACACAGCCTTCTGCCGGAGCGCCGACCCCGTCGCAGCCCGCCCCACCGCCGCCATCTGAGCATGACAAGGTGATACTTCAGTTTGGGAAGGTTGCCAAGGACATGTTCACAATGGACTACCGTTACCCGCTCTCAGCCTTCCAGGCGTTCGCGATCTGCCTGAGCAGCTTCGACACCAAGCTGGCTTGCGAATGAAATCACCGGCGCCACATCATGGTCGTCGATTTTGTAATAGACTGGTGGCCCCCTATCTGGGGCCACCACAGTGTTGTATGTTGTTGTTGTTGTTGTCCTATTAACTTGTAGTTTTGTCACTAGAAAACTGTGGATTAGCCGGTTTCTCCTGATTTTTAGCTGCTGCCACCGCTGTGCTGGTGTATCCCCCATTTGTTTTTCTTTTGGCAGCTTGCTTTTGTACCACTAGTATCTTTGCCTTCCTGTAATGACAAGCAAACTTAATCTGGTTGTTGATACTTTGCCTGTGAGAACCGAGACATAGCCCGGATGGCTAGGAGGTGTTGATACCTCCCTGCCCGCGAGGTCTCGGGTTTGAGTGCCAGCGCCGCTCCCTCGTGCGTACTCACCGAAATTCTTGCTATCAAAGTTGATTGGAGGCTGTCTAACCCCCAATCCGCATTTTTTTAATACTTTGCCTGTGTTAACTCAGAAGAGTCACACATATTCATCTGTGGCTAAGGTTCAGATTTCCTGCCTCTGGTGGTGGCTTGTTGATTTTTTGATGTTTGGTTTCTTGCAACTTGTGATGAGAATGCTTAATACATGAGGTGAGGGGAAGCAGTCTCAGCCTGATCGCCAGTTCGGTTTCAGTTACGAGCGGCAGGTTCTGAGCCAGACCATTCCGCCAGATCGAGGCCGTTAGTCGCCCATTGGACGGTGAGCGGAGTTGTGACCATTCCGCCAGATCAAGGCCGTTCGCGGCGCATCCGACGGTGGATGATTTTCGAGCAAGGTTAAAAGGGTTTAAACAAAACCCTGGCACGAACCGCAAGCCCACCCCGGCCGAGAGGGAGAGGCGGCGCCGATCCAGTCGAACCCCCAGCGCCGCCATGTCGCCGCAGCTCCTCCTCCGGCGCTTCGCCGGCGCCCGCCGCCAGGTACAAGGCCACCACCGCGGCCTCAGCTCGGCGTCGGGACGCGGCGAGATGCGGCGGCTCCCGCAGCAGCAGCAGCACGACGAGGAGAGCAGGGAGGTGAAGGTGTCGGTGTGGTGGGACTTCGAGAACTGCCAAATTCCCCAGAACGTCAACGTCTGCCGCGTCGCCCAGCGCATCTCCGCCGCGCTCCGCGCCGCCGGCGTCCGCGGCCCGCTCTCCATCACCGCCTTCGGGGACGTCCTCCAGCTCTCCCGCGGGTCGCAGGAGGCGCTCGCTGCCACCGGCGTCGCCATCTCCCACGTCCCAACCAGTTGCGTCGTCCCCCTCCCATATTTCCGTTGCATCTCTTCCATTCCGTTCTGTGCGAATTTCTGATGTCCGGCTCCTATCCTAGGAATTGTTTGCCCTTCTGGTGTAGATGGAGTGGGGGAAGGATGATGCATTACCCGTGTATTGTTTAGGAATTTCGTTTCGTGTGCATTTCACTTGTTGTGCTGGTGATTTGCGATGCATTATCAAGTGATCCGTTCTTAGTATGCTTGACTTGATGCTGATGAATTCCACAGCATAAATGTATTTATTTGTATTATTTCACATAATTGAATACTAGCACAAATGAGTGACTTTGACAGGATGGAAATTACACTTGATTTGGTTAGAATTCAATTGCCTGTCATTTTGAGTTTTCACTGCTAGTAGTAAATTAGAGTTTTTGTGTTGGTCTTCAAACAGCGTGGCTTTCGCCGTGTGAATTTTGGGGGATTTTCGCAGGGTGCATCATAGCTAGCCTGCTACTTGATTAAATTGATTTTACACTTGCCTGCTCTGGAGTTTATGTTGCCTTCTCCATAACCAAGCATATTCATAGACCGATAAAGAAGTAATTGCTCTGGAACAATGGAAAGATGTGTTTTTGTTGTTTCTAGTACCAGAGAGGCTAGAACTTTCTTTAGACATGGCTTCAGATTTGTGGGAAATGTGCTCCATTTTAATAGTAGAGCAACATCATGAGATTATGATAAATAATTATAATGACTCGATTGGATTACATCTTCATGGACTGATGATCTTTTACAAGCAATTTCTGTCTGGGTGTTATCATTTGTTTCGTAATCTGTAGTCATTGCTATGAATTTATTTTTAAAAACCATGATTTTTCTTATCTATATTTCGGATTGGTAAATTTTGTAGTGCTGTAGCAATGTTGGCTCTGTTTTAATAGAGTTCAGGAAACTCTTATATGAGGTGATTAGGTTGACGCTTCACTCCATGGATGACAATGGGCATTGTTCTAAATAGGGTATTTTGCAGCTATTGCAGTTTTAGCTGTCTGCCGGTACAAAGTATCAACCGATTTGCCTCATATCATCTGCAATATCGGGCATGTCGGCCGATATTTCAGTCATATCAGTCGCCTTCCTCATTGATGCTCCTCGTAATATTTCAAATTTGGCGTTCTGAAATATCTTTTATTCTTGTTCGTATTCTTTGCTTGTAGTTGCTCTACTAATAATGCTATTTCGATAATGTAGGTGGAAAGAATAGTTCTGACCGATCATTTCTGGCTGATCTTGTCTACTGGGTTGCTCAGAATCCCCCACCAGCTCATTTTTTCCTCATATCTGGGGATAAAGATTTCGCAAACATTTTGTATCGGTTGCGAATGAGCAACTATAACATATTACTTGCTTGCCCTGGAAGTAGAACTAAAAGTGTACTGTGCAATGCAGCGACAGTTATGTGGCCTTGGGAAGCTTTAGTTAAAGGGGAAAATTTATCACCGAAACGTTTTAACCACCCACCAGATGGTTTATCTGGATCTTGGTATGGTCACTACAAAGGAGCCCTTGACGACCCCTTCGTGGAGGCTGAATCAGAAGAAACCATTGCAACACCAGTACCATCTGACTTAAAATTGTGCCGAAAGCCCAAAAGTGCAGTTAAAGCAAATCGGGTCCCTAAACATGTGGTAAATGGTATACAAGAGGCACTAGATCCATATCCTAATGGGATTTACATTTCGGCTCTCCTGGAAAAACTCAAAAGGAAAAATGTGTCTATTGATTCTGATTTCTTTGGCCACAAAAAGTTCTCTTGCCTTCTCCTATCAATGCCAGATATTGTGGAAGTTTTTGGGGATCGGTCTGCATCTGAGGTCAAGACAAGGTTACTGAAGCCTGCTGAACAAAGTTTGAAGCCCCCAAGCTCGGCTGAAATTGAGGTCAAGGACAATAACCTCTATCAAGCAGCACACACTGACAAGGAATCTCCATCCTTTGTGTCAATTTCTTTTCCTGAACAAAATTGTGAAACCACAAGTTCTCAAAGTATCATCGGGGATAAAAGCTTCAATAACCCAGCTGCATCTGCGGTGTCATCTTCCCCACAAGATGTGTTACCTGAGGATCAAAAGGAGTGCCCAGCAGCTGATGTGAATGTATGGACAGAATCACCCGCCAACCACATGGAATTTGATGCCTCTAGAACACCCTCTTCCTTAGGGGTGGAAAATACTGTTAACGGCGACGGGCTATTGAAAAGGATCTGGGTACTATGGAATGGCCTGAGAGTGCTAAGCGTGAGGTTTCTCCATGTCATGAAGACACTTCTGCTGAAGTGGTTGATATGCAAACTCCCATCAAGATCACAGTACTGATCAACGTCGCAGGCTTCTAAATAGGATAGGCAAGACCTCTTCCCATAACAGATGCTCAGATGGAACCAATAGCTCTGCAGTGATGTCTGATAATTTTTCAACTTTGTCTGACAATGACCATTCTGAAAAACATGCAGACGAGACGAGAACGTTAAAGAGTGCTCCATCAATTCTCCAGAACTCAAAACCGTGTAGTGGACCTGCATCTGTTCCATTGTGTAAAGATGGAGGTGATACCTCCAAGATGAGTAAGGGCTTATTTAGCTGGCTAACAGGGTGGTGGAAAACTGAAAAATCAGATGCAGATAACAGTATAAGCAATAAAAGTGTCACTGATAAAGCAAATGCAGACATGGCTGATGAATCTAAATCTTTGAATGCTTCAACTTGTGGAAGTGAGCAGCAGGAGGTTAATAAAATATTCACAAAATTTTACTTTTGGGATGTTTTAGGAAAACACCTATCGAAGCCCCTTGCATCTGAGCTTGTTTCAAAAGCAAAAACGAGGTAAAATTACTAACCGTGATAATTTTATTTTATGCCTTCTGGTTACCTGTAAATGTTACTTGTTACAAAGGATAAATAGAAACTGTTGAAGATTTTACTAGCAACTACAAATTGTGCAATACGAAGTCAAGTCTTGCATTTATCATTTTTGTGTAGATTTTTACTTTTCTGTTTGCATGTCCGAATCAATACACCGTTATTTAGACTTGTCCAGCATCAACTAATGAGAAAAATGTCATTTGTTGCCAACAGATATATATATCTAGTAATTGCCAACAAATGTGCCCTTCTATAGGTTTGCTTGCATGATCTCTTGTAGTCTTGTGCCATAGCAGTTTTGCCTGCTGCTTGAAAAAATTGGTATAAATTGTTTGAACGTGTCATGAAAAAGTTGCATTATATATTGTTCCTCACGCAGTTAGCTTAGTAGCTGGAACACCTATACTCTATCACGTGCATGTCTTGTCTACTCCAGAAGTAATTATGGGCAAACAAATGGACACATTCATATTAGATAACTAGAAAGATACCCCGCGCGTTGCAGCGGAAATCACTTTAAGAATTTTATTGTGTAAAAGACATATATGACCCATGGAATAGATGAAGTTTTATATAAAAAGGTGGAAGCTTCAATTGATCATAATTGTCGAAAGACTAAACTTAATTGACATGTTTTTTTTGTATTTAATGATTAAGAACTGGTGACGTGGACAATTGGATGATGAAAAGTAGATGACGTGAATATGTTGCATGCAAGAAATATTGGCATCAATGAATGTTAGTGGCATGACATGGACATTTGGTTGGCTAAGAGAATTGATGATGTGGATAGCTTGCATGTCGAGATAGAAAAATAATTAATGCATGTTTGTGGGGTTTTAATTTATAAGAGGTATAGATATGGCAAATCATGCTTGGCTTGTTCAGTCGAAGAGATTATATTTCTTACATGATTACTGTTATTGGCAGGGAGGAGCTGGTACATGGATTGAAGAATTTAGATTGTTGGCCTCTCAATGGCCTTGTGGAGAAAGATCTCAATCATCTGGTACATTTGTTAGTTTCAGAAAAGAAATGGATCGAGGAAACTCCTTCCAACTATTTTCCATTTCGTCTTACACTCCCTCAAAAGAGAACATGTGTCCCATCAAATTCGAGTAAGTTTGATCTCAGTTCTCTCTTCTCCAACGGGAAACCCTTGGAGCAGGGTAAAAATGCCAGTGACAAAGGCAGGACAAACAGAAGTCTCATGAGGGAGGAAGTATTGTCTGATTGCCACAAGCTGTTAAAGGAACTTCTTGTGGAATACAAACATGGTTTTAACATCAGCATTTTCAAGCGTCAATTTTCTCAGAAGCACGGATACGAGCTTGACCACCAGAAGCTTGGGTATGCAGACATTGAGTCACTGTTGCAGATTATGCCTGGTGTGATAGTAAAGTTTCCAAGGGTTCTATGCGCAGAAAATGGGAACGGTCAGGATGGCAGCAAGGGCGGCGGAAATCAATGTAACGGTGATGATTTCATATGGGAGGAACTCGGTCCTGTCTCTGGCACTACCAAACCTGCTGAAGGGGTTGACAAGGAAACATGCTACCAGCCTCCCAACGATTCAGAAGATGAATTCTCTGATGATGACAATCAAGCAGACCAACGGGCCAGAACTGAGCAGAGCTCACTCCTTGATATCATAGGTTCCTGGAACAGCAGCAAGGATGATGGCTCTAGCAAGAAACCTCAAGAAATCGACGGTCTCGTGGATTGTTCCCGGAGCAGTCCAGGTTATCTAGACACACTGAGGGCTGCAAGGCTACCACAGAAGCAGTACTCTTTTGTTTCAGACTTACCAGAAGATGAAGACAAGGATAAGCTTGTAGAGAGCGTCTTGGGCAGTCTGCAGAAATCGCGCGGCTTAAAGTTGCCTAATTGATGAGCTGGTAACTGCAGCAACACCTGCTTTTCATTTTTATTTCGACAACAAACTGCAGCAGTTTGGCCCGTGTTACCATACTGACAGGTGACATGCTCATCGTTCTGTGTATGCTCGTCATCAACTCCTCGAAGCAGTAGGATATGTTAGTGGGGTATACATTTTTTTTCTGTTCTTGTAGTTTAAGAGGGTAGTTTTAGTATTTCACGGTTGGATAACCGGGGACGATCTTCATTTAGTGTGGCGTATGCCACCTTTTATTTTGGTGAGGGTTCATAATCACTAGTGCTATTCAGGAGCACTGCAACTAGCTTACCTGAGACTAGTTGGTATGATAAGATAAGTCTCCACATCAGGCCAGAGAAAATAATTAGTTTCCGGTTCCCGTGTTGCTATTTCTGTTGTTGATTATTACATTCTCTATATAGTACTTATACTCGGTAGTGTGGCTTGCCGCTACATTTGGGTCAACCCGCACAGTTGATTGTTCTTCACTTACCAGCGTCGCATTCGGTAATTGAGCTTCCTGACTCTTATGCACGATGTCTGGTGTGGTGACATGCCTAAACTACTGAATCAAGCAAATTACACGAATAGCATAGCGAAGCTCTCTCAATTACTCTCTGAATATCAACTGTTTATTACAGAGGAATTGGACAATTCAAGAGGAAAGCTTAAGAATTCGAGATACAAATCGCCTCACCACGAACAGTGGCGGCTGAGAAGGGATAAACCCTAATAGAAAGGTAAAAGATGCTCTCCTCGAGCTAGCCTCGGCATAGAAATAGCAAAAAGGAAGAAGAAAGCGACAGGCGATGGAGCAGTTGGCGCTGGAAGGGGACAGCTGCTTGCAGAGTCCGAGTAGCGACGTCGGAGTCGATCTGGGCCGTATATCTTCAGATGGACGGTTCATCTCGCTACTACACGTGAAGCGTTAAGTTGCAAGATAGACCGTCGATCTAGGAACATACGGTGCAGATTAGACTCGACAACGCTGCTAACTGAATTCTAACAGGCAGTTGACACTTCTTCAGACTGTTATCACATACGGGTGTGACAACTCCCCCCTCGTGAGACCAGACTTGTCCTCAAGGATGGAAAGCCGGAAAGACCTTCTGTATGAATGTCGAGTCCTCCCAAGTTGCTTGGTCCATAGGTAAGTTCTGCCATTTGATGAGCCATTGTACCACAGGGATAGAGATGTCACCTTGTACCCTTGGAATTAGCTTTCTTTCCAATACAGCCTCAGGTGCAATAAGTATAGTACCATCAGGATTCAGTAGTGGCAAATGTGGTGTAGGAATAGCCTTAGGACCCAAATGCTTCTTCAGTTGGCTGACATGAAATGTATGGTGTAACTGACAGCCATCTGGTAGCAGCAATTTGTATGAAGTATTTCCCACTTTCTGCAAAACCCTGAAAGGTCCATAGTACTTGGAGTGCAGCTTTAGGCATCTGTGAATGCTGAGTGAAGTGTGCCTGTATGGTTGCAACTTGAGGTAGACCATATCACCCACTTCCAATGTTCTTTCTTGCCTGTTCTTGTCAGCTTGTATTTTCATACGTTCTTGTGCCTTGACTAAGTTTTCTTTGATCTGTTGTGCAATGTCAGTAACAGTTGCATTAGGAGTGAGGGCTCCATTTGTATCATCTGTTGGCAGGAATAACTCAGCTATTTGGGGAGGTGGCCTTGCATATAATGCCTGGAATGGTGTCATCTTAAGAGAGGTGTGGAAAGATGTGTTATACCACCATTCTGCCAAGGCCAGCCACTGGTGCCACTTTTTGGCTGTAAGAAAGCCATGTTCCTGAGATAATTCTCCAAGCATTGATTCACTCTTTCTGTCTGTCCATCAGTCTGAGGGTGATATGCAGTACTGAAATGCAATTTAACTCCCAAAGACTTGAATAAATCTTGCCACAATGTACTAGTGAATATTCTGTCTCTGTCAGTGACTATCACTGTTGGCAAACCATGCAACTTGAACACATTTTCTCTGAATGCTCTGGCTACAGTGTGTACATTAATAGGATGTTTCATAGAGATGAAATGAGCATACTTGGTAAATCTGTCTACCACCACTAGGATGATATCTTTGTTTTCAGAAATTGGTAATCCTTCAACAAAATCCATACTGATGTGTGTCCAATCAAAATCAGGAACTGGTAATGGTTGCAACAGACCTGGGTATTTGGAGTGTTCACCTTTGTTGATCTGACAGGTGGGGCATTGTTTGATGAAATCTATAACCTGTTGCTTCATGCCAGGCCAGTGGAACAACATTTTTATCCTTTGATATGTTGCTTGCTCGCCAGAATGACCACCCAATTATGAATTGTGTAGGGCATCCACTAGCTTTACTCTTAAGTCAGTAGTGCTGCCCACATATATCTTGAATTTGTACCTTAGCAGCCCTTTGGAAAATGTAAAATGTTGTACTGCATTTGGTGTTATTGTGAGCTGTTGAATTAATTCCAAGCATTTAGTATCTTTAGCATAAGATTTTACCACCTCAGTAACCCACACAGGCACAACTGCACTAGTGAACATAGAAAAGATTTTATGTTTCATTCTAGAAAGGGCATCTGCTACCCTGTTTTCCACTCCCTTTTTATATTCCACCGTATAGTTGTACCCCAGGAGCTTAACTAACAGCTTGTGCTGAATTCCCTCAGTAAGCTTTTGATCCTGGATGTATTTCAAGCTCTGCTGATCTGTTCTGATCACAAGGGAAGAA
The DNA here is from genome assembly GCA_947311845.1 of Poa pratensis. Taxonomy (NCBI): domain Eukaryota; kingdom Viridiplantae; phylum Streptophyta; class Magnoliopsida; order Poales; family Poaceae; genus Poa; species Poa pratensis. The sequence goes on from CAMZMU010000097.1 coordinate 40,796,216, forward strand.
GCAGAGAAATAATGCTTCCACTTCTTTATGGCTTCCAATATTGCCATAGCTTCTTTGTCATAAGTAGAGAAGCCTGCAGATTTAGGTCCAATTGCCTTGCTCAAGAAGGATATAGGCTTTCCTTGCTGCATCAGTACAACTCCAATCCCATAGTCAGAAGCATCTGCTTCCAAGGTGAATGGTAATGAAAAATTTGGTAATGCCAAGACAGGAGGGTTGGTCATTTTCTGTTTTAGCAGTTGGAATGCAGCCTGCTGTTTCTCAGTCCATTGGAAATTATCTTTCTTGAGTGCTTCGAATAATGGTCGACAAATCAAACCATAATCCTTTATGAAACGCCTGTAATAGTTGGTCATGCCTAGAATTTTTCTTAGTTCAGTGATATTTTCTGGAGGAGGCCAGTTAACTATCACCTCTATCTTTTTGGGGTCTGTAGCAACACCAGAGGCACTAATTATGTGGCCTAGATACTCTACTTGGTCAGTAGCAAATGTGCACTTCTGTATTTTTGCAAAGAGGCTGTTCTGTTGCAGAATAGTGAAAACCTGTTTCAGGTGTTCTATGTGTTCAGGCAAGCTTTTACTGTATATCAATATATCATCAAAGAAGACCAGTGCACATTTCCTCAATACAGGTGCCAATACAGTATTCATTAACTGCTGGAAAGTTGCAGGAACATTAGTCAAGCCAAAAGGCATTACCACATATTCATAATGGCCTTGATGTGTGGTAAATGCAGTTTTACTGATGTCTTCCTCCTTCATTCTGATTTGATGATAGCCACTACGCAGATCTATTTTGGAAAAGACAGTAGCTCCATGTAGTTCATCCAATAAATCCTCAATGATGGGAATAGGATATTTGTTCTTTACTGTTTGTGCATTCATTTTTTGGAAGTCAGTGCATTTCCTCCAAGTATGGTCTTTTTTCTTGACAAGGACCACTGGAGATGAGTAAGGGCTGACACTGTTCCTGATCACCCCTTTTTGCAGTAATTCTTTTATGATGTCTTCTAAAGCATTTTTCTAGTGATGTGGTAGACGATATGGCCTCTGATTAATGATCTTGGCATCAGACATCAGAGGAATAGCATGATCACAATCTCTCTTTGGTGGTAGTTCCTGTGGTTCAGAGAAAATTACTGCAAATTCCTCCAATAATTTCTGGATGGCTATAGGATACTTCTTGTTACTCTCTGTTTCAGGAGCAGTTGATTTGATCATTAGTACCGCACCACCTGTAGAATGAAGCAATAGCTTGTCCATATCCTGAGCATCATCTATATGTGCTGTTGATGGCAGACTCTCATCCAGGAAAGTAACAGTATTGCCATCTGTTTTAGTAGCCTGTAATGTCATCTTCTTGTAATCCAGTGTGACAGGGCTATATTGATAAATCCAGTCAGCTCCCAAAATTATATCATAGCCTTGGAGCTGTAGTATCCTGAAATCGGAAGTAAATTGTGTCCCTTGTACAGTATAATGACAGTCAGGGCACACATATTCAGTCCACAGTTTTTCCCCATTTGCTACAGTCACCCTCAGTTTCTTGACTTGTTGTAAAGCACAGTTTGCATGCTGGGCAATTTTAGGACTCATAAAAGTAGTTGTACTACCACTATCTACTAATGCCAGAGCAGGAGTGTCACCAAGCATAATATTCAGAGTGAATGTGGTTTTGGATTTGGCTGTACCATGTAAAGCATGCATGGAAATCAGTAGTGTGGGTGGTTTTATTTGTGTCTCACCTTCTTCTTCACTATCTGATTCCTCTACTACATAAATGATATTCCTTGTTTCTACTTGATCAGCTTGCATTGCTTGTACCTGGTTCCTGTTCACCATCTGACAAACCTTTTTATGTCCTGGGAACCATGGCTCTCTGCACTTGTAACATTTCTTTTCCTCAGTAGCTGCTTGTATGACACTAGCTGGTGTGGCATTTGGTGGCTTGGGCTCAAATGTTACTTGCCTTCTGACATTATGCTGTGGTGTGAAATAGGATTTCTTTGGAGGCTGTGCAGCTTCCATTCTTCTAGCCAACCAAATAGCCTTTTGCATTGTTGTTGGGTCATGGCACTGCAAATGCGCTTGAATATAATCCTGCAGGCCAGAAATATAACTGTGCACATAATAGTCATCAGGAACAGCTGGATTGTGAAAGGATCGTATGACACCAAGAGGGGGGGGGGGGTGAATAGGTGCTACTTCAATTTTAGTACTTTTTCAAATTAGGCTTGACACAAAAGGTAAATTCTCTAGATATGCAACTAAGGTGAATTTACCTATATGACAAGCAAGCAACTAAACAAGATACACGAAGTAAGGACTAAAACAAGGATAGAAGTAACCGAAGTGAAAGCACGCGGAGACACGGATGTAATCCCGAGTTCCTCCTTTTTAGGGGAGTACGTCTCGTTGGAGAGGTGTGAGCTACCACGAAGGTCAAAACTCAACCGCCACAAAGGCGGACGCACCTTCTTCTCCGATGAACCGCACCACAAAGGTTTGGTTCACCTTCCACTATCGGAATCCTTCAAGGCGGAATCCGGAGCCCTTACAACAACGATGGGGCACAACCCACAAGAGGATTGGGGGCTCCCGAACAGCTACAAATCTATCACAAAGACAACAAGTGAGTACAATAAGAAGCTAGGTTTTCCTAATGGAAATCCTAGCCAAGGGGCCCTCAAGTGAATGAGGGGGAAATGAAGAACGGCTTGGTGAAGATGTAGATCCGGGTCTTCTCCTTCAATCCTCCAAAGATCAACAAGTTTGGGTGGAGGGATTGGGAGATCTAGTGATTCTTGAGCTTGCAATAATGGAGACTTCAAGTTTGGGCGAGCTAGCTGGCTGGAGGTAGGTGGAGGGGTATTTATACCCTCCAGAAAAACTAGCCGTTTCTGTCCACTTGGGCCGGAGACTCCGGACTGGAAGTCCGGAACTCCGGGCAACCGGAGACTCCGGGGGACTCCGGGGTCACTCCGGACCCTATACCGCAGCTGCCGTCGCTTGGTCACTTCGCTTCAAAACTTGTCTGGGGGCGGAGACTCCGGACCGGAGGTGCGGAGACTCCGGTCAGGCGGAGACTCCGGGGTTACTCCGGGGTAACTCCGGACCCCTATACCGTAGCTGCCGTCGAGAGTGTCAAAGCCTGAGAGGACCGGAGACTCCGGCCCCTGAGCCCCTAAGGACCGGAGACTCCGGACTGGGCAAGCAAATGCAGACTTCTTTTTCCTGTCAAGTGTTTCGATGCAACGTGCAAATATTTCTTTTGACTCCTGCACCACTTAACATCACTTAGATATATCCTAGTGTTGTTGCCTAACACACAAAAACTAGGGGATATAAAATATGCCCTTTCAATCTCCCCCTTTTTGGTGTTAGATGACAACACTCGGATTTGCAATAAATCACACAACAAATATCGACATGTTCCACAAAGGATTCGAGAGGCTCCCCCTACATGTGTGCATACAAGTAGTTTGCATTTGAATACAAATGCTCAACATGTAGAGGAGAGACAACTCACAAGAAATATTGAACATGATAAATTTCATAAGCACAAGGACATATCAAGATAATGGTTTGAGAGGAAAGCGAACATACCTTGTGCATAATATTGTAGAATATAAACCAATGCACAAAAATATATCATCACAAAGATAGATACCATCTCAACCATAGATAGAATGAAATATCCATAAGTTCCACACAGACGGAATAAAACATAGTCTCATACGAATAAAAAGCAAATAAGTTCAACAACAAAGATAAAAGGACACAAGCTTCAAAGAAATGATAAACGAGCATGCTTGTGTCCGACCCATGCAAATCCCACGAGAGAACCTAGTAGAACTACTTCTCCCCCTTTGGCATCGAAACGCCAAAAAGGGAAAAGAGCGATGCTAACGAAACCCAAGGCGATCACTCGTCGTCTTCATCATAGTCTCATCACCATCCCCACTTTCAGCATCATGATCATCTCCACTTGCTTCACCACTTGCTTCTTCACTTTCGTCTTCCTCATCACTTTCTTCTTCATAGCGCATAGGAGCCTTTCCGGTGTTGCGAGAAGAGGTAGGCATGGAGGTCACATCATCATAATCATTCCAAGGAAAGATATCCACATTCCACTTCTCAAGAGGAATAGTTGCTTCGGATGGCGGAGTTTCGGGTTCATCTTCTTGGCGAGGAGGAGTGGTGCCACCATTGTTGATTTTGCGCATTCCTTCATCATATGGGCTTGGTTGGACAAGATCTTCTTGTTGGTAACATAGGTTTGATGGTTTTCCTTGTGCACCGCAAACCCATGCACATCATAGCCCTTTTCCACCACGAAACATTCTTCATCTCATTGTTGACTCTTTCCTTGCCACCATGAGCCCAAGAGGGTGGAGTGGCATTTTTCCTTCTTGCCCTAGGCGCTTCTTGCGCCTCTACCTCTTGATAAGTGGCTTGAGCAAGATGATGGCCGAGCACTTGAAGGTAACCATAGGTGTGTTTCTTGAAACGGGATTGATCGAGTTTGGGAATCTTTTTGAGGATGAGCTTCATGACATAGGGAGCATACATAGGATTCTTCCTCTCATAAATAGCAATGTTGATCTCACACCGGATATAGTCCATGACATCAATCTCAACCCTTGGCAATCCGGTCCGGCAAGGTATGTCGTGTGGCAATGATGCATGAGGTTGACAAGAGCTCCACGGATAGCATCCGTATTCCCGGCTTGAGGTGCAATGCTCCAACGAAACATGCGAATCAAAATGTTGTAGATGGGCTTGAGACCTTTGGTGGTGGCAATCCATCTTTAGCGGCAAGAGGGGCAAGAAGCTTCTTATCATAGGCCACTCCTTCAACATGCATTCTTCGACCAACGGAAATGTTCACACCTTTGAACACATATCCCAAAGCTTCTCCAAATTCTGAAAAGTGTGCACTAACTTTGAGAGGCCCCGTCATCCAAGTCATTTTGGTGTCCTCCTCATCTCCAAGCACAAGAGTGGCAAAAAACTGTTGCACCATCTCAATATCATAATCTTGTTGGAGGGAAATGAGGTGCTCAAGACCAATCTTTCTAGCAACCCAAATTGCTTCCTTAAAGTAATCCTTCTTGGCCAACACTTCAAACTGCAAAGGTTTTTGTGGACACACAAGGGCTTTTGGGTCCAAATTTGCATAGAGTTCCTTCATAATGAGCTCTTGCTCCCTTCTCCAAAAGTGACCATCGGTTGAATTGTTGGGCATGTCATAGAAATTTGTGCCCTCATGGAGCGGAACTCCTCCTTGTTCAAGTCCTTCAAAGTGGTGATGTTGTCAAACTTAGCCTTCTTGGCCCTTTCTTCTCGAAGGAGGTTAGCCTCTTGCCTAGCCCGAGTAGCCTCAGCAGCCTTTTGCTTCTTTAGGTCACCACTCTGCACATGCTTGTCTGCTCTGCATCATAGACCAAGTAGTCTCTACCTTGAAGCTTCTTCTTCGCTTCTTGATATTCGAGGATGAGGATGAAGCACCGGGGTACCTTTTGTTAGCTGTGAAACAGGAGTAGATAGGTAGCATTGAGATAAGCATACATGTCCATGGAATCAAAAGAGAGAAACAGTTGGAGAGAAATTTTCTTCAGAGACGATCTGGACCGGAGTCTCCGGTCTCAGGGGGCGGAGTCTCCGGCCACACCGGAGTCTCCGGTCAGGGGGACCGGAATCTCCGGCCTGAGACAGGAACTTCCAACCTAGGTCAAATCTGAACGAAAAATCGACACCAACAATTTCCTAGAGAGTACATTGCCATCCTAAAGGTTCTACACCAAGAATTTCAACAAGAACTACTCTCAAAACTAGATCTAGGAAGAATCCTAGAGGAAGAGAGAGAGAGTGGTACCCGTGTCCTTCATGGTGAGATTCAAACGGAGGGGAGGAAGATCCCCGACGCTTGGGAGGTGGAGGAGCCGGTGGCACGGCGGATTCCGGCGGCGGGGAGCGGCCGGAGGCGAGCTTGGAGCGACGGCGGCGACTGGGGAGTGGTTGGGGACGGGGGTGTATGAGGAGTTGTGTTCACAGCTCCCCACCCCGTGCCCTTAAGGAACCCAGTGAAACGACCGGGTCCGGAGTCTCCGGCCTAAACACCGGAGTCTCCGGCCTGAGCCGGAGTTTTCCAGGTTTAGGGCGGAGACTCTGGACAGACCGGAGTCTCCGGTGTGCACACCGGAGTCTCCGGACCCAAAGCTCCAAAACTGCCAGAATTTTGTGGGAGACATGTATGTTGCAAGAGGAGCATGTTTTTAGGTAGGAAAGGCTTAGGATGAGAACAAAGTCACTGATGGTGGGATACGCACTTGGAAGTTGCAAGATCAAATATAAAAGCCAATTTCCAAGTGTTTCTCCCAAAGACAAAATAAAAGGTCTAGAAAACCCAAATAAAACCAATAAGCCCAAATAAGATCCAACTCCTCACAAAGAGGAGGGCGGTGGCCTAGGCCACCATGTATGAGTGTGTGGTGTGACACCGCGAAGATGTATCTTGGGTTCACGGCCACTACTCGTCATTTAAGCTCACAATTCATGAAATGAAAATATAGAGACAAATGAGGTCTTACTATCGGCATAATGGGGGGAGGGATAGTCCAATGGATTAGGACCGCACTCCCCCTATGTCCATGCCTACACCTAAACCAAATAATAGTCAAAATATAGGTGTGTATGCAAGATGGTCAAGTCAAGCTCCTAGAATCCACGATATTTAGCTCATGCCTCAAGAAGGTGAATCTTGCTTCATCAAGTGGCTTCGTGAATATGTCGGCAAGTTGATCTTTGGTTGGAATATAGCCAAGCTCAATATCACCACGAGCAATATGATCCCGAATAAAATGATGACGAATCTCAATATGCTTCGTTCTTGAGTGTTGCACCGGATTGTGGCCAATCTTGATAGCACTTTCATTGTCACACAAAAGAGGCACTTTGTCACAATTGACACCGTATTCCTTTAAAGTTTGCCTCATCCATAACAATTGAGTGCATGCACTAGCGGCCGCCACATACTCGGCTTCGGCGGAGGAGAGAGATATGCAATTTTGCTTCTTAGAAGACCAACTCACCAAGGACCTACCAAGAAATTGGCATGCCCCGGAAGTTGATTTCCTATCATCCTTGCAACCGGCCCAATCCGAATCCGTGTACCCGGCAAGAGAGAAATTAGTGCCCTTTGGGTACCACAAACCAAACCTTGGGGTATCAACCAAATATCGAAGGATTCTATTGACCGCCACCATGTGGCTTTCTTTAGGAGCGGCTTGATACCTTGCACACACCCCTACACTCAACACAATATCGGGTCTAGATGCACAAAGATAAAGCAAAGAACCAATCATAGAGCGATAAAGTTTTTGCAAACATCGATACCGTCGGGTTAAGTTCAAGATGGCATTTGGTGTCCATGGGAAACCGCTTCCCTTAGCATTGTGCATATTGAACCTCTTGAGCATGTCTTGGGTATATTTGGTTTGAGAGATGAAAGTCCCTTCATTCAATTGCTTGATCTCAAAACCGAGAAAGAACTTCAATTCGCCCATCATAGACATCTCGAACCTATCGGTCATAAGCTTTGAAAATTCATCATTGAAAGCTTTGTTAGATGAGCCAAATATAATATCATCAACATAAAGTTGGCATATGAAAAGCTCCCCTTTGACCCTCTTGGTAAAGAGAGTGGGATCGATTTGCCCCAATTCAAATCCACGGTCTAGCAATAGCTCTCTTAGGTGCTCATACCAAGCACGAGGTGCTTGTTTGAGACCATAGAGCGCCTTATCAAGCTTGTAGACATGGTTAGGGAATTTAGGGTCCTCGAAACCCGGTGGTTGCTTAACATATACCAACTCCTTTAAAGGACCATTAAGAAAGCACTTTTCACATCCATTTGTTGCAATTTAAAGTTATGATGTGATGCATATGCAAGAAGGATACGGATGGACTCAAGGCGAGCCACGGGTGCATAAGTCTCTCCAAAATCAATGCCTTCAACTTGAGAGTACCCTTGTGCAACCAATCTTGCCTTGTTCCTCACAACCATTCCATGCTCATCTTGCTTGTTCTTGAATATCCACTTTGTGCCTATAACATTGCGGCAATCTTTTGGCTTCTCAACTAGATTCCACACTTTGTTGCGCTTGAAGTTATTGAGTTCATCATGCATAGCTTCTAACCAATCCGGATCTTCAAGAGCTTCAAACACTTTCTTTGGTTCCACCATGGAAATATGAGCTTGATGTTCACTAAAGTTTGCCAATTGCCTTCTTGTGGTAACACCCTTCTTGTGGTCACCAAGGATGTTTTCTAGACGGTGACTCTTTATTCAAAGTCTTACAACTCTTGCTTTACGACGGGCTTCGATATCTCTATTGCATCTTGGAGGTATCTCTTGATCATCTTGATCATTTGAGTCCCCGTCTTGACCGGAATGTTGACCTTGATCATCTTGAAGCACATCTTCAACAAATGAAGGAGAGGGTTGATCTTGGTCATGACCTTGGCTAGCATCAACAATAGGAGAACTTGGTTCTTGCATAGCAACTTGGTCAACATGAGGAGGGTCTTGAACTTGTTCTTGGGGTGGTGCATCATTTGCTTCCATGATAGGCGCCGTTTCAACTTGTGATGAAGAGGCCTCCACTTGAATGGAGCTTGGACTTGCTTGAGGAGACTCGTAATGAATCTCAACGGGACGATGGAAACCAATGCCCATTCTTCTTATAGCATCTTGAGGCTCTTCATTATCTACATCACAAACATGAAATTGCGCCACTTGGGAGCCGTCATTCTCATCGAACCTCACATCACAAGATTCTATGACTTTCCCAACGGTTTTGTCATAGACTCTATAGGTGTGAGATTCGGCACCGTACCCAACAAAAACACCCTCTAAAGCTTTAGATTCAAATTTAGACAAACGAACACTTTTGTTCTTATAGAAACACTTACAACCAAATACTCGGTAGTAGGAGACATTGGGCTTGTTGCCGGTGAGCATCTCATAAGATGTAAACTTCTTGCCAACACGAAAGAATAGCCGGTTAGATGATGACACGCCGTGGAGATAGCCTCGGCCCATAAGAATAGCGGAGACTTAAACTCCGCCAACATAGACCTTGCCATATCCATGAGAGTCCGGTTCTTCCTTTCGGCTACACCATTTTGTTGAGGGGTATATGCAGCGGAATATTGATGACGAATCCCCTCTTCACTAAGAAACTCATTTAAGGTGTAGTTCTTGAACTCGGAGCCATTATCACTCCTAATGACCAAATAGGGACATTGTATTGGCGTTGAACTTATTGGAAAAGTCGATGACGGCTTGTTGGGTCTCATCCTTCGTCTTGAAGAAATAAACCCAAGTAAATCTTGAATAGTCATCAACAATCACCAAACAATATTTCTTCCCACCAAGACTAGGTTGAGGCACGGCACCAAAGAGATCAACATGAAGAAGTTCCAATATCCTCTTTGATGAAATGATGGTCTTGCTTGGATGGGGAGAATCATGCATCTTTCCTTCAACACAAGCCCTACAAAGACGATCTCTAGAAAAAGAAACATTGTCTTTTAGTCCAAGAATGTGGCCACCCTTGTGAAGACTTTGCAAAGTTCTCATGTTGACATGGGACAAGCGGCGATGCCACAACCATCCCACGTCGGCCTTTCCGAATAGGCATATTGCTTGAGTGTTGGTAGACCCCGAAAAGTCCACCACGAACAACTCATTTTCAACATACCCAACGAACATGACCTTTAGAGTCTTGCTCCTCAAGAGTACCACCATATCAATAGTAAAATGGACATCAAAATTCATCTTATTAAGTGCACGAACGGACATAAGATTGTAACCGAGGGACTCGACAAGCATGACATTTACAAGGGTGATATCCTTTGCAACTACCACCTTGCCGAGACCCGTTACCTCCGCTTTTGATTTATCACCATAGGAGACGGATGCTTGATTTATATTTGGTCCCAACTCCGTCATGATCTCCTTGCTTCCGGTCATATGACTAGTGCATCCACTATCAACCACCCATTTAGACCCACCGGAAGCATAGTCCTACAAGAAATCATTGCTTGGTTTTAGGTACCCATTTCTCAATGGGTCCTCTTTTGTTAGCAACAAGGGTCTTAGGAACCCAAATAGAGTAAGCAATGTAACCATCATAAGGACCAACATATTTTGCATAAACATCCCCATATAATCAACATAAAGAAAGTAGTTGGGATTGTTATGCCCCGCAAAGTCACTACGAGTGGTCTTGCCCCTAGTGGCATTACCACCCGCAATGGGAGTCTTGGCTTGTGCGGGCTTGGCATTGGTGTTGCTCTTCTTCTTCTTTGCCTTGGCCACATAACCGAGGCCCTCCTTCCCTTTGTGTGGCTTTTGCTCAAAAATTTGAGCAACAACCTTTTCTTTACCTTTAGGAATAGAGGTCTTGGCACTAGTGGCCTTGGCAAGCTCAACCTTCAACCTAGCATTTTCCTCAATAACATTTGCATGATCACAAGAGGGAGTAGAGGTGCTAGGTGAGTTAGATTTAGAAAGTTGAGTTTGAAGTTGCTCATGAGACTTGACTAGAAGAGAGTGGGTACTTTCCAAGGCCTTGTGAGCCTTGTTAAGTTTCTCCACATCCTCAAGGAGTCTAGCATTAGCAACCACAAACTCGGCTTTCTCCTTTTTAATCAACTTATATTTAGCAATTATTTCATCATTTTTATCATCAAGAGACTCAATTCTTTCCTCAAGAGAGGTTCTATATTCACTCTCTTCTTCAAGAGAAGCATTCAAGGATTCTATGGAAGCATTCAAGGATGCTATGGTGAGAGAATACTCTCTCTCAATTTTTCCCTTGTCATCAAGGATTTCTTCGGCCGCATCAAGTTGTCTCAAGAGAGACTCAACATATGCCTAGCTTCACCTTGCAAGTTAGCCACAATAGTATCGGAAGCAACAAGTTCTTTCTTAATCACAAGACTAGTTTTATCATCTATTTCATGCATAGTCTTGGGAGTAGAAGATGATACCTCGGTGACGGAGGCCATGAGGCAACGAGCGGTGTTGATGGAGAGGTTCTCATTGGGGGATTCGAAGAGAGAAGAAGGTGGAGTTGATACAATGGCCAAAGCGGCCACCTCACGAGTGGGTTCTTCTTCTTCTTCGGAATCCTCGGAAGGATACTCTTCTTGAGTCAACAACACAATTCTTGGTGCTTTCTTGAAGAATGGCTTCCTCTTGACAAAAGGCTTCTTTTGTATCATGTTTGATTCGCTCTTGAGCACAAGCCTTCCACCATTTTGCTCTCTATTCTCATAAGGACAATCCTTGATGAAGTGATGCTTGTTATGACAATTGTAGCAAGTCTTTATCCTATTAGCAAACTCCTTCTTCCCACTTGGATTGTTTGTTCGATCAAGTTGAGCCTTTGCCTTGGCCGGGTCATTCCAAAATGTCCTTGTTGCAAGAGCTATGTGACCATGGAGGGCGGTTCAAGTTCATCGGGAGGAAGGTTGTTCGGGCATGCTTCAACTCCATCATGTTCATCAAGGCACACAACCTTGGCCTTCAAAGCAAGAGAGGGACCTTGCTTCATTCCCATGGCCCTAGCACGGTTGTCTAGATCATTCTTGGTGGCAATCTTGGAGGCTTGTATCTCTTGCATAACTTCATTGGATGTCATCTCAAGGTAGTTGAATTTTCCTTGAAGGGCCTTCAAGTCAACGGGCTCGAAGGGCATGAGTGCATTCACATACTTCCTCTTGATCCAAGCATCATCCACATAGGTTGCCCCAACATTGAAAAAGGCTTGGGCAAGAATCTTGAGCCTTGCATACATCTCTTCATGAGTTTCACTATCAAGCATGTAGAAGCCTTCGACTTGATTGTTCAAAGCATCAAATCTATTCCTCTTCATGCTTTCATTTCCAAGAAATGCCACCTCAAGGCACCCCCAAGCTTCTTTGGCGGTGGAGACGTTTTGAATGTGATGAAGACCACTTTCTCCAACGGTAAGTTCAATCATGTGGAGAGCGGAAGCATTGAGTTGTTTCTCGGCCACCTCTCTTATTGTCAAGTTGTTAGGATTCACGGCCTTGTATCCCTCTTGAATGATCCTCCAAAGCTCGATAGAGAAACTGTTGATATGAGATTTCATTAAGTGTTGCCAAGTAGCAAAAGCTAATGCATTAAGTTTAGGAGGTGGACCCAAAGGGTTTATGCGAGTATGATGGATAGGTGGGTCGGGAGAGTACGCAAAGGGAACCCCATGGTACTCCGGCTTCCCTCCTTCGGGAGTGGTGGTAGATGTGGAAGATTTCCTAGGGTCGGTTTCTTTATCTTCAACCCCTTTCTTTTCCCCTTTTCCCTCCTCGGTTTCACCGTCATTGGAGGTAGCGGATTCATCTAGTGGGGTGCTCTCCTTGGGAACCTTGCCACTTGCGAGTTGTGTGGTCAACTCACGCATCTCGACAAATTTGGTATCTGATGCATGTAAAATGCATACATGAACTTTGCACTTTAATTGTTTATATTCCAATCATATTTGCATCATATAAGGGTTATATCAATGTTTTATCATGATTTTGGAAATATCTCAATGATTTCCTATTTTTATGGAATTAACCCTGCACAGGCAGAAAACCCCGTTTTCTTATTTTAATGTTTCAGGGACCCAAACGTCAACGAAATCACCTGGAAATTTACGGCCATCAATATTTGGAAGGAAGAAGACCTGTGGGCGAAGGAAGCGAACAAACGGAGGTCCGAGGACCAAACGGGGGTGGCCCACGCGGCCAGGTACTGTGGCCGCGTGGGGCCCACTCGTTTGGCCCTCGTGGCTCCGTTGCCGTCGATCTTCGCTCCACCAACATAGTTTTGACCTAAAAACGCCTATAAAAAAGGTCCCCGTCGTTCTCTGGAAGGAGCGCCGCACAAACACAGAAACACCGAAACGGAGATCAGGAGCTGCAGATTGGAGGGGGAAAACTCCGGCGGGGCGCTGCCGGCGTGGTCTCCATCTTCTCCATCGACTTCTCCACCGTCTCCATGATGAAGAGGGAGTAGTCCACCTCTGGACTATGGGTTTGTGGAAGTAACTTATGTATCTCTCCTCTCTTGAGCTTCACTAATTAGCACCGTATGAGCTGCTGAACATGATTACGGTCACCGTTGTAATACCTTTGTGGTGGATCTTTATGAGTTAATATATGTTTGAGATTGCAATGTTTGTTTCAGTTATGAGTATAGATGCATATTATGTACCCGTTCTTGTCTACTTGTTTTGATCAAGCATGTTTATGAGAGCGTGTGTGGGGGAACGTGTGCATTAGTTGGAGTAACGGGGGGTGGCTAGTGTAGTGAACGTGAGAGAAGGTTCTACGATCCACTTTGGTATCTTTACCTTATTTTGTTACCTCACTAGGGATAAACTAAAATACCATGCTACCGGGGATGTGGGCGTGAGCATTGCCACTACTCCATGACTAGATCTAGCATGTTCTTATTTTCACTTCATGTCATGATACTTAATGCTATACTCTGAGTTATCTTAATTACTGAGGTGTTATGATTTAGTTCGCATCTTGGTGGAGTATAAGAGAGGTTAATAACCAAAAGATCTCTATGTTAGGACGTGATGCCCATATATCTAAGTAACTTGTTATCAAACCCTGTGTTGCAATCTCATATGTTAACTGGGTGTGTTCCATTGTCTACCACTTTATAAAGAGAGAGTGCATTTGTGAAACCATGAACCCCAGTCCATTTATAATCATAAGAAACACCTTTCCAACACCATATACCACTTTTCTATTTTCAGCCATCATTAAATCCGAAAATACAAAAATACTTTTCATCTTGCATACATCATTCAAAAACCCAAAAATATCATTTATCATTGCATCCACCATCATTGCATATTTATTTCTTGTTTGCATTGCATAACTATCCTGATATCATTCTTACACCTTGTGCTTGACAACCACAGGTGAGGTTGAGGACCAAAACATCTAACCTTATTTTGTAGGTAACCAAAAGAAGGATAAGAAGATAAATCTACCACTTCAGATTCCCCGAGAGTTCGATATTAAACCAACTTGTGCTAACACCTAAGCTTGGGGAGGTTGCACCTACGTGAGCACCATCTTATCTATCTTTACTTACAAAGAAATTTATTTGTTTTGTTAGTGTCATTGCATATCATATCATATTTATTTCAGTTTTGCATAAAAAATTAAAAATACCAAAAAAATTTGCTAAAATGGGAGAAAGAACTAAGCTGTGTGACTACACAAACACTCCTAACGATCAATTTATCACGAGAGCTATTGCCACACCTAAGATAAATGCTGAGAGTTATGAAGTAAGTCCTAGTTTGTTGAACTTGATAACTAGGGAACAATTTGGTGGTAGTGCTATGGGGGATGCCTCTATGCATCTTCATGACTTTGTTGAAATATGTGACATGCAAAAGTTTAAAATGTGGAAAGTGATATCCTAAAACTGAAGTTATTTCCTTTTTCACTTAGAGGAAAAGCTAAAGAGTGGTTGCATTCCTTGCCATCTGGTAGTATTAATTCTTGGGATGATCTAAAAGAAGCTTTCATTAAGAAATATTATCCCCTGTTAAAATTTTGCAAAATAGAAACATCCTTTCTTTTAGGCAAAATGAAAATGAACATGTTGCTATGGCTTGGGATAGGATAAAACTTATGCTTAGAACTTGTCCCTCACATGGAGTTAATGAATGGACCATATTACACTCTTTCTACAATGGTTTTAAACTACATGTCTAGAAACATACTTGATTCTGCTGCTGGAGGTGCTTTTATGAGTAAGACTATAGTAGATCAGCTTAGAAAAGAGCTTAATAAGGAATTTATCTCTAAGTTTGAAAAACAAGATGCTTTGTTTGAAAGGGTAGATCAGCTTACTAAGGAAGTCTCATCATTAAAGAGCATCATTACAGCCCAAAAACATGAGGAAACAATAAAATATTGCCAAGAGGTTATCAATAAGTCTTGGGAACACATTCATGAGCAAGAGAGAGTTGCTAAAGAATCTATTGGGGTAATGAAAGAGGTTGAAGTTGAGGAAGTTAAAATGCTTAATGAAGTCAAGGATCCTTTGCTTGACTTAGAAAATTGTAGCTTGCATGAATTAATATCTATCTTACAAAAATTTGCAAGTGATCCTTCCATCAACACTAACCAAGCAGGTTTTGGTTCTTATATTGCTAATCATGTCTTGAAAGAAAAGATTGCTAGGTACAACCAAGAGGCTATGATACCACCTAAGCTTGGGGATATGTGGATACCTAAGGTACTAGTAACTATTGGAAAAGAGACACACCATGCCATACTTGATCTAGGATCTAGTGTCTCTGTTTTATCTAAAGAACTATATGAAGTGCTTGAATTGAAAAATCTTGAAAAATGCTCTATTGAACTAGCACTTGCTGATGACTCTATTAAACATGCTTTGGGAAAAGTAAGTGATGTTATGGTAGAGTTACATATGACTTTTGTGCCTGTGGATTTTCTAATCATGGATATGGGGAATAAAACCTCTAGTCCTATTATTCTTGGAAGACCTTTTCTTCGTACCACAGGTGCTATCATTGATTCAAAGGAAGGGAATGTAAAGTTTCAGTTTCCACACAAGAAGTGCATGGAACACTTTCCAAGGAAGAGGGAACCACCAAAGTTCAAGCTCCCTCATGAGCTTCGTCCACAATAAAACAACAAGTAAGAAGCCTAGCTATATGGCTATAAAGAAAGCGCTTTGCGGGAGGCAACCCGGTTATTTTTGTGTGTGATTTTTCTTTGTGTCCTCTTGCTGTAACAAGAGATTTTGTGTCTAGTTAGGTTCTGGAGTTTTTAATAAAGTGCCAAGTTTTACCCTTTTTGGTTTGAAAAAGTTGCTTATAGCGTTCGGAGATTTTATTCCTGCACAAGTCAGTGCACGGTATGATTTTTAATTCTTATTCTGTAACTCCGAATGAGCTCATATTTGAACTGTAGTTGCAACTTTTCATCCTCTGTATGCATGAATTTTTCGGAATTTTTCGAGAAAGTTTGGTAGGGTAGAAAAATACGTTTTGCTGCTGCTGTTTTTCTGGACAGATTCTGTCCCATTTTGTTTGATGCATGCTTTGAGCTTTTAAGTTGAATCTTTTTGATCCAATTGAGTTTATGAGTAGGCATACAACATTATACACTTTCTGGACATGTCATATGAATTTTTGTTCAAGGATTATATGCAGCAAGGAACCTATTTGTTTATCACTATTAATGCACCCCACAGAAAAGAGATGGGAGAAACGGTGTTTTGAAGTTTTTTCACAGGGATTGGAGGAGATGCACCAAGAGCTATCCAAGGATGGTGAAGACCATAAGCTTGGGGATGTGAAGACAACCCCGCTGGACCTACACACTCTCGGTTTGCACACGTCCAACTTCTGTTTTTCGATCGAAACACTTTATCGCATAAACTTGGAGCGTCGTTTTTTGTTTTTGTTTGAGTCTTGAGAGACCACCACACTATCAATTATATATGAGAGAGCTACTGGAAATATGGGTTGAAATATGTTGGATGCTTTTATAAGATTGGGAAAAGGGATGTTTGACTTGATTTTTAATGATACATATAGTTGCATGATTCATGAGCTTGTTTATGAGTAATAGTTTGCAAATTCTTTTTGTAGAGCTATCACTTATTCATGTTTTGGTGCTGATTGTTATTTCACTTGGTTTAACATGGATTAGTTAGTTCTATGGACACTCATGCATGCATCTAGATGGTCAACTTTCTCCCTTTTGCTAGCCCAAAAACTCCAACAAGCAAAAACTTGTTTCCAACACCTTCAACCAAAGTTATTCCAGTGAGTCCACCATATCTACCTATTGGCTTTATGCTATTCCGAGTATGTTTAACATGTTGTTTGTGTTATCTTACCTCTGAATGAAAATGTTTATGTTATTGATTGCAATGGAAAAAAATTGGTTATATAGCTCTCACGAACTTGATGCACAATGTTCTTTTATTTGCATAATAAAACTTGACCCATTGTGATTAAGATTATGATGTTTGTGGCTTGATGAATGTTTTGGGTTGGAAGTTAGCCCATATGTGCTGTCACATGGCAAGCTTTCAACACGCTCTTCATCTCATTTAGTTGATATCATGTGCTTTTGTCTATGGATGCTTATCATGTTGAAATAAATGTGGAAATAAGTGAGTTTAAATGAGTTTGTGTAAATGGTTAGAGAGACGCCTGGGCCGCTAATCTAAGCCATGCATCATTCATGGTGGAAATTTACTTACATACTATGGTGAACCTTCTGTGATACACCTTGCAATAAAAAACTATTCCAAATGGTAAATAAAAAGGGTGTTGAGATTGTTCATTTTGTTTGTTTGTCTTGTCATTTTGATATGGGCTTGTTCCATATCTTGGGACAAGAGGTACCCCAGTTGACGCTCTTGATGATACTATTATGCTTACAATGATATTTAATTGAACTTGCTTTGTTTCCCAAGTTGAGTAACACATGGTGTAAGTACTTGTATTCAAGGGGCATGAGACATTCAACCCATTCTTTATCAAGCACACTACTCATATTTGCTTTCACTTTAACCTTAATCATTCAAGATGCTATGATAGGGGCAATGAGAGCTTGACACCAATGAATACCTTATTGCAATCATTAACTTAAGTAGAAGAGTTTGGAAGTTGGATGAAACTTATGCATGCTTTACCTCTACTCACATATACATCTTTCCAAAGTGTACACCTATCATATTCAGATTTTCATCTACACTCTATGACCATTGTAGGATGTTCTACTTATCATTATGCATACATGTGTTCCATATTACTTGCTACCATGTTACACTTTGTGAACTATCAATGAACATCCTTGTCTTGAATACTTGATATCACTTCATAAACTATTTGCATATTGCTACTCCTTTGAAGAATGAATCATTTGACTATATGTAGCAATAGTAATCATCTTTGATATCCATTGTTAAGTATTAAATTGCAAAGTCCATGTTAGTTTTATCATCTTCATACTCGAGGACGAGCATGGATTAAGCTTGGGGATGTTGATGCATGTAAAATGCATACATGAACTTTGCACTTTAATTGCTTATATTCCAATCATATTTGCATCATATAAGGGTTATATCAATGTTTTATCATGATTTTGGAATATTCATATTTCCTATTTTTATGGAATTAACCCTGCACAGGCAGAAAACCCGTTTTCTTATTTTAATGTTTCAGGGACCCAAACGTCAACGAAATCACCTGGAAATTTACGGGCGTCAATATTTGGAAGGAAGAAGACCTGTGGGCGAAGGAAGCGAACAAACGGAGGCCGAGGGCCAAACGGGGGTGGCCCACGCGGCCAGGTACTGGCCGCGTGGGCCCACCGTTTGGCCTCGTGGCTCCGTTGCCGTCGATCTTCGCTCCACCGACATCGTCTTGACCTAAAAACGCCTATAAAAAAGGTCCCCCGACGTTCTCTGGAAGGAGCGCCGCACAAACACAGAAACACCGAAACGGAGATCAGGAGCTGCAGATTGGAGGGGGAAAACTCCGGCGGGGCGCTGCCGGCGTGGTCTCCATCTTCTCCATCGACTTCTCCACCGTCTCCATGATGAAGAGGGAGTAGTCCACCTCTGGACTATGGGTTTGTGGAAGTAACTTATGTATCTCTCCTCTCTTGAGCTTCACTAATTAGCACCGTATGAGCTGCTGAACATGATTACGGTCACCGTTGTAATACCTTTGTGGTGGATCTTTATGAGTTAATATATGTTTGAGATTGCAATGTTTGTTTCAGTTATGAGTATAGATGCATATTATGTACCCCGTTCTTGTCTACTTGTTTTGATCAAGCATGTTTATGAGAGCGTGTGTGGGGGAACGTGTGCATTAGTTGGAGTAACGGGGGGTGGCTAGTGCAGTGAACGTGAGAGAAAGTTCTGCGATCCACTTTGGTATCTTTACCTTACTTTGTTACCTCACTAGGGATAAACTAAAATACCATGCTACCGGGGATGTGGGCGTGACCATTGCCACTACTCCATGACTAGATCTAGCATGTTCTTATTTTCACTTCATGTCATGATACTTAATGCTATACTCTGAGTTATCTTAATTACTGAGGTGTTATGATTTAGTTCGCATCTTGGTGGAGTATAAGAGAGGTTAATAACCAAAAGATCTCTATGTTAGGACGTGATGCCCATATATCTAAGTAACTTGTTATCAAACCCTGTGTTGCAATCTCATATGTTAACTGTGTGTTCCATTGTCTACCACTTTATAAAGAGAGAGTGCATTTGTGAAACCATGAACCCCAGTCCATTTTTAATCATAAGAAACACCTTTCCAACACCATATACCACTTTTCTATTTTCAGCCATCATTAAATCCGAAAATACAAAAATACTTTTCATCTTGCATACATCATTCAAAAACCCAAAAATATCATTTATCATTGCATCCACCATCATTGCATATTTATTTCTTGTTTGCATTGCATAACTATCCTGATATCATTCTTACACCTTGTGCTTGACAACCACAGGTGAGGTTGAGGACCAAAACATCTAACCTTGTTTTGTAGGTAACCAAAAGAAGGATAAGAAGATAAATCTACCACTTCAGATTCCCCGAGAGTTCGATATTAAACCCTCGAGTCACCCCTCGTGGGGAAAACTGTCTTCCACTTACTATACACTCTGCACTTGGAGTCTCAACCTAATCCCGTTTACTTTTGCAGGTATCAAAGCCTTGCTCTTCGGTATCATCAGTATCCATGGACGATATCAAAGATGTCTCCATCAATTTGAGATCGGCCATGGATGCCGTAGTGGCTTGGTCATCCAAGGGATCACCATCACTTCGTGTCATACTTCTTTTAGGCGGTTAAGCCCAACAAGAGAGCCGAGGCTCTGATACCAATTGAAAGGATCGTATGACACCTAGAGGGGGGGGGGGTGAATATGTGCTACTTCAATTTTAGTACTTTTTCAAATTAGGCTTGACACAAAAGGTATATTCTCTAGATATGCAACTAAGGTGAATTTACCTATATGACAAGCAAGCAACTAAACAAGATACACGAAGTAAGGACTAAAAACAAGGATAGAAGTAACCGAAGTGAAAGCACGCGGAGACACGGATGTAATCCCGAGTTCCTCCTTTTTAGGGGAGTACGTCTCGTTGGAGAGGTGTGAGCTACCACGAAGGTCAAAACTCAACCGCCACAAAGGCGGACACACCTTCTTCTCCGATGAACCGCACCACAAAGGTTTGGTTCACCTTCCACTATCGGAATCTTTCAAGGCGGAATCCGGAGCCCTTACAACAACGATCCGGGGCACAACCCACAAGAGGATTGGGGGCTCCCGAACAGCAACAAATCTGTCACAAAGACAACAAGTAAGTACAATAAGAAGCTAGGTTTTCCTAATGGAAATCCTAGCCAAGGGGCCCTCAAGTGAATGAGGGGAAATGAAGAACGGCTTGGTGAAGATGTAGATCCGGGTCTTCTCCTTCAATCCTCCAAAGATCAACAAGTTTGGGTGGAGGGATTGGGAGATCTAGTGATTCTTGAGCTTGCAATAATGGAGACTTCAAGTTTGGGCGAGCTAGCTGGCTGGAGGTAGGTGGAGGGGTATTTATACCCTCCAGAAAAACTAGCCGTTTCTGTCCACTTGTGCCGGAGACTCCGGACTGGAAGTCCGGAGACTCCGGGCAAACCGGAGACTCCGGGGGGACTCCGGGGTCACTCCGGACCCTATACCGCAGCTGTCGTCGCTTGGTCACTTCGCTTCAAAACTTTGTCTGGGGGCGGAGACTCCAGACCGGAGGTGCGGAGACTCCGGGGTTACTCCGGGGTAACTCCGGACGCCTATACCGTAGCTGCTGTCGAGAGTGTCAAAGCCTGAGAGACCGGAGACTCCGGCCCCTGAGCCCCTAAGGACCGGAGACTCCGGACAGGGCAAGCAAATGCAGACTTCTTTTTCCTGTCAAGTGTTTCGATGCAACGTGCAAATAATTCTTTTGACTCCTGCACCACTTAACATCACTTAGATATATCCTAGTGTTGTTGCCTAACACACAAAAACTAGGGGATATAAAATATGCCCTTTCAGATTGTCTCTTCTCATCAGGTTCATAGCAGCTTCAAATTTCCTGGTATAAACAGCCACAGTGGAGGTCTGTTTTATCTCATGAAAGCTTCTGACATTATCACACACAGATGCTTCTGAAAATCTGTCACCCAAGTATCTGCAAAACCTGTGCCATGGTAAATTTGTAGTATTATACCCAGTACCTCTCCACCACTGTATTGCATCTCCTGTCAAGTAAGTTACAGCAACTTCAGTTCTGCTTTCCAGAGGTGTTCTAGCTGCTTCAAAATATAGCTCCACTGTTTGTATCCATGAATCAACATCAGAACCATCACACTCTGGTATGTTCATCTTTGCTGGTTTCACAGATGGGAGACCTCTTCTGCTATCACCATGCTGATCACCTTCTCGATCATTTTGTCGTTGGAAATTGCCCACATCAGTTTCTCTATGCTGCTGTGGAAGGTTGTCATTGTTGTGGCCAGTATCTCTGTCTTTGTGGTTATGTCCCTGATCATGGTGTCTATTATCATGTCTCCAATCTCTTTCTCTGTTTTGGTGACCATGATGAACATTATCTTGTCTTCTTGGAGGAGCCACAGGCAGTGTGCTACGAGCTCTCATGTCAGGGATTAGTGTTGTCACCTGACCATAGTTGGGATGCCTGTATGTGCTCTTTGGAGTGCCATCCAAGTTGAGCTAATTACCTTGCATATCCTGAAGAATTTGCTTGCCCGAAGCTTGTCCAGTCTCCTGTGTTTGCTTGACTGAAGTGGCAGAAGCAGCACCATTTGGTGTCTCTGGTGTTGTGCCAGCCTTCTCTACAAGTTGCTCCTCTACTTGAATTTCTGCAGTCTCTATTCCCTTTGCTGCAAAGAGTTTCTCAAAGTTCGACCGTATATTGTCAAAGCTTTTCTGGATACTGTCAAAATTCTTGTTAACATGGGTACGAAATTCCGAAAATTCCTGCTTATCCTCCTCTCTGTATTTCTGCAGACACTGGGCATCTAACTGCAGGGATTCCAACACCAGATCACCAGTATCTGTCGTACCCGTGGCTGCCATGACTACTTGCAGAGAGCAAGCACACCTCGCCGCTACTAATCTGGCTGAAAGGAGAGGGCTTTTCACAACAGGGTTGCTACCTGACCCTGTTCAGAAGACTCTACCGTCGCCAACACCGCCGCCAACGCCGCCGCGTCGCCGATGATGCACGGATCAGGGTGGGAAGGTGGGATTTTACGACCGAAGAGATGTTCTTCGTTAACCACTTGTCACGCTAGATCTACACCCGAATTGTGCCTCCGCCACCAAGCCGCCTCCGAGAAGACCAACACACCGCCGCCGGAATCCAGAACAATGGGGAGGGATTTCACGGGAGACCCCAGCCTCGCCGGGCTCTAGATCCAATTCGCCTCCGAGGAACAGATGGCTCTGATACCATTGACATGCCTAAACTACTGAATCAAGCAAATTACACTAATAGCATAGCGAAGCTCTCTCAATTACTCTGAATATCAACTGTTTATTACAGAGGAATTGGACAATTCAAGAGGAAAGCTTAAGAATTCGAGATACAAATCGCCTCACCACGAACAGTGGCGGCTGAGAAGGGATAAACCCTAATAGAAAGGTAAAAGATGCTCTCCTCGAGCTAGCCTCGGCATAGAAATAGCAAAAAGGAAGAAGAAAGCGACAGGCGATGGAGCAGTTGGCGCTGGAAGGGGACAGCTGCTTGCAGAGTCCGAGTAGCGACGTCGGAGTCGATCTGGGCCGTATATCTTCAGATGGACGGTTCATCTCGCTACTACACGTGAAGCGTTAAGTTGCAAGATAGACCGTCGATCTGGGAACATACGGTGCAGATTAGACTCGACAACGCTGCTAACTGAATTCTAACAGGCAGTTGACACTTAGTTGACACTTCTTCAGACTGTTATCACATACGGGTGTGACATGTGGTCTGGTTCCAGGTTCGCATCAGAGATGTTCGTGCTGGATCTATAGATTTGTTTTGAGACAATGTTGGATCTATAGATGGGTTCGGATTTTCTTGGGTCATCACAGTAGTGAAGACAACAGTTGTCGGTATCACACGATGAATAAACAAACCGACGATATGACAGCTGATGATCAAACGGAATGGTCCATATTTTTCCTGAGTTGGTGGTTCGAGTGGCACCTTAATTAACCACGCTAAACAATTGTTTTTCCGAGAGGTTGACCGTGCAGTACTTGAGTGGGGCAGGTAAACATTGACCACTGCTTTGCTACATGAAGCCAATTTTTAAATAAAAAATCAGAAACGGCATTTTTAAGTTTCAATTTTTTTTGAAAAAAATCGTACATGCAGAAGTTGATGTATTCTACCAGCGTGCCAAAATCGAAATCAAAAGACTCCGTATTTGGGCTGTGCAAAATTGACAAAGTTGTGGATATGAGAATATAGTGAATAGTGCAGAATTTGAAACCTAAACATTTGTTAGATTTTGTCATTTTGCGTGTAGGTTAAAACACAATGTATTTCATCTTTAGATTTTTCTGGGTAGAATGTATCATTGGGTACATCTAGATATTTTTTCAGGAATTTTTGAAACTTTAAAATCTCAATTTTTAATTTTGAAAAAAATCAAGACCCGTGTAGCTCAGGCTCCATTTGGGGTTTTCCGCGTGGGAACGCACATTGAAACTTATGAACCAGCATGAATTGTATCGCATACAATTTGTCACATTCCATCGAATACTAGCTGTATGTGGATAGTTTAGTGGGACTCAGTTCAAAATGCCCCCCTAAATTGTGAGGTTGGCATGTTAGTCTCCTAGATTTTAAGGTGTCATCCGTAAATTCCTTATTTGTCGTGCAAAATAAATACTCTGCTCCGAGTGGTTGCTAAACTGTAGTGGTTGCACTCTATGGAAGCAGGCTAGCTGATCATCATGTGTTTGAGCGTAGAATTTCCATTTGGATTTGGAATTCTGTAAGAGATTGACTGGGCTTGCAAAAATACGGGCCAAATTCATCGGATGACTTTCAGTCTTCAGACCGTGCTCGTCGGGTCACGCTTTTTCCAGACGGAGCAATTTATACCGCTCCTCCAAGCAACACAGGCGTAGTAGTAGTTGTACAACTTTCGGGTGGTACAATGAAGTGACGGTATAAGGGCTCCTTGGATTAAAACGAATCCTATAGGTATTGGACGGATTTCAATGCTTAAGAAATTTTTCTAAGTGCGCCGTTTGATTTAAAAGATTCGTTTCTTTGAGACTTTTTCTACAGGATTGCATTGCACTAAAATTTGAAGGAAACTTCCTATCCACTCAAATCTCATGTTACAGCTCCTTTACCTCAAAAAATCATGTAAGATTCAGCCAGACATTACAGTCTAATCATGTGTTTCTCATATTCCTACGTTTACATCTTGAGAATCGAACCAAAGGGATCCTAAAACCAATCGGCAAATACAAAGCGATTCACCGAGACGACTTGTTTCGCTGCTGCCACTTGCACAAACAGCAGCAGCCAGCAGCAAGAGAAATTCTCTGCCCGCTAAACACAGCACAATCGCAGACAGTTGCAACTGATACAACTGTCACATCCGGCTGATGGGGCCCAACTGGTCAACGCTTGGACCAACACCACGTAGGATAATAATCCTACCAAAAGTGCCCCTGCCCGCCGTGGCCCTTGCTCGTCAAGAGGCGGGCTGTTTCGGTAAACTCGTGCCTTCCCCTGCTGGCTTCTGGAAAGGTGGAAAGCGGAAACATTCCCGTGGAGCCTAGCGTGGGCCGGTGGCTGGCTGGCTGCCCGTGAGGGGCAGCTCGGAGACCTGGTCGTCGACAGGTCCCACGTACCAGCGTGTGTCAGTGTGTACATCCTCGACGCGTCGCTGCTCGAGGCTCGGCTCACTGCTCGTAAATTCGTATCAGATCGAATTCTTTCTGTTTTCTTTTTTGAGGGAATTCTTTCTGTTAAGCCGGAGACATGGAGTGGCCGGAAATCTCATCTGTGCACCTAGGACCCTTGTCGCTCCGTGTAATCCCTCGTAGATCTATTAGTAGACGTCAAAAAGCATTCTTTTTTTGAATTTAACGTCTAAAAGCATTCTAGTTTAGATGCTAGAAACATATAAAGAAAAAGGAGCAACGCAAATGCCAGCGATCTAATACAATTTCCCTGTTAACGAGCTGATATCACCCATAAGAACAGCCACACTGTGATAGAAAAGCGAATCAAAGATAGACATTTGGAAACGCCCCTATGCAACATTGAAAGTTCCCCAAAACAATGATCTCCACCGCCAAGAATAGAGGCACTGCCATGCGCCGATTTGAGCTTGCTGGTACGACTCTCGCACGCCGGAGGTCCGGTGCACCCCCGACATTCTCTCGTAGATTCAGCGGCCTGTGGGGAGCTCGCCGTCCATGCCGAGCTCTGTCGTGGCATCCATGGCGAGCTCCCCGGCCTTCACGAGAGTGGAGCAGGATGCGATGTCTGTCCTTACCTGAATTGTAGCAACGGTCGCATTACAGGAACAACAAAAGTGGTGGCCACACACAATGGGAGCTGGAGTGGTGGCCACATTGGCAGAGAGTAGCAACATCAGTCACATGTACACACACGAGTAACGATAGCCACGCGACGGAGAAGCATCGGTAGCGAGCGAGCAGGCAAGTGGAAACAACTCGCGAGAAGGGAAGCAACGGGCATAGGAAGGAATGGATGATGCATCAATAAGTGGAACATAAGATATTTGTTCCTTACCAACATTGCTCTTATGCCCTCTTGCTGGCGTTCTTTACCTTTATTTTCACTAAGACCAAATGAATGAAAACTGTTGATGCCACTTTTCGTCAAACTAATAACATCCCTTTTCATTTTGACGCCTCTGCATTTTCTTGCAAACTTTCCACTCCTCTTGCTATATTTTCTCATGTGTACCACATACCGTATTTTAGTTAGCTACGATCTTCGTCCTCTTGCACGGAGTTTTTCAAAAATTTCGACCTCTCAGTCTCTTTTTGTAAACTTTGCACCCTTGTATGTCTCTCGTCGTTTCCATGAACTCTACTTCGTAGCATTTCTCCCCCTACACTGAATGTTAGGCGATTATCTCTTCTATCACCGCTTATTCGGCCTCTAAGTTTGGTGAATCCGCAAATGCCAAAAACTCTGTGCATCTCATGAGTTTTGATGAATCGTTTATAGATTGATTATGGTATGACAGCCCTTGCATAGTCAATTTTTTCTGAGCTGTTTTGCTGAGGAAGAAAATCCAAGAACGATAAGATCGTGTTAGAAACATGTGTACCTGTAATAAGCAAGGCTAACCATAAAATAATATTCTACATAGTGAAGGACTTAAGTGTAAAAGAAATCAAAAACGTGAGAGGCGCCAGAAAAACATTCCAAGCACAAAAGAATTCTCCCATCTGTAAATAAATACTCCCTTCGTCCCAAAATAAGTGTCTCAAGTTTGTCCAAAAGTGAATGTATTTAGACAAACAATAAACACTTATTTTGGGACGGAGGGAGTATATAAACAATTCCGCTCCCTTCATGATTAGCGAACTCCTGTTATCCCGACCTCCCAAAAATAAACAAATTAACAATCCTAATTTAACTAGGGAACCCTCTAATCTCACGCTTTCATATAAAAGTCCACCATCTCCTCCCAGTCACCCACATTCCCTCTCCATCCATCGCCACAGATGCTCCGGGACACGCACCCGCGAGCCCGCTAAGCCCGCCCGCGCGCGCGAGATCCGCTTCCCCTCCGGCCGGCGACCCCGCGGAGGCCATGCCGGTGACGGACTACCAGGGGTCCTCCTCCTCCCCGTCGCCCTTCTCCTTCGGCTCGCTCCTCTCTCTCCGGCGCGACCACGCCGCCATGCCGTCGGGCGAGGAGGCCGACCTCGAGCTGTTCCAGCGCCACCTGGCGGCAAACCTCGGGGACCTGCTGCCCGGGGAGGGGGCCGACGGAGCGGCGGAGGAGATCCTCTCCGTCGCATGGATCCGCCGCCTCCTCGAGGCCTTCATCCTCTGCCAGGAGGAGTTCCGGGTGGTCGTGGCCCAGGCGCGCCGCCGCGGGGCGCTGCCGGCCGCTGCGGAGAAGCTGGTCGCCGAGTTCCACGAGAGAGCGGTCAAGGCGCTCGACGTCTGCAACGCGGCGCGCGACGGCGTCGACCAGGTGCGGCGCTTCGAGCGCCTGGCGGACATCGCCGCCTCGGTGCTGCTCGCGCCCGGGGAGATCCACGAGGGCCAGCTCCGCCGCGCCCGCAAGGCCATCTCCGACCTATCCGTCCTCCTCGTCGACGACACCACCGCGGCCGCGAGCGGCGGCGTCGCCTCCTTCCTCGCCTCCCACCGCAACCGCTCCTTCGGCCGCGCGCGCGCGTCTCCTTCCCGCGCCGCGGTCGTCGGCTCGTCCGCTTCCGCGTCCCATTTCCGGTCCCTCTCCTGGAGCGTCTCCCGGACATGGTCGGCGTCGCGGCAGCTGCAGGCCATCGGGGCCGGCCTGACCGCGCCGCGCGCGCACGAGGGAGGACTCGCGGCGCCGGTCTACGCCATGGGCTGCATACTCCACTTCGCCTCATGGGCGCTCGTCACGGCCGTCCCGTGCCCAGACCGGTCCAGCGCGCTCCTAGCGCACCACTGCCCGTGGCACCGGCGCGCGCCGCATTCCCCTGGGCGCCGCCTCTCCTTACCCTGCAAGAACGCTTAACCGAGGAGGGAAAGCGTAAGGACAGGCGCTCTTCCTGCGGCCTGCTCAAGGAAATCCATGTGCTTGAGAAATCCACGCAGAAGCTGGCCGATGCGATCGACGCTGCCCCCATTCCTCTCTTCGGGGACAGGGAGGTCGATGTACGGGAGGCAGCGGCAGAGCTTGCCGCCGTGTGCGCAGCCATGAGGGATGGGCTCGAGCCGCTGGAGAAGCAGGTGCGTGAGGTATTCCACCGCATCGTGCGCAGCCGTGTCGAGGGCCTCGATTCGTCCATGCACAATGCCGATTGATCCCATCAATTGAAGTCTCGCCTTCCACTGGGCAATGTGGTGGTCATAGGTAGCTTTTCTGTTCTTGGTTTGCTTGTTTCTGTTCTGAATCGTACTAAGTATAAATGTGTATCTTCGTGTAAAGGAGGGGGATTAGGAAGGGGCCATCATGATGTTAAGATGGCTGCTTGGTTCTCCCATGTTTTTTATGATGCGTTTTGGTATATATGTTGTCAAATTTTTGTTAGTTGTGTGTGTCCACGACTAATTTGTGATTCAGTTTATGACCCATAGCTCACTAAGGTCGCTTTGTTCTCTGTCATAGTTATGAAATGAAGAAAATTTCCGTCACATGTAATTTATCAAAAATTTGTTAGTTGTGTGTGTCCACGGCTAATTTGTGATTCAGTTTATGACCAATGGCTCACTAAGGTCGCTTTGATCTCTGTCATAGCTGTGAAATGAAGAAGATTTCCTTCACCTGTAATTTGTCAAAATTTTGTTGGCTGTGTGTGTCCACGGCTAATTTGTGATTCAGTTTATGACCCATGGCTCACTAAGGTCGCTTTGTCAGAGCATCTCCACCGGGGCCTCCAAGTGACCCCCAAAGGTCCATTGGGGGTCCGGACGGCCAAAAACGCCACCAGCGGCACCCCCCAAAGGCTCACCCCGAGCAAAAACATGTCCGACACCGCCGAAGAGGCCTCCATGTCGGACATGGGGGCGGACATGCGTCTGACAGGGGAGGCCCGCCCGTCATAGAGACAGCGCGGCGTGACCTGAATCATTCGCTCCCCACACCGTCCTTCTCTTTTTCTCTCGCCGGCGATTCGCACCATCGCCGCCACTCTCGTCGCCGCCTGCTTGATTCGCACCTCGGTCACCTAGCCGGAGCGGCAACGCAGACCCACGTGTCGCCGTCCCCGCCTGTCTGCGACCAGTCCAGCGCCGGCGTAGCTAGTTTCTAAGTCGGGTACGCCTCTTCTTTCCTCCACCCCGCCCGCAACCTGTTCGACCATTCGTCCGTAGGCTCATTTGGTTGATTGTTCATTTGTGGTTTTGTTCCATTGCTTTCTTTCGTCCAATAGGCCATGGATAGCGACGACGAGGTCATGTTTTTTGAAATGATGAAGGAGGATGCTGCCCTTGCGGCCGACATCGAGGAGAATGAGATGGTCATGGCCGCACTTCTACAGGCCGCGATCGAGGAAGACGCGGCGCCGAAGTTTGGAGGATCAGAGAAGGGGCGAAGGCCCAACAAGGAACGCAACAGAGCAACTGGGCACATGCTCTTGTACCAAGATTACTTTGCCGACAATCCGACGAACTTGCCTCATGAATTTCGTCGGCGCTTTAGGATGAGCAGGTCATTGTTCAGGACGATTGTGCATGGCATTCGGGAATACGACGACTACTTCGCGCTGAAGAGAGACTGCACCGGCCTCCTTGGGTTTTCATCACTTCAGAAATGCACGGCGGCCATACGGCGCCTTGCTTACGGGCTTCCCGCCGATGCGTTGAATGACTATCTCCGCATGTCTGAGTCCACCGCCGTCGAAGCCACCTACAGATTCTGTAAGGCAGTTGTGAAGGTGTTCGGAAAGCAATATCTGAGGACACCAAATGAGGCAGACACGGCTCGTCTCTTGGCACAAGGCGAAGCAAGAGGATTTCCAGGGATGATTGGAAGCATCGATTGCATGCATTGGAACTGGAAGAACTGTCTGTTTTCTTGGCAAGGGATGTACAAGTCAGGGCACCACGGAAAATGCAGTGTTATACTTGAGGCCGTGGCAGATTATGATCTTTGGATATGGCATGCATATTTCGGCACCGCCGGTGCCTCCAATGACATCAACGTGCTCTACAAATCCAATGTGTTCAAAAAACTTTGTGATGGCCTAACTCCACCTTGCAACTATGTGATCAATGGCCATGAATACGATAAGGGGTACTATCTTGCTGACGGCATCTATCCCACTTGGTCTACATTTGTGAAGACCATCCGCAACCCTCACGGCGAGGCATATTGTCATTTTGCAAAGAGGCAAGAGTCAGTTCGCAAAGATGTGGAGCGGGCTTTTGGTGTGCTCCAGGGCAGGTTTGCCGTTGTTCGCTACCCTTGTCTTTCATGGTCGCTAGATGAAATGTGTGAGATTATGAATGCTTGTGTTATCATGCACAACATGATCATTGAAGACGAGCGTGATACGAGGAAGCAACTGGTCGGCGAAGTGTTTGATTTCCAGGGGCCTATGGCCCATCCACATCCGGGCGTGCCGACGCAGTATGCAGAATTCCTTGCCATACATCGGGAAATTCGTGATGGAACAATGCATAAGCAGTTGCACGATGATCTCGTGCACCACCTGTGGACCATCAAAGCGACTCAGCCGGCGGCTGTTTGATAGGTCATGGTTTAAACTTGAATTCGTATTTAAACTTTGTATTTCGAATTTGAACTTGTGTTGTAATATTTATTACATCAATTCGTATTGAAATCCGCCCGCAAGGTGTTCGATGATTTGCTCGCGTTTGGGGGGCGGACGTTTGGGGTGCGCCGTTGTGGGCGCGGTCGAAAACATGGGCGGACACATGTCCGGCACCTCCCAATTGGGTCTCGATTGGGGGGTGCCGGACACGAATTTGGAAGCCCCCGGTGGAGATGCTCTCATAGCTGTGAAATGAAGAAGATTTCCTTCACCTGTAATTTGTCAAATTTTTGTTGGCTATGTGTGACCAATGTTTAATTTGTGATTCAGTTTATGTTCCATAGCTCGCTAATATCGCTTTGATCTCTGCCATGGGTTATGAAATGAAGAAAATTTCCCTCACATTTAATTTCGCCTACACATTGTAGTGTGGGATTGTCTGGTATGTGTTCCACTGTTCCGGACATTTCAGTGGATATGTGATTTTGTTGTTGCTATTGCAAAATACTGAATGTTGCTACTTTGCTGAAAATGGTGAAAGTCAGCGCAAGGAGGAAACATATATATGTGGCTTCAGTATTGACAATGTATTTTTGTGAGCCTACCAACATTGGACTCAATGTAGCTATTTTACAAATATTATCCCGCGGATTCTATAGTTTCACAAAGTACTGAATTTTGCTATTTTGCTGGAAAGGGTGGAATTCTGAACAAGAAGGAAGTGAATACCTCTAGGTTCAGTATTGGAACTGCATATTGTCTTTTTTTTCGCGCTAAAGTATAAGCTTTGGAACATTCCAAACATGCTGGCAGCCTTTACAGAGTTTGAGAACTAGGTTTGGGGTTTTGGTGGTGTGTTACACCACCTCAGGATCTGTTTATATACACGAACCACAAGGTTACATGATGTCTATTACAACTCGGAATCGTATCCGATTCTAACTCTAACACCGATTCTCAACACTCCCCCTCAATCTAAACTATTACATACAAGATTTAGATTGGATATGAATCGGTCTAGCATTTGCCGTGTGGCTGGTTTTGTAAACACGTCAGCCAACTGATCACTTGAAGACATAAACCGGACCTCAAGTGCACCTGTAGCGACACGCTCTCGAACGAAGTGGAAATCAATCTCAATGTACTTAGTCCGAGCATGAAAGACTGGATTTGCCGTCAGGTAAGTAGCCCCGAGATTATCACACCATAGAATGGGTGTACACTGTTGAGTCTCACCAAGTTCCTTGAGTAAAGAATCTACCCATATTGCTTCAGCAGCACCATTTGCCAAAGCCTTATATTCAGCTTCGGTACTTGACCTCGATACTGTGGGTTGCTTCTTCGAACTCCACGAGATTAAGTTTGGTCCAACAAACATAGCAAACCCACTTGTGGAACGCCTATCATCCATGTCACCTGCCCAGTCTGCATCTGTAAAAATACTGACTCCAACGGATGGAGACTTGCGAATATGCAAACCAGTCTGCAGTGTCCCCTTGACATACCGCAGAATGCGCTTGACTGACTCCCAATGAATATCAGTCGGCTGAGATAGAAACTGACACACCTTGTTCACCGCAAAGGAAATGTCTGGACGAGTAAGCGTCAAATACTGCAGGGCACCAACAACACTACGATACCGAAAGAATCATCAGCACCAAGCGGCGTACCTCCTTCACGGGTCAACTTCTCAGAGGCGTCAAGCGGTGTTGAGGTGGAATTACAATTCTCCATGTTGACTCGATGAAGAAGATCAAGCGCATACTTTCGTTGAGTCAACATCATACCCCCTGAATTGTAAGAGGCCTCCAATCCAAGGAAGTATTCCAACCTACCCAAATCCTTAATAGGAAAACTATCGGAGAGAGAACGCACTAGACGATCAACAACCTCTGGAGTGGAGCCAGCAATGACAATATCATCAACATACACCAACATGTATATGTGAACTCCGTCGCGAGAGAATATAAACAGGGACATATCGGCCTTGGACGAGACAAAACCAAGCTGATGAAGAAGCTGACTCAGACGATCATACCACGCACGGGGTGACTGCTTCAGACCATAGATAGACCGCTGAAGCTTGCATACATGAGAGGGGAAATGGGCATCCTCAAAACCTGGCGGTTGCTGCATATAGACATCTTCAGTCAAGAAACCATGAAGGAACGCATTACTGACATCAACCTGTCGGAGACTCCACCCGCGAGACACGGCAAGTGAGAGCACTAGGCGAACAGTAGCAGGCTTCACAACTGGGCTGAACGTGTCACCATAATCAATCCCATGTTGTTGAGTAAATCCACGTGCAACCAGCCGGGCTTTGTGTTTATCAATAGACCCATCAGGACGATGTTTGGTCTTGAAAATCCATTTACTACCAACAATGTTGACGCCAGGAGGACGAGGAACCAAGACCCAAGTGTTGGTCTGACAGAGAGCCGCAAACTCGTCAGCCATAGCCGCATGCCAGGCCAGTTCTTGTAGAGCTTCTCGATGAGAGTGTGGAGCAGCAAGGAATGCTCGACGTCGCGGGTCATATCGAACAGTACCATCTTTAAACTCCTTTTCCTTCTGTGTGTTACCCCGCAGCCTCGTGGTCATCTGATGTGCCGGAGCAGGTGAAAGGGCATGTGTTGCCCCTTGCGTGGTTTTGGTAATTAATGACAATCCTTATGGACTAATGTTTGCATTGAGATATACTTGTAGATCTTGTCCATAGGAAAAGATTGGAGTTCATGTGTTGGACTCTAGAAGATTTCATGATGACCAAGGTTCCATCCAAGGGTTTATATGAAGAATGGTCATGTGAAGCGTTGAGCTTATTGCAATCATGGCTTGGAAAAGAAGATTGAGTGAACTTCATGTTTATCTCCAAGCCATCATCTATATCAAGATAAGAAGATGAAGTGCAAGTGGACTCATGAAGACGGAGTTTAGCAAGGCTCTCCCATAATGGTGTATGGGGGAGTATTTGGAGAAGTCTTCATCAAGCATGTGCTAGCAAGCACAATCAAGAAAGGTGTTCCAACTTGAGAGAGTCAAGATCGTCATCATCTAGCTCAAGTGGAATGCGCAAGGCAAATGTATGATCTTGATAGGGTTTCTATTTTACCGGTCTCATGTTGTTAGTTTGGAGACCGGGTTATAGGATAGACGGCGTACTATCAAGAGGGGCTCTCAAGTGAGTAACTTGATCGCATCTTTATGGAGAGCTCAAACCTTTGCATATTTGGCATATCATCTTTCTTGGTTCTTATTTGGCTTTTATCCATGTGAGAATTTAGAGCTTGTGTTCATCTCCATACCAAGCTCAAGTTCATCAAAAACGGATTTCATTTGGATATCTTGTGGTGTTTTTGATGTTGGAGGTTTTACCGGTTCGTCTCTTGTAGAGAGGTCAAACTCTCCTCTTGTGTTATCCTTCTCACATGATGGACTATGATGTGTATATGCATGATCTTGTTGTGCTTGTGATTATCTTCGGAGCAAGCCCAAGATCATTGAAAACGGAGTCCGGATGGAAAACTTGTTGCGTTCTCGGTGTTGGAAATATTACCGGTCCTCCTCGAGATAAGGTCCACACCTCCCATGTGTGATATCTCCTCCATATTTTTGTAGGAAAGCTCTTGTCGCTACCTTTCCAACCTCGTTGGTTTCATCTCGTTTGGGGCTTCCTTGCAAAAGTTATTGCGTTTTTCGTTATCTGTTTCTGCAGTTTCTTCTTAGGCCGGTAGTACCGACCCAAGCCCGGTACTACCGGATGACCCCGTCTTTTTGGCCGTGCGGCACTACCGCAGGCAGTACCGGGTCACTAACGCATCTCCGGGAGGCTTTCTGTATTCGAGGATTTTTTAACCGGTAGTTGCCCCGGTAGTGGTGCGGTACTACCGGGGGTGCGGTACTACCGCGTGTCTTCGTCCGGTACTACCGCTGCGGGCGGTGAGCGAGGCCCGTTGACCTTCTTCAACGTCGACTGCTCCTGCCCCGGTCGGTAGTACCGGCTGAGGCCCGGTACTACCGCTGCGGCCCTGTTTCGCCTGCAACGGCCAGATTTTTTAGGGAACTATTTAAGGGGCTTTCTTCCCAACGGTTCCATAATTCTTTGAGCTCGTTTTTCCCCTCTCTCACCTCCATTGTTGACCTTTGGAAAAGCTTGCCTTCCTCTCTATCCCTCCATGATTCTTGCATATCTTTGAGGGAAATTGAGAGGAGATCTAGATCTACATATTCATCCAATCCATTCCTCCTCTAAGTGAAGGGAACCTAGTAGATCTTGATCTTGAAGTTCCATTTGTTATGTTCTTCGTAGTTCTTCCTCTCTTCTCCCCCCATAAGCATTAGTTGCTTGTGGTGGGATTTGAGAGTGAAGGATTTGAGCCTTGTGCTCTTGCCATTGCTTTGTTGCATCGGTTTGTGCTCTCCACGAGGATTCGTGGAAGTTGAAAGCTTGTGAACTTGTTACTCTTGGGTCCTTGGACCCTAGACGCCCGTGTGGTGGTTCAGACCCTTGTGTGGTCACTTGTAGCTGTTCGGGAGCCCCCAATCCCGTTGTGGGTTGTGCCCCGGATCGTTGTTGAAAGGCTCCGGATTTCCGCCTCGAAGGATTCCGATAGTGGAAGGTGAACCAAACCTTTGTGGTGCGGTTCATCGGAGAAGAAGGTGAAACCTTTGTGGTTGTTGAACCATTGTGTTGGTTCACACCTCTCCAACGAGATGTACTCTCTTAATAAGGAGGAACTCGGGAATACATCCTCGTCTCCGCGTGCCTCAGTTATTTATATACCCGAGCTTTGTACTTATGCACTTTACATTGTGATAGCCTTCGTGCTTGAAGTATTCTATTGCTATCACCTTGTTGCTTGTCTTGCTTAGCATAAGTTGTTGGTGCACATAGGTGAGCCTAGTTTATTTAGGTTGTTGGCTTGTTAATTTAAACACCTAGTTTTATTCCGCAATTATCAAGCCTAAACCGGAAAAAATTTAATCGCCTATTCACCCCCTCTAGGCGACATCCTTGTTCTTTCAGCAGGAACATGCGACGGAGCAGCCAAAGTTGTCGCGGCCGGCGACGAACCGGCAGCAGGCGACACGAGCTGATCCGCTGGCGGGGACGCTGGAGAGGCCACATCGGGGACCAACGCTGGTGAAGCCATGGCGGGAGAGGGCGACGGCCCATGCATGCACGTCTGCATGCGATCATCATGCACTGCATGCACGTCTGCATGCACTGGCAACGGCGATCATCATGCACGGCAGCAGCCTGCTGGTTGTCAACACACTGGACCTCAATCGGTGGCACCTGAAAAAATGAGACAGCACCTTGCAGCGACGGATTAGTGGAAAAATAAGATAAGTCGTATTTGCGCATAGGCTCACTCGTAACCGGTTCATCAGAAGGAAAAGTGATCGCGTCGGCAAGAGCGGACACGTCTACGGTCACACCAGGAGTAGAGAAAGGAAACACTGTTTCGTCAAAAACAACGTCACGTGATATGTAAATACGCCCCGTGGAACGATCCAAGCACTTGTACCCCTTATGCATCGAACTATAGCCTAGGAAAATACAAGCCTTAGAGCGGAAGTCAAGTTTATGAGAATTATACTTGCGCAGACTAGGGCAACATGCGCACCCAAAAATGCGAAGAAAGGAGTAATTTGGCTGGACACGGAGGAGACGGTAGAGAGGTGTTTCCTTATTGATAACAGGTGTAGGCATACGATTAGTAAGATAACACGCTGTCAGAAAAGCCTCATCCCAATAATGTAGAGGAAGAGAGGAATGTGCTAGAAGGGCAAGACCTGTTTCCACTAGATGCCTATGTTTACGCTCAGCAATACCGTTTTGCTGTGAAGTATGCGGGCACGACACACGATGGGACACGCCCCTACGCTGAAAATAGTGAGCCAATTTTTGGTATTCACCACCTCCATCGGACTGAACGGCTTTGATTTTAGCATTCAAGAGGCGCTCAACATGAGCCTGGAAGGTATAGAAAACCTGCTCCACATCAGACTTATGCTTGAGTAGATAGATCCAGCAAAAACAAGAGTAGTCATCCACAAAACTAACATAATACTTGTACCCCCCAGAAGAAGTACGAGCAGGGCCCCCAAACATCGGTGTGAACAAGCTCAAGAGGGACGGTAGTGACATGAGAGGAAGCAGTATAAGCTAATTGATGACTTTTAGCACGTTGACAGGCATCACACACTAAAGATAAATTGTCTAACGAAGAACACGAAAGCTCATGTGTTTTAACAATAGAGTGCACTACATTATTTGAGGGATGACCAAGACGCTGATGCCACTGTGTAGGCGTGACTTTTGCACTAGCGGATGCATGGAGAGGGGACGACGATGCCTTGCAGAACGGAACGGGGTAGAGTCCATCTTGACTCTTACCGTGTAGGATTACCCTCTTTGTGGCCTTGTCCTTGACACAGAAAAAAAGACGATGAAATTCAACAAATACGTCATTATCAGAAACTAGACGGTA
The DNA here is from genome assembly GCA_947311845.1 of Poa pratensis. NCBI lineage: Eukaryota > Viridiplantae > Streptophyta > Magnoliopsida > Poales > Poaceae > Poa > Poa pratensis. The sequence goes on from CAMZMU010000097.1 coordinate 40,833,328, forward strand.
GACGGAAAAGAGATTTTGACGAATATTTGGAACATGGAGAACATCTTGCAAGCGAAGTGATGAACCGGTTAAATTTGAATGGCCAATATGCGAAATAGACAAACCTGTTCCGTTGGCCACTTGCACCTGATCCTTTCCCGCGTACCGCTCGTGGACATGAAGTCGCTCTAGATCACTCTTGAAGTGATCAGTAGCCCCAGTGTCCATGATCCAAGGGTTATGATCGGTGGCGTTAGTGGAGGCTGAATTACCGGAGCGCTGGTACTCCTGGTTGTAGCGGTTGCGACAGTCCGTCGCCTCGTGCCCCCAATTGCCACAAATCTGGCAACGAGGCCTCCAGCGCCGTCCATTACCACCGTTGTTGCGGCCGCCCCCACCATCATTGCGGTTTGCACGGGGACGAGGAGGGTTCCCGTATGGAACGGGGCGCGACGCGACATTGGCCGAGGATGCCCATCCCTCGGCGTGGGCTTGCTGTGCCTGCAAAGCCTCGAACGACAGCACGCTCGCGTAGAACTCAGAGTAGGGCATCGACCTGTTGCCGACAGTGAGCGAGGCGGCGATGGAGTTGAACGCCGACCCGAGCCCGGTGATGATGTAGTCGACAGGTTCGTCGTCGTTGATGGGCGATCCAGCGGCAGCCATGGTGTCGGCGAGAGACTTCATCTTGTGCATGTATGCCGCCGCGGACAAGTCCTCCTTGCGCAGCAACTGAAGTTGGCGTCGGATATGGCGGACGTTGGCGCGGCTTGCCGCACCGAACATGGCGTGAACTGAGGTCCACGCATCCGCGGTGGTCTTGCAGCCGAGGAGCTGACATGCAATGTCTGGCTCCATGGAGCCGAGGAGCAGTCCTAGGACTTTCTGGTCCTGGATCCACCAGCGCTGAAACGCTGGGTTGGGAACGGATAGCGCCATGTCCCCCTCCCCCTGGGTGATTGTCTTGGCCGGCGGCGCCTCGGATCCGTCAAGGTAGCCATGGAGGCTGGCGCCGGAGAAGTTCGGGAGGAGGAGGCCCTTCCACAACATGAAGTTGCCATGATCCAGGCGAACGGAGATGGTGGGCGCAGGCGTCACTACCGTGGATGATGAAGCTGGCACGGCAGGGATCACGGCTCCAGCCGCTTCGGAGGACTGAAGGGCGGTGTTGTTCATTGTCGCGGCGGCGGCGGATGGTGCGCAGCTACGGCGCGGAAGGACTCTCGCGGAGGTGGGCAGAAGGACTCGCGCGGCGACGGCGCTGAAGAACTCGCACTGCAGCGTCGCGGAAGTACTCGCGAGGCGGCGGCGGAAAAGCTGAAACCGATCGATCTCCGATCGCTGGAGCTGGAGCAGCGGCCGGCGGAAATATGCTCTGATCGCTTGGCGGAAGGACTCGCTCAGCTTTCGATTGATTTCGGAAACAGCGGCCGGCGGATCGTACTCGCGAGTTGTAATAGACATCATGTAACCTTGTGGTTCGTGTATATAAACAGATCCTGAGGTGGTGCAGCACACCACCGAAACCCCAAACCTAGTTCTCAAACTTGGTATCAGAGTCAGAGGTCTAGAGTTCAAGTCCTGGCCAACGCAATATTAAAATAAATATCTGCGGACACCCTAATCCACGTCCTAGACTCGTGAAGAAAAAGTCCACAACCTCGACGTGAGGGGGAGTGTCAGAAATATAATATATTGCAGAACCTTGTCCATCAGTTCGGACTTTTGAGATAGTTGGCTAGTGCATCAATCTAATATACAGCCATGTGGCATCGTCCAGCTACTCATTAAGCTATAAATAAAGATCTTAAATTTTGTGTTTTTCAGAAAGTTTGACCTTGTTATTCCATTGCTAAGATAGGGGTCACTGCCTCACTGGCATGAAACAAAAGAGGAGCAAGCTTTAGAAAGCTTCTTGCTTGCTTGTCTCTCACCTATTGGCTAGAAGATGCACACGGGGAAGCAAGCATGAAGTGGGAGAAGCTTCTGCCCTGTAACTGTAATTAAGCTCGCTGCCATTGCGCCAGTTGATGAGCAGCACAAGTTGGCCCTGTGCCCACAAGTGGCAGCATAGCGTTGTTACCTGTAATATTCCTCACTGCCCTGCAGTTAGCTGTACCGATCTGATTGGGCTCTGGGTCCATGCTCAAACCGTCTGACGCGAGCCCTGTCTCTGTTGCTGCCGTGATAGCTAGGTTCCTCCGGCTGTCAAGCTGCTACCATCACGACATGGCATCACCAAGAGCGATATAGCATCACCAAGAGGAAGAAGAAGTCGTGGACGATGGCGACGACACCGCGGAGATGGGCCCCTCCTTCCTGCGGTGTACTGCACTGGAGGACGACGACGACCCCGTCCGGTCGCGGGGTTGTCTTCCGCCCCAGAATGCTGCGACCTGGGGGAAGCCTTCTTTTGCCGTGATTACTGCGACGGGACAGCTGCGAACCGTATGGGCTAGGTTCTCCTTAATAAGGAGAAGTCACCGCCGACGGCGACATGGCCGATCGACGGTGACAGCAGTGGAGATGGACCTCCCTCCTTCCGCCCGAGAGGTCTGGACGACCCAGTCTGGTCTGCTGGCAAGATCTCCTTCTTCGCCTCGACTTTTCTGCTGCTTGTAATGCAACAACAACCTGGGACGTGAGGAAGTAGGAGTCGTCAACTTTCAACAGTCACCGCATTCTTCTTCTACACGTTCTCGACATGCGGCCTACACGGCAAACATGTCCTGCACGTCGGAAACAGTCTCTGTATGTATGTGCAACCACAAGCTAATGACAGCGAATCACCTAAGCACACGCATGCGCATTCAGTACCTTTTTCTTGGATTTATGGTCTAAGAAAAGTGTAGGATCGAAAAAAAATCTTGAATTTCTTATCTAAACATCGGACCTTCAGAACGTGGCCACGAGACATGACTTCGACCATTACTCACATTTTTATTTTAAAAAGGAACATGACAAACAGAGAATGATGGCATTTTCTCGCAAGAAATAAATATCTCCATTCCACCAATCTCAACAAATGTGTTTGTACACCCAAAGTCAAAGTCATACAAGTTTGACTGCACATTTCTCAGACATCAAGGAATTCATGATACCTGAATGACATTACACGACAAGAATCAGATACTTGATCTGTAACATGGTTAAAAACCAAAACACATATCTTTTTGCTTATTTTGACCCTGTTGAGGCCTCCTAAACTGGCAGCGTTAAAATACACCAGATGGAATTGGATTATGAGACGAGGTGAACATCTACATGGCTATAAATCGAAATGAACAAATCGACTATTTATACAAATCAAACCTAACAAAGCTGGCAAAATGCTACAGCTAGGGAACTTTACAGTGCTACCCATCTGGTAACGAATCACGAATAGACCTTTATGAAGAGCAGGAGTAAACCTTCCTTTCTTGGTCAGTCAGTAGTGCAGCAGTACCAGTTTTGCTTGATGCCCGTCCCAGATAAGAGCATTATCATCGGAATAGTTCAGGAAAGGACCACATGATGAACTTGGCGTAGATGTCAGTCTCCAAGAACTCTATGTGGGCTGCTCTGCCAATCATGGTATTGAGGTTCCGTCCTTGGGCAGATTGGTCAAATTAACATCGCACCTCATGAATATCCGGGTTTCAGACGATGGCGCACGGATCTGATCCAAGCAATTATTGAGCATTTCCGTGAAGACCTGACCTTTCCTTGAATTATCAGATGATGCAGCTGGGCAGAGCTCGATCCTTGCTGAATGATATGGTACATACCCATCCTGGTAGATAAAGAAAATTCAGCATGACTTTGTGAGTGACATGGAAAGGACCATAGAGGCTGAAAGGTTTACAGCATCGAGCTAATACTTCAGATCCACAAGAAAGTGAAGTCGTTAGGAAGGAGAAAGGGACTAACCTGCGGTGATGATAACAATATGATGTTTTTGAAGTTTTCCAGTGTCTTCGACTGAAGAAAGAAAACAAAAAAATAGCTCATGGTTAAATCTTGTTTGAAAAGTGTATCTGCTGGCAACAGGTTGGATTGACAAAGCTACTCCACATCCCAGAATGAAGCAGGGTCATATTGTACCTTGCAAAGCCTATAAAAAAAGGTATTCTGGGGGTCTTGATCGTCACTGAAAGTAAGCTGATGGATGCATTGTGTTCCCTTGAGCTTTTTCAGAAGCCACAGACCAGAATTGAACAAAGAATTTGAACTGTACCAGTAACCTAAGTGAGGCCCTGATATCGACATGTATGTGTAGAGGTTCTTCAAGTATGGCTGTAATGCAGGATCTATTCAAATGTAAAAATGTAGTCAGTCTCCTAAATATTGACTTGCTTCACGGGAATTTGGCAAGAAAGCTGGAAAATACCTGCTAAGGCACTTCTGATGATAACGTTTCCAATGGAATGGCCAACAAAACTAAGCTTCAATTCTTTGCAGCCTCCGTACCTTGCAAGCTTATCCACTTTCTTTTTTAGGAATGCAACAGCCTCCCCAGCAAGCCTGTTACCCATATCTTTAAAATCTCCAGAAGTTTTATCTTCATTAGCCTCAGACATTAGGCATTCAGCCCCAGGATCCAATAGAAGCCATTGATTTCTAACAAGACGTAAATCCAAATGATGTCCCTGCTTTTTGAAAATACAATTAATTACACCAATTACACTATAACTGTAGGGAGTTAAACCAGATGAACAGGACTTGCCTGAAATCCATGCACAAAGATGACGGCTCGCAATACACGGCCACCTTTTTTACCACTGGTATTTTTCAGCCCGAAGACTCCCCTTGTAGCTTAGGTAGTACAATAGTATCCTTTTGTTCTGAAGAATTTATGGCCAAATCCTTGCTCGAACCATGTTGTGGAACAACCATGAGATGTTGTTCTATAAGAACAACAGGGACACGTGAAGGATCAGCATATATATGCATATCTTGAACAGACCTTGTGTTGATCTGCAGGAATTCTCAAATCATCAACCATTTTCAATATATATATAGTTCACATACTATTCCAAAAAACAGCATTACCTTCATTTGTGCTATGCTTTTCCTATGTAGTTCAGCCCGTGAAGAAGAATTTTGTACAGGCTGCACATAAGTGTAAGCTAGTAAATAGAGATTAAAAGAATGATAAACATACAATTTATGGATGGGTGATAATTACATCTTCATGAAACTTCCTTGACCCAGAAACTCTCAGAAGGGACTGGCGATGAGATGAGTCATCACTCATACTCCGCAAATAGCGGTGTGGAATCTCAATTTTTGAGTAATTAGTCCATATTGACCATTCTGCTTTCCTGTCAATAGCCCAAATATCACGCAAGTAATCCAGTATCTTGGTTTTATTTACCCTGCAGCGAAAGAAGGAAATTGTTCAACAAATGATAACTTAAAGAACAGGTATGATCGAGAAACCATCATGGCCGTGGAATGCACACCTTTGGGGACTGTGCAATAACAAGTGAAACTGAGAGATCAGTTAACTTTACCTATGAAATTTCAAGAATGCGTTCCATAAAAGTGAAAGTTGGCTGCTCACAGTTAGAAACAATTCTAACAACTCTTCACTGGAAAGAGCGTATAGCATACCATCGCTAGTGCCATCAACAACGTCATTGGGTCTCTGCATAATTGCATAAATATTTTCAATGAGCAAGTTCCACATCAACGACACATTCATAAGTCGCAACAAAAAGGATGATTAAACATACCTCTAGAAAGTCATGTAAAATGCCAGCCAAGTGCCCGACACCCTTGGTAGTTACAGGGAACACTTTACCAGAATCAGGCTGGACTGATTTTGAAGGCTGAAGTGACTCATACTTACCAAGGTTTAAGTCAGCATCATCTAAATCTTCAATCGTTTTACCAACAGCATTACATTTTCTTCAGCTCATCAAGTAATATTTCCCTCGAAGCCAACAATGCCTTTACAATTTGATGTGATGCTGGGCTTAAACCTTGGTCTGGTATCTACATATTAAAATGGTATGTTTACTTGTATGTTCGACAAAAGGATAAAGAACTATAATAATAACAACAAATAAAATACACCATCCTTTAGGTTGCCAGGGCCAAATAACTGGCAAGCTCATACTAGCTATCCAAGTAAAGAAAGGTGATAACAATTACATGATCTTTGATGCAGCATCAAATGTAGCCAATCCACTATACAGTTTCCGGGTGATGAACCTCTAGCATTGTGCAGGATTATAGAATAAATTTCCATCATTTGTGGAGTTAAATTTCAAGTGGTAGATAAGGAATAGATATCGAAAGTATGGATCTCTCAGGTATACCAGGCTAGTTACCAAGCTCTATAGTTCTGTAACATAAGTCAAAAGTTGTTCAGAGCATCTAGTTACAGCCTTGTACAAGTTGCACATGAGCACCATTTTCAAAGAACATTAAAGCTAAAGCTTCACAAACCTGTGTACCTTCAATGATAATTTACTTGCACCAGCTTTCAGGTACACTATATGTAATGTCAGATCAACAAGCACCGCGTGGAATGCATCAAAGTGAACTGGACAATATGAGTGTAAACCCAGGAGTGCTCTACGAGGGATCCTAAATTCATGCATAGCAGCTGAAGATGTGACACTAGAAGCTTGAATATCAGACCTAGAACAGAAGAAGCAATAGCACCATCAGTCCTGTCAACTGGAATTTATGCACATGCATTGAAAAGTTGCATAATCTTGGAAGAAAGAATACATATAGGATTAGAATTACACTCACCCATTCTCAGTGTTGGGGCATATATTAGCTCATACTTCAATATCACTGCAGAAGCTGCTGGACCCTTAAATAAAGTAAAAAAAACAAACACTCTAATAAGGCTGCGATAAGTTTATTCAAAAGGGGAAAAAGAAATATTCAAATTACAACCTCTACTTCAGTGTTGTGTATGTTGAAAGACACCATGACCGATAGATAGATGTCCTGTCGAGCATACTTGATTCTAAATGGCTGCGTGTAGAAGCTATTATCAGCGTCATCTATTCTCCAAATGCCTAACGCATCATCCGCACCGACATCAGGAGCTGCACAATCCACCTAGCACGTCATTATCTATTAGCTAATGACTGACAACTATTCAAATGAAATAGTGTTTCATGCAACACCAGCCAAAAATCCCTTGGAAGTTGGAATACTTCTTTAGATTAAAAGGAACATAATACTCATGAACTTATGTTATTTAGGTGAGTGGGGACAGATAGTTGGTACACCATTATCACCTATGTTGAACAGATAATACATTAGACCAATACCAATAACATTCTCGTAAAACTTCTCAGCTGTCGGTCACTGACTTATCACGGAGAAAGGTGGATTTTCCAAACTAGCATCATATGATCACTTAGTTCATCTACTTCTTCCGTCCCTATTAGTCGTCGCCTTTCATAATTTAACTTTGACCATCAAATAGATCAATAGCATATTAGCCATGTGCCATAAAAATTATACCACCAGATGTTTGACTACGAATTCAATGGTGTAATTTCGGTGGCACAAAAACTAGTTTCATTGGTTAAACTTATGGTCAAACTTCAACCACGAAATGTGCGGAATCCACCTAAAAGTGGCACAGACTGAGTATAAGACATACAAGCATCTCCATAAAATCAACATATATATTCCATAGGGTGCATGGCAAATATAGAAACAGGGAGCATTAGTGCATGACATTGACATGCTTGTACAATCCATATCCAGCTACACAAGATGCCCCTTGGTGTTATCTAAGGAGGTGTACCAAATTGCAACAAGGTAGAGTTTTAAACCATAATGAATAGTCCAATTGGCATAGGCATAATTTTCTGTACTAAAAGACAGTAACACGGTTCTTATCAACTAGTACCTACAACAATGAAACAGTTGGGTGAAATTTAGCCCCAGAAATCTCATACATTTCAAAGATACCGACTTAAACATGTGGTCCTCCACGCAAGCATCTTGAGCAGACGATCAAATATTTCTATCCTACGTCAGAAGAGATGGACGCACCTTCGTATTGGACCACCCTAGCGGGTGAAGCTGGTGCCTTGCCACCACTTGCACCCTCCTCCCACATTGCACTAATCTTCATCTGGTACCATCTGCACATAATCAAACACTCGTTTCAAAACAAAAAAAACAACACACGGCCTAGTAAAAATCAACAACGAGAGGTTCGGAGATTAAGAAATGTGAAAACAAAATTATCATAAGCAAATTTTGCAGTCATGCGGAAAAAACTATGGGCAAAACCAAAGTCCTCGTGAGTGACAAAATGCGTACGGTCAAAATCAGAATTCATCCGCGGGTGGGGAAAAAAGGTCAGGTTCAACCATCTAAAAGAAAAAGATAGCAATTGAGTACTTAAATTAACAAGAAATGCTCGAACCAACCCAAAAATTCAGCTAATGATACACAGAATTAGGCGAAATGTAATTTTACCTCACTTTTTACTCTCCTTTTTACACGTCACTAAAAAACTTGGGGTCTCTCTAGGGCTCAGTCGACTGAGAATTAGCTTAATTCTCAGTCGAGTGACGTCAGCAATCACGGTTGCAAGTTGCAAGTCAAGTTGCAACTCAGGATTAGCACGAATCATGAAGCAAATCAAATGGTCCAGAGCAGTTGTAAGTCCACTTGCAACTCGCATGACGTCATCAAATCCCAGTTGCAAGTTGACTTGCAACTGACGCACGAATCTCAACGCACGATCAAATGGTTAGGGAGTTGACCGCTGAGAATTAGCAAAACCGAAAAACTTGTAACTTTTTAAACTCAACCCACTTGCAACTTTACAGTCAAAAAAAGAAACTCAACCCGAGAAAACACGCACGAGAAAAGAAAACGGAAAAAAGACCAAAAGCGAACATCTCCACGAGATGCCTCCGTACCCTTGCTGGAACAGATCGAGGTTGTGGAAGCGGTGGATGTAGACGGCGACCTCGTGCACCGTCTCCATGACTTCCGGCGGGCGGAAGCAGATCGCCCCCTTCTCCCTCGGCCCCGCGGCGGCGTTGTGCACGCGCCCGGACGCCGGCGAGACCCTCCTGGCCGCTCCGCGCGGGCTGCCCTGGTCGACGGCGCCGCCGACGAGGCACTTCATGCGGCCGTACATGGCCGCGCCGCACGCCCCGATCCGCGCATCACTCCCTCGATCCCGGGCTAGCGAGCTCAGGCCCCCCTGCCCGCGAGAATATCGAGGTAGGGGAGCACGACGAGGGAGAGTTGCGCGGCGGCCGGCGCAGGAGGCCAGACGCGGTAGTGGGCGGAGGAGGCGGCAGCGGAGTGGGGCCCACTCGTCAGCGGGCTTCGGTAGTTCGCAGATCGGTAGGAGGAAGGAATGATGGGTAGCTAGTTAATGGCGGCGGCGCGAGTGAGGCACGTGGGCCTGGGCGGCGGCGGGGGAGCTGGCTGCTGGGTCCCGGTCGCCGGAGATCGGTGGTGTAGGTGGAGGCGGAGTGGGAGGAGAAGGCGGCGGTGGGAGCTGGTGGGAAAGAAAGAGAGAGGAAGAAAGGTGGAGGGGACTTCTTAATGGCCTGCTCGTGTGACTGACATGTGGGGCCGAGTTGGTAGTGAGCGTGGCAAGACTGGACCGGTTTAGGCTATGTTTGTTTCTAGAGTTTTTTTGGGATTGGTGAGGATAATCCTCTAGTGTATTGGGTGAAACCCCATACTTCACCCAATCCGCTAGGGGATTGGTGGGATAATCCACTAGGTAGGGGTAGTGTATTGAATCCCCTAGGGGATTGAGAAAAATGAACTAGAGTTTGAAGATTTGTGAGGAAAGGTGGGGATAAAACCTGTCCAATATTCTAGAAACAAACGATATTTTGATATATGTGGGGATTTAAGGGTTTGACCGGGATAATCCCACCAATCTCTCAAAAAACTCTAGAAACAAACATAGACTTAAGGGGAACAGTAGCATAGCCTACACGTGGAGTCGGATGAGTGGTGGAGATTTTATGGTTGTAACTGTATCGGTACAGGTGCAGGTAAGTCAAGTGGGTTAGGGCGGCGGGTCCCACATGGGAGTGAGAGTGACACTACTGCGTGATCACGAAAGCATATTCATTGTTTCAGCCCAATCCTTCGTTTTACCGGTGGCATTGGCCAATGCATAAATGTACCTTTAGTCTAAGCAATGCCTCTTTGCTATATTCCTTGGAATGCAGGGATTAGTAAGTACATGTAATCTAGACCTTTTAGTGCTCCTCAAGACAAATTAATATAAAGAATGTCATTGAGGATAAAACTATAGAATGGAAAAATATCTTTGTGTGTTTAATGTACAGAAGGTTTCTGAAAATCCAAAATATAAGAAAATGGAGATTTTGGGGATTATCTCAAACTGTGATTGATACCAACCCTGAACGGATGGTTATAACTACAATACCAAAGCATTATAGTCCTGATAATAGGTTCGATGGTTTGTTAATGTGTTTGAATACTTCAATAAAAAAATTGTAGGATGTAGAAAATTTATTGATAAGTTGTTGTATTCAAAATGTGCTCATGTATTATGTCTCGATCTAGTATATGTATGTAACTACGGGTTTAGATGGTTATTTTGTCAAGCTGACCACAGGGCAACAAATTCTAGCGGCCACTGTTAGGGATAGAAACAAAATTATTCATTCTATTATTTTTGGCCTAGTTGACAAGGAAGACACTACTATCTGGTGATGGTTTCTCTAACAACTAACATGTGCTACTTGTGGGGAGTATCAGCAATTTGTACTACACCATCATCTCAGATAGGCAGAAGATATAGCTTGTAAATTTAATCATTTTGCCTGATTTTCAGCATAGCTCGGGCACGCCGCAGGCGCAATGAGCCAGGCCCACGGAGTGCCCTCGTGGAGTGAAGTGTCGATAATAAAGAGTACGAACATGAAGTATCAATATTTACTCAATAAGCACACAAGCATTCTTACACAGCAACCTTTCTCATATAATTTCACTTGAAACAGGTGATGAAACAATTACATGTTAAGGTATATCAAGAAAAGCCTAATTGAGTAATAGCAAACTATGTTCTTGGTCAGAGAACAATTAAAATCTCAAACTTATCTTTCAAGAGGAAGCTAGCAGCATTTACTTTCGAGTACCGAGTACGATTAATATTTAGCATGCTTTTAAGGAATTTTACCATATTTTCCCGAACGTTTTGCATATTCTTAGGGATTTTTACCTATTTATTTTTGAATATTTAGCACACTTTTAGGGAATTTTACATTTTCCTAAATATTTATCTCATTCTTACATTCTTTAAATATGGGTTGCTTAGTGCCATTAACCAAAAAAAATCCAATTGCCCACAAAGATACCACCTTAGACATATATATGTGCAAATTATCAAACAACTGGTTTTAGATGAGAAGAACTAAAAAAATGCATTCATGGTAATTCCTATTCTTGCACTAAAAATGGATTTGCCATAGCAATGCAAAACATGGAAGAGGAATGTGAAGAAGCATAAAAATGGCTTAGTAACATTCCAGTAGCATGTTGGGCTAGACATGCCATGGACTACGATTGCGAAACTGACCTATTTGTGAACAACCCGAGTCAGGTGCAAAAAGATGATCCGAGACATTAGAGAAAAAGTTGCTAAGGCAATGTTTTATGGAATTATAACTAAGCCGGTGGTCAAGTTTGAAGTAAGAGAATTGGTGCAACAAATGCTATGTAGGACATCAGATACACTTACCCTGAGAAAGTATAATTCTTAAAGAAGTATTATAGACCTTACAAATAATGTTGAGAAAAATATGTTGTCCAGAAACATTACATGTGGCTGCAAAAAATGAGATCCACTTCTTCTCAAAGGCCACTATCAGGAACTGCTTCATCTGGTTCTGGCCCTACAACTGCTGCCAGAGCTGCCTCGGCTAATTTTGCACCAAGGATTGCTACAAGAGGAGGGGGAGGCCAACACCCAAGATAATGGATTGCCTAACTACAAGTGGCATAAATGATCTACACGTTGAAGGTGATGATAAGGTCAACTCAATTACTTGGATATGGAGTTACTGAAAATGTTGGGATAACATTTAGTGAACTGAAGTATGTGCTGGGAGAAATTGTAGTGAACTATGTGTTTGTGTTTGCACTTGTAATGTGAACTATGTGTTATCTAATGCACTTTCGATCTGAACCATCTGTTTTGTAAGGCACTTGTTATGTGAACCATTTGTGATATGAAATGTCGTTCGTTTGTTTGCGTTTAGCTTAAGTATGTTTCACTGAAATTACGTTCCCTAATAGATTGCTGATATGTTAGCCACAAGATAGGTGGTTAATTTCAAGAAAACCTGAAGATAGTTTAGGCCACGGTTCATTAAAATTGAGTACACTTGTATATCAATTGTTGGTACTTTAGCCACAAACTAGTGACCTTTTCCAATAAAACTTATAGATAGTTCATGTCACATGTTCAATAAATTCAGTCATTAGCCTCTCCTACCAAATATCGTTCATGTCACAAATAATATGATAATATGGTACAAAAAATACATAAGCAACTTCAAGTATTAAAGATCACAACAAACTGATCTATATGATAAGACAATATAAGTACTAAAATTAGTACAACATTAATTATTCATCTATAATTTCCTCAATCTTCTGAAGCTTGTCGTAGTTCACCTCTCCAGCCTTCAACATATTCCATCTCCTCTTTCACTCGATCCCTCCGCCTTATGCATCAATAATTTGTGAATACCCAGAAGATTGTGCGAAATGTCTCCTATCTGGCTCTCATTGATTGTGTTGTTCATTTCTAGCCATGAATACATATCCAACTCCTTCTCTATTGAAAGCTTGTAGTATTTTCAGCCGCATCACAACATTCCTTAAGCCTCTTAGTTATTTCAAATTCATACAACTCTCATTTCTTAAGATGGCTATACCTCCCTGGATCATTCCACTCCTCTGTTAAAAAAACATACCGACCCTTTCTAGAAATACGAACATAATTAAGTATGAAAAAAATCAGGTTAGTACTCATTAGAATTATTTTTCTATGATAGAATATCAAGACTACCAACACTTATAACAATGCAGAAAATTCAACTGTAAAAAAATAGCGCAATGCAACTAATTTAATACAAACGACCCGCAAACATAGCTTTAAAATAAATTCACAAATAGTTAAATTCTTCCCTACACTAATAATCGACATTATGTCACAAATGTTAACCGAGTAGAGCTAATTCTTTGAAAACATACCAACAACATAAAAAAAAACATTGTAGATATTTATATTACAAATTATATGCCAAAGTTAATCAATACTAGATTTGAACATCCAAAGAACCGTGTCCTTGTGTTAGTGCCATTGAAAGAAACATATTTCCTAAGTTTTTTCCACTGGCCACACGGTTCCTTGCTCTTGAACTCAACATTCTCCATACCATCTCAATCCTGGTTGTAGAGGTCCCGGGCAGCTAAAAAGGAACCCAAGCTAAGAAATCGCATGAATGCATGCTCAACTGACAATTTTGAACTCAAAACAATGTTTTCCCGATTTTTTTTAACCCTAGCCGAGGTAAAAAAAGAAACACACATCACGATAGGATGACTCAACTTAGAGAGGAGGTTATCACAGCTGGCTGGCGTCGTTCTAGGACGACATGGTGAATGCAGCGGTGGTAGCTAGGTGGTAGAGCGACGACATGGAAAATCGGTAGCTAGGTGTCGGAGCGACAACGACGGCCGGAAGGGACGAAGAGAGAAAAAGATAGATAGAGAGAGAGAGCAAGTGAGTGCACAAGTAAGGCAACAATTCACTTTGACATAGACGACGATCGTGTCGTTACATCTGTTAACGTCTATCTGCCCACGATGGTTCTCTTCTTACCATGTAGGCCTGGCATTGGGGGTTGACCCGTTAGGAACCTGCATAGAGAACTTAAGATCGACCATAGATGCTTTATGTGACAAATTACCTCAATGCCGATGGGTATTTGTCAGTTCCTGTCGTGGTTTTCTAGACTTTGGTTGCAATGTGTGGTAGTTTATTGCAATTTTCTCGGGAGAAGGGAGTTTGCTCATACTTTAGCTAGCACAATTAGTTAAGAGGTATATGCATTTTCACTGTTTGAGGAAATTGCCTTGCCCTCTACACCGATGTGATCGATAAAATAATTAGGCAAAAATTGAGTGTGGAGATTTTATTTTTGGAAAGTCATTTTGCCTGCCGAGTTCCCAGTGATTCTTTTATTTTTTAAAAAAAAATCCATTGTTCAAGATTTTTTCTGATATTCCGATTTATCGCTTATCGGTGTCTGACCGATAAGATAAATCGGCCGATAAATCTTCCGACATGCCGATAAACCGGCCGATATATACCTTATCTTGGGTCGATCGATAAGTTGCCGATAAGCGATATCCCTAACATTGAAAAAAATCAAAAACTATTTTTAGAACCTTTAAAAATCTGAAAAAAATGTGTGTAGTCAATGATTCATCCTACAAGAATGCAAAATTATATGTATTATGGGCTACACAAAAATGACAAAGTACACACTTAGATCAAGATATAAAGTATTCGAAACTGAATTTTTTTATGCATGTGGCATACATTATTGACAACACGGAGGATATTTTACTGATTTGTAGAAATCTGAAAATAATTTTTTTGATTTGTTTTAACTGGAGCAAGAAATCTCCACTCTTGTATTATAACGGGAGACACTACATCGGACGGACCTGTGCACGAGGCGACACAAATGGATAAAAACGGACACATTTGTTGTCCAAAATAAATCGCTTAGTTGGCAACGGATTTTCCGTCTGGAAGCGGGTAGTGAAAGCCGCTTCTAGAGATAGCCGCCGCAAGCTGACACTGACGCCGCAAATCTTGGTCCGACAAACAACTCGGGATAGACACAAGGAGGCAAATCAGATTTCACCGGTACCTGTCTGTCACCTGAAACTCGGCACAATTCCACCATCCACATCAAGTCTCGGAGTTCCACGACAAAGGGAAGAAGAAACCAAGAAAAGTTCGGGACATCTTCAGCAATTCATGCAAGATCCTCGCTGAGCTGAGCCGAGGTCCTCGAGAAAGGCAAGATCCAGGCCAGGAATGCATGCACGCGGGGAAAGGAGCACTCGAGACTCGAGTCGACAGCCGGGAGGGAGGAGATGCTGCCAGATCCACAAGGCAAGAAAGAAGGTGAGGGCCGAGGCAAGCAGGCATGATGAGAGCCGTCTTGTTATAGGTTGGTGCGTGTCGGCTCTGGCATGGCATCGCATCTGATCTGCCACATGCGGCACATGAGCGACAGCATGGTCCATGCCACAAACGGAATCCATCGATGTAAAACCCTGGACGGTGCCGTTTCTGGTGTGGGAACATCTGTTCTCCGACAGTGCATCATTTGTTCCTATGACCAAGTGCAAACCACACATGTGACGATAATCGTAGTATATCGCTTGATCCACACCATCCTAGCCTACACTGGTCAAAATTTCAAAACACGATGGTCGATGCATGCCCGTCTTTCCAGAACTCCCGAACAAGAAGCAGTCTGGGCTAGGCACGCGAAAGCTACAGTTCGATCGGTTGAGGCTGTGGACCGCTAATTAAAGGTTGTTTCATCAAGATAGTATGAACAAGCCTAGCGTTTTAGATCTTGTTTTGGACTTGCATAATTGTCCTGCATGTGGATATGCGATTGCTAGGTTGCCCTTGGTTTGGTGTTGGGTCAGGAGTTTTACCCTCAGGCGACGGTGGAAGTGTGTTTGGTTACCTAGCTACAACGTTTTTGGCTTTTGCATCCGTGGTTCGCGGGGTCTGGCCTTAGAAAAACGAGGCATGAGGCACGTTGTGTAACTCATGGTTACCAACAAAACGCTAGCGAATCCAGTTTATGGGAGTCTAGCTAATAACAAAAGGCAATTTCTCACGACATTAAAGTTGTCCTAACTACTAGCAAATGGAAGTTAAGTTATTTTTAACGCATACTGTTTGACTTTGATGGGAAAATTGATAGCGGTAAGGAGAACGGATTTGACGGTCACTTCTTCTTCTTCTTGGTGGCTCTAATTTCCCACATAGCATTAGCCCACTCTTTCCTCAAGTTCTTCCAAACTTCTTGATCATGAGTTTCGACACCATGGCACAAGTCTGGCCATCTGGTGTCACATCTTCCTCGTCAAGAAAATACTCATCCGTACCCCTACCCTAAGATCCAGCTATGAAGAATGCAACATGCAAGAATAAGCTTGACTTGGGTGTAGAAAGGGTGGAATGACTTCTGCTCGAGGATCTTAAATCTGCTCTTCAAAGCAGCAAAATCCCTCTCCACCGTAACGTTAAGCCTACAGTTTCTCGGACTGAACAATTCATGGAATTCCTAGGACGCGGGGGGGGGGGGGGGGGGGGGGGGGGGGGTGGGGTGGGTCGAGCAGTCGCCCGCTGCAGGAAGACGACTAAGGCACGCAGGTGCGTTCGCGACGGCGACGAGCGAATGAGTCGAAAATGGAAACGGGGTGGGAGCAAAACGTGGGTGTAAGAGAACGGAGAGTCACGTGGGCGACGTGGAGCTCTCACAATTGTGCGATCAAAAGCCATCCGACACACGAGCAGGAGGACGCGAAGCACGGGATCCCCGGATGATTACAAGCTTTTTCCAATTTCTTTTCACATTGAAGGAAACCAAGTTAATGGCAGTGGTGGAACACACCAATCAACCATATGTGCTTTGCCAGTCCCCACGTGGGACAACTGAAAACACCATGTAGAACCCACAACGCAGTAATTGGTGCCTCCTTTGACCTACTCTGGCAGTTAAACACCAATCAACCATTATCATCTCTTTCCTCACTAATTGTTGTGCCACATCATATTTTTACCAATATGACATGCATGATACTAGCTATGATACTCCCCACTATGGCTAGTCTTACACGCGATGCTCTCTATTACCAGCCACCACGGTGAAATTATGTGTCGGTACATTCTCGGAAAAAAATTATGTGTCGGTAACTCGGTATGGAATCCACCTAAGCGCTTGGCTATACGCCTGCTTTAATGGGTGTCGTGCAAACCTTATCAAATTTGGAAACAAAATGTACTTCCATGATACACCATCCTACGCATTCACCACGATATGGCATAATCTTATAGTGATATACGTGAAAAAATTGTATATCCTACTAGGTGTAGTTGCACTAATGCTATTGACATCTGGCAGATCAAGCTGAGACTCTTGAGAAAAAAACTAAAGGGTGTGGTATTAATATTGAATCTGCTAATAGAAAAAAGAAATCAACGCTTTTGCAAGAGTTTGATATATTGGAAGTGTTGTCTGAACAAACTTAATTTCTGTTGCTGATAAGATGAGAATGCAACATATTAGGTAGGAGTTGGGTGATATCCTTAGACAAGAAGAGACTAAAGCCTAATAGAGGTCGAGAGATAGGAACATTGTTGAGGGAGATACAAATACTGCCTTTTTCCATGCTAAGGCTAACCAGAGGAGAAGAAGGAAAAACGGCTAGCTGTCTTGGACAGTCCCTCTAGTCCGGTTGAGGATACGAGTGGGATGTTAAATCTTGTCGTAGAGTTTTACAAAACTTTTTTCTTCTGAAGTGAAACCAAACATTTCCCTTGGTCCTGATTTTTGGGACCCTGAGGATGTCCTCACCGATGAGGAAAAAAGGTGCTTGGATGGTCCTTTAAAAAAAAAAAGAGAGATTTATGAGGCCATTATGGGATCTTATGCTGCTAGGGCTCCAGGTCCTGATGGGTTTACATTCCTATTTTATCAGACCTTTTGGCCAGTTATAAAAATGACTTTATGGCTTTGGTGCGGGACTTTGAAACTTTGGATGTGGCCAGACTTAACTACTCTATTATTACTTTAATTCCAAAGGAGGCCGATGCTAGAGATTTGAGAAAATTTAGACCCATCAGTTTGGGAATTGCAGTTTAAAAATTATCACTAAAGCTATGACTAATAGGATTGCTCCTATTGGTGATAGGATCATTGCGAAAAATCAAACATATTTCATCAAAAGCTGGTTTATCCTGGAGACTGTGGTGCTGCTCATGAAGTTATTCATGAGGTGCATTCCAAAAAAACTTTCGGGCCTAATGTTGAAGCTCGATTATGAAAAGGCTTATGACCGTATTGATTTGAACTTCCTTGATATAATGCTAGAATCGAGGGGGTTTGGTCCCATTTGGAGATCTAGAATTAAATATATCCTTGTTCAGGGATCTTTTTGTGTTAGAATTAATGATGGGAACAATGCACATTTTGTTGATGGTAACGGGTGGAAACAAGGGGACCCCTCTCTCCCATTTTATTCAACTTTGTGGCCGATGTTTTTATAAAATGCTTTAGAAAGCCGTTGATTTGCATATCATTCAGGGCCTCTTTTGTCCCTTTATTCCTGGTGGCGTCATCAGCCTTCAATATGCCGATGACACCATCATGTTTCTGGAAAAAAGTAAGGACATGGATAGGAATTAAAATGGATCTTGACTTTCTTTGAACAAATGTCTGGTATGAGAGTAAGTTATCAAGAAAGTAATCTTGTTCCTATTAATGTGGAGGAAGAAGAGGCTAACCTCTTTGCCCAAGTTTTTGGTTGCAAAATTGGGGGATTTCCCTTTAATTATTTGGGTGTTCCTTTGCATTTTTAGTAAACTGAGAAAGAGGATTTGCAATAAATTGTTGACAAGATTATTAAAGGGATTTCTGGTTGGATGGGCAGGCTCCTCTCTTATAAACCTAGAATTGTTTAGCTGCAAGCCTGTGTTGCCAGTATTCCCATGTATTTGCTCTCCATGATTAAATTTACCAAGTGGGTGATTAAAGCCATCAATTCGCAGATGATGTCGGCGTCCGGGAACCCGGGGTACCCCAGACACCAGGCGCGTAGGGCCCCACCCGACTGGAAAGAAAGCAGGGCGCTCCGAGGACAGGGACTCAGCCCGAGGAAGGCTCCCCCGGAAAGCACCAGGGAGAGGAAGCTGTGGACCTCCAAGACGGAACTACAAAGGAAGCTCACCGAGCGTAAGGACAAGGGTTCCCCGTACCTCGGGTGAACGAACCCGATCCGCAACCGGCGGCCCAACAAGCGGAGACGACGCAAGACCCCGGGAGCGGGCGATGGGAACGCTTAGGACCATCCTTTGGGGTCGGCCCCTGGAAGAGCGCCATCCCCCGGGAGACGGGGACCATCAACGTGGCGGGCGCTTCCTGCACTTCAGCCCCGGCAAAGATTGCTTCGCAGGCACGGCAGTCGCGGTTGGCGTCACGGACAAGACTGCCACACCCTGTGCTGGGCGCAGGCGAGGCATCGACAAGACAAGACTGGCCGTCTCTTACGTTTCGGCGGAATGGACGGCATGAAGGACAACGTGGCGCCGCTCTGCCACGAGGGCAGCCGGCGAGCGCCACCTTGGCTTGGGCACGACGCGTGCCATGCCTCGGTGGCATGCACACAGCTTGACCACCTGTGGTGTCCCCTTGGCGTATAAAAGGAGGCCCTTGGTCAGCTGTGGGGTCATCGAAGAACAAGCAGAAGAACCCTAGCTAGCTGTCACCTTGAGCCTTCCACTTAGACTCGGGGGCTGGAAGAACAAACCCCCGGGAACCCCCTGGGCTTGTTCTTCCTTTGCCCACGGGAGTAGTGTAGGACCTCAAGTCACCACCTTGTAATTCACCACCACAATACATCCAGATAAGCAGGACGTAGGGTGTTACGCGGCGACGCGGCCTGAACCTGGATAATTCCTTGTGTGCTTTTGTTTAAGCTCGGGGACCGATTTCGGAGCACCTCGCACCGTCTTACCAAACAAATAGGGGGTGTCCTGCATCCCGGTGTCCGTGTTCGATACGCGATAGATGCCCATCTTTTTTGGAAAGAAATTGATGTTTCTCCAAAGTATCACCTAGTTAATTGGGATTTCATCTGCTGAAAAACGAATATTGAGGTTTGGGCATACAGAGCCTTAGTGAAAGAGCATCTCATATCTTAATCATGTTTTGGTGTTGTTGACAATACAATTAGTGCCTCTAATTGCGTGCTAAAAGTTTGAACAGGTTTTGGTGTCATACACGAATTCAAGAAGAATGGAATTTGTACTGAAAAGCTTCAGGGGGAGGTAGTACCGCCGCCCCTTCCAGTGCCGCCAGTACTGCCGCCAGCAGAACCGCTAGAAACCCCTTCGGGTGCTATCTCGCGGTACTGCCAGCGGCAGTTCCTGCGGTAGTACCGCTGAGGCGGGGCTTGGGAAGCCAGGACAGCTGCAGTACCGCTCGGTGTGCCGCCGATTTTCCCTTCGGGTTCTATCTCACGGTACTGGCAGCGGTACTGAAGGTAGTAGTACCGCTGCTGCAGGATTGACGGGCAGGTGCTGACCGTTTGGCTCAACAGGCATGAGAAACACCTCAACGGCAGTACCGCCGCCTTCCAGCGGTAGTAATGCTGCTGCAGGACAGAGGGCAACGGGCAGAATTCTGGTGGACCTATATGTTGCCCTTCTTTAAGCTTGGGCATTTGAGTTGCACGAAATTAAATCCCCACCATTTTTTAAGAGCTTCATTTTCCTAGATCTCCCACTCCAACCACTCAAACGCTTTGATTCTTTGATGAGTGAAAAAGGAGGTCTTGGTCTACGACTCCACTAAAAGAATTTCAAATCCGCCATCGTTCTTTGTGGTTCTTGTTTCCTCTTGGGGTGTTTGTAACCCTAGGAGGTTTTGTGGGTCTTGGAGCTTCGCCTTGGTGCAAGGAGCTCCGAGATATTGTTGTGAGCCTCCAACTCATTGTGGAGGACCTGAACCTTGGTGTAAAGGTTTGGTCAACACCTTCAAGACGATCTCACAGTGGAACGAGCCAATCCCTTGTGCGAGAAGCTCACGGAGAATAGGGTGAGCACATCCATGCTATTGGAGCCCTTGGTGGCTCCACATCCCTCCAACGTAGACGTATTTACCTTGGGAACGAACTACGGGAATCATCTTCTCGTGTCCACCTTGCGGTTATTTCTATCCTTTATTACTTGCTTACGTTGCGCTTTACTCTTGCTTGCATCACATAGGTTACCATCATCTAGTTGCACATCTACTCAACATTTTTATACTTTGTCTAAGCCCTAATTAAAAGCAAAAGGATAAAATTTGGTAGTCGCCTATTCACCCCCTCTAGTCGACCATATTGATCTTTCACTTAGGGAATTCAATCTTTGCTTATTAGCCTCTTGGATTCGTAGGTATCACCTTGACCAGCTGATGTCTACGCACGCTTCTATTCTTGTAGACAGTGTTGGGCCTCCAAGTGCAGAGGTTTGTAGAACAGCAGCAAGTTTCCCTTAAGTGAATCACCCAAGGTTTATCGGACTCAGGGAGGTAGAGGTCAGAGATATCCCTCTCAAGCAACCCTGCAATTAAGATACAAGAAGTCTCTTGTGTCCCCAACATACCCAATACACTTGTCAGGTGTATAGGTGCACTAGTTCGGCGAAGAGATATTAAAATACAAGTGATATGGATGATTATAAGTGGTAATTGCAATCTGAAATAAAAATGGCAACAAGCAAACATGTAGCAGAACTGGTTGTAAACGGTGTTTCAATGCTTAGAAACAAGGCCTAGGGATCATACTTTCACTAGTGGACACTCTCAACAATAATAATATAATTGAATACATAGATATTTCCTCTTCACTATGCTACTCTGAACTATTCTCCTGTTGGATAACGAACACCAATTCACTGTTTAGGGCTATAAAAGCACACGTTAAAGTCGCATTCCACATCTAGGGAACCCCACACTGTCAACTTGAGCGCCCTAAATAGTACTAGACAAACACCACAATTTCATAGAGACATCCAACACAAATAATAACTCATGATAAGTATTCCTGTAATCTTTAGCCTAAGAGCCACACACGGTGCGCACACTGTCAACTTCGCACCATGGGACAAAGGTGACTCCGGAGTTTACATTAATAAAACCACTCAAGTAGCATATAAGATAATGAAGAGAGTAACATCCATGGATTCAACTAGGTTACAAAGCTATGATCACATAAAGATCACACCATGGGAGAGAGATAAACCACATAGCTACCGGTAGAGCCCTCAGCCCCGATGAAGAACTACTCCTTCCTCTTCATGGGAGGCAACAACGGCGATGATGGAGGCGGTGGCGTCGATGGAGATGGCTCCGGGGGCAATTCCCCGTCCCGGCAAGGTGCCGAAACAGAGACTTCTGTCCCCCGAATTAGGGTTTTCTGGTGGCGGCGGAGCTACGGAACTCTTCTGGAGAAATCGTCAATTCTTTAGGGTTTGCACCGCGGAGGCAATATATAGTCCAAAGGGCGTCACGAGGAGGTGTGTCGTGGGTTTGTCACGTCAGGTGTCATGGATGACTTCGTAGGTGTGGGATTACGCGAGTCAAGCATCTCGAGCTTGGGATCGCAGGAACAAAGATCAACACAGATTTACCCAGGTTCGGCCCCCTCAATGTGAGGTAAAAGACCTACTTCCTGCCTACCCTAGATTGGTATTGATATATAATCGAGGTGTTACAATGGAGGCGATCCGATCTGGTACTCGCCGTATGAGCTAGGGTTTAGGGCTTGACCCTCTAAGTCCTGCGAGTCCTCTTTATATACACAGAGGCTCGTCAGGTTACAAAGGAAACTTCCCCCTCAAGGAATATATTAACTGGGACCTATCCGGAGACTGGCTCGCCTCCGTGCCTTCTAGATTCTTCTCCTTGTGGCGGTTAGATGTTGGGCTTGATCCCATGTGGGCTTTTGTCCGTGCGAGTAAAGCAAGTCGCACTGGGCCGCGGGTTAATCCAGAAAGTATTCCCCCGACATTAGCCCCCAAGTTTAGCTTGGATTTCGAGTGAAGGCTTCTTTGTCTTAACAAACCCCTGAGCCGCGCACATGAATTATCCCAGCTGAACTCCAATTTTCATATTTCCAACCTGCGACTTATAACTCTTCTTGGCGGCTCAAGAGCGCGACTTAACTTGCCTTGACGGTTGATTTTCAGATCTAAACGTCTTCCGCGTCTGGGCTATTTATCCTGGCTCATCGTTTTTCCTAGCGTTCTGCATCAAGACTTTATTACGCATCCGCTGCTCCTTTCCGCCGCCTCCAATCCCGCTTCTCGTACTCACAATCCTTTGGTGAAGATCTCCATCAATCTGAGAAAATGTCTCGCCGCAAGTGCAACTGGGAAGGCTCGTGGATCGACGAGGATTTCCTGGAATCCCTAACTGCACGCGGCCTTCTTCCACCAAAAGATCAATGCGAATGGCGAGCGGCTGGTGAGGAGGTAATTCCCAACCCTCGACCAGGAGAAGTAGTGGTATTCGCGGAGCACATCGAGCGCGGGTTCAAGCCCCCAGGCTCCCTCTTCTTCCGCTCCTTGATGCAGCGGTTAGGCCTCCGTTTTCATGACATTGGTCCAAATTCAATGCTCCAAGTGAGTAATTTCCACGTCCTTTGCGAAGATTACCTGGGTATCCCTCCCTCAGTAGATTTCTGGCTTGCTCTTTTCAATTGCAATAGCCAAAGGGAAACCACAGATGGTCCCTTTCTCCAATGCGGCGCCGTTTCCTTCCAACGCCGTAGGGGTAGTATTTTCCCAAAACTAGCCCTTGCCAACAAAATTAAGGTTGGCAAAGAACATTCTTCTATTGTAAAAACACTTCTCCTGAGGGTGAAATTCCTCTTCCTCTTTGGTCTCCTCTTCCCTTCGAGGCTACCGATGCTCTGTCTTCTAAATCTGATCCTTCTTCGTTGCCCTTTATCGAATCCCTTTTGGACAAGGTGAGGGCGCTGACACTCCATGGTCTCACTGGATTAGATCTCATATCTTGCTGGACTAAATGGCGAATTCAGCCTGTGAGTCGCCGCTCGCGACTTATGATGGATTTCACTTGTCACGCAAACGATGTCGACCGTACTTGCCCTGAGATTGGGACAAGGGGGAATGGATAAATTTCATTCGCCGAGTGACGGCGAGGATATCGACTCATGATAACGTCGGGCTTGCTCCCTTCTGGGCTGAGCACAAGCCTTTTGTGGTAATGTTTACTTGTAACTTGTTTCCTCCAAGATTCCTTCTCCAAAATTAATTATTTCTGACCCGAGCTCCTTTTCAGATCGACCCCTATTTCTGGGTTCTTCCCTCAGAGGACGCCGACTCGAACCAAGAAGCCGCGGCTGAGTCGTCAAAGCAAGCCGCAGCCCTTGGCAAGGATACAATTATGCACGATATTGTCTCCGAGCCTGAGGGTAGCGCTTCTGAAGAGGAGCAACAAATGGCCGCGCCCTTCTGTCCACTCCAAGGACACCTTTCTTGGAACTTCCTGAGGTGCCTCGCAGGTCCTCAAAACGTTTTTCATGCGAGAGCTCAGAAGACCCCGCGCAACCTAGTAGAAACAAGAACTGCCAAATCTTTAAAACTTGCTGATCCTGACAAGACCGCTTTCTCTTCCGAGGCTGTTGCAAAGAACTGCTTCTCAATGAGCTCGGGTAGTTGTTTGCGACTTTCTCCTTTTCCTTTTGTGCTTGCGTATTTTTGGCAAGGAATTGCTGATCACCACTTCTTTTCATACTCTGTAGGTTCAGATTTGCAAGGTTTATCTTCTCCTTCCTCTGGTTGCCTGATGAAGAGTATCCGTGTCGCCTCTGGGTATGGTTCGCCTTCTTTTCAATGTTACGGCTCTGCTGGGTCGGCTTATTAATCCATCAATATTTTGCAGGGCCATGCTTGAAGAGGATACCAAGTCTAATTCTCATACCGCTTCTTCTCAGCCAGCTATGAGCGAGGATGATGCTGCTGATGAAAACGTGGGAAACAGTGATGGTGCGACTCATCCAAGGCCATCCCTGGAGGAAGGTATTGCTGATGCGGCTCCTGCCACGACTCCAGTCGCAGCTCCATCCGCAACTCCTGCTGTTGGTAGGGTATCTACTGAAATAGAATTCCAGCTCCAGGAAATAGTTCCAAGTCAATTGCGGATGCCATAATTGCTGCTGGAGATAAGCATGCTGCTCTGCTGCGCGGCCTAGTTGAGCAATTTTCTTCAAGTCGCCAGGTACATATACCGTAGCCCCCAAGGATCAAAACCTTGTGTCATTGCACGGGGTGTTGATTCTTTTCTGGCTCCAAATCTCGAGCCCCCAAGTTCCTGGATAGTTTACCCATGCATTTTGCTCTGTTTATTTTCAGCTTGAACTGTCCTTGCTTGATGCTTCTGGCTCAATAAAGGGTAAAGGCATTTCCATAGATCATCCTGAAGTGATGCAGTCTCCCCTGGAGCAGCATAATGAGGTCATTAGGGACCAGATCAGGAAATAAAATCTCTCAAAGGTCAACTCGACTCCTGTGAAGAGCAATTTAAAGAACTTGAAGCAGATATGCGCAGCGACTCATGGAGAAAGACGAAGTCATTAGATCTTTGCGAGAAGGGCTGACTCTTAAATCTGAATTGATTGATCGTCTGAAGGAGACCACGCAAAGGAACTCGCCGCGCGAGATGAAAAATATAACTCGCTGTTCAAAGCCTTTGAGGGTTTTGGCTCCATCGTCAAATCAGCCATCCTGCAGCTTGCTGGTTCGTCTTTTATTCCTTTAATCATATATTTTGGGTAGCCAACGTGAGTCGCTGACTTGTTTCTTGTCTTTTCTTTCTTGACATAGGGCCTGAGGCCCCAGTGTCCCGCTCCAACTTGAAGGATCAACTGGTATATCTGTCAGACTTCAGTCAGCGCTTCTTAAAGGTTACCAAGGAAGTTATGACGGTAATCTCTCCTGCGACTGATGGCCCAACATCTTGCGAGTATTGGATAAATAAACTGCTCAAGGCTCCGCATTATGTCTCTGATTGGAAACGATCCTCTGCTCGCACCGGAGCCGCGCATGTCTTGACATTGCTCCGAGCATATTATCCAGAAATAGATGTTGGCAAGATTGCTCGCCACGGCCGGCGATGAGCGCGGATGATACTGAACTGCCAATAAGCGAATACTTCGACATCTGGAAAGGGATGCGCGGTATGCCACAAAATTTGTTGATAATTTAGACTTGGGCACTTATCTCGAAAAATTCAATCTTGATGGGAGCAAGGTGCCAAAGGAAAAGTCCACAGGAGCTGAGTCATCCGGGCTACTACTCCATCAACAGGATCTGGTGGCCCTTCTGCCTCGTCTGGCGCGCCCTGATCATTAGGGCACCTGCGACTGCAACCGCGAGACAAGCCGCGCCAATTCCCGCTCCTGTAGCTCGGAAGAAAAAATAAATAATGTGGGACATGCCCGTTAGTCTGTAAGACATTCATGTATTATAAACAGTATTTTGGTGACCTATAAGCAGGTTCTTTTCATGATAATTCCATTAAGTAGACGCTCGCGCGGCTCAGTATTTCCTAGGAACATGTGTGTTCAGGGTCGAGAGCGGCCATGATAGGCAATCAAGCTCGATTGACGCCACACCCCAGTACTTTGGCCGCATAATGCAAGACGCTTCTAGCTTAAGGATTGCCACTCGTTTGGCAAAATTTGAGGTGCGATTGGTACTCGCGATGCTCGTAAGGAGCCCTCAAGGGTCAGTGATATATGAAATTCAAAAGACTCAGCGACTCAATGATAGTTGAGGCGAAACGACAAGCCCTTGAATGTCAAGGGTGCCGGCTTTATTTCATAATCACTCGATTTTTACAGGGTGTTACAGGATGATGCAGGCCCTTTAATGCGGGTTTTCTATTCCCCGCAGGCCATGCATACTTGATACTCATCGCACTTAGTTGCGAATTAATACTCCTAACGGAGTGGGTTGAACACCTGATTGGTTCAATTTTGAGTCGCTAAAAGCGACTCGGGTCGAGCATGATAGCTCCGATGTGTGTTCATGTTGAAGCAGAGAGCAAGTTTGTTAGGGATTAGCCGCACTGAGCTGCGACTTATGTTGAGTTGAGTCTGCTTTGTAAGGACTCACGATAACTGAACCTCTTTGGCTGGGGTTGTTGATCGAGGCTGGGTCTATGCACATGCGCCATTTCTTGTCTTCTTTTTGTATCAAAGCGACCTCTGGGGCATTATCTTGCTGATGCGCGACTTCTCGGTGGGAATTTACCATCCGGTGGCTGCATCCTGTTGGCCGCCTCCGCGGTACCTCCAACGCGACTCGTTTTGAGCTGCGATTACCGATCTGCGACTGATATCCGTGTGAGGAGTTGGCGATGCAAGCTTCTTCTGCGAGTGCTGAGCCTGCGTTCTCGCATTCTAACGCTCTCTGCCTGTCTCCATATATTGTAATAACACCGTTTGGTCCCGGTATCTTTAACTGTAGGTAGACGTAGCAGGGGCGGGCGGTGAATTTGACATAGGCTTCTCTTCCAAAGATCGCATGATATGAGCTCTTGACTGCTACAACCTCAAAGTCTAGGAGCTCTGTGCGGAAGTTCCGCTCTGTCCAAAGCTAACTTCAAGGTTATCTTTCCGATTGGTCGCGTAACAGCTCCTGGGATTATGCCTTGAATTTCTTTCCTGGATGGTCGCAGCCGCGACTCGGGTATATTCATTCTTCGGAGCGTGTCTTGATATAGGATGTTTACTCTTCCTCCTCCGTCCATTAGGACCTTACTTAACTTGTATCCCGCGACTTCAGGCGTGACCACAAGAGCTGGCTGTCCTGGATCTTTACTTCTGGGGGGTGATCGCCGCGACTCCAAATAACCGATTGCTCTGTCCAACGACGGTACCTTTCTGGCGTTGAAATCTGCCACGCCTCCGGCTTCCATCCGTTGTTTGTACTTCCACTGTATGAAACTGTCCTATGTTCTTCTAGGTAAAACGTCAGGCCCTTGATGAGAGCTAGATTTATTCTTGTGCTGCATTGATCCACTGCGGCCGCATCTGGCGTGTCGCCTTCTTTCCACCTCCGGTAATAATGACATTGCGCCTTTGTGTGACTCGCTGGCCTGCCATCTCTCCTGCGATGTAAGTCGCAGGAACGTCAAAGATCCCCTTGCAGTTATTAGGGAATGAGGCCTTATCACTTCCTTGCTCCTTCATCTGGTGTGCACGATGTTCAGTTTGCGCGACTTGCAATTTCTCTGTTGGGTTCTGTGATAAGCCGCCTGTCCCCTTATCTGTCTTTGCGTACTTGTCAGCTGTTGCCAAAAGCTGGTCGAAACTATCAATCTTGTGCTCAGCGCGACTTAACTTGTGCACCAGCGGCTCAAATCTACAGTTCTTCCTCATAGCTTGTATTGCAGCTGTACTGTTAAGTTCTTGGCGGAGCCAAGGATCTCCGCGACTCTTGATCCAGTCACCGCTTGATTCGTCCTCCTTTTGAACGCATTGTCTAAGGTTTTTCATGTCTTCTGTTTGGAATCTGTTGATGAACTTGTCCTTCAAGTCTTCCCATGTGCTTATTGATTTTGATGGCAGCTTAACAGCCAATCCCTGGCTTCTCCCTGTATTGCCAAGTGGAAATATTTCGCACGCACTTCCTGAGTTACATCAGTCCCTGTCATGCTTGCCTCATAATCTTCTATCCATAAGGCAGGGTCTTGGTCACTGTGATAGGTGGTGACTCGCTGCGACTCACCGAAGTTCGGGGGGAAACGAGTGAGCCGTATTTCCTCTCCAAAACATGCTGGTCCTTTCAATAATGAATAGGAGTTTACTGGCGCTGAATCTTCATCTGAGTCAGTTTCAATCTGGGCTGGCTGAGTCGCTCCGGACGTCTGTGACTCGCCTTCTATCTTCTTTTCTTTTTCCAATGATACCTGCAAACCTGCTAGCTGGTTGACCACTTCTTCGACGCTGCACTTTTCTCCTCCCCATGATACCTCGTGTTGCGGCTCATTGGGCGTGACTCCATACATATTTGCTTGTTGTAAGGCAGCGGTTTGCAGTAGGTCGATCGCATGGCGAGCTTCCTTATCAGCTCGTGTGTCTCCAACCGGTGCTATCTCGACAATATTCCTATCGCGGCATGCACGTTGCTCTCCGGGTCGCCGTGGAACTGTGGTTTCATCTCTCCTCTGTCCATCTTGATCTGATGCTTTTGCTGCCAACGACGGAGTCGCCAATCTTCTTCTTGGAGTTTCTTGCGCTCAGATGTCGTCTTGGTTCGGACCGCCTGATGCTTTGGCTGCCAGCGACGGAGTCGTCGACCTTCTTCTTGGAGTTTTTCGCGCTCAGCCGCGAGTCTTTGCGCCTCTTCATAGAGTTCCGTCCTGATAGCTTCAATTCTTCAATCTTGAGGTCTCCTTCCTGATTTGGTAGAGATCCCCAAACAGGTCTTGTCGGGACGGGGATGGGTAGTTTTGCTGTAGCTTGTGCAGTTCCTCCAACACGCGGACCCTGACCGGCCGCAGTTCCCCCCGACTCGCTTCCTTGAGTCGCATCTATAGATGCGACTGACGGATCCGACGAAAACTTTTACTGATCCGATGGGAACAATGTATCCAAACTCGATGTGATCTGCCTCGGGTCCCCACTCTGAGTCGTCGATGAAGGGGACTCCATTGATGTCTTCAACTTGGCCGATGGCGATGTCCTTGAAGCCTGATTTCGATCCTGCGCGGAACGTGACGCTTTTGACCGCAGGCCCCACGGTGGGCGCCAACTGTCGTGGGTTTGTCACGTCAGGTGTCATGATGACTTCGTAGGTGTGGGATTACGCGAGTCAAGCATCTCCGAGCTTGGGATCGCAGGAACAAAGATCAACACAGATTTACCCAGGTTCGGCCCCCTCAATGTGAGGTAAAAGACCTACTTCCTGCCTACCCTAGATTGGTATTGATATGATAATCGAGGTGTTACAATGGAGGCGATCCGATCTGGTACTCGCCGTATGAGCTAGGGTTTAAGGGCTTGACCCTCTAAGTCCTGCGAGTCCTCTTTATATACACAGAGGCTCGTCAGGTTACAAAGGAAACTTCCCCCTCAAGGAATATATTAACTGGGACCTATCCGGAGACTGGCTCGCCTCCGTGCCTTCTAGATTCTTCTCCTTGTGGCGGTTAGATGTTGGGCTTGATCCCATGTGGGATTTTGTCCATGCGAGTAAAGCAAGTCGCACTGGGCCGCAGGTTAATCCAGAAAGTATTCTCACGACAAGGTGACCGAGGTGGCCACACCACCCCACGGCCCGGCCACCCCTCTGGCCGCGCGGGCCCATGGTGTGGGGGCTGTGGGCCTCCCCCAGACTTGTCCTTCTGGCTCCTGGAGTCTTCTGGCATTTTAGAATTTCTGTAATTTTTTCAGATTTTTTTGAGCACTTTCATTTTTGGACATTTTCTGCAATGCACAGACATAATAAGCAGAAACTGGCACTGTGGCATCTTGTTAATAGGTTAGTCCAATAAATTTCATAATATGATATAAAGTGCATATAAAACATGTGATATTGATATAGAACAAGCATGGAACATCAAAAATTATATATACGTTTGAGACGTATCGAGCATCCCCAAGCTTAGTAATGTTCAGAAAAGCCATTGAGGATGTTCATATAAAAGGTAACTTTATTTTGTAACAAAGACGATACATGTGGGAGTAACCATACTTACATAGATGTAGGGGCCCTTTGGTTCATAAGGAAAATGGAGGAAAACCATAATCTTTTGTTTAAAGGAACAGAGCGGAGGGAAAACAGAAGCAAAACTACTTTAATATCAGTTCTAAAGGAAACAAAAGGCCGGAATTGTAGATTCCACCCAGAGCACTTTTTAGATTCCTATGCACTAGATTGGAGCCTTTAGTGACGATAATAAAATCATAAATAGTTCATATTGTTTGTCTTTGATTTGACCATGTTTATTATGATATCTTATACAGATGCATGGAGAGGCCGGGTTCCCCCCTTTTCTACAAAAACATGGATACAATTATGTATAGCTAACATATGTAGCAAAACTAATTGTGACTTATTGTTGTATTGATATATGCTTGTGATTCATATAGGTTACACTATCCCAAAAGGGTCAAAGATCATGCCCAATCCTTCTAGTGTTCATCTGAATCCTAAAGTTTACAAGGATCCCAATGCGTTCAATCCATGGAGGTGGCAGGTTTGTGAACTTGACAGAAAATACCAAATGCACGATACTAATGAATAAAGTGGCAAAGCAATGATAATCAGTATGAACGTTCCGTAAATACATAATATATTAATGCAAACTAGATTGTACTTAATTAGGGTGCATCCAGATCTGTAGTTTCAGAGATTCTGTTCTGATGCGCATGGAGGGGGTGAGAATCAAGGGCTAAGCAAAGTTTACATATTAAAAAAAAACTGTGCATATGGAGTAGTATTGAACAGTATTCCAGTAAGGAAAACATAGGAGAACCAATGGCTAACTAGCATCTTCATTTCGGGAAATATGTTTTGACTCATAAGTGTAGACGCACATACTATTTAAAAAACGTATATTGAAATGTCAAAAGATTTCAAACAATTTTTTTGGCTGTATCTAGACATTCTATGTGCGTACACAAAGTTTCGGTGCTTCAAAATGACACATCACGAGACATTTTCTTTGTCTTTTTTACACATCTCACAAAAAAAATGTCCCTTTTTCGTGAAATTTTATGTGCAAACATAGAATGTCCGGATGTACACCTGAAATTTTTGTTTGAATTTTGTTGACATTTTAAGATTTATTTTTATACCAGGTGTATCTACACTTATGAGTTAAAACACCGTGTCCCTCCATTTCTTACTTCTTTACATTTTATGTGTGATAGCATAAAAAAAGCTAAGGGCGCAATTTATAAAAATAAATATTCGTCAATCTCAAGATCTGATTCGCCGGCTCAGTCTTTCGAAGGTACTCATAGGGGTAGGGTGTGCGTGCGTGCGTTTATATGGGTGAGTGTATGCGCGTTTATGTGAGTGTCTGCGTTGTACTATGTTTCGCAAAAAAATGTCTCTCTGACACTTAGCTACAACATGTGTGTACAGGATACCGCTGAACCAGTTGGTGGTGCCTCCAGGGAATTCATGGCCTTTGGAGGCGGGCTGCGATTATGTGCTGGGGCTGACTTTGCTAAGATGCAAATAGCTATCTTCCTTC
The DNA here is from genome assembly GCA_947311845.1 of Poa pratensis. NCBI lineage: Eukaryota > Viridiplantae > Streptophyta > Magnoliopsida > Poales > Poaceae > Poa > Poa pratensis. The sequence goes on from CAMZMU010000097.1 coordinate 40,865,397, forward strand.
ATTGCCTAGTTACTAAATACAGGTGAATATATGTTTCTTCAATTAGATGTATTAGTAAATTAGGGATATAGCAACAGTAAGGAGAAGGCTGATTGATAAGATATTCCGATCGTGCCCTCACCCTCCCTTCTTCCCCACCCCTGCATCGCCTAACCATAGGGGACGCCGCCGCCGGTCCCAAGCCCCCTCTCCCCTCGTCCTCCCCAACCCGTCGCCGCCGGAGGACCTGCCCGGGCGGCGACGGCGGCGATGGGGCTCTCTTCCTCATGAGGCGGTGGCATTTCTCTCCGGCGGCGGTGGTGCGTGGATCGAAGGTGACCTGGCGCCGAGGTGTTGCGGAGCCTGGCGGCTAGCGCGACCTGGCGAAGTTGGAAGAGCCCCCCCCCCCCCCCCCCCGCCGACGGCGGAGGCGCCCCTGCTGTCTGTGCGCTCCGGCCCTGGGCCTGGGCGAGCCTGGTCTGCGCTCACTCGGGCAGTAGGCCAACGCGGTGGTGCCTGGTGGCGCCGATTGCTGGGCATCGTGGCGGTGCCGACGGCCGGCCAGGTAGCGGCAGGCTTGATCCCCTCCGTCCAGCCCCCGTTTTCAGTGACAATCGTGGTGGGACGGTGGTCGACGCCTCTTGCTCGGCTGACGGCCAATCTGGTTCGCTGCTCGTCGACGGTGGTGCCAAGATGACTCCTGTATGCGCATGTCCGATGGCTTTGGGTCGACGATAGGGCCGGGGTGAAATCTCTGTGTGAAGCTGATGACGGCGACGCTTGAGGGCGCCGTCATCTCCTTGGAGGCGTCATCATGGTGTTGTTCGTGCATCCCCGCCTTGACCACCGGGGAAACCCTAAATCCCATCTTTGGATTGGGCAGCGAAGACGTTTCTGTGTCGTTCCCCTCCTTGGAGGCGTCGCCTAGGTGATTCGTGGAGGTATCGGTGCGCTAGTTGGAGTCGGTGTCGGCGACGCTTAGAGCGTGGGCTTCTGGGGCACTATGTGTGTTGTTGCCGGTACTTATTGGTCATCCACCTCCTCCGGTATAGTTTGGTACCGTCACCCTCTCGCCGACTCTCTCTTAGGCGTTTATGGGTGGGTGGTGCATTGGCTTGTGCCATACCGGAGTTTGAGTCGGTCTCGTGAAGTTCCCTTCTTTGGTTGTAACGCGGCTTAGAAGCTCGGTGTGTCATCTCCTGCCATTCTCGCTGAAGATGGTACATGGCGAGTCCGTGTCGTTTGGTTCATGTGGGTTGCGTTGTAAACCGTGTGGTGTTGTGTTTGTATCGTGGAGCCTTTTGGCGTTATACCGGCCCTCTTGGCCTCTTCTTCTATGAAATACGATATACCAGCCAGGATGTATCCTTAAAAAAAGCAACAGTAAGGAGTGTTTTGTGCTCGTGTAGTTCTAGATTTTCTTTGGAAAAGACACCACTACGAGTCTACAAGGTAAACGAAATCCGATCCTCATTGTTGTACATGTTCGTGATGTGGCATATTTACGGTCGTCATGTCACGGCAAGGTGTGGCCAAGTAAGTTGCAACAAAGATTTGTAGTACATACACAATGGAAAAGATATGGTGTGCAACAGTAATTCAATGCTCTAGTATGTGTTGCAAGACATGAATAAATAAATGTGTTTTAGCGAGAACAAACCAAAATGTATACAAGAAACAAAAACCAGTAATGAAACATGTACTAAAATCTAAAAAAAACTTTAGTGTATCAAAAACATGGGAGTACACGAGTACGATAGAACTATGATCATAAAACATTGTTAAGACACTGTTTCTCTAGGTAATATGTTACATGTGGTCAATAGAAAATATATCATTATGAGACTAGAATGTGAAGAAGATTGAGCCTGGTCATAGTGGGTGGTATGATACTCGTATCATGCATATATGATACAAGTGTATGATACTATCTAGATAATGCATTGTATCATGTAGTAGTACCATAGTCTCATTATAAATATTGTTTTTATGGAATCTCGATGCAAAATTATGTACAAGATATATTGGACACTATTTTTTTAGTTCTACGTGCTATGATATGGTAATTATCTATGACATCACTATCATGTTTCTCATCATTAATTACAGTGACATGTCAGCTTACTACATGCATGGAATGCAATACTACCTATGATACCCCCATTATGAGTAGTCTTAGTCTAGCCATAGTGAGAGTATATCATAAGTAGTATCATGCATGTTGGTAAAAATGTTTTATGGCACAATAATTAATGAAGATAGAGGAGGTAGTGGTGTCATATCATGATACCGTAATATGACACATTTCAAGGTAACATGAGTCTATAACCCAATAAATACAATATAGCATGATATCACATATATGTTAGTATCCACTATGAAGATAGTAATATACACTAGTAGCATATGCATGATAATTTTGAGCTCTTTCAGGAATAGTGTACATATATAGGTCTCACTAGTGCATCTTGAATAACCAGGGTTCACGAGTGTTTCCATATATCTTGGGGCATATCGTACATAGGTTACACTAGTGCATCTTGAATAAATAGATATAATTAAGGAAAGGAATATATCATCCACACACATATATTTGAACTAGAAAGATACCCCACGCGTTGCAGCGGGAATCCCTTTATAAATTATATTGTGTAAACAAAAATGTATAATATGTACGGTATAATAAGTTTTCTAAATAATATTCAAAATTCAACTTGTCATAGTTGAGATACTAAATTTAATCGACACGAAATGAGTGTGTATTATAAATTATTGATGTGGATAATTAGATGGTTAAAGAAATGGATAACGTGGAGTTTTCATGTAAAGACTAATTAATATTAATGAAGATGACATGGACAATTGATTGGCTAAGAAAGTGGATGATGTGGATAGCTTGCATGTAGAGATAGAAAAATATTAATTACACTTAGTGGGGTTTTGCTTTATAAGAAGTATAGATAATCATATTCGAACAAAGCACACCGAATAATCAAGTATATAATGACCTATATGTTCAGATCATGCTGAGGAAAATAAACTCTATCTTCCAACTTCATATTACACAACACCAACGCTTGGGGTAAGCAAACTATAGTAAGTATAGCATTTTTATACAAATTATTACTTGATAAATAAACTAGCTAAATACAAAGATGGAAGTAATTAAAATCATGCATGGATCTATTCAAATAAGTTAATTAGCAATCTAATCATTACACTTGCACAATGTTCATAATTAAAATTACTTCACAACGCTCTCGGTTCAGATCGGTTAAATAGAAAACTAGGAATTAAAATTGCACAAAGTTCATAATAAAAAAAACGTAACCATACACTCATCTCAAATCAATTAAATAGGAAACTAGGTGTTACACATGCACATCATGACTAAATTTAGCACTTCACTTGAAACAATCAGATCAATTAAATGGAAAACCAAAAACGCTGATGATGTGAGCTTGCTTGGAGATCATGGGACTTCACCTCTACTACCACCATAAGAAGCCCTTGGCCATCCCTGGGGACCCATGATGGCACCTTGGGTGGTCCAACAACGAGTGGAGCCGGCTTAAAAGGAGGTTACGTTCTCCAGCCAGATGACATGGAAGGGGAGCGACACCGGTGCCCCAAAATGGCGGTGAGCCATCGACTGTGGAGGCTAGCAACTAGGGTTGGGAGTGAGAGCGATGGGAGTAAGCGTGTTCTTATAGGCCAAATCGGTGGCATTTTTGGCTACCCACATTGCAACAAGCATATAACGCTCATTGCCGATATGGTTCACATCGGAAATGGGCCAAAAATAAGTTCTCATTTTCAGTGTGGGAGCCATTTGGCGACACACATCGGAAATGGCGTTATATAATTTTTTTGTTGCCAATGTGTTTAGCCCAACGAAGACCCATTCCTTTCGGACCTCATCGCCCACGAGTTTCTTAACATTTAACAGTATCCCTTTTGAGTGTTGTTCCTGATGTGGGTTGTCCTATGTTTTCTCTATATATTGTCCCTATGATATTGTCCCGAGTCACTAAAATGTAAATTTGTGTTGCTGCAGATGGAAAGTGATCAAGGGAGGAACCATGGAGCTTTCTCCTGGACTAAAATTCCCCGATGGGTTTCACATCCAGCTTATCCCAAAAGATTGATTTGTGGTTCTTGATCTCCGAATACGTATGGTACCTCTATGCCTCTAGAGGATAAGTTCTGTTGTTGTTTTGTTGCTTGTTATGTGGGCGGTAGTTGATTCATGGAACGAGATTTTTAAAATAAACGCCTTATTGTGAAATATATGGGTGCGTGAGAATAAATTACTAATATGTTTGATATATCTTCATCATTGTGCAATACATATTTAGATATACAATTTTGTTTACGATTAAAAGAGTCCCCCTGGTTCCATTTATCATGCAACAATAAACATCCACCAGCACATCAACATTTTAAACCACACACATGCTACAACAGCGAAACTCAACACATACATCTAACATAGACGAGCATTATTGATCAGAGCTTCGCATGCCTGTTCCTGGCGCCATTTATGCAATGCACCAGGCACTAGGTTCAACCTGTTCATACTCACATCCACGCACTCCTGAGCAGTTCCCACCTCTTGTGATCGAGCTTCAGCAGGTTCATATGTAACAGATGGGAGTGCTTGTCGAGGAAAAGGACCTTCCAGCTTTTGATCGCCACCCCAATCCTTCGGAGGATCTCTTTGACACCTGGCCATTTTAGTCCGTGAAAACGCATTTCATTTTTATTGTCTAGATCCCCCATAGGGTGGCAGAGGTGAAAATATTAATTACAGAATTTGTATTTCACTGATCCACCATCTCGCTATAGATTCAAAATCAGCACCAATTGTTAGACCAAGGATATCAGAGATGTCAGCCCAAATAACTTTAGCCGCCACACATTCAAAGAACACGTGATGAGCAGATTCAATTTCAGCACAAAATAGGCAGGTTTTATCATCAACATTACGTCTTTTACTGAGATTGACTTTTGTCAGAATTTTGTCATTGGCAACATCCATAGAAAAACATGGATCCTGGGGGGTATGTGCAGCTTCCAGACAGCTGGAGTATGCACAGGCACCACCCCATGGTTATTAATAAAACCATAAAAAGATTTCACAGAGTATATATTGACCCGATGGATAGAACATCCATATAGGAGTATCATCCTCCTCAGAAAATTGGATATTTTCAATCAATGCTACCAGTTCAAGGCACATATTAAACACACGGTGAGAAACAGTACGTCTAAACGTAAATTTCAAGTTTATCCCGTCCCAAGCTTCAGCAACAGAACAACAATGTTCATGCACTGTGGCGGAGCTTGGAAAATATTGGGGGGGGGGGGGGGGGGGGGGGCAAAAGACAAAAACACAATCCTGTTCATCGTCCTTTGAAGTATGACTAAATTTTTTGTTCTTCGTCTTTTGAAGTATCTCTCAATGTTGCCATTTTTACCCATTTTCATTTCAAATTTCAAGTTATGGCACCACTGATCTCTCTATTGTTGTCAATCCAATCAAGTTCTCAACAAGATAATTGGACAAATCTGCGGTTCAAACAAACATGAAACCCCCAGTGAGAAATTTAGGATTTAGCAGAATATGCTCGTACTGAAAAACCAAACTATATTAGTACCAATTTATCACTTGCCAGTACTGTAATCACTTGCCAATAATCGTGGAGGAAAGAGTGGACCGATGGAGGGATAAACGCCATGATGCCCCTGACTGATGACTCAAGGGCGGAGCTGCATGCCTGCATGGTCTGCTTTCTGCTGGTCGCTGCTGCTATCTGCTGGTCTCCGGCAGCCGCGTCTGGGGGATGCTCGCTAGTTGGGTCGTCGCTTGCCGGCAGCCCCTGTTGCTGGTCGATGGCAGCCGGGTTGGGTCAGAGCTGCGTCAGAGGCCGGGGGCGACGGACGATTCAGGCTGCAGGTTAGGTAACCACTCGCCGTATGCGCCTGTACGAGACAGCGAGAGCGATGCTCTCCTTTTCTCACTGTATTTTCCTAGTGCGTGGTCCTCTAAAACGCCTAATCCCCAAGGACCAAGGTCCGTAAGCTGCAGCTGGGAGGGCAGAATGCTCTGTTGACTTCCAATCGCAGCAAACTACTAGCTAGTATTGAGAAAATGTATTTTGGGCTGGGAGAGCGGCGGCCCCTGACCTCAACATAGCTCTGCCACTGTTCATGCACAATCGTATAAAGCTCCGAAAACATAGTAGCCAAAGAACAATACCCTATCCAAATGTCTTCCCAAAAAGAATTTTGTTCCCATTCCCTAGCTTACATTTATAGCCAATATTTGCAGCAGAAACAGCCCACATAGTTCCCTTCCAAAAGGAGGAGCATTGGGCAGGTTTAGCTCTCAAGATGTTAGGAGAGCAATTGTATTTATAATCTTCAATATTCCTCCAAACTTTGTGCTGGTGATACGTCTCAAACGTATCTATAATTTTTGATATTCCATGCTTGTTCTATATCAATATCACATGTTTTATATGCACTTTATATCATATTATGACATTTATTGGACTAACCTATTAACAAGATGCCACAGTGCCAGTTTCTGTTTATTATGTCTGTGCATTGCAGAAAAGGTCCAAAAATGAAAGTGCTCAGAAAAATCTGAAAAAATTACAGAAATTCTAAAACGCCAGAAGACTCCGGGAGCCAGAAGGACAAGTCTAGGGGAGGCCCACAGACCCCACAACATGGGCCCGCGCGGCCAGAGGGGTGGCCGCGCCGTGGGGTGGTGTGGCCACCTCGGTCACCTCCTCGCGACGCCCTTTGGACTATATATTGCCTCCGCGGTGCAAACCCTAAAAGAATCGACGATTTCTCCAGAAGAGTTCCGTAGCTCCGCCACCACCAAAAACCCTAATTGGGGGACAGAAGTCTCTCTTTCGGCACCTTGCCGGGACGGGGAATTGCCCCCGGAGCCATCTCCATCGACGCCACCGCCTCCATCATCTGTGTTGCTGCCTCCCATGATGAGGAGGGAGTAGTTCTTCATCGGGGCTGAGGGCACTACCGGTAGCTATGTGCTTTATCTCTCTCTCCCATGGTGTGATCTTTATGTGATCATGAGCTTTGTAATCTAGTTGAATCCATAGATGTTACTCTTCATTATCTTATATGCTATTTGAGTGGTTTTATTAATGTAAACTATGGAGTCACCTTTGTCCCATGGTGCGAAGTTGACAGTGTGCGCACCGTGTGTGGCTCTTAGGCTAAAGATTACATGAATACTTATCATGAGTTATTATTTGTGTTGGATGTCTCTATGAAATTGTGGTGTTTGTCTAGTACTATTTAGGGCGCTCAAGTTGACAGTGTGGGGTTCCCTAGATGTGGAATGCGACTTTAAGGTGTGCTTTTATAGCCCTACACAGTGAATTGGTGTTCGTTATCCAACAGGAGAATAGTTCAGAGTAGCATAGTGAAGAGGAAATATCTATGTATTCAATTATATTATTATTGTTGAGATGTCCACTAGTGAAAGTATGATCCCTAGGCCTTGTTTCTAAGCATTGAAACACCGTTTACAACCAGTTCTGCTACATGTTTGCTTGCTGCCATTTTTATTTCAGATTGCAATTACCACTTATAATCATCCATATCATTGTATTTTAATATCTCTTCGCCGAACTAGTGCACCTATACACCTGACAAGTGTATTGGGTGTGTTGGGGACACAAGAGACTTCTTGTATCTTAATTGCAGGGTTGCTTGAGAGGGATATCTTTGACCTCTACCTCCCTGAGTTCGATAAACCTTGGGTGATTCACTTAAGGGAAACTTGCTGCTGTTCTACAAACCTCTGCACTTGGAGGCCCAACACTGTCTACAAGAATAGAAGCGTGCGTAGACATCAAGCTCTTTTCTGGCGCCGTTGCCGGGAGGTAAGTGTTGGAAGGTATCTCCTTTAGATCCTGCGGTTATATCTTTTTGTTTCTTGTTTTTATTTTACTAGTTAGGCTTAATGGAAAACAACAAAAAAATAGAGATCTTTATGAACTTTATATTGAATTAGGACATGATGCTTTTGAAGAGAAAATTAAAAAACCTATGGAAGTTTGTTTGCATAATAGTGATAGCAATGTTATTAGCATGAATTCTTTGAACACCATTATTGCTAATGCTATGGAAAAGTCTAAGCTTGGGGAAGCTAGTTTTGATGAAAATGATCTTTTTAGTTCCCCAGCTTTGGAGGAGAAAATTTGCCTTGATAATACTTTGTCTCCCATATGTGATAATTCTAATGATGCTTGTGATATTCTAAATCCACCTACTGAAAGTATTCCTTTTGAAATACCTATGGAAATTGTTGAAAAGGTTATGGATGAACGTTATGCAGGGGATGAAACAGTCCATCCACGTGATCACTTGTGAAACTTACAGAACTTTGTGAGTTGTTTAAGGTTGCAGGTTTATCAAGAGAAAATGCCATGAAGAAATTATTTCCATTGTCACTTAAGGACAAAGCAAGGGAGTGGTATGAGCTACTGGATGATCCTCATCATTCGGAGTGGAAGGAGCTTGAATCTCTCTTTTACTCTAAATTTTATCCTCCTTATGAAATGCATTTAGATAGGAATTACATTTATAATTTTTGTCCTCGTGATGGAGAAAGCATTGCTCAAGCTTGGGGAGACTGAAAAACTAATACTCAAATGTCCTAACCATGAGCTTCCTGAGGAAATAATTGTTACTAATTTTTATGCAAGGCTTTCAGGTCATTGCAAGGATTATCTAGATGCCTGTTCAGAGGGTTCTTTCACAAGTAAGAAGGTTGAAGCTAAATGGGATCTTCTTGAAACAATTCAAAGCAATACTGAAGATTGGGATAACGACAAAGGTAAAGAATCAGGTATAAACTATGAGTATGATTGCATTAAGTCTTTCGCTGAAACTGCTAATTTTCAAGAGCTTAGTGCTAAATATGGTCTTGATCCTCAAATTATTGTTGATTATTGTAGAGCCTTTGCTTCTCATATTAATGTTCCTAAAGAAAATTGGGACATGTATCATGAACCTTTTAAAGACACTTGCATGAAAAATGAAATTGTTATTAATGATTGTAATAAACATGCTCAAACTTCTGAAAATACTATTTCTTATAAGCATGTTAATTTTTGTGGAGCACTTAGACCTTGTGAAAAGAATCAAATCGAAGAAGAATATTGTATCCATCATAGGAATGAAAAAACTAGAACGTGGCACAGGGCTCTAAATGATCTTGGTGAAAAAGTTTGTGCCCTCTATCCTTTTATTTGTGAACTTTGCTATAAAGTGGGTCATTTCAATTTTCAATGCTCAGGCTATGATAATAGTATTTCGAATCCAATGAGTACTGCGAGTTTGTATTGTGATGACATGATCACTCCTAATCAGCATGATGAACTTACATTATTTTTGGGGTGTGAAGAGTTATCAAAAAAACTTCTTTGGTAGATATGAGTGCTTTTGATATGAATAGCGTCCTGCATGGATGTCATCTTTATTGTGTTGATAATTGCCACGCAAATACTTACATACAAAATATTATAAAAGATGGGACTTTACCAAAATATGACAGGACTAATATGTGTTTTGTTCTTATTAATGAAAGAGAGGAATCCTCCCAAGTTTCTTCTATTGTTTCTAACAATAAACCAGGGTATGTGGAGAAGCCTCCTTTCAAGCCTCTCCCTCCTAAAGAGGGAAAGAAGAAGAAGAAGAAGAAGAAGAAGAAGAAGAAGAGAGTAAAAAGAGAGAGGAAACGGTATTTTCCCCTAAGCATGTTGCTCCTATTATAGTTGTTGCTGATGAGCCTGAATTCGATGATGATCCTATGCCTGTTACTTATAGTAGTGATCATGATTGGGAAAAGCACACTACTTTTGATATTGAAAATCTTTTGGGTACCAATTCTGAAAATGATGATGTTAACAATTGTTATACTATTAGTACTATCCATGTTCCTTCCAATGATGATATGGAAAGCTCTAAGCTTGGGGATGAGGTGTTTGAAAATCCTTTTGCTAGTAATAATTATATATTTGAGACCTCTCCTCCTAGTGATGTGTTTGAAAATCCTTTTGCTAGTGATGTGTTTGAAAATCCTTTTGCTACTGATGATTATATATTTAAGACATCTCCTTCTAGTAAAAATGATAATGATATGTTTACAAATGAACACACTTTGGAAGATAACTATTCTATTGTTTATGATGATACTATGCCTCCAGTCTTTGATAATTATCATAAGGATAACTATGAATAGGTTATAATTACAATCATCCTCATGAAACCTGTCATAATTATGGAGGGATTACCCAAAACCATCCCTCTAATATACAACATGTCTATCATGTTCGAGTTCTTTATGATGATCCTACTCCCATTGTTATTAATAAAAGAACTTTGCTTATGTGGAAAATATTGATACTTTTATGCATATGGATCATGATAAGAATGTTTCATGTGATGGTTATATTGTGGATTTTATCAATGATGCTACTGAAGTTACTATGAGAGAGGGAGACATGGATTTATAAATCACAATAATATTAAGTCTCCTCTCTTTATGTTGAAATTTTTGAAGTTGCACTTGTTTCGCCTTCCTATGCTAGTCACTTTGTGCTTTATTGATTTATTTTCTTACAAGATTCCTTTGCATAGGAAGTGGGTTAGACTTAAATGTGTTTGGTATTTGCTTCTTGATGCTCTTTTATTTTCAACTCTTATACATATGAGAGCATCATAAAAAATTCATGCCTAGCTAAAAGGCTTTAAAGAAAAGCGCTTATGGGAGACAACCCATTGTTTTATTTCTGCAATTTTTCTTTTTTTTGAGTCAAGGAGTTGTTTACTTCTGTAACAATTCCTTTGTATCTTTATTTTCGCATTGTTGTGCCAAGTAAGCCTCTAATAGGAAGATGATGCTAGATTTGGATTTCTGCGCAGGAACAGATTTCTGCTGTTCACCGTTTAATTCTTAAAATCACAGAAAATTATTTAAATCTGCAATTTTTGTGCGTGATCCTCAGATATGTACGCATCTTTCGTTAGTTAAAGTTTTTCGATCTGAGCAACGTAAGTGCCTCGAAAAAATTCGTCTTTACGGACTGTTCTGTTTAGACAGATTCTGTCTTTTATTTTTCGCATTCTCTCTTTTACTAGTGTTGAGTGGAATTCTTTTTTAGGGTGAAGAGCTTCACATAACATCAGTGGCAGTAGTTAATGTTAAAAGTAACGGTCATGTTTGTGTCCTTATAGAACATGTGAGTTTTTGATTGTGCACTAACCCTCTAATGAGAATTACTCTGAGTTTGGTGTGGCGGAAGTTTTCAAGGGTCAAGAGAGAAGGATGATATAATGTGATCAAGAAGAGTGAAGAGCTTAAGCTTGGGGATGCTCCCATGGATCACCCCAGCATATTTCAAGAAGACTCAAGCGTCTAAGCTTGGGGATGCCCAAGGCATCCCCTTCTTCATCAGCAACTTATCAGGTCATCTCTAGTGAAACTATATTTTAATTCTTTCACATCATATGTGCTTTACTTGGAGCGTCTGTGTGCTTTTATTTTCAGTATTTTATTTTTCTTATGGTCAACTTGATTGGACCCCAGCATTCTTGATTGGGAGAGAGACACGCTCCGCTTTTTCATATGAATACTCCTATTCTTCACTTATACTTGTTGAGTATTCTTATCTAGCTATTGCTATGCTTTTAGCTCCTGTTTTTCATGCATCTCTTGTTCAGAGCTGTTAGTTCTTTTAGAGAAAGTACTCTCTTGCTTCACTTATAATTGTTTGGAGAGTTTATGTTGAAATAAGTTGATTGGTGTTTGGTTGGAACAGAAAATGTGCATGTGGTAGATGGTATAATGGAAAAAGCTTACATATTCTTGTAGATCACTGTATTGGATAATTTGATACTTGTCAATTGTTTTGAGTTATCAAGTAGTTCATGTTTAAGCTTTTGTATCATGTAGTTAAAACCTATTAATGAAGAACTACCGTAAAGCTCGTTGAAATTTGGTTTGCATGATTGGTATCTCTAAGGTCTAGATATTTTCTAGTAAAAGGGTTTGGTTAACAAGGAAGACAGTGTAGAGTCTTATAATGCTTGCAATATGTTTTCATATAAGTCTTGCTGTGTCGGTTGATATCCTGTGTTTGCTTCAAATAACCTTGCTAGCCTAAACTCTGTACTGAGAGGGAATGCTTCTCGTGCATCCAAAACCTTGAGCCAAAATCCATGCCATTTGTGTCCACCATAACTACCTATATGTGGTATTTCCTTGCCACTCCAAGTAAATTTTTCATGTGCTACCTTTAAACTATTCAAAAATTATTACTCCTTTTTGTGTCAATGTTTACCAAGCTCATGAGGACGGGGTGGATGTCTTTATGTCAACTGTCAAACAGACTTTACCACCGGACTAGCGGCATATACATCCGCTTATCCATTAATTTTGCAAAAAGAGCTGGCAAATGGGGTGCCCAGTCCCAATTAATTACAACTTTAACCGCTTAATTCTCTTCACATTTTTGCCCTGATTTATCAGTCAAGCAATGACAAACAGTGAAATATCTGCATGTGTAAACAAAAGAGAAGAGGGATGATCTGCCTTGCTGGTAGAAATAACGTCCTTCATGGGAGCCGCTCTTAAAAGTCTGGTTGGCAGGGGTCATATTGTACTTTCCATTTTCTGATTCGTTGACAATTAACAAACACCTCCCAAAACTTATTTTTACTCTCTATATGATTTCAAAAACTTAAAAAGCTCTAGCACATGATTTAATCCCTGCTTCCCTCTGCGAAGGGCCTTTCTTTTACTTTTATGTTGAGTCAGTTTTCCTACTTCTTTCTATCTCAGAAGCAAACACTAGTGTCAACTTTGGTGCAACAATTTTTATATGCTTGTATATTGTACTTATTATATTGCTTTGTGTTGACAAATATCCATGAGATATATATGTTGAAAGTTGAAAGCAATTGCTGAAGCTTAAATCTTCCTTTGTGTTGGTTAAATACCTTTTACTTAGAATCTATTGCTTTATGAGTTAACTCTTATGCAAAACTCTTTGATGCTTGTCTCGAAAGTACTATTCATGAAAAGTTTTTGCTTATATGATTCAGTTGTTTGCTCATTATCTACTTGCTAGCAAACTATAGACCATTGACCTGGATCACTTCATTCATAACATGTGCTTTACAATACTATTTGATCAAGATTATGATGGTAGCATGTCACTTCAAAAATTATTTTGTTTTATCGTTTACCTTCTCGAGGACTTTAGGTTTTCCTCCATTTTCTGCAATGCACAGACATAATAATCCAGTACCATTTCAGAAGCTTATGCATCTCTTGATGCTAACTACTGGAAGGAATCTGTCCGTAGCGAGATGGGTTCCATCTTGGCTAACGGAACCTAGGAAGTCACTGATCGTCCTTATGGGTGTAAACCTGTAGGATGTAAGTGGGTGTTCAAGAAAAAACTTAGGCCTGATGGTACTATTTAGAAGTACAAGGCGCGGCTTGTGGCCAAGAGTTATACCCAGAAAGAAGGTGAAGACTTCTTCATACTTACTCATCTGTGGCTAGATTGACCACGATTCGTGTGTTACTTTCGTTGGCTGCCTCGCATGGTCTTCTCGTTCATCAAATGGACGTTAAGACAGCTTTCCTAAATGGAGAGTTAGACGAGGAAATTTACATGGATCAGCCCAATGGTTTTGTAGTACCTGGTCAGGAAGCAAAGGTGTGCAAGTTGTTGAACTCTTTATATGGCCTGAAGCAAGTTCCTAAGCAATGGCATGAAAAGTTTGAAAGAACTTTAACTGCTGCAGGTTTCGTTTTCAACGAATCTGACAAGTGTGTGTACTATCGCCATGGTGGGGGCAAGGGAGTTATTCTTTGTTTGTATGTTGATGACATACTGATCTTTGGAACCAGCCTTGACTTGATTAAGGAGGTTATGGAATTCTTATCTCGCAGTCTCACTATGTGGAAAAGGTCTTGAGTCGCTTCGGGTATGACGACTGCAAGCCTTCGCCGACACCATATGATCCTAGTGTGTTGCTTCGAAAGAATCAACAGAGTGCTAGAGATCAGCTAAGATATTCTCAGATTATTGGCTCGCTTATGTATTTGGCTTGTGCCACGAGGCCTGACATCTCTTTTGCTGTGAGCAAGTTGAGCCGGTTTGTTTCTAATCCGGGAGATGATCATTGGCATGCTTTTGAGAGAGTTATGCGTTATTTAAAAGGCACTGCGAGCTATGGAATACACTATTCGGGGTATCCGAGGGTACTTGAGGGTTATAGTGATTCAAACTGGATCTCTGATGCTGATGAGATTAAGGCCACGAGTGGTTATGTGTTTACACTCGGTGGTGGCGCTGTTTCCTGGAAGTCTTGCAAGCAGACAATCTTTACGAGGTCAACTATGGAAGCTGTCGGCCCAGTGAAATCCAGGGTGTGCTGGGCCTGTCCTCTACGGCCCTCGACACTTGGTAGCAAGTTTCCACTAAGGACCAAGCCTACGGCTTGGAGAGCCTCACGAGGCGGATTGCCTCGCGAGGGCTTTTGAGGCAGCAGAGGCCTGTGGAGGCCCTCTCCACTGCTGCCCCCTCTTCAAGGAAATCTCCCCTGGAGAGAGGTCAACGCCGAATTCTCTACAGGGCACCCAAACCCTCGTGGAGATCGCTTCGCTGCAAAGCAACCTCTGCAGAGCGCACATGGGCTCTGCAGCGGCCGCAGAGTGACGCGCGCCCTGCGCGCGGTGACGACGACGCCGCAGTTGCCATTTTGGTGATTAAAGGGGTCAACAAAGCTGTGCCATCCGCACCGGACTACGAGGGTTTCCTCTTTGGTGATAAGGGGACCGGCCGACGCTACACTCCACGGCCAACGTCATCGTGGGCACCCCCACGCTCCTCTGCGGCCCCAGCTGGCCGTCCTGCATGGACGGTGGTTACTCTGCTACAGGAGTCAGCTTTCCGCCCATGGACCGCGTCCATGGACAACCGGGCTGCGGTGCACCGCGCTCTACCTTCTGCGCCACGTGACAGCCCTACCATAGTACAATCGCAGGGAGGGAGCACGGGGCGCCTATAAAAGGAGGACGAGCAGCACCGTAGCAAAGGATCGCATTCCCATTCCAGCATAGCCACTTACGCGCAGGGAAGAAGAAGACCATAGCTTCCCTTCCTTGTGTATACCATTGCCAAAAGAGAGCCCTCGGCAAGCTCATTGTACTGTAACCTCTACAAGCAGTGCAATACAGACAAGCAGGAGTAGCGGTATTACCTCCACACGAGGGCCGTGAACCTGGGTACGGGCTGGTGTTCATCTCTGTCGTGATGTCGCTCCACTTGCTCGACGAGCACCGTCGCCGTGCAGGTTGAGGGTTGTTTGACCAACGTGTTCAGCCCCTTACACGAACTCTCTTCGTGAGCTTGGCTATCCCTGTTTCGTGGGAGTCATTCTCCGACAGAAGCAGAACTCACAGCATTAGACACAGCCACTGTTGAATCATAGTGGCTTCGTGAGCTTTTGATGGACTTACCTGTGGTTGAAAAACCAATACCTGCTATCCTTATGAATTGTGATAATCAGACTATGATAGTCAAGATTAAAAGTTCTAAGGATAATCTGAAGTCATCAAGGCATGTGAAGAGGAGATTGAAATCTGTCCGAAAATTAAAGAACTCCGGAGTTATTGCGTTGGATTATATCCAAACGTCTAAGAATTTAGCAGATCCCTTCACAAAGGGTTTATCACGTAATGTGATAGACAGTGCATCGAGTGAGATGGGTTTGAGACCCACGATATGAGTTGTCCACACTAGTAAACCACTCTATGTGATCGGAGATCCCGTGAAGTAGAAGTGGGTGACAAGTTGTTGGACAACATAGAGGAGAGTATCCTTATATTTTACTATCCCACTCCGTGAAGATGCAATATTCTCCTGATCTGCATGGCAGGTGATATTTATCTTAATGTGTTCCAAGCGGCTTACTTTTATAAGCGGAATGTTGTCCTGCAGAGCATCTCTTGAGGAATACACCTATATGATTCTGACTGTTAAACGTCGCAGTCCGTGAGAGTTAGGTGCCCTTTAATAAACTCATGAAAGGTCTTGGAGTATGACGCATAAGCTCCACCCGCGGGGAAGCCTTGCGGCAGCCCAGTATCGGTCAAGGGCTTGTGTGAAACTAGTTCGCAGCAAACTTGTAGTTCAAGGCATAGTCCACTATCCAAGTTGTGATCTAGTGTAGCATAACTTTCTAAGTGGAAGTTCAACTTAACAGTCCCCAGTAAGCACCGGTATATAAAACAATGTTTTGAAACAAATTGGTGAGATGTGCCAATGAGACTTTGTGGGGGATTGTTGGAATTTGTGGGCTTTTGCCCATGGCCCAACTAAATTCTGAAATTCTCATGGCCCATTTGTGTGGCTGGTTTGGGGACTAAATTTTAGTCCCATACTGCTAGTTGGGAGAGAGCTGCACCACTTTATATAGTGGAGTGTTGTGCTACTTGGTAAGCATGTGAGAACAGAAGGCTCTCTCCCGCGCACTCCTCGTCCTCCTCCGCCGCCGCTCGCTCGTCTCGTCACGACACGCCGCGGGTTGCGGGAATGAGCCGAGCCAATGCCTATATTTTTGCAGTCCGGGAAAATTTATTGAGTCATTGATTAATAATTAACGGACGCGTTAATTGCCGTTTCCGATTCTTCTGTATCGTGGAGACGTTACCGACTCGATCGTGGGCTGCGCCCACGTCCTATCCGACCCGCACTATATATGCAAAGGAAAACCCTAGCCGCCACATACGCAACACATGGTAGCTCGTCGCCCTATTTCCAGAACCTTGCGCCGCCGTCTTTCAAGTCTTCTCCATCCCGTCTTCCGGCGTGCACCGGCAGAAGGGACAGTCGGCCTTCGGAACCCCGCCTCTTGTGATCCTGTACGGGAGAGGGGCGATCAGATTTTTGGGGAGCGCACTTGCGCGACTACTGGCATCAAGTTCTTCCCCAACGACGACTTCTTCCCCAATATCGCCAACCTCTTCATCAACAACATGGGTGACGCCAGCGGTCCGCAGCTGCTGCATCGTATGTGCTCTTCATCTTCCTGTTTGAATTGCTGCTAGAGTTTCTGCTTGTAATAGTTGCTCTAGATTCGTTTGGTTTATCTACTGTTTTAGTAGATTGCATGATTAGTTTAATTTCTATTATTCTAGTCATTATTTGTTTATTGTTTTCGTGAATTAAATCATATGCCAAATTGCTTATATGTTTAACAGCATCTACTCCCCGTGCGACCTACATCAGGAGCCAGCAGTCCGGTGACGCGTTCGATGTGGAAGTGAAGCTGAACGCGAATGGATTCGATTAGATTGGTTGGCTGCATCTGCTGCCCGTGCGACCTGCATCTGCTGCCAGCTCTCCCCCGTGTTCTGATTCCATACTGTTGCTTTGGATTTGATTCGATTTTGAGTGGTAGAGATTTTCAGGTTTAGCGCTAGTAGCAGCAAGCTCTTAACAAAGATCCCCTTTTGTACTGTTAGCCAGTAGTTTTGGTATCTGCACGTATTTTGTATGTATGAGAAGATATGAGCAGCTTGTGTGCCTACTTCTGGATTCGATCGATCCGTTTGAGGTGTGTGTGATTGCCTTTGTACTAGCTGATGATAATGTGCGATTTTTTTAAATTCTATATACCTTACTAGTGGCGCACATGTTTGTGCGCCAGTGCTAAATGGTTACCAGTGGCGCACACCAGTCTTGTGGGCCACTGGTAAGTCCGATACTTGTGGTGCGCCACAGATAACAATTACCACTGGCGCGAGCTTAGTGGCGCACGCTCTGTACGTCACAGATAAGCAAAATCTGTGCGTCACAGATAGTTTTTTCTGTACTAGTGGGCTCGACAAATACCACATTACCAATTGTGCTTAATCCAAATTGGAGCATGGAATAGCATGTTTAACGCTACCACACATTGAATGTGTTCTGTCCAATTTTAGAATTATGGCTGAGTTTGAATTAGTGATGTTGTAACTGGTTAACATATTACATCCATGCCATTTTTTCAAAGTTTTATGAATTAGTGGATGCCTCCGAACTCGTACCACCATGCTAGGTGTACATGATGATTTTTCACTCCTCTCGTGCGTTGTTGCTTTTGCCTACTCCTTTAATCTAAGTTCAGTGGCTTTGGTGAACCTACAATCCTAAACCAACGGTGACATGCTCATCGAATATGACAAAAAAGATCACGTGCATCAATTGGGATGAACGGCCTAACGCCACCAGTTTAAGTTATTTTGGAGGCCCGTGGAGTACGATATATTTGCATGCAGCAGCACACATGCACACGTACACATGAGCACAAAAAAAAAGAGCACCGCCACTATTATTTTGCCAAACTAATAGTATAAATATGCAATCGATTCATTTTTTTAATTCAATGTGTATGTTTCATATGTGCATGATTCAATTTCTTTAATTCAATACGTATGTTTCATATGTGCATGATTCCAATACAAATAGTTAAAAACATAAACAAAGTCCTACATGATGAAATATAGCATAAGCAGGAAATTGCATCACTGAGATTTGGTAACTCTATGTTGTTGCATCCCACTGAAAGATTATTTAATTTATAAACAATATATAAGCTATTTTTCCATTTATAAACATAAATCACCAATTGCAATTATAGAAATTGTGCAGTACCAATACATAGTTCACAATAACAAAAAAAATACTGAATTTCCTTTTGGTGTTCGGTTTTGGGGCAGGGCACAAACACAAAAAGGAGAGCATACCTTCTCCCGTTCTACTTAAAGTTGGAAGTATCAAAGAAAAATAGAAACGAATACTAGCTAGCGGCTGGCCTGCAGCAAGCGTCGCTTGTGTGCTCCTGCTCTGCGCCCACGCCGGCAAATATTGGGTGCAGCAGCGGCCGGCGGGGGGAATCTAAAAGGGGCAAGCCGGCGAGGGGTGAGACGATGACAGCCACCGGAATTAGGTCTCCTTTTCCAATTCCCTTTATCTCCAGAAATGAATGTAGAGACAAACTAGTCGCAATTTCACGCATGAACTACGGGAAGCAGTAGCGATAGTCAAAGACTATGGGTAATAAAAGAATTTTCCAAAATTCAGGGTGGGCCACGGCCCACCCTGCACACCCGCAGGATCCGCCCATGATAGGGACCCCTGCATTTCGGTATCAATGGAAATAACCGCTTCTACCAGTATAATATTTTGCATATCTCAAAAAAAAAACCGGTATAATATTTTGCATTAATGACGAGACGTCATACATGGATCGAGTTTCATCCTGGTGGGATGAGGGTCCTCCCTCCGTTCGGTATTACTAGTGGAATTTGGTGCGGCGCCACGCCGCACCCGTTGTCTAAAAATGTTGAAATTTAGAAATAATGTTAGTTAATTGCTGTAATTGGAAAAATTTACGTTTTTAAAAAGTTTAGATTTTAAAAATTGTTGGAAGTGGGGACGTACATGTCACGTTCATAAAATATTCGGGCTTCAAGAAGTTATAATTTTTTGTTTGGAGGGTTTAAATTTGAAATATGGATTGAAATGCTTCAATTTGTTTATTTGTTTTTGTAAAATTCTGCCGCAAGTTGACAAATTTGAATCTTGCAAACATGTTTGTTTTTTTGTCGTCAATAATTGGTTTTATGTTTTGGAAATGTTTAGAGCGTATGCTCATCAACATGTAATCATGTGTTCAGACCGTTAGTCGTACCGGCTGTATATATCCTGTGCAACCATTTCCAGACGGCTTCACCCAAAATGATAGTGCCATGACAGAGAAAAATATTCTCTTAAAAGTTGCACATATGGCGAATATTAGTTAACTATTGCAAATAATATACTCCCTCCAATCCGTTTTATTTGCCGCCGGAAAAGAACTACCATAGTAAAACTTGGTACTATAAGTGGCGACATTCTTTTCGGATCAGAGGGAGTAATTTCTTGTTTTTTATAATTGTTTTGATATTTTCTAATATTTGTACGATGATTACCAAGTTAGTTCGAACGGTTTTTGTTTGCTGAAAATTGTTCAAGTGAAAGGGTGCCACCTGTCAGAAACCTAACGCTTTGAAATAAGGTATCAGAAAAGGGTTAAATTCACGTTAATTTATCTGATGCGGTTAAATATTTATCGGATGTTTTCACGTTTGTAAAATGGTCAAGTTTGAAAGAACGCTATAATTTTAGAAGACTCAAATTTGAAGTTATACTAAATATGAAGGCGTTATTTGGATTTAAATGACGTAACATGTTTTTGTGTTTCCCACAAATTTATCCAAATATTTAACAATACGGGAAATTCAAACTTTTCTTTTGTTGCCGTATTTTTTTTTACTGTACTCATTTCGATATTTTGTTATATTCTGTGGATGATTATTTATGGAAATGTTTCCATTTTTTGTTTTTTCTTTAAAATGATTATTGGAAATGATTATGTTGTTTCCATTTTCTATTTTTGATTTAAAATGATTGTTGGAAATGGTTTTTTGATGTTTGTCATTTTTTTTGAACTTGGATTGAATTGAGTATTTTTTTCAAAGTTGCAACACTTGTAATAATTTAGCGAAGGTCCCAAAGAATTTTAAATGGTTATTTTGTTTTGTACAAATTGTTAGAAATTGGTTTGAATTTGTTTGGAGTTGTATTTGAAAAGTTTTGTAAGTTTTGGGAATTAGAAAACCAAAACAGGAAAAAAAAGAGGGCCGGGCGTGCCGCGCAGCAAGCAGGCCGGCCCAGCAGGCAGCCCAGGCCCGCTGGGTCGTCAGCGTGACGTCACCAGCGGGCGGCCTCTGCCGCGGCGGCGACGGCGGCGCCGGCGTCGAACCACGGCGTTCCGGGACGCGCGAGTGGGCGCACTCGACGCGGCTCGACGCGGGGTGGCTGCGGGCGGTGGCGCCGCCGCTCCTGGGTCGCCAGAGCCGCTGCTACGGCGTGCGAACACGGCGGAGGGAGCAGTGGACGGCGGCGTCGATTCCGGCGGCGGTGCGGCGTTTCGGCAGGCGAGAGTTGGCGACGGAGGAGGGGACGAGACGGCGGAGGCTCCCGTGTGAGCGGATCTGTGCGGGGAGGGGCGTACCGGCGGGGGCGCGCGTCGGCGGCTGCGGCGAGCTCGGCGCCGCGCGCGAGGGAGAGAGGAGAGGGAAGGTGATTTGTCCGTCGGTTTTGCAGAAGGGTCCCTGTGGTTTTCCGAAATTACGGTTACGCCCCTCGTAGCGTAAAGCTGTGGATTGCGGGTTCGATTTGTCGATCAGGGAACGCCGCGCGCGAGGGAGAGAGGAGAGGAGAGGGAAGGTGATTTGTCCGTCGGTTTTGCAGAAGGGTCCCTGTGGTTTTCCGAAATTACGATTACGTCCCTCGTAGCGTAAAGCTGTGGATTGCGGGTTCGATTTGTCGATCAGGGAAGGGTTGTTTTGCAAAAGCGTCATGGACGTCTCCTGTGGACCGTCGGATCCGCGGTGAACGGCTCAGGGCATCGCACTGTAGACTGCTACAGCGTACAACAGTAATCACTGTAGCTAACACTGTAGCGTCTACAGTGGCCGGAGGGCTGAGAGGGCGAGAAAGTGTAACGCCTTAATATATAGAGTAATAAGGTTGGAAGTCTTTTTCAAATTGTTCGGAATTGCTCCATCTGTCTGGAATCACCCTCACTTTTGTGTTTAGTCAAAATCAAACTTTGTGAATTTTGAATTTTTCTATATGTTTCGTCAAAATTTATTAAATTTGACTTGACTAAACGGGGAACGCGGGACAATTCCGAACTGAGGTGGGTATTAATTATCCTTAATTCCCGTGCAAGATTTAATTCTTAAGCACATGCAAGCCAATACTACATCCACTTATTTTTTTTATGGCCATGCACAAAAAAGCGGATAGGCTGGGAGAATTAATAGGAGTTAATGGGTGAGTTAGCTCTCCAGAGGCTAAGGCTGCTCACAATGGAAAGTACAAGTACAGTATTTTATTTAGACTCTACAAGTACAGTATTTAGACTAGTACAAGCGGATAGGCTGGGAGAATTAAGAGTACAGTATTTGACACCAATTTAAAGGAGTAGTTAATTCAGGTCTTCGTATTGCTGAATTAGCTCTCCAGTTTTACAATTCCGAAAGGAGGAGTACAAGTACAACCACGCTCCTAATTAGCTATCCAACTAATGACTGATTATGGTGGAAAACCTTTCTAAATTTATACCGTTTCCATGGAAATGATCATTCACTATGTTAATTCAGCATGCCATTGTACTCTAGGAGGGCCTCTAGTAGTAACATAGACTAGTAATTACTAGTCTAAGTTATTCTCCATTGTGACCAGCCTTAGATTATCTATAGTGGGAGTATCATAGGTGGTATCATGCATTTCATGCATACAAAAAGCTGATGTGGTACTATAGTTAATGATGAGAGAGAAGGTGGTGGTATCATAGGTAGATACCGTAACATAATGTATTTCAATGCACAATGAGTCTACAAATTTAATAAATGCACTATATATGATACTACACATATGTTACTATGCATTATGGATCTAATAACATAAACTAGTATCATGTGTATGATGCCATTATATGTTACTTCCCGCTATGAGCAGTCTTAGCCTCTAGGAGGGCCTCGTTAATCTCGTAGCACCGCAATATGTGCAGCAAGATGTGCTCACATGGCACTTTCTAGCCGTCGCGGCCCCCGCCGCTGCTCCGGGACAGGCTGCCACGGTCCAGCCCCTGCCTGGACCATGTCGTGCATCGCTCTTTGTCCTCGTCGCTGGAGATCATCACCACGTCCGGCACAACCCTGCTAGAGTTGCCCGCCTCTGCGTCATGCACGCCGCGGGAGGGAGGGGGGCAAAGGTGTCCTTGGAGGCAGCGCGCTCTGCCTCGGCAGTGGCCTGGTTCTCGTCGATGAAGCGCTAGCAGCACTCGCGCAGCCCGTACCAGTTCGTCTGTCGACGGTGGGCGCGCATGCTAGCGGCAGCGCTGCTCCTCGTCATCGGACGGAGGCGCACAACTTCTGCCGCCACGGCCTTGCATGAAGCTGCCTGCCATCTATCGATATGCGGTTCCCCGACATTTTTATCCTGCTACCCTTTACTGGCGGAGGGGGTGCGTTCGATTTCCTTTTCTCTTTGAGTTGTTTTACAATACATCAACGCAATATGGACCGTTAAAGCGAGGTGAATGTACGGTGTAGATTCAATATACTACGCCAAATTTCTGGTAGTATGTTTGAGCATGAGGGGTATTCGGGGAATTACACTATAAAAAAAGACCGATCCGAATATGAATCACGTCCTATCGTTCTCATAAGGATGTCTCCAACGGGCCGACGCATCGAGTCCGCGCGCGTCCGTCCCCGTCCGCGCGAGCCAGAAACACGGCCCAACGGGGCGACGCAAACGGACCGCGGTCCGTTTTTCTGTCCGCCGCGACGCATTCCTGGCCCAAATTTGGGCCACGGATGCATCGGGCGTGGACGCGCGGCGGAGCGCAATTGTGTCCTCCTCTGGTCCGCACTTCGGCCTCGGCCTCTCCCAAAACCCCAGTCCACCCCAGTCCACACTCCAGCCCTAGCCATGGCCGGTGCAGCCGCCGCCGCCGCCGCCTCCGACGCTGGACCTGCCGCCGCCGGCACCGCCTCCGCCGCCGGCCCCGCCGCTGGATGTGCGCCCAAAGCTGCAAAGAAACCAAAGAAGGAACTCACCGACGAGCAGAGGGCCGCAGAGACCCTGAAGCGGGGCGACCGGAGGAGGAGGTTGAAGCAGGAGAAGCTCAACGCCGCCCAGAAGGCCGCCGCCATGCCGGAGGACGAATCTGACCTCGTGTCCAGGGCCGCGACCGCTGCCCTCCTCCTGATTGGAATTACCCCGACGGCGGCCGTGGTCGGTGTGGCGACTGCGGCGGCCAGCTCCAATGCCTCGGCGGCCCGACCGCCAAGGACGAGATCTTCCGCGACGGCACCATCGCCACCGTACGGGTACCTTCCGGGAACCATGCCGCCGTGAGTTTCCCCTACCTCAGGCGAATCCGCGCCAAGCCAAGTCGAGGTACCTCCGCTTGATCTGAACACGCCTAGTACACATTGGTCGGACACTCACCGGCGGCGCAGACTGCGGCCACGCGTGCAACTGCCCCGACAGTGGTCGCCCCGGCGCGTAACCTGTTCGGCGAAATGCCCAGGCCGTCGCCGGGTGACCCCAGGTACTTCGAGGAGGTCCATGATGAACGGGAGGACGTCCTCCAGGAGCCCGGACAAGAGCAAGGGAAGCCGATGCAAGAGCCAAGGAGGCCGAGGCTAGGGCCATGGAGGCCGAGGCAAAAGCAAAGGACATTGAGCTCGCCCTACGCCAAGAGGAGGCCAGGATCATGGACATGGATCTCTCGGCCTTCACCCCTACGTAGAAGGCCTACTACCTCAAGAAGCAAAGGTACTACATGTACCGAGATTGATCAAATCTCGGTCGTTTTATTTATGTTGCATGCCGGTGTTGAACTATGGCCGATATGGCCAGAAAAACATGGCCGATGGCCGGAATTTGTAATATTTTGGGCATGTATGCAGACATGACCCTATGAGGCCAGGATTATGTTTTATTTTATATTCATATGCTTTCTATTTGTTGTATTGTGATCACAATGGCCGAAAATGATCAAAAACCCTGGCCAGGGGCGGACTCGATGCGTCGGCCCCGTTGGGCGCAGTGGCCGGAAAGGGACGGACCTAGGCCGGACGCGCGTCCTTTTGCCGACGCAAACGGACCAAACGCGGACCAAACGCGCGTCCGTTTGCGTCGGCCCGTTGGAGACATCCTAAGTCGCCCGATGTCCTCCGTGGCTCCGTCGCCCCACTCCTCCTGGCCGCTGGCCCAAGCTCGTGGAGGCTGAGTTCTCCGACGGCGCCAACGCCATGCGTCGCATCGCCGGCGGCGACGAGAACGACACAAAGGCGTTCACGCTTCTGGTGCAGTCCTTGATGACGACAGGAAGCTTCCGACACCATTGCTCGCCCTGAAGGTTACCAGGCCTCCTGCAGGCTGCGGCGGCGACATGGTGGCAGTGGGGCGTGTCCGTCAATACGGTATTGGTGGAGGCTCCAGCGCAGACTTCGGCTTTGGGATCGAAAACGATTAAGACAACCAATTTTCGGTGCTTCCTGTATGTCATAGTTGCTCTCGCGAAGATCGACCCGTTCTCGTGGAGAAGTGCATATCATGTGTACTCCATGGTGGCCGATTTCGTGACATTATCATGCAAGCGCAGCGCGAGCAGGCCCGGGCCCATGGGTGTGCGACCCGTGCGGTCGCACAGGGCCCAAACAATTTGGGGGTCCATAATTTCAATTTGCAGTTCGTGTGACCAAAATACTTAAACCACTTCCCAGCAATATCTTTCAAATGAAGGCATGGTGTAGTGGTTAGAAGGTATCGATACACATCACTTCGGGGTGGTTCGAATCCTGCCTCAATACTTCAATATTTTATCACACTTTTCACCTCAAAACACGATCAATTATTTTTTCCAGCGTTTTACCTAAAAAAAAAAACGTACACACATTATCCACTATTAGCTAGTAAAATTAAATTTATTTTTCGGACGGCTTTCTTCTATTTTTTATCAAAAACAAGACGTAGATGGCAATTGATGCCATGACCTACTTCAATATTTTATCACAATTTTTACCTCAAAACACGATCAATTTTTCCAGCGTTTTACCTAAAAAAAACGTACACACATTATCCACTATTAGCTAGTAAAATTAAATTTATTTTTCGGACGGCTTTCTTCTATTTTTTACTCAAAAAACAAAACGTAGATGGCAATTGATGCCATGACCTCGGATGCTAACTACAAATGTCTTGGATATAAACCTATAGATTATCCAATATCCATTGTAGTTAGTATTAAATTTATCTTTTTTAAGCGATAACAATATATCTCAAGCGTACGAAATGAATGTTTGCATCTCAGTTACCGGATGTGAGGTCCTCTCGTACGAGTCCGTGAAATGAGCCTCCCTCTGACAATCAGACGATTGATCACGATAGCGACGTGAGAAAGCCGAGACGATAACCGTCGAGCGATAGGCTGCCAAGCGTCGATTCAAGGCTGCCAAGCGTGGATTCATCCTTTGTTCCTTCATAATTTCCTCCACGTTTTCGATCTTCAATCGCCAAACACCGATCTGCATTTGGGACGGATCACTCGCAGACATTTTGAGATAACAACTGATGGAATTTCAGCATTGCTGAAACCGATTACAAACGACTCCACAAAAAAAGGAAAATACAACATGGACCCCAAAGACCACACACCGTACTTCCAAATCGCGATCAAGCCCATCGTCCTCATCGTCACCACCCAAGTATCGGGACCAGATCCAGAAGCAGCACATATTCAGCCACCATCGAATCACCGCCGCCACCTTCGCCACATTGGGCTTTGAACACCAAAGGAGTGCCCACCCCGAGGAGTGAGAGCTAAAAAACTTTTCCAGACCATCGGGCAGGCAGGAGATGGGGAAGACCAGGCAGTACCTCCAATCCAAAATCCCCGAGCAGTAGGTCCCAACCATCGACGCCACGTCGAGCCGCGTCCTCCCCTCGCCACCATGGCCGGTCAGAAGAAGCTTCAAGACACGACAGTCGCATCTCAAAAAAAGACCATAATAAACCCTAACACAGACATTGATACTACATTTGGTAGGGGGCCATTTCAAATTTTCGCACAGGGCCCGTATTTTGCTGGCCCGGCCCTGAGCGCGAGCTACACTAGGCTGAGGATGTTTGATGTCTGGAGGCTCCATTCCTGTACCGGCGAGCTACACCAAGTGCCGCTAATGTTTGCACGCTTCATGGCAACTTATTTTCGTCATAGTACGTGTTGAAGAAGATGATTAATTACAGAGAAAAAATCAATTTTGTCCCTGGGCCCAAAACTGGCCCAATTAATTTTAGCCGTCGGATTAGGCATATACTACATCTAAAAATGTGTAGTAGGATACACCGTAAAATAGCCCTTTCTCTTTTCTTTTTTTCCTGCAGCTTATGTACCGCTCCTCTCGATGCAGGTTTCTTCTCATCATTTCCCTGTTGCGCGAGGCGATTCGCCCAATCTTTCTGGACGTGGACAGCTCACAGCCCCGCCGCTGTAGAGGAGGCGCCTGACTCCTATCCCGTCTCTCTCCGGACTCCTCACTCGAGGCTGCCGCCATACGGAGAAGAGATGGCATCCAGCTCTGCGCGGCGTCCGACTCCGAAGAGCAGAAGCACCACCGCGTCCTAGGCGCACAATTGACAATCCTCGCGCGCACGCTCAATGCGGATCACGAACGAGCGGAAGCCTCCGGCCTCCGGCGGACCGGTCCACACGAGACCGACCAGCATGTGGAGTGCCGCGACGGCACCCTACTCGAATCCCTTTGACTTCCCTGAGAGCTCATCATTTCTCACGGCTATCTTTTGCTATCTAATTTTATCCAGCAAATCACACAAACAATTCCAGTTACTGCCTTCATACATCTAGAATATTCTCTAAATGATATCAATTATATATAGCCCAACGGGCGCGGCGTGCCGCCACGCTGATCCTAGTTAACTTACATGAGTAGTCGAAATTGATTAGACGATCGGATGCGCACGTAGATGATGAATGCATGAACGTGCAATTAAATACCTCTCGTGGCGCCGCTCAAAGAATGGGAGCAGATGGAGAGACGGGCTCCGGGCGAAGAACTCCAGCGACTCACCGACAAAGGGTAGCCCCATCGTCCCCGGTGGCAGCCTATACGAACTTTAGGGTTCGGTGGATTTGGGGGAGGATTGCTCAACGCTCTAAGGCGTGGCATCCATGTATTTATATATCAACAGGTGTACGTGTTGTACACGGTAGGTTACAGGTTACAGAATTACAGAACCGTATATACGGTATACAAGACATATCATCTAATACCCTCCCTCAATCTGAACGGATCGGAGAGGTGAAGATTGCGCAAACAAGACTGAAATGCTGGCAATGGCAGAGGCTTCGTGAATACATCAGCAAGTTGATTCTTCGAAGAAACAAACTTGATTTGAAGAAGCTTCTGAGCAACCCGTTCTCGAACAAAATGATAATCCACTTCAATATGCTTCGTGCGCGCATGAAATACGGGATTAGAGGAGAGATAGGTTGCTCCAATATTATCACACCACAAGATAGGTGGACTGTCCTGGCGAATGTGCAATTCCTGTAACAATGACCGTAACCAAATGATCTCAGCAGTTGCATTAGCAAGTGCTTTGTATTCTCACTCAGTACTGGAACGAGAGACAGTGGCCTGTTTACGAGCACTCCATGCAATCAAGTTCGGTCCATAAAAGATAGCATATCCCCCCGTTGATCTTCGATCATCTGGATTCCCTGCCCAGTCAGCGTCAGAAAATGCAGATAGCACAGTGGACGCAGAAGAACGGACAGCCAAACCAAGTGACGAGGTGTGCTGAACATAGCGCAAGATGCGCTTGACGGCGGACCGATGAGAACTCCGAGGTGCATGAAGAAACTGGCACACTTTGTTCACAGCAAACGATAAATCTGGACGAGTAATAGTCAGATACTGAAGACCCCCCACAATGGTACGTAGTCCGAGGCAGACGCAGAGTCAAGAAGATCACCAGAGAGAGACGACAGGCTCTCGGTAAGGACATGGGTGTGAGAGATGGCTTGCAATTAGCCATGCCAGCCCGTAGTAGAAGATCACCAGCATACTTGCGCTGAGTAAGGTACAAAACATGAGAGGAGTGCGTCACCTCAACACCAAGGAAGTAATGCAGCCGGCCGAGGTCTTTAACCACAAACTCAGTACGGAGACCATGAACCAGACGATCAGTAGCTGCTGCAGAAGAACTCACCACAATGATGTCATCAACATATACTAGCAAGTAGATAGTGACCTCAGGACGGCGCAGGAGGAACAGAGAGGTATCTGCCGTGGATGGAACAAAACCATGTGTTCGCAGAACTGCACCCAATCTAGTATGCCAGGCACGAGCGCCTGCTTCAGGCCATAGAGAGCTTTCACAAGGCGACAAAGATGCTGAGGACGAGCAGAGTCCTCAAAACCAGGGGCTGACGCATATAGACCACTTCATCGAGAATCCCATTGAGGAAAGCATTCTGAACATCGAGTTGGCGAAGATCCCAACCACGAGAAACAGCCAAGGAGAGAAGCAGCCGAATGGTAGTTGGTTTGACCACAGGGCTAAATGTATCATCATAATCCAATCCATAGCGCTGTTTAAAACCTTTTGCCACCAATCGGGCTTTATACCTTTCAATGGAACCATCAGAATGTCGTTTTACTTTGAATACTGATGCATGTAAAATGCATACATGAACTTTGCACTTTAATTGCTTATATTCCAATCATATTTGCATCATATAAGGGTTATATCAATGTTTTATCATGATTTTGGGAATATCTTAATGATTTCCTATTTTTATGGAATTAACCCTGCACAGGCAGAAAACCCCGTTTTCTTATTTTAATGTTTCAGGGACCCAAACGTCAACGAAATCACCTGGAAATTTACGGGCGTCAATATTTGGAAGGAAGAAGACCTGGGCGAAGGAAGCGAACAAGCGGAGGCCCGAGGCCCAAACGGGGGGTACTGTGGCCGCGTGGGCCCACCCGTTTGGGCCTCGTGGCTCCGTTGCCGTCGATCTTCGCTCCACCGACATCGTCTTGACCTAAAAACGCCTATAAAAAAGGTCCCCCGACGTTCTCTGGAAGGAGCGCCGCACAAACACAGAAACACCGAAACGGAGATCAGGAGCTGCAGATTGGAGGGGAAAACTCCGGCGGGGCGCTGCCGGCGTGGTCTCCATCTTCTCCATCGACTTCTCCACCGTCTCCATGATGAAGAGGGAGTAGTCCACCTCTGGACTATGGGTTTGTGGAAGTAACTTATGTATCTCTCCTCTCTTGAGCTTCACTAATTAGCACCGTATGAGCTGCTGAACATGATTACGGTCACCGTTGTAATACCTTTGTGGTGGATCTTTATGAGTTAATATATGTTTGAGATTGCAATGTTTGTTTCAGTTATGAGTATAGATGCATATTATGTACCCCGTTCTTGTCTACTTGTTTTGATCAAGCATGTTTATGAGAGCGTGTGTGGGGGAACGTGTGCATTAGTTGGAGTAACGGGGGGTGGCTAGTGCAGTGAACGTGAGAGAAAGTTCTGCGATCCACTTTGGTATCTTTACCTTACTTTGTTACCTCACTAGGGATAAACTAAAATACCATGCTACCGGGGATGTGGGCGTGACCATTGCCACTACTCCATGACTAGATCTAGCATGTTCTTATTTTCACTTCATGTCATGATACTTAATGCTATACTCTGAGTTATCTTAATTACTGAGGTGTTATGATTTAGTTCGCATCTTGGTGGAGTATAAGAGAGGTTAATAACCAAAAGATCTCTATGTTAGGACGTGATGCCCATATATCTAAGTAACTTGTTATCAAACCCTGTGTTGCAATCTCATATGTTAACTTTGTGTGTTCCATTGTCTACCACTTTATAAAGAGAGAGTGCATTTGTGAAACCATGAACCCCAGTCCATTTTTAATCATAAGAAACACCTTTCCAACACCATATACCACTTTTCTATTTTCAGCCATCATTAAATCCGAAAATACAAAAATACTTTTCATCTTGCATACATCATTCAAAAACCCAAAAATATCATTTATCATTGCATCCACCATCATTGCATATTTATTTCTTGTTTGCATTGCATAACTATCCTGATATCATTCTTACACCTTGTGCTTGACAACCACAGGTGAGGTTGAGGACCAAAACATCTAACCTTGTTTTGTAGGTAACCAAAAGAAGGATAAGAAGATAAATCTACCACTTCAGATTCCCCGAGAGTTCGATATTAAACCCTCGAGTCACCCCTCGTGGGGAAAACTGTCTTCCACTTACTATACACTCTGCACTTGGAGTCTCAACCTAATCCCGTTTATTTTGCAGGTATCAAGCTTGCTCTTCGGGATCATCAAGACGTTTTCTGGCGCCGTTGCCGGGGAATCGTAGCTGAGAGATTTATCCAAGGGTGTGCATCATCGCATTCATCTCACAACAAAGTCAACGTCACCAACTTGTGCTAACACCTAAGCTTGGGGAGGTTGCACCTACGTGAGCACCATCTTATCCATCTTTACTTACAAAGCAATTTATTTGTTTTGTTAGTGTCATTGCATATCATATCATATTTATTTCAGTTTTGCATAAAAAATAAAAATACCAAAAAAAACTTGCTATCATGGTGCTTGGAAACAAACAAGGAGGGAGTTCTCTAGGGAATTCTGTTTCTAGTTTTAAACAATATCATGGAGAAACATTAAAAGATGCTTGGGTAAGAATTAATAGGATGCATTATGAAGATCCTACACCTTGTGAAGATGAAAAGCTAAATCTTTATTTCTATTATGGAATAGATCCTTGGTATCAAAATGCTTTAGATGGGGCTACAGGTGGAAGTTTTGTCTTGTCAACACCACCTTGTGCAGCCATGACACTTAGAAGGATTTTTGGTAGCTTTGTGGGTAGCAAGAAAAAGTTGGAAGACACCACAATAGCACTTGCTTCATCAAAGGATAAATTTGAAACTAAGTTAGAAAAGCTACCTAGTAAGGAAGATTTTGAACAACTAGTTTCTTATTCTGAAAACATTATTCCAAAGATAAACAATGAATTGGTTAATGTCATGCATAAGTTGAGAATTTGTGAGAAAGAATTTCTGGAAAAAGATGTTTACCTGAACAATATTGAGGAAAAATTGGTTCGAGTTAGTGATTCATTGAGAAAAGATTCATCTCTTAAACATGTGAAAGAGGTTCCTGTAGCAACAAGTTTGGGTTAAAAAGGAAAAGAAAGTTGAGGAAGTTAAAATGCTTAATGAAGTCAAGGATCCTTTGCTTGACTTAGAAAATTGTAGCTTGCATGAATTAATATCTATCTTACAAAAATTTGCAAGTGATCCTTCCATCAACACTAACCAAGCAGGTTTTGGTTCTTATATTGCTAATCATGTCTTGAAAGAAAAGATTGCTAGGTACAACCAAGAGGCTATGATACCACCTAAGCTTGGGGATATGTGGATACCTAAGGTACTAGTAACTATTGGAAAAGAGACACACCATGCCATACTTGATCTAGGATCTAGTGTCTCTGTTTTATCTAAAGAACTATATGAAGTGCTTGAATTGAAAAATCTTGAAAAATGCTCTATTGAACTAGCACTTGCTGATGACTCTATTAAACATGCTTTGGGAAAAGTAAGTGATGTTATGGTAGAGTTACATATGACTTTTGTGCCTGTGGATTTTCTAATCATGGATATGGGGAATAAAACCTCTAGTCCTATTATTCTTGGAAGACCTTTTCTTCGTACCACAGGTGCTATCATTGATTCAAAGGAAGGGAATGTAAAGTTTCAGTTTCCACACAAGAAGTGCATGGAACACTTTCCAAGGAAGAGGGAACCACCAAAGTTCAAGCTCCCTCATGAGCTTCGTCCACAATAAAACAACAAGTAAGAAGCCTAGCTATATGGCTATAAAGAAAGCGCTTTGCGGGAGGCAACCCGGTTATTTTTTGTGTGATTTTTCTTTGTGTCCTCTTGCTGTAACAAGAGATTTTGTGTCTAGTTAGGTTCTGGAGTTTTTAATAAAGTGCCAAGTTTTACCCTTTTTGGTTTGAAAAAGTTGCTTATAGCGTTCGGAGATTTTATTCCTGCACGAATCAGTGCACGGTATGATTTTTAATTCTTATTCTGTAACTCCGAATGAGCTCATATTTGAACTGTAGTTGCAACTTTTCATCCTCTGTATGCATGAATTTTTTCGGAATTTTTCGAGAAAGTTTGGTAGGGTAGAAAAATACGTTTTGCTGCTGCTGTTTTTCTGGACAGATTCTGTCCCATTTTGTTTGATGCATGCTTTGAGCTTTTAAGTTGAATCTTTTTGATCCAATTGAGTTTATGAGTAGGCATACAACATTATACTTTCTGGACATGTCATATGAATTTTTGTTCAAGGATTATATGCAGCAAGGAACCTATTTGTTTATCACTATTAATGCACCCCACAGAAAAGAGATGGGAGAAACGGTGTTTTGAAGTTTTTTCACAGGGATTGGAGGAGATGCACCAAGAGCTATCCAAGGATGGTGAAGACCATAAGCTTGGGGATGTGAAGACAACCCCGCTGGACCTACACACTCTCGGTTTGCACACGTCCAACTTCTGTTTTTCGATCGAAACACTTTATCGCATAAACTTGGAGCGTCGTTTTTTGTTTTTGTTTGAGTCTTGAGAGACCACCACACTATCAATTATATATGAGAGAGCTACTGGAAATATGGGTTGAAATATGTTGGATGCTTTTATAAGATTGGGAAAAGGGATGTTTGACTTGATTTTTAATGATACATATAGTTGCATGATTCATGAGCTTGTTTATGAGTAATAGTTTGCAAATTCTTTTTGTAGAGCTATCACTTATTCATGTTTTGGTGCTGATTGTTATTTCACTTGGTTTAACATGGATTAGTTAGTTCTATGGACACTCATGCATGCATCTAGATGGTCAACTTTCTCCCTTTTGCTAGCCCAAAAACTCCAACAAGCAAAAACTTGTTTCCAACACCTTCAACCAAAGTTATTCCAGTGAGTCCACCATATCTACCTATTGGCTTTATGCTATTCCGAGTATGTTTAACATGTTGTTTGTGTTATCTTACCTCTGAATGAAAATGTTTATGTTATTGATTGCAATGGAAAAAATTGGTTATATAGCTCTCACGAACTTGATGCACAATGTTCTTTTATTTGCATAATAAAACTTGACCCATTGTGATTAAGATTATGATGTTTGTGGCTTGATGAATGTTTTGGGTTGGAAGTTAGCCCATATGTGCTGTCACATGGCAAGCTTTCAACACGCTCTTCATCTCATTTAGTTGATATCATGTGCTTTTGTCTATGGATGCTTATCATGTTGAAATAAATGTGGAAATAAGTGAGTTTAAATGAGTTTGTGTAAATGGTTAGAGAGACGCCTGGGCCGCTAATCTAAGCCATGCATCATTCATGGTGGAAATTTACTTACATACTATGGTGAACCTTCTGTGATACACCTTGCAATAAAAAACTATTCCAAATGGTAAATAAAAAGGGTGTTGAGATTGTTCATTTTGTTTGTTTGTCTTGTCATTTTGATATGGGCTTGTTCCATATCTTGGGACAAGAGGTACCCCAGTTGACGCTCTTGATGATACTATTATGCTTACAATGATATTTAATTGAACTTGCTTTGTTTCCCAAGTTGAGTAACACATGGTGTAAGTACTTGTATTCAAGGGGCATGAGACATTCAACCCATTCTTTATCAAGCACACTACTCATATTTGCTTTCACTTTAACCTTAATCATTCAAGATGCTATGATAGGGGCAATGAGAGCTTGACACCAATGAATACCTTATTGCAATCATTAACTTAAGTAGAAGAGTTTGGAAGTTGGATGAAACTTATGCATGCTTTACCTCTACTCACATATACATCTTTCCAAAGTGTACACCTATCATATTCAGATTTTCATCTACACTCTATGACCATTGTAGGATGTTCTACTTATCATTATGCATACATGTGTTCCATATTACTTGCTACATG
This sequence comes from Poa pratensis, assembly GCA_947311845.1. Taxonomy (NCBI): domain Eukaryota; kingdom Viridiplantae; phylum Streptophyta; class Magnoliopsida; order Poales; family Poaceae; genus Poa; species Poa pratensis. Next base: position 40,900,193 of record CAMZMU010000097.1, read on the forward strand.
TTACACTTTGTGAACTATCAATGAACATCCTTGTCTTGAATACTTGATATCACTTCATAAACTATTTGCATATTGCTACTCCTTTGAAGAATGAATCATTTGACTATATGTAGCAATAGTAATCATCTTTGATATCCATTGTTAAGTATTAAATTGCAAAGTCCATGTTAGTTTTATCATCTTCATACTCGAGGACGAGCATGGATTAAGCTTGGGGATGTTGATGCATGTAAAATGCATACATGAACTTTGCACTTTAATTGCTTATATTCCAATCATATTTGCATCATATAAGGGTTATATCAATGTTTTATCATGATTTTGGAATATCTTATATTTCCTATTTTTATGGAATTAACCCTGCACAGGCAGAAAACCCGTTTTCTTATTTTAATGTTTCAGGGACCCAAACGTCAACGAAATCACCTGGAAATTTACGGGCGTCAATATTTGGAAGGAAGAAGACCTGTGGGCGAAGGAAGCGAACAAGCGGAGGCCCGAGGCCCGAACGGGGGTGGCCCACTGATGCATGTAAAATGCATACATGAACTTTGCACTTTAATTGCTTATATTCAAATCATATTTGCATCATATAAGGGTTATATCAATGTTTTATAATGATTTTGGGAATACTTCATAGTTTTCCCATTTATTTGGAATTAACCCTGTTTTTCCAGAAAACGTATTTTTTAGTGTTTCAGACTTTCCGGAGCTTCGGGACTCCAAAAAGGGCAAGGCCAAAGAGCACGGTTCAGAATTTTCGAGACGAACGCAATGGGATTAAATTGAAGACCAGAAGCCCAACAGGCTGGAAATGGGAGGGTCCCACGCGGCCTAAAGTACATGGCCACGTGGGCCCAGCTCGTTTCCACCTCGGAGCTCCGTGGCCGTCGATCTTTCGTCCACCGACTTCGTCTTGACCTAAAAACGCCTATAAAAAAGGTCCCATGACGTTTCGCAAAGGAGCCGGCGGAGAAACACGAAACACACGAAACAGAAGACAGAAGGCTGCCGCCAGAGAAGATCGGAGGGGGGAAACGCTGCCGGAATCACCTCCGGTAGGCTCCTCCATCCCCCTCCGGTGTCTCCATCATCACCACCATGAAGACCAGCACCATCTCCATCACCATCTTCGTGATCTACTTCATCCCCTCATAGTTTGAGATTGTTCGAACCTAGCTATTGTCTAAGTACTATTCTACATGTTTGTGAATTGCTACTTGTCATTGTTTAGTGGGGAGATTATATTTTCAGATTGTGTTGTATCACTTATACCATTGAATCATACCATGTATTCGCGTTGTGAGTAGTTCTCTCATGTTCCTGGGGGCATAGGATGGATTGGCAATGATTTCTACTTAACATGTATTGAGTATTTGGTCAAGTTTTTATCTTTTATGATTGTCTTGATGTACAATGTATGAAGTGCACCATACATTGAGTAATGCATGAAGGTGTTTCACACTAGTGTAATGAATTGAGGAAGACTTGGGAGGACACGTAAACCTGAGACCGATACATGAAGTTACATTAGGAGGGGATTTATATCGGGGACCTTAGAGTGTAATGCTATGGTGGGACTTTTTGTCTTAATAACTCTTGTGCAGTCATTTACTTGGCCACATGATCCATCATAAGGGGTTTAGTTTATTTATTTAGCTACACCTAATTATGGCTCCGTCCAAAGAAGATTAAAACTTGACATGTAGCCCTTGGGAACGTTTTCCACGCATAAGAAACACCACTCAAGCTTGTCCTCTTGCTGCATAGGGGATTGGGCTTTCTCTCTCTTTGAGAGCTTTCACTCATCATATTTTATTTTCAGCTTTGCATTCTCTACACCAAAAAACCCAAAACACTTGCATCATTTTAGTTTGTCTAGTGCATAGATAATAAGAGAAGTGACACTCTTATTTGAGAGGATAAATACTTATACCTTCTACTCCTCGTGGGATCGATACTAATACTTACACAGCGAAGACTTCAACGATCTCCTGCACTTGGGAGTCATCACCCACGCGGCCAGGCACTGTGGCCGCGTGGGGCCCACCCGTTTGGCCCTCGTGGCTCCGTTGCCGTCGATCTTCGCTCCACCGACATCGTCTTGACCTAAAAACGCCTATAAAAAAGGTCCCCCGACGTTCTCTGGAAGGAGCGCCGCACAAACACAGAAACACCGAAACGGAGATCAGGAGCTGCAGATTGGAGGGGGAAAACTCCGGCGGGGCGCTGCCGGCGTGGTCTCCATCTTCTCCATCGACTTCTCCACCGTCTCCATGATGAAGAGGGAGTAGTCCACCTTCTCCATCGACTTCTCCACCGTCTCCATGATGAAGAGGGAGTAGTCCACCTCTGGACTATGGGTTTGTGGAAGTAACTTATGTATCTCTCCTCTCTTGAGCTTCACTAATTAGCACCGTATGAGCTGCTGAACATGATTACGGTCACCGTTGTAATACCTTTGTGGTGGATCTTTATGAGTTAATATATGTTTGAGATTGCAATGTTTGTTTCAGTTATGAGTATAGATGCATATTATGTACCCCGTTCTTGTCTACTTGTTTTGATCAAGCATGTTTATGAGAGCGTGTGTGGGGGAACGTGTGCATTAGTTGGAGTAACGGGGGTGGCTAGTGCAGTGAACGTGAGAGAAAGTTCTGCGATCCACTTTGGTATCTTTACCTTACTTTGTTGCCTCACTAGGGATAAACTAAAATACCATGCTACCGGGATGTGGGTGTGACCATTGCCACTACTCCATGACTAGATCTAGCATGTTCTTATTTTCACTTCATGTCATGATACTTAATGCTATACTCTGAGTTATCTTAATTAGTGAGGTGTTATGATTTAGTTCGCATCTTGGTGGAGTATAGAGAGGTTAATAACCAAAAGATCTCTATGTTAGGACGTGATGCCCATATATTTAAGTAACTTGTTATCAAACCCTGTGTTGCATTCTCATATGTTAACTTTGTGTGTTCCATTGTCTACCACTTTATAAAGAGAGAGTGCATTTGTGAAACCATGAACCCAGTCCATTTTTAATCATAAGAAACACCTTTCCAACACCATATACCACTTTTCTATTTTCAGCCATCATTAAATCAGAAAATACAAAAATACTTTTCATCTTGCATACATCTTTCAAAAACCCAAAAATATCATTTATCATTGCATCCACCATCATTGCATATTTATTTCTTGTTTGCATTGCATAACTATCCTGATATCATTCTTACACCTTGTGCTTGACAACCACAGGTGAGGTTGAGGACCAAAACATCTAAACTTGTTTTGTAGGTAACCAAAAGAAGGATAAGAAGATAAATCTACCACTTCAGATTCCCCGAGAGTTCAATATTAAACCCTCGAGTCACCCCTCGTGGGGAAAACTGTCTTCCACTTACTATACACTCTGCACTTGGAGTCTCAACCTAATCCCGTTTATTTTTGCAGGTATCAAAGCCTTGCTCTTCGGGACAATCAAATACCCATTTGGAGTCAATGATGTTTACGCCAGCAACAGGTGGAACAAGCTGCCATGTGTCATTCTGAATAAGGGCAGCAAACTCTTTCTCCATAGCTTCACGCCAATGAGGAACGGCGAGAGCAGCACGAAAGTGAGTCGGTTCCGAAGACGGATCAGCAAGGGCACGCTGAAGGCTAGTGTCAACCAAGCAACTGTTCCATCTGTACGTTTCAATGGCCTAGAGTTCCCACTTTTGCTGCGTGTAACATGGCTAGAAGTTGCAGAAACAGGCGGACACTGTGCGGACGACAGATCCGAGGCAGTGTTAGCAGGAACAGCAGGTTCAAACGATGCAGACGGGCCTGACGACGCACGCCCAGGCGGACTGGGCTGGGCCAGCGGCGGGGAGGGAGCGCAAGTGGGCGACGGCCGCATGGCGCTGCTCCAGGCGGACTGGGCTGGGCTAGCGGTGAGGGGGGCGAACGAGGCCGCAGTGCGCTGTCCAGGTCGGAGGCCGAGGACGGCCAGCAGAGGCGTCTGACATAGAGGGCTGTGGCTGCATGGCCTGCTGTGCATGGCCTGTTTCTTCAACGTGAGGAGGATGATCGACGAGAGCAGAAGCTTGATCAGCTGAGTCATCCAAGAGCTCCAGACGTGCACAACGCCCAATACCTGCACCATGATTAGGCAATAACAGAGGAGAATATGCAACATCATTAAATTGGTCAGGAGACGGAGGGTCGGATGTGGACGCTGGTGCAGAAGGTGAAGTCTGTGAATTGGAGAAAGGAAAAACCATCTCATCAAAAATAACATCACGTGACACATATACGCGATTGGACGGAATGTGGAGACATTTGTACCCTTTATGCATAGCATATATCCCAGGAACACACACTTCTTTGATCTAAACTCAAGTTTGCGAGAATTATATGGACGAAGGTGTGGCCAGCATGCACAACCAAAAACCTTAAAGAAGGTATAGTCAGGGGTCTCGTTTAAGAGACACTCAAGTGGTGATTTCATATCAAGAACACGTGTAGGAAGCCTATTTATGAGAAAACAGCGGTGGAAAAAGCATCATTCCAAAAGCGAAAAGGCACAGACGAATGAGCAAGAAGTGCTAGACCAGTCTCGACAACATGACGATGTTTACGTTCTACGGTGCCATTTTGTTGATATGTGTGTGGATGGTGGCTCTAGGTTAATAGTGCCAGAAACAATGCTGTACGTCACACGTCAGTTGGGAACCCAAGAGGAAGGTATGATGAGTGCAGCAGCAAGTTTTCCCTCAGTATGAAACCAAGGTTTAATCGGACCAGTAGAAAACGAGGTTTGCTTCGAAGGTGTTGGTGAAGGAGTGTAGTGCGGCGCAACACTAGGGATTCCGGTGCCAACGTGGAACCTGCACAACACAACCAAACTACTTTGCCCCAACTTAACAGTGAGGTTGTCAATCTCACGGCTTGCTGAAAACAAAGGGTTAAACGTATCGAATGGAAAATGATGTTTGTTTGTATAAAACAGTAGAGAACAATGATTGCAGTAGATTGTATTTCAGATGTAAAAGAATGGACCGGGTCCACAGTTCACTAGTGGTGTCTCTCCAATAAGATAACTAACATGCTGGGTAAACAAATTACAGCTGGGCAATTGACAATTGATAAGTGCATATAACATGCATGTGTGAGTTGTGGTGTCTACTATGAGATTCATTTGGGCATTACGACAAAGTACATAGACCGCTATCCAGCATGCATCTATGCCTAAATAGTCCACCTTCGGTTAACATCCGTACCCCTTCCAGTATTAAGTTGCAAGCAACAGACAATTGCATTAAGTAATGTGCGTAATGTAAACAATACATTCATCCTTGAATAAAGCATTGATGTTTTACCCCTAGTGGCAACAACACATCTACAACCTTAGAACTTGCTGTCACTATCCCAGGTTAAATAGAGGTTGAACCCAACTATCATGCATAAAATACCCCTCTTGGAGTTACAAGTATTCACGTGGACAAGGCTTCAACAAGTAACGGAGAGCATGCAAGATCACAAATGACATAGACATGATAATATAATATTCAGCTCCACATAGGTATCAATATAAGTCAGATCCCAGCAAACACAACATGTAGCATTACAATAAGATGATCTTGATCATGATAGGCAGCTCACAAGATCTAAACATGATGGCACAAGTGGAGAAGACAACCATCTAGCTACTGCTATGGACCCATAGTCCAAGGATGAACTACTCACGCATCACTCCGAGGCGGGCATGGCGATGTAGAGCCCTCCGGTGATGATTCCCCTCTCCGGCAGGGTGCGGGAAGAGCTTCAGAAACCCCCCGAGTTAGGGTTGATGACGGCGGCGGCAGCGAATATGTTCTGGATGAATGGCTCGGTGTTTTAGGGTTTTCGCGTATCGGGGAATAAATAGGCGAAGGGCGATGTCGGCGGACCCCCAAGGGGCCCAAACCACCTGCAGGCGCGGTGGGGCCCTCTGCCGCGCCTAGGTGTGGTTTGGCCACCTCGTGGCGAGTCTTCGTCTCTCCTTCGGACTCCGTGATGGTGCTGGAAAAATAGGGACCTGGCCTTTTGTTTCGTGCAATTCGAGAATATTTCCAGAAGTAACTTTCTGAAACCAAAAACAGCAGAAAACAGGGAACTGGCACTGTGGCATCTTGTTAATAGGTTAGTCCCAGAAAATGCATAAAAGTGATACGAAGTGTATATAAAACATGAAGCAAATGGTATAATATAAGCATGGAACAGCAGAAATTATGGATACGTTGGAGACGTATCAGTGGACACGCAACACGATGAGTAATACCAAGTTTTTCAAAGAAAGAACTAAGATTACGATACTCGCTCCCCAATCAGATTGTACGTGTATGATTTTGCGATTTAGAGGCGTTCAACATGTGCTTGAAAGAGTAAGAAAACATAAACACATCAGATTTTTTCTTAATCAAGTAAAGCCACGTAAGCCGACTGAATGGATCAACAAAGCTAACATAATAATTGTGACCACTCACTGAAGTTTGGGCAGGACCCCAGACATCTGAATGAATAAACTCAAGAGGTTCTTTGACTACACGAGTAGAACTAGAGAAGGGCAATTGGTGACTTTTGCCTTGACAACAAGCATCACACACTGCATTATTTGATGAACTGGAACTAACAGAAGTTCATGACGACTAAGGACACGTTGCACCACCGGGGAAGCCGGATGACCAAGACGACAATGCCATTGAGACGAAGACACGCGAACACCAGCATAGACTTGTGGACTGACAGGGGCATCAATGGAGTATAAACCACCATGGCACCGACCTCTAACGATGACCTCCTTCGTGATTGGATCCTTCACAAAAAGATCATCGGGGTGAAATTCAACAAAAACTCCATATCTTTAACAAATTTACGAACAGACAAGAGATTGCGGGTGACATCCGGAACATGGAGGACATTTTTAAGGCAGAGAGTTCTAGAGGTATGTGTAGGAATTGTAGATTGACCAATATTAACAATGCGCATACCTGAACCGTTTGCCGTGTGGACTTGTCGTTGCCGCGGTAGGGTTCGTTGTGATGAAGACGGTCGATGTCATTGGTCAGATGATCAGTCGCACCATGTCCGCGTACCACGTCGGATCGACAGGGTAGGAGGGAGTGGAGCCTTGTGTGGCCATGGCCACCTGACGCTCGTGTTCTTGCCGTCGTTGCCAATGCCGAGGAAGTCCCGATCAAAACGCTTGTAGCAGCACGAGGATATGTGGCCGATGACGCCACAGAGCTGGCACACCGGTCGGTTGCCATTGCGACCAGAGGAACCACCGGAGGAGGACGACCTGGAGTTGTTGTAGTAGTTGCCGTTCCCGTTCCCGTTCCCGGAGCGCGGCTGCTGCTGGTTCTGCGAGGACGGCCACCGCCACCCGAATGATTGGAGCGGTTGGGCTGCGCTGGTGCGGCGAAGGACGTCCACCACCACCGCGAGCGCCGAGATTGGCCTCGGGGTTGATTGTTGTAGCCCGTCGCGCCTCCACACGCTGCTCGGTGGACAGAAGACGCGCATATAGCTCACGAGGCGCAGAGGTACCTCGCGATCACCCACGACCTCGACGAGAGAGTCATAGTCCCGTCCAGCCCGTTGAGGAGGTAGGACGTGAACTCGGAGTCGCGGAGTGGTTGCCCGATGGCCATGAGAGTATCGGCCAGGGCTTGGATCTTGGTGAAGAAGGCGGTGGCCGACATGTCGAGCTTCTTGGCCTCGGCAAGCTCAGTACGGATCTGATGAACCCGTGCAGACGAGCGGGAGGCGAAGCTGCTGGTGATGGTGGTCCACGCGTCCATGGACGTCTCGGCGAAGAGCACCATCCCGGCGACGCTTGGCGTAAGCGAGCCTTGGATCGCCGAGAGGATAGCAGCATCCTGCCGAACCCAGGCTGTATGAGCCGAGTTCGGGAGAGAGATGAGCGTGTTCTCAGCCGGTCATGGTGACCATGGTGGGAGGGCACGGGAAGGACCCATCGACGTACCCCATCAGGCCATGGCTGCGGAGAAGGGCACAAGTTGGGCACGCCAGAACAAATAATTGTCCGGGGAGAGCTGCACCTTGATCAGATGGGCTGGATTGAACGGATCTTTCTCAGGCGAAGACATGACGCCGAGGCTGGTCGAGCTAGTGCTGAACGCAGGAGAGCTCGAGGGCATGGCCGCCATGGCGGCGGTCAGTGCGGAGATGGTCGCGTTTGCAGTCGACAGCGACGAGGAGTGCGCCATCGCATTGGACACGGCCGGAGAGGTTGCCATCGCGGTGGTCGAGGCAGCGGAAGAAGATCCCATGGCGGCGGCGGCGGAGAGTTGCGGCGGCGGCTCTGGGAGATTGGATCGCGAAGGAAACGTTGGTTATTTTAGCTCTGATACCATATACGAACTTTAGGGTTCGGTGGATTTGGGGGAGGATTGCTCAACGCTCTAAGGTGTGGCATCCATGTATTTATATATCAACAGGTGTACGTGTTGTACACGGTAGGTTACAGGTTACAGAATTACAGAACCGTATATACGGTATACAAGACATATCATCTAATACAGCCTTGGACTTGGAGCTGCTTTGCCGCATGGGTTCCAGTATCTTACTACGAACCAGGCCGCCGTCGCCATGCCCGTAGCTATGAGAGCAAGCCAAGGCATGGCCACAGTCACGGGAAGCACCGCGGTACCACACATTGATCTGCTCGATCGACTACCAAGCAAGGATGCGTGAGACGTGATGTAGATCTCTAGTACTTTTCTAGCTGCGTTTGTTCCTTTATATAGACAACTAACAGGGTGGTGAGTTGGTAACCCACACAGTTGCGCAGCTCAGCTAGGTTTAATACTACCTCCGGTCCAGAAAAAGTGTCTTCGAGTTAGGCTAGCTAGTTGTACTTCGTACGTTATTTTGTAGGAACAAAAATAACGGATCGGAGGGAGTATATATAATTATGTGATTTCTTTTACGGATATCGACGTACCCACGTTATGCTGATTATAACAGCCGTCGCTATTAATGGGTGGGTGATGTGTGCGATGGTGCGAACTTTGCACACGGCAAATAAAACGCAACCGTGTGTGATGTCCAGATCATTGCACAGTGTTTAGGGCGTGTTCGGAAACGGTCTAGTTTGTCTAAATCCTCAGATCCGGCTCCACGAGGATAATTCTAGCGTCTGGGTCGGAGCACCAAACGTTCGGTGCAGCTCCGCAGTTTCCGAATGGGATGGCAGCCCATTAGGATGTTTTGGCCCGTTTCAGTAGGAACAATTGAGCCCACAGAAACAAGTCTGGTCGTCTTCCCATCCAACCACGCATGATTCCTCCCCTGGTGTCGTCGAACAGATCGATTCCCCTCGTCGTCCGACGTACAGGGAGCAGCACGCTAGGAGGAAGTCGGCGACCTCAAGGGAGGACGGGCCGCCACACTAGGAGGAAGGCGGCGACCTAGGGCGAGGACAGGCCGGCGCGCTAGGAGGAAGGCGGTGAGCTCGGGCGAGGACTGGCCGTCACGCTAGGAGGAAGGCGGCGACCTTGGGCGAGGTTGGTTCGGCGGCGACCTTGGGAGAGGGAGGGCCAGACTAGGGGGGCGGCGGCGGGTTGGGAGCCTGTGGCGGCGGCAAAGGTCAAGTGCGACGGGCTAGCTCGTTAATGGTTTCGAGAGAGAGGGAGCGACAGGAGCCTCGCACGGGACGCATCCAGATAGAAGCGAAGAGTTTTTCTCACTTGGCGGTGGCAATCTGTCGTAATTTTGTACTGCTCCGCGATTTGCTGCTCCGAGGATCCCAGAAAGTGGTGCTCCGCAAAATACACAGGCAACTCGGCCCGATCCGCGGATCTCGCTCCGTAGAGTTCGCACGTTCAGCGCTGCTCCGGGATGGAGCACCGAGAAGCTGGAACGTGGAGGACATCCGAACACACCCTTAGTGCTGTTGAATCGTGTGCATTCTTTAGAATCGCACATGCTTTTATCTATTTCACCGTAGCGTGTTATGTTGTGGCGGCCTGATTGGGGCGCCACACGGGTCATCATCAACGCCTCCTCTTGGACTCCTCCATGTAGAACGACCACGGTGATGCGGCGTGGATGGGGAAGGCGGCGGTCTTCTGCCTGGGATGTCGAGGACAAGGACAACAGGGTCATGCATATGCCTCCACGTTGATGGACAGGCGCCGCCGGTCGCCTCGAGATCCAATCTGGACGACATGGGAGAGAAAGTAAAGAGACGAGGAGAGAAAATGAAAAGATAAGGCGGTGGGTGAGCGGGATTTGGCCTGCACTAAGTTTTTGGAACGCACGCACAACATTTACGGCGAGGCGCGGAGATTTTGGAGGTGCGCTGAAATTTTCTACCGACTGCGAAAATAAAATATCCTAGTCAGGCCAAAATAAAAACCACCTCTAGGTATTATTGGAGTTTGTTTTTTAAATAAAACAGACGGAGGGTGTTGTCTAGAGGTTGTTGAGTCGCGTTTCGGAGGTTGTTAGTTTCTATAATTGCTAAAACCTTCTCCACTCAACTATAATACTCGTTTTTCTACTAGTGAGGTGAGCCATAAATGAAGAATTTGGTGGCCACAAATGATGAATGAGCTACGTGCATACTGACACTAGCAAACATAAGGCAATTTAGGCTGGTCATAGTGGATAGTATCTTTTTTTTTTGCGAATGATAGTGGATAGTATCATACACTAGTATAACTAGTTGATGCCCCGCGCGTTGCAGCGGGCATTAGAGATGATTTTCATGTATGGAAAGAATAACATGATCATTCTATACAAATTAATAATGTTGGAGTGCAAGCATATTTCTATTTACTTGGCTTTGCTTTTAATCAAGTCCTGGCCGCGAACCGGACATCTTTTCTTGATAATTGATGAGAGATTCGGAAAGTATTTAGGAGTAATTTTAGTTTGAGGATTCTCTTACAACCGCAAATTGTTGAGTACCATCACATCTTGATCTTGTTATCGCTTCTTCCCGGTTCACTTTCATTGCTGAAGAGCAATAAGTAGAAACTGAGATATCCAAGGGGCATGACTGATGTACCGGTGCCTGGTGCTCCCACCATCTGTAAAGTCTGAAATGAGATGGAAAGTTGATAAAGAAAAAACAACTACATCAAACATGGGATATCTTAGAATATGTTGGGATTAGTAGATGAAACAGGAGTAGACAACCATATAGCCGACACCATGCTGCTGCTGCCTGCTGATCACGAAGTTAGAGGATTGGGGATAGAGTTTTTATGCAATGCAGGAACGATGTACATATGGTCAGCTATAATTAGTACATCACAATCCATTATAGATGGTTAATCTTTTCCAATACTACGTGTATAGGCATGCTGTCAATGAAGGTAGAACTAAATCCTGAACGGAACACACCCTGTGCGGGTATGTTGAAACTTTTACACGAATCATCCTTGAGATCAAAAATAAAATGACGCTCTGTCTCTTGACTCTTGGGAACCTGATCTGGTCTGAACTTCTGAATACAAACATAAGCTGACCAATAAATTAGTCAAAACTCATATAAAAAGAATTAGTCAAAACTAATTAATCAAGCTAAGGGAGATTAGAACTGAAAAGGGGAAAGGCGAGCTAACGTTTGCTCAAATCCAACTCACGCGCAGCTCGACCGAGGACCTATTTCGTGCAAGGATGGTAGTGTTGCAGAGTTAGCTAGTGCTTATCTAATCTACCCTCTTCTGCACATCTCGCGGCCGCGTCGCCGTGCATGCCCAGACGTGATTGAGCAGGCGACAGTGGCCTACGGTGAAGATAATCAGGATAAATGTAAGAGGGCAGATTGGGTGATGAATTTGAGCTGCCTGCTTGACATCGTTATATATACTAGTCGTTAACCGTGCATACGCACGGGCTATTTACATATTGTCATCTTTAATTTTTTTGTGAACATATTACAATACCACTTAAAAATTATGCATGTGTTTTACATGTTGGGAAACTTCCGATTAATTCTAGCGCTCAAGCCCAAAATACGAATATATGGTATATCAAAATGTACTTCCGTATTTTTCGACATTTTGTGTGTGTAAATAAGAAATGAGTCTATCGGATGAAATCCTTGCAAGCAAACATTTTAGAATAGTATAGTGCCAAATATTTTTCAAATATGTGAAAGGTGCTAGAAGAGGAGAATCCTACGTGGTGAACAATGCATATTTGCATTATTGTTTTCACGCATTCGAAATGTCAAACATAATTCTTTTAAACATAATTCTTTTTCTCGAAGGTACTATGTTGCGTTAGAATAGTGAAGTGTTATTGCTTTAGGCGCACAACAGTGCTATTTTAGCACTAAATTTAAAAACACATGGGTTCTTCTACACGACAAAGGGGGTTTTGCATTCGATAACCCCTAAATTTCTCCTTTTGTAAACTATAAAGTTGAGTTTATATATACATTTTAAACATTTCTAGATCAGCTTATTATAGTTGGGATGACGACTGAATGAACTGAAGTACTATTGTCTTGGATAAAAATTAAAACTTCACATTTGGTTAGTGGGAAATTATGTCTATGTATGCAATATTTTATAAAGAATATGACACATTTTTCTTAAAATAATGTAGATCGATCCCAATGATTGAGTTAACCAAACCTGACCGTGAATCGCTTGTTCACATCAATCACATGCACGGTCTGTATAATAGCTATCAGTGTTAGATATTATTAGCATATATTAGAAATGATGAATTTACAATGATCATTAGAGAATTCAAATACCAGGATTTTCCTCCCATTATGCATGGTCTACCCTCCGAATGGGTTATGTATGTAATGACATGTTAAAATTTAACAAAAGGAAATGGAGCAGTCCTTACTTGCATATGCATGCTTGACTGTTGGTGATGATGCTGGGTAGTGGATATCGATACTTGAACTTCATAAAAAGGAACCGAGATATTCTCACGTAAATCTGATATGTAGGTCAGTAAAGGAAGCATTGGTGTCATTTCTAACTTTAAAACATGGAACCATCTTGACAGGTAAAACTGCTGAAGACACTCAAAAGGATGAGCAGTCAAGATCTGCTCTTGTTTTCCCATAATTTTTTACTTGCAGGCTGCAGGTAAAAGGTTACCAAAAGTATGTGTCAGAAACCATCTCCTTGTCAGTTGCTTTGGCACCACCAGGAGACAACGGCGTTGTTTGGGATAGGTCTGTAGGTCATGACCATTAAAAGATTGAATATTACATGATAAGTACCGATATTAAACAACCATATGAGATTCTGATGAAGCTAAAGGGTAGCACGGTAATAGGATTGAGTATAGAGGAGAAATTGGACCGGGAAATTGCACATGAAGCATAGGACACTGTGTTTGCACCGAGAGGATCGATTCAAGTCCAACCAATGCATCCATGAGTTTTATGGGTCAAAGATCTGAACAGATCTACTGGGAACGTTGTGCTGCTGGAAATTTACCTGAGATCAGCGAGGCTAGTATCAGGCTCACGTAAATTACTATGGCTGATAGGTTCCTCATATTGACCTCCGGCCGGCCGTCCGGCCATCCGTGATGCATCGGCGCCAGCCATCACCGACGTGGAGACGCACATCTGTTTGATAAAGCAAACGTGGAAAGACATTAATTAAGGACTAATCGCGAGGCAGGTTTGAGAATCGAACTCGAGCGCAGATAGATAGGTCGGAGAGAGTCACGCGTGCGCGCGTTGGATAAATTACTTCAATCCAACGGCTTTAGACAGCTTATGGGGCAGATCGTATGGACAAAATTTTCTAACCTCCAGGATTAACGTGGAGTCTCGTATGGTGCCTCCAATTAGTAAATATAAGATAGAGCAAGAGGTAAAACTGACCGGAACGCAGAGAAGCTGAAAAGCTACCAAAGCATGAACACGTTCGGTACTTAAAGTGCTGAATAAGTGGTATTTCCAGAAGACTAACCGGCTCTATTGGTTTATGGTGGGCTGCAGTTACACACTATGGAAAAATAAACTCAATTAATACATGGTGGCTTGAATTTAAGAGAGGAAAGAAAACACCACAAAACTGAACCTGCCGAATGTGCAGTTTTTTATTATGTGATTAGGTGGAAGATTTGCTTAATTAGGTGGCATATTTGATGACACATGTCAATCTAGGATTGCTTAGGGATGCATGATGAGGTGGATACCTTGCATGTTGAGAGAATTACTTGTAGTGGGTCTTTGCTATTTAGATATAGAAGATACATACGATACTAGTGTATCATACTATCTCTATAATGCATGGTATCACGTAGTAGTATCACAGTCTCATTATATTTATTTATTTGTAGAACCTCAATACAAATTATGCACAAAAGATCTATTTTGACACTCAATTTTCTATTTCTACGTATGATGCAGTATCTATCAATGATTGTTTTAATCAACTACCGTATATCAAGTTGTGAATTGATGAGCTGTGTCAAGTGGCTACACATGCCCTGCTTGTCGTTCAGGGTATGATTCCAAGTCTGTAATGCATGCATGCCCTCAGAAGGCCTACGTGCAGTTGGGTCTTAAAGTACGAGTACTGCGGGAAATCCGAGAACACATTCACGAGTTACACAACCCTTTTTTTTGTCTCAAGTAAGCTTACTTGTGTTTGTATGTGAGTTGCTCCATTTCACCGCTGGTCGATGAAGGTGTGCGTATTTACTTCAGTTTTAATGAACCTAAGAATATTAATTTTGATTTTGCACTGAACTCGGTTAGGTCAGTTAGTTGGAAGCGATTGAGGAGGATTTGGGCTCCATTGTGGTAGAATTACATAGCTTAGGTCGACCACAGTTTTTAGCCCAAGCTAGTTGCAGAAAAAAATAATTGGTTATGAATGGGCTATGTGCCCCCCTTATGTTATTTTGATCCTTTAATTGATTTATTGCTTTCAGATCTGGGGATAACGTGATCATACAATTGATGATAGTTTAGTTGACGACGTAATTTTTTGCCCTATAGTCCTGCACACACCTCTCGCAGTCGAGTTGATCCATAGTGATACATTATAACAGACCAAGTCATACACATTTGTTTTTCCTCCCTCGCCGACACATCATCTCATACACAACATTTGTTTATATGGCATAATGTCTGTGCCTCAAGACATTCTAACATCTTGCATTGATACACATACATAAAAGACTCAATTAAATTTTCGGGAGGTTACAATGAAACTGTTCTAATGTAACAAGCGAATGTTCACACCATCAATGTCTAGTAGTAAATGGTTGATAGTGACACACTTGAACCGCACTTCCAACATATAAAATGCTAGCACTCCCTCCGTTTGGAAAATGACGTCACAAAAATGATCTATCTATAGTTCATTTTTGTGACATCCTTTTTCGAACGGAGGGAGTAGTATAATAAACTTAGTAGGTACGAATGCGACGCCATGAACCGACATGGTCATAATCACACATAATTCGGTGGGCCATAAATGAAGAATTAAGTGACCATAAATGAAATATAAGCTACGTGCACACCGACACTGGGAAATAAAAGAAAATTTAGACGGGTAATAGTGGATACTGGATAGTATCATACACTAGCTCCCTCCGATTCTTTTTTCTCGAGGTCTAAGATGTAAGGATGAAATTTTGAAAGCTGGACGATTTTGCCCTTGATTAATTACGTAGAGATGCTAGATAGTTACGGTGTGCATGTGCATGCCAACACGATTGGCTGAGCTCCATCAATTCTTTCGCACGTAGTACTCCTCTCTCTTGCATGCGTATTTCTCTCTCCTCCGCTGCATGCATCGAGCACTTAATGGGGAACCACACAGATAGGGAAAGGATTGGAAACAATCTGCCATCGACCGTAATGACAACGCGACCCCCACAAGGATCGAATTTCATGATTTCATCGACCGTAAATCGTAATACTCAGAGTATATCGGAAATACGGGGAAAAAGTTATGCGCAGACAAAAAAAAAAGGATCGGAGGGAGTATCATGCCTATCGTATGATACAACCTGCATGTTATCGTATTAGTATCACAGTCTCATTATATTCATTAATTTGTAGAACCTAATAGTACAAAAATAAGTACAAGATCTATTTTGACACTCATTTTTCTATTTCTACATGCTATGCTATGATACGGTATCTAACTATAATTTCTTATCAACTACCGTACGACAAGCTGTGAATTGATGTGTTGTGTCAAGTGGCAACACATGCACTTGTCGGTCAGGGTATGATATCCAAGAACACATGCACGAGTTTCAGAAACCTTTTTTTTTTGTCAATAACAAAGCTAGATGGGGCAAGCTTACTTGTGTTTGTGTGTGAGTTGCTCCATTTCACTGCTTGTCCATGAAGTTGTGCATATTTATTTCAGTTTTATTTAACCTAAGAATATTAACTTTGATTTTAATCTAAAAGTATAAATGGTGAGAGCACTACAGAGCACCTCAGTGATTTGGCTTTTTGGCCATCCGATCTGAGTCTCTCCGCTCTTCCGCTCCGTCCAGTCATGCTGGCTCCCTCGAGTCGGCATGAACATCAATCTGATATATTTCTGCGCGTACGCTACTTCGTGTCCACCGTATCGCTGACACCCTCCTCGAACGCCTCCGGGAGCCCGCGGACCCACCCCTTTTACGTTCACATTAGATTTTAATATAGACGGTATGCTACAGCATAAAAAATCTGATGGCAAAAAAAGATGGATCCTTAAACTGTTAGAAAGACCATGATACTCGAACAGAACGGCTTAAACAGAGGACTTTGTGCCCAAAAAAAAAACTAGCTTATACCCCTATGTCGTCGGGTCTAATCAAGAGGGCAAACGTGGAGTTTATGTTCACTCTGGAAGCAAGCTTGCGAGCCCACACGTCGAACAAGGGTACAACGCCACTAGTGGAAAACGGGGCTTTAGTCCCGGTTCCAGAGGGCTTCTAGTCCCGGTTAGGCAACCGGGACTAGTAAAGCGGGACTAAAGCCCCCCACCCTTTAGTCCCGGTTGTCTACGAACCGGGACTAGAGGCCCTCCCACGTGGCCACGGTGTAGCCCGCGAGGCTGGGAACCTTTAGTCTCGGTTCGTCACACGAACCGGGACTAGGGATTTGCATTTTTTTATTTCGATTAATTTTCAGGATTTTAGGGTTTTAGGAGGGTTAGGGGTTTCGGATGGTTTCCATCATACAGGGATCACGTCGATGCGCCAAAAACGCGTTCTGGTATATATAAATTACTATATGAAGATTAAGTTGATGCATATATATAACACATACAATTACATGAAGATCATGTTGATGACACATACAAATTAAGTAGTACATGAAGATCACGTTTTCCCGGTCCCAGGTACTTAATTACATGGAGATCACTATTACATGGAGGCATACTATTGATCTGTAGCATAGTGGTACTCTCCGAATTTAGGTATGACATCCGCAAGGAAAAATCCCGCCAATTCCTCCCCAATTGCTTTGAAGCGGGCCTCTATTGGTATCGCGTTGCGCTTTCTTGCCAACTTTAAAAGAATGAGATCAAAATGAGTACATCAGTTGTGTGTATATATATCAAATGAATGAAACTCAGCACAACTGATGGTAAAAAAATAACGTTGTGAATAATGTTTACGTACTTCTTTACTTCTTTTGCCATTCAATTTCTCGCTGGTCAGAACGTGCATGTACTCGTAAACGTAGTATCCACATAAATTAGTCCCCGGTGGCTGTTCAAGGCAATGCTACACAAGAATAGAATTCAATCAAATAATAATCAAGTATGATAATTGTGCGTGGACCTAGGTAGTACGTACTACTTACCTTGTTCAAATGCCATGTCAGCTTCGGTGGCCATCCACCGGCCGGATCTTCCTCGATGAACATTTTCCAAACGCTGCCGACAAAGAAAATGAACAAAGGAGTTATAAATTTCTTGATATCAGGAAATGAACGAAAGAGGCGATAAGAAATGAAATTACTTTGCGAGCATATCAAAACATGTCTTGTACTCTTTAGGATGTTTCCTTAACGAGTCAAGGACATGAACATCTCCAGTGTGTATTTTAATAATGATAAGAATAAAGTGGAACCTGCGCACGTTTATACACAGTCATGCATAACTCATCAATTAAACTTAACATCGGGTGAGAAAAATAGAATGTGTAAAAGACAGTGACACTCACTTGAAGTTGTAAGGCCATAATATTTGTGTTTTGTCAGTTTGTCGCTTCAAAAACCTTAGCAAAGTCGCCAGTGTATCCCTGTTATGAATGGGATCTTCTATGGTGACTTCATGAAGTTTATCCGGGTCAATGAACCCAATGTCCTTGATTTCATCCCTTTTGCATTCAAGC
This sequence comes from Poa pratensis, assembly GCA_947311845.1. NCBI lineage: Eukaryota > Viridiplantae > Streptophyta > Magnoliopsida > Poales > Poaceae > Poa > Poa pratensis. The sequence goes on from CAMZMU010000097.1 coordinate 40,918,544, forward strand.
ATCTTCATTCTGCATAATATAGCGCACAAAAGATTATAGTGAGGATAATTACAGACAATGAACGAGCTGAGCTAAAGACTTAAATTACAGAAATAAATCACTTACAGACAATAGCAACTGATGATAGATTTGTCTAGGGCCCGGAGATTGTATAATTGAAAAAGTTCGCTAAACTCAACGGACATAGCATATTCTTGGAAATAGTGCTCTTCCGTAACTCTCACCATGATACTGATATTCCCCTCCTTTGTGACTTTCTTGTACCAGTTATGCAACAGACGCAATTTTGTTGTTAACCTGCCCTTGACCAAATCTTTCTCGGAAACATATTAACATACTACATCAGCGATGGGGTAATCAGTTGTCGAACCTATTTGTTGTTGATAACCTTGCGCGGCCTTGTCGTCAAACACCTTGAGCGGGGGGACCGATTGTGCGGGTTGTTCTCCGAGTTGGGGAACTTGTTTCCCTTTTTCGGCCTGTCCAACTCATCGCCATATGACTTATCAATAGAACGCTCATAGTCTGATGGCGGCTTTGGTGGAGGGTTATATAGGTTATCGATGGTAAGTGCCAAGCACTCCGGAGATATTGCAGCGGTAAATTTTGGCTCGGGCACTTTCACTTTCCGTGCAAGAAAGGCATCCAGTTGGGCCTTCACGGCGGCGGCGTTTTCCTCGACAGATTTTTCCCAAGGTAACTTCTCAGGAGGCGGCGGTGTGTTCTCTTTCTAGGTTTCTTCCTAATCGGCGAACCGGGCTTGCGCTTTCTCGGGAGCAACTTAACGGGCGCTTCCTCACGCGGCGGAGATCGAGATGGACTCACGCTGGGGTCCCTCTCGAGGAGGGATGGGCTTTGCTAATGAGGTGGGAGGGATGAGCTTTGCTGATGAGGTGGACTGCTACAAGGAGGAGTCGGTGGCCTTGGCAAGGAGTCTGGAAAGAGGATGTATTTCTTGTTCCACAGGGCGAAACCACGCTTGACTTCTCCCAATGTCTTCTCCTCGTCACCTTCAGGAATCTCAAGGTCCATCGTTTCAAATCCTGGAATAATTTCATCCACCCCGACACGAGCATAGCCAGCTGGAATGTCACCAAGTTGGTAGCTTGCTCCAGGTTCATTTGGTAAAGCATAGCCGACTGCCACCTTCAAGGATATGTTCCTCGTTGGTATATGTAGCTCACAATCTGTCCTCTCAGTGACATCATCCACGGGGTAGTGACCATCGGCTTGCGTGGAACCCACGTTGCTTCTACGCTGAGATGGGGCGGCATCGGCTGGAGGATCTTCTAGCTGCTGCTGAGCTGCCCTTTGCTGACTAATTGCGTCCAGTTGCTCCTGCTGCCACTTCACCGCATGTTCCAATTCCGATAACCGTTCGGACTCCTTCTTCTTATTTCTGCTACGGCTTCTATAACTGTCAGCACACTCCAGCCACGCATTCTTAAACGTAACACCGCCGGGATGGCCTCGAGCTCGTCCAACGTGTTCAGGATTCCCCAGGGCCCGTGTCAGCTCGTCGTTCTCTCTATCGGGTTGGAACACATCCCGACGAACTTCATCTATTGCGACTATAAGCTTCTTTGCGATTATTTCTACTTTTTCCTTCCATCTTCCTTTTGCAACAATCTGCCCTGTCTGTGGGTCCAAGCCTGCCCCATGCGCGAACAACCAGAATTTGGACCTCTCGGGCCAGTCATATGTCTGTGGACGGATCCCTTTAGCAAGCAGATATGCTTCAAAGGCTAACCACTTAGGAATGGCGGTCCTGTAGCTAGGGGTGGGCATAAAAAACCGAAAACCGAACACCGAACCGAATTAACCGGAACCGAAACCGAATTCACCGAAACCGAATTAACCGAGACTAATTTCGGTGCATATATGTAATAAACCGAATTTTAATTTATAAATTCGGTTTTGACCTCTGATTACCCGAAAGAATCATAATAACCGAGATACTAGCGAACAGCCAAACAGAGACGGAAAACCCTCCTATCCATCGATCCTAACTTCTTAGCCCAACAAAAGAAAGCCTAATAGCCCCATACACGTATACTAATCCTGGCCTACACGTAGTAGGCTAGCAGACCCAATGCCCATGAATGTAAGCTTTACGGCCATTTACATGCACGTAGGCCTGGCAGCCTGGCCGTATGCGCATCGCATGCACTCTCGCTATTCCTAGTCCCATCTACAGCTGCAGCCGCACGCCGCATCGTGGAACCCTAGCTAGCCTGCGTGCACCATCGTCTGTACTCTCTATCGACTCCGGCCGACGGACGTGGCCAGTCGGCTACTCCAAGTCCGCCCAACACGTTTTTTTACCCACCCAACACGCATTCACGTTCGTGCATGCACATCCTGGCATGCAGCCATGCGCACGGATGCCAAAAACGTCAAGTCAGTTTTTTTCCCATTATTTGGACATATCGGTTTAAAACCGAACAACTAACCGAATTATCGGTTAACTGAACTTCTGATTAATTAGAAAAACCGAAATAATTTCGGTGCCTATTTCATATAAACCGATTTATGAAAAAACCGAATAAACCGAACCGAATAAACCGAAATAACCGAACGCCCAGGCCTACCTGTAGCCACCTGCCCCCAACCTATGGTGGTATATCTTCTTCGCAGCATTTAACTTATTTGTGGCCGATCGAGTCACAGCCGTAGATGATTTCTTATACGCCACAAACGCTGGCCAGTCATTTTGTATCTTCTCTAGTGTTCCACTAAAATCTGGATCTTTATTTTCATATTTTTTCCATAATGTTTTCTTCCAGTTCCAGAATTATGTGGCCATCTTCGAAAGAGTCCACTGCTTGCATTTCTCCTTCTTGATTTTAGTGAGATTTTGCGGGAGGTTAAAATGTGTCAAGAGCGTGTCCCAGAGCAAATCTTTTGTAATTTGGTGGACATAACAGGGGTCATCGTCGTTTGCGGCCGCCGGCTTATTCCATTCTGGTATGGTGATCGGGACAATGTCCCTAACAATAACTCCAGCTTGACTTATAAATTTACTGCGCTTCTGTTTGGGTTCCAGCGGTTCGCCGTCATCAGCAATTTGCTCGATCGGTAACCTTGGATCCACGCTCGTCATCCTTTTCGTCCGGCCTCGAGCACCTTGATTTTTAGCAGATTTGCTCGATCCGGAGGGCTAAAAGAAAAATGATTCGTTAATAAGTGCAATTCAAATCAGTTAATGCATCTAGTGGTCAACAACATATAGCCTTAATATATATACCTCGCCGGAGTTTGTTAAGAGCAATTCTTCAGACTCAAGTCCCTCACCACCGGCATCTTCTCCACCGGAATCTTCTATTTGGGCATCGTTATATATGATCTGTTGAATTTGGTCTTCATTCTCCTCGTCTCGCACATAGTTGGCTTCCATAGCTCAATGTCCCTGCAATCAATAAATTTGCATCTATAAAATTGCATCTATAAATTGCATCTACAATTTGCATCTAAATAGCAACAATTTTAAACAACCATTTTTTAAAAATTGCATCTATATTAATAGCAACAATTGACTTACCAAATTTAAATTCCATCTAATTTAAATAGAACAATTTAAATAGCAAATTTGCATCTAATTTAAATAGCAACAAATTTAAATACCAAATTTTACTAACCTAAATAGACTTAGCAAATTTAAATTGCATCTAATTTAAATAGCAACAAATTTAAATAGCAAATTTGCAAACTTAAATAGCAACAATTTAAATAGCAAATTTGCATCTAATTTAAATAGCAACAAATTTAAATACCAAATTTTACTAACCTAATTAGACTTCTAATTTAAATAGCAACAAATTTAAGTAGCAAATTTGCTAACTTAAATAGCAACAATTTAAATTGCATCTAATTTTGTGCTAACACAATTGTTTGTAGGGATGAAAAGGAGGGGCAAGCACCTCGATCCGGCGGCGGCGGACGGCTGGCAAGCTCGGGCAGCACCTCGGCGGGGGAGGGGAGGCCGGGGCGCAACGGAGTTCGAGGCCGCGGAGTCGAGCGCGGGTTGGACGGCGGAGCAGGCGTGGGCGTCCTGCGGAAAAGGCAGAGGATGAGGGTTGGACGGCGGCGACGGTGCGTCTTGGAGGGGAAGGGGACATACCTCGGGCGGCGGCGGAGCGGCAGCACAACGGCGGCGGGCGGGGCAGCACGACGGCGCGGCGGATCAGGGCTTCGCGGGGAGGGGAGGCGCGTAGGCAGCCTGACGGCGTGGGGACGGCGTCGGAGGCGGAGAGGAGGAGGCGCGCGTCGATTTGGGGGAGTTGTGAAATTTTTTGGCCGGCAACCACACAAAACGCCGCGAAATGAACCTTTAGTCGCGTTCCATCCACGAACCGCGACTAAAGGGTCTTTAGTCGCGGTTGGTAACACCAACCGGGACTAAAGGTCGGGCTTTTTAATTTTTTTCCTAGTTTCTTTTTCTTTTTCTGTTTTCAATGGTTTTTGTTTCTGTTTTCTTTTATATACTTTGATTTACTTTCTTTTTGAATTGTTTTTGTTTCTAGTTTCTTTTTCTGTTTTGTCTTATATACTTTGATTTAAAGGTGCCAAACTGATTTTTAAAATTAGGTTTGCCTATCTAAATGAGTTTATGTTGATTTTCCGAAGGTAATTAAAATTTGAACTACAAGTGTGTGATAGTTTGCTCTGATTTTTATAGAAAAATCATTTTAAGGTACACAAATAGTGATTATATCACAAAACTATCCATAGTTCATACAAATTTGGCCCCCTTAAATGAATAGTTGTGGTACCCATTTTGACCATTCTTTCAAAAAAAATCAAAGAATGTGAAAAAATACTCACTAACAACAAAGGTGCCACACTGAATTTTTAAATTAGTTTTACAAATATCCTTAACAACATCCCACACAGTTACATAAAAGGATACATTATTACACATCACTAATAGTTACATTACTATATAAATGGACTTATTGGCTCGGATGCCGTATGATTAGGGGGAAAGGCGGGAGGAGCCAGCCCCGTTCGCGGCCGCCTGTTTTCGCGCGCACGTTTGCGGCGGAGGGCACGAGCCATGGAGGATGAGTCTTTCAGCGCCCAATCCAGCTCAGAAGCCTCCTTCGCCTTGAGCTGGCAGGCAGTCCTGACTCGCTGGACACGGTCGTCGTGGACGGACTACAAGGAGGCTTCAATGGCCTCCTGCATCTGCGGCCCGCCGCCCTCTTCCCCATGGTCGCTCCAGTCGAAGTTGTCATCGTCGTCCTCCTCCTCGTCGTCACCTGGTGGAGATGGGGCGGCCAAGTCGCCGTATGCGGCCGCGGATCCCCACCACCCCTGCGGCGTACACATCCTCATCGGGGTCGGGGACGTCGGACCACGCACGCTCGTACGCCCTCCGCACCTCCTCCGGCTCCGGAGCAGGAGGCCGATAGCTGGGCATTCCTCTCCATGTCGGGCTCGTGGGCATACGGCGGGATAGGCTCCCGCGGTAGCGCCCAAGCGCGCTCCACCGAGCACGCTCGACCTCGTCCAGAAGGCGCTGCGGCGGGCGTGGCGGATCCATAGGCCAAGTCCCGGTTGGATGCCTTCGTGGCTTAGGGTTTTGTAACAGCCCAAAGTTGAGAACCTAAAAAACCCGAGTAAAATTTTCGCTTTTGTGTTGCATTGCATCATGGCATCCATATTCATTTGTTAAACATCACACAAATGGGTTTTGCAACATTGAAAAACCCCAAATGCCAACTTGCTCTAACAAATTTCAAAACAATGGAGGCACTCAAACCTGCAAAACAAAATACTTTGGCATTTTATATTTGTCAAGGAAGTTCCAAGAGTTTGGAAATAATATTTCTCAATTGCTATAAATTTTCCAAATGAGCAACATTTTTAATTTTGCAAAACGCCCTATTCTCAACTCCATGAACAAATGCTGTCCAAAACAATTTATTTGGCAACCCCAATTTTTGTGGTGCTTCCACATGCAGTTGGGAGGCCACAAGAATTATTCATATTTTTCTAAAATTGTTTAGTGCCTTAATAAAATCCCTGAAGCTACTGCTAGTTTTAAAAGGTTTTTAAAAGAAAACTGGACAGGGACCAATCTGAGATGGAAGAATTCCTGCCGGGGCCTCTTTGTAAATCATCATCTTCTTCCCTGTAGCCACAGGGCAAGCTCGACGCCGTGGCCATGTCGCGCGCATGCCTCGCCGGGCCCCCCCTTCTTTGACTCTTCCCTGCAGGAGAGCACGCCCCCACGAGGCCGTACTGCTCCCCCTTCCGCCTTGCTCACCTGCTCCCGTTCCCCTCTCTTCTCTCCCCACGAGCCGCACCCGAGCTCGAGCTCCGCCGCCACATCGCCGTTGATTGAGGGCTCCCTGAGCCAAGCCGAGACCGCCGTGAGCTCCGCCGTGCGTGCTCTTCCTCCACGCCGAAGAAATCGAAGAGGGAAGTTGAGAATCGACCGCGCCGCCAGTTTCCCTCCGACCACGGCCGCAGCGTCGCCGCCGCGTCGCCGGTCGATTGCCGCCGACCCCGTCCACCCCGCGCCTCGCCGTTTGCGCGTACGTCTCCTGGTGAGCTCCCGCGCCTCCCCATGCCTTCCTTTTCGTCGCTCGCGATCCGTAGCTCGGGATTCGTTGGAGCCCACCGAAGATCGCCGTCGACAGAAAATATCTCGTGCAGAGTCCATTTCTCTCCTTCGCTCGGAATCAATCCGGAACTGGCACGGAATTCCGAATGTCCGGAAAAATCCGGCTATCTACTGAGTTGATTCCGATCGAGTCCAGTACCGAATTTGCATATTCCGGATTTGGTTCGGAACCATCTCGGAAAATTCCGAATGCTTCGGAATTCCGAAAGAATTCCAAAATGCCCAGTACCAAAGTTCTCTACTGTTCCAATTTCTTTCTTTCTATTTGGATTAAATTAAGTGCTCTGTGATTGGTTTAACTCTTCACCAAGGTTTATTTAAAAGAGGGAATTTGTAAGTGTAATAACTTGATATCGGTGCATCCGAAAAATGTGTGTGTTATCCCAAAATGTCCGGAAATATGTGAGCTACCCATTAAAATAAATATCATGCTCATGTCATTTCATCTACAATTTAAATCCTAGGGTTCCAACAACATTGTTCAACAAATAAATTTGCCGCTTTACTTAAATCCACGGTATATTCGGGAAGTGCCCCCTTGCGCGTCCGAACTCCGTTTAAATTGAATAGATGAATCATCCTCCTCTCGGGGATTTAAATGTCATGTCATCACGTGTTTTGCGCATTGCCTTCGTCAAAGCTGTGGTGATTGATTGCTTCTCCGTTGTTATGCTTCGATAGATCCAGCAGCCGGGGTAACACCGCCCTACCCGACGATCCGTACTACCAGCACGTTGAGCCAGGCAAGCGTAATCCCCCTCTGAGCATGTCTTATCCTATTTTCCGCAAATATTTCTCCACTATAATATTGCATGCGGTTCCAAATGTCAATTTATTGGATTAGAGTATCCTATAGTTGCATTAAGTTTCCGATGCCAATACCTGTTTCCCTCCTATTATCCATAGGTTTGTATTGTTGGCCTGAGATAATAACTATGCTATGTTGATGCTTAGCCATGCTTAGTAAATGCTTAGCTGCGACGGATGGTTCATGTTGGAAACAGGGTGATGAATTGTTCAGATGATGGTGGAGAATTGTGGTGACAGGTAATAAGATGCTAAAGGTGGGGATGAGAGGCCACTGTGGTTGTGGTGCTTTGTCTCGTTCTCGCCGCCTAGGTGCGAGTTCTTTACCTCCCGAACCAAGACTGAGCGTGCAACCATGCGTGAGGCCTATGCAATTGCAGGAACCCTCATAGACTAAATAACTCGGGCGGGGCTAGCCAGGGTCCTCTAGTTCGGGCTTCCATTTGCGCGTGCGTGATGATGGTGGTATGAACTGGGATGAGGATGGTGGTGTTAGGAAAATGAGTGGCCGTGGGGCAGGGTGTTGAGGCACTCGTGTCCTGCCGCCACTGATGATCCTGGAAAGTCCTTAACGAGGGAGAAGTCGACACCGCTCCCACCCAGCCGGCTTTCCAAGGAAGAGAGCTAATGCGCAGGTAATGGGCCGGACGGTACGCGTGGCAAACATTGTACACCCCTGCAGGGTAAATCTTTTCGAAAAGCCGTGTCCACGGTTACGACGACTTGGGAAAGGACGATAAGATCATAGAATAACTTGAACGGAATGATTAAAAACTGGGTACTAGAGGTACCACTCAAGATTGCAAGGTAGCTTCCTCGAGGGTGATTCGGGGAGGTGCCTTTGTAGAACAGGTACAGTGGTTGATGATGAGAAAGGTGATCAAAGAAAAGAGTTACTTCTTACCTCTTTTAAAATACTCTGTTAGTCGATGCCATTGAGTTATGTTTTCATAAATAAAATCAGCTTTATGCAAAACAGCCATAAAACTTTGAAAGCCTCATCGAGCTAAAGCTCTATATATAATCTTGCGAGTTCGTCGAACTCAACGTCGTTTGTTTTGTTTCAGAGGAGGACTTCACCGACCTCGAAGGTGGGTTCTTTGTGGACGTCGACGAGTAGTCTGGGGTTCCCAGGTGGCAGCTTGGGACATCCCGGAACAGCTGGCGCTTGATGTTTATCTGTAGGCCTCTTAGGCCATAATTTGGATCTTGTTGTTTAGAACAACCTAATTCGCTTCCGCTTGTTGTAATGTTGGGTCTGTGACCTCTGGTTGTAATTTGCTATCTTTCTCTATTATAAGAGTTGAACTATAATGCTTTGTGTCGTAGAGTCTGTGATGTGCCAGTTGTTCCACAAGTCTTGATCTCTCTATTATGCATTGATAGTTGTGCCTGTGTTAAGGCATCAATCGGGGTGTTGCGTTGCCGATGATCCATTCCGAGCAACGCCTGCCAAAGGTTTTGGCCGGGGATTGGTAAACCCGTAACCTCCGGTTGTATCGCTTAACCGGTGACACACAGCATCACTGTATACAGTCGGGTCGGGGCGCCACAAGTTGGTATCAGAGCAGTACTGCCTGTAGGAAACCCTTCTACTGGTCGACGTTGAGTCTAGTGTTTGTGAAAATATTTTTAACCTAAAAATGAGTTGTGAAAACCATCTTAGGATTCTTTTTACTCCTTATCTGGTTACCCTCTAATCTCGGAGCAATCTTACCTCGATTTGAGTTTAAAGTTTTACTCTGTCTGTTACTTCAAAATATAGAAACGTGGGTGGGTTCGACCTTTAGTGTTATGTGTCCAGTTGCTCCCGCTGCGTTGCAATCCCAAATCAACTCAGATGTTTGAACACTGTTATTCCTACCGAGTCTAATCATTTGATCCTTTCTTTGGGTTTTAACCCAAGGACTTGAACATAAGGTCCCGGATTGTGCCAACTAGAGTGTGTTGAATATTGGTTTCTTAACCATTGCATCTCGCTAGTAGCACATGATGCTGATCTTTGACCCAAGTTCTATCTTGTTGATTCCTTGTTTTGTTACACAATGTATTATCGTCCCTAGTCTGTGTACTTGAGTAGACGCTAATGCTATTGTTCGACCATTCGGAGAAAGATACTAACTGTGTCATTGTCAAATCTCCAGAATGGCTCGAGGAGGCCGGGAGGCCGTGGAGGTCGCGGTAACCACACAATGATGAGGATGATCTGCCGCCACCACCCTCGATGGCTCAGGTCTTGATGGCCATTGAGGAGAACCGTGGGCGCAATGAGCGCTGTTGAGCAGTTGGTGCAGCAGAATGCACGGAGGAACGAGTGCAACACTCTCACTGAGTTCCTGCGCTCGCAGCCACCCACTTTGCTGATGCTAAGGAGCCACTGGAAGCTGATGATTGGCTTCGTGCTTGGAGCGCAAGTTCTCCGCGCTGCATGTCCCAGTGGCTGAGCAAGTCAACTTTGCCACCTACCTCTTGGTTGGTGCAGCTGGCTGTTGGTGGGAAAGCCATGTGGCTTTGTTTCCAGCCAACCATGTCTTCACTTGGGCTGATTTCCGCACTGCCTTCCGTGCGGAGTACATTCCCAGCCGATCATGGATTTGAAGAGGAGGGAGTTCCTGGATTTGCAACAGGGACGGATGGACCTCCGCACTTATGGTCGTGAGTTCAACCATCTCTCTCGTTACGCCCCAAGGGACGTGACCAATGATGCTGACAAGCAAGAGCTGTTCCGCAAGGGTCTTACGCCGCAGCTCCGCTATGAGCTATTGCCCTTCAGGTTCCAGACCTACCAGGAGCTGTTCAACCAGGCTTTACTCTGAGCAAGGAAGAAAGGAACTTGAGGCTTCCAAGAGGCCCGCACACGGGGACCACCAGAGTTCCTCGGGTTCTGAGAGCAAGAAGCGCAGGGTGTTTGTTCCCTACAGCGCTGTGCCGCGTGCTCCATTCATGCCGAGAGCCGCGGGATACAGGCCACCACCTCCGCGCCCCACTACTTCGACACTTGGGGTAGGCGGGAGTGGGTACCGTCCTATGCTACCTGCTCCACCTGGACTCACTTGCTACACCTGTGGCCAGGCTGGCCACTACTCCAGGGAGTGCCCCCAGAAGGCACCTCTCGCGATAACTCCTGCACGAGCCCCTGCCACACCAGCTGGCAAGGCTGGACCTATTGTGCGTGGTCGCCTGAACCACATCTCTGCTGAAGAAGCTGAAGAGGACCCCGGCGTTCTCATGGGTGAGTTACGAATCAACGGCAATTCAGCTACAGTTTTGTTTGATTCTGGAGCATCGCATTCATTCATATCCATAGCTTTTGCAAAAGACCACAAAATACCGTTTGAAAATGAGCAGTCCCTTGGTGATCTCCACTCCTGGCTCCAAATGGCAAACCGATGGGGTTACTCCTGAAGTCAGATTACTATCGGTTACTACTCTTTTCCTTTCGCTTTGGTAGCTCTGAGGTCAAGTGGCATTGATGTCATACTGGGCATGAACTGGCTAGCCAAATACCGGGCTAATCTCGACTGTGCTGCCAAGACCGTCACCGTGACCAATTCTTCCGGACAGTGTTAAGTATTGGTCTGCACTGTCAAGACCTCCATGTTCATCATACCCAACTCACCTGAGATCTCCTTTGCTTTATGGAAGGCGAATCCCTCCTGAAATCCAGGACATACACGTGGTGTGTGACTTCCCGGATGTGTTCCCGGAAGAATTGCCTGGCATGCCTCCTGACCGAAGTGTGGAGTTTGTCATAGATCTACTTCCCGGTACCGCTCCAATTTCCAAGAAGCCCTACCGTATGCCGGTGGAAGAGTTGGCTCTGTTGAAAGAGCAAATTGATCAGCTGTTAGCGAAGGATTTCATCCAGCCTAGCAGTTCACCTTGGGGTTGTCCGGTACTCTTTGTCAAGAAGAGGGATTCTACCGTGCCTCGTCTAGTCTCTGACTATCGACCGTTGAATGCGGTGACAATCAAGAACAAGTATCCTATTCCTCGCATCAATGATCTGTTGGATCAGTTAGCTGGTGCAACGGTATTCTCCAAGATGGATCTGAGGTCAGGATACCATCAGATCAAGATCAGAAAGGAGGATATCCAAAGACGGCATTTGTTACTCGCTATGGCTCATATGAGTATACCGTCATGTCCTTTGGTCTCAAATGCTCCAGCTACTTTCATGAGGCTCATGAACTCCATCTTCATGGATTATCTTGACAAGTTTGTCGTCATTTACATGATGACATCCTCATCTATTCCAAAACCAATGAAGAGCATGAGGAACATCTTCGTTGGTTCTGACACGACTTCGAGAACACCGCCTCTATGCCAAGTTCTCCAAGTGTGAGTTTTGGTTGGATAATCTTGTCTTCCTTGGTCATGTGATATCCGCTAATGGTGTGGCTGTCATTCCGACAAGATTCAGTCCATTCTGGATTGGAAAACTCCAATGTCAGTCAAGGACATCCGTAGCTTTCTCGGATTGGCAGGTTACTACCGCCGATTCATCGAAGGTTTCTCCAAGATAGCCAAGGCCCTGACTGACCTTCTCAAGAAGGATAAAAAGTTCGTATGGACGGCCGAAGCTGAAGAGAGCTTCAAAACACTGAAAGCCAAACTCACGTCCGCTCCTGTGCTTGTCCTGCCGGACACAAGCAAGGATTTCGTCGTCTTCTGTGACGCCTCTCTACAAGGCTTGGGCTGTGTGCTAATGCAAGATGGCCATGTGGTGGCATATGCTTCTCGCCAACTTAAGCCGCATGAGCACAACTACCCAACTCATGATCTAGAACTTGCCGCGGTGGTCTATGCTTTGAAGCAATGGAGACCATACCTGTTTGGTAACCGTTGCGAGATCTTCTCGGATCACAAGAGTCTGAAGTACCTCTTCACCCAGCCGGATTTAAATCTCAGGCAAAGGCGTTGGTTGGAGTTAATCAAGGACTATGATGTGAGTCTGAACTATCAACCCGGCAAAGCAAACGTCGTGGCTGACGCGCTAAGTCGGAAGTCCTATTGCAACAATCTGATGATTGAAAAGGCCCAACCTGCCCTCCATGAAGAGTTCTCTCGTTTGAACTTAGAAATTGTTCCCTCGGCTACCTTGCAAATCTGGAGATCAAATCTACTCTTGTAGACCAGATTAAGGAAGCTCAAACCCGTGACAAGGGTATTCTAAAAATCAAGAGAACATTGCTAGCGGGAAGGCCAAATGTTTTCTGTCAATGAATCCGGAGTTGTTTATTTTGGTGACCGCTTGGTAGTGCCAAAGAAAATTGAGGGAGCTGATCCTCAAGAAGCTCATGAATCTCCTCTCTCTATTCATCCCGGTAGTACCAAAATGTACCAAGACCTTCGCCACAATTCTGGTGGACTCGGATGAAACGAGAAATTGCCAAGTATGTTGCTGAATGCGACACTGTCGACGGGTAAAGGCTGAACATCAAAGGCCTGCCGGCACTCTTCGCCCTATTGCAGTCCCGAGTGGAAATGGGATGAAATTGGTATGGACTTCATCACCGGGTTTCCCGATCTCAAAAGGGCAACAATGCAATCTGGGTAATCATTGATCGTCTTTCCAAGGTTGCTCACTTCCTACCAGTCCGTGATGATATACGGGCAAGTCAACTTGCTGACTTATATTTGGCTCGTATTGTTCCATTGCATGGGGTCCCTCTGAGGATCATATCGGACCGTGGAAGTATCTTTGTCTCCAAGTTTTGGCAGAGTTTCCAAACTGCTATGGGGTCCCGTCTCAACTTCAGTACCGCCTACCATCCCAAACTGATGGTCAGACCGAAAGAGTGAACCAAGTTTGGAAGACATGCTTCGGGCATGTGTAATCTCTTTTGGCAAGGGTTGGGAAAAGTATCTCCCTTTCGCGGAGTTCTCCTACAACAATAGCTATCAAGCTAGTCTGGGCATGGCTCCATTCGAGGCTCTATATGGAAGAAAATGCCGCACTCCTCTAAATTGGTCCGAGACCGGAGAGGAGCACTCTTTGGTCCGGATGTGATCAATGAAGCTGAGGAGAAGGTTCAGAATCATAAGGAGAATCTGAAGATTGCTCAGTCTAGGCAGAAGAGCTACTATGATAAGCACCATCAGGAAATTCACTATGAAATTGGTGATAAAGCTTATCTCCGCGTCTCTCCCCTTCGTGGCGTTCGCCGCTTCGGTATCAAAGGGAAATTGGCCCTCGCTATGTTGGCCCTTTCACCGTTCTGGCCAAGCGAGGAGATCTTTCTTATAATTGGAGTTACCGGTCATCTTCCCAAATGTACATGATGTGTTTCATGTCTCCCAACTTCGCCGGTGTTTCAAAGATCCTATCCATGGAGTCAATCATGAGAGCTAGATCTCCAGGAAGATCTCACTTATCGCGAGCATCCTATCCGTGTCCTGGATGAAGCCGAAAGGAAGACCCGTAACAAGACTACCAAGTTCCTCAAAGTTCAATGGTCTCACCATTCCGAGGAAGAAGCAACTTGGGAACGAGAGTCTAGTCTTCGTGAGGAGTATCCCGACTTCTTTCCGCAATCTTAGAATCTCGGGACGAGATTCCTGTAAGGGGGGTAGAATTGTAACAGCCCAAAGTTGAGAACCTAAAAAAACCGAGTAAAATTTTCGCTTTTGTGTTGCATTGCATCACGGCATCCATATTCATTTGTTAAACATCACACAAATGGGTTTTGCAACATTGAAAAACCCCAAATGCCAACTTGCTCTAACAAATTTCAAAACAATGGAGGCACTCAAACCTGCAAAACAAAATACTTTGGCATTTTATATTTGTCAAGGAAGTTCCAAGAGTTTGGAAATAATATTTCTCAATTGCTATAAATTTTCCAAATGAGCAACATTTTTAATTTTGCAAACGCCCTATTCTCAACTCCATGAACAAATGCTGTCCAAAACAATTTATTTGGCAACCCCAATTTTTGTGGTGCTTCCACATGCAGTTGGGAGGCCACAAGAATTATTTCATATTTTTCTAAAATTGTTTAGTGCCTTAATAAAATCCCTGAAGCTACTGCTGGTTTTAAAAGGTTTTTAAAAGAAAACTGGACAGGGACCAATCTGAGATGGAAGAATTCCTGTCGGGGGCCTCTTTGTAAATCATCATCTTCTTCCTGTAGCCACAGGGCAAGCTCGACGCCGTGGCCGTGCCGCGCGCATGCCTCGCCGGGCCCCCCCTTCTCTGACTCTTCCCTGCAGGAGAGCACGCCCCCACGAGGCCGCACTGCTCCCCCTTCCTCCTTGCTCACCTGCTCCCGTTCCCCTCTCTTCTCTCCCCACGAGCCGCACCCGAGCTCGAGCTCCGCCGCCACATCGCCGTTGATTGAGGGCTCCCTGAGCCAAGCCGAGACCGCCGTGAGCTCCGTCGTGCCGTGCTCTTCCTCCACGCCGAAGAAATCGAAGAGGGAAGTTGAGAATCGACCGCGCCGCCAGTTTCCCTCCGACCACGGCCGCAGCGTCGCCGCCGTGTCGCCGGTCGATTGCCGCCGACTCCGTCCACCCCGCGCCTCGCCGTTTGCGCGTACGTGCTCCTGGTGAGCTCCCGCGCCTCCCCATGCCTTCCTTTTCGTCGCTCGCGATCCGTAGCTCGGGATTCGTTGGAGCCCGCCGAAGATCGCCGTCGACAGAAAATATCGCGTGCAGAGTCCATTTCTCTCCTTCGCTCGGAATCAATCCGGAACTGGCTCGGAATTCCGAATGTCCGGAAAAATCTGGCTATCTACTGAGTTGATTCCGATCGAGTCCAGTACCGAATTTGCATATTCCGGATTTGGTTCGGAACCATCTCGGAAAATTCCGAATGCTTCGGAATTCCGAAAGAATTCCGAAATGCCCAGTACCAAAGTTCTCTGCTGTTCCAATTTCTTTCTTTCTATTTGGATTAAATTAAGTGCTCTGTAATTGGTTTAACTCTTCACCAAGGTTTATTTAAAAGAGGGAATTTGTAAGTGTAATAACTTGATATCGGTGCATCCGAAAATGTGTGTGTTATCCCCAAATGTCCGTTAATATGTGAGCTACCCATAAAATAAATATCATGCTCATGTCATTTCATTTCATCTACAATTTAAATCCTAGGGTTCCAACTACATTGTTCAACAAATAAATTTGCCGCTTTACTTAAATCCACGGTATATTCGAGAAGTGCCCCCTTGCGCGTCCGAACTCCGTTTAAATTGAATAGATGAATCATCCTCCTCTCGGGGATTTAAAATGTCATGTCATCACGTGTTTTGCGCATTGCCTTCGTCAAAGCTTGTGTGGTGATTGATTGCTTCTCCGTTGTTATGCTTCGATAGATCCAGCTGCCAGGGTTACACCGCCCTACCCCGACGATCCGTACTACCAGCACGTTGAGCCAGGCAAGCGTAATCCCTCCTCTGAGCATGTCTTATCCTATTTTCCGCAAATATTTCTCCACTATAATATTGCATGCGGTTCCAAATGTCAATTTATTGGATTAGAGTATCCTATAGTTGCATTAAGTTTCCGATGCCAATACCTATTTCCCTCCTATTATCCATAGGTTTGTATTGTTGGCCTGAGATAATTAATTATGCTATGTGATGCTTAGCCATGCTTAGTAAATGCTTAGCGGTGCGACGGATGGTTCATGTTGGAAACAGGTGATGAATTGTTCAGATGATGGCGGAGAATTGTGGTGACAGGTAATAAGATGCTAAAGGTGGGGATGAGAGGCCACCGTGGTTGTGGTGCTTTGTCTCGTTCTCGCCGCCTAGGTGCGAGTTCTTTACCTCCCGAACCAAGACTGAGCGTGCAACCATGCGTGAGGCCTATGCAATTGCAGGAACCTTCATAGACTAAATAACTCGGGCGGGGCTAGCCAGGGTCCTCTAGTTCGGGCTTCCATTTGCGCGTGCGTGATGATGGTGGTATGAACTGGGATGAGGATGGTGGTGTTAGAAAAATGAGTGGCCGTGGGGCAGGGTGTTGAAGGCACTCGTGTCCTGCCGTCACTGATGATCCTGAAAAGTCTTTAACGAGGAGAAGTCGACACCACTCCCACCCAGCCGGCTTTCCAAGGAAGAGAGCTAATGCGCAGGTAATGGGCCGGACGGTACGCGTGGCAAACATTGTACACCCTGCAGGGTAAATCTTTTCGAAAAGCCGTGTCCACGGTTACGTACGACTTGGGAAAGGACGATAAGATCATAGAATAACTTGAACGGAATGATTAAAACCTGGGTACTAGAGGTGCCACTCAAGATTGTAAGGTTAGCTTCCTCGAGGGTGATTCGGGGAGGTGCCTTTGTAGAACAGGTACAGTGGTTGATTATGAGTAAGGTGATCAAAGAAAAGAGTTACTTCTTACCTCTTTTAAAAATACTCTGGTTAGTCGATGCTTTTGAGTTATGTCTTTCATAAATAAAATCAGCTTTATGCAAAATAGCCATAAAACCTTGAAAGCTTCATCGAGCTAAAGCTCTATATATAATCTTGCGAGTTCGTCGAACTCAACGTCGTTTGTTTTGTTTCAGAGGAGGACTTCACCGATCTCAAAGGTGGGTTCTTTGTGGACGTCGACGAGTAGTCTGGGGTTCCCAGGTGGCAGCTTGGGACATCCCGGATCAGCTGGCGCTTGAATGCTTATTTGTAGGCCTCTTAGGCCATAATTTGGATCTTGTTGTTTAGAACAACCTAATTCGCTTCCGCTTGTTGTAATGTTGGGTCTGTGACCTCTGGTTGTATTTTGCTATCTTTCTCTATTATAAGAGTTGAACTATAATGCTTTGTGTCGTAGAGTCTGTGATGTGCCAGTTGTTCCACAAGTCTTGATCTCTCTATTATGCTTTGATAGTTGTGCCTGTGTTAAGGCATCAATCGGGGTGTTGCGTTGCCGATGATCCATTCCGAGCAACGCCTGCCAAAGGTTTTGGCGGGGATTGGTAAACCCGTAACCTCCGATTGTATCGCTTAACCGGTGACACACAGCATCACTGTATAGCAGTCGGGTCAGGGCGCCACAGGTTTACCTCGTCGGCGACAATACTACATATAGATCTCCAGGGCAGCGCTGGGAGGACACGTGACTGGCACGAGTCGTTGATGGCCCTTCACGTAGTTACCTGCGTGAAAAGTAAATGGGTTAGGTTGAAACTCCAAGTGCAGAGTGTGTAGTAAGTGGAAGACGTGTTTTTCCCACGAGGGGTGACTCGAGGGTTTAATATCGAACCCTCGGGGAATCAGTAGTGAAGATTTATCTTTCCTATCCTTCTTTTGGTTACCTACAAAACAAAGTAAATGTTTTGGTCCTCAACCTCACCTAGTGGTTGTCAAGCTCAAGGTGTGAGAATGATATCAAGATAATATGCAATGCAAAAAAGAAATAAATATGCAATGGTGGTAAATAAATATGCAAGGATAGTGGTAGCAATGATAAATGATATTTTTGGGTTTTATATAATGAATGCAAGATGTAAAAGTGTTTTTGTATTTTCGGATTTTTAAATGGCAGAAAATGGAAAAGTGGTAAAAGTGGTTGGAAAGGTGTTTCTTATGATTAAAAATGGACCGGGGTTCATGGTTTCACAAATGCACTCTCTCTTTAATAAAGTGGTAGACAATGGAACACTAGAGTTGACATATGAGATTGCAACACAACAGTTTAATGACAAGTTATAATTATATGGGCATCACGTCCTAACATAGAGACCTTTTGGTTATTAGTCTCTTATACTCCACCAAGATGCGAACTAAATCATAACACCTCAGTAATTAAGATAACTCAGAGTATAGCAATAAGTATCATGACATGAAGTTAAAATAAGAACATGCTAGATCTAGTCATGGAGGAAGTGGCAATGGTCACACCCACATCTCCGATAGCATGGTATTTCTTTTTATCCCTACTGAGGCAACAAAGTAAGGTAAAACACGCAAGTGGATCGCAGAACTTTCTCTCACGTTCACTGCACTAGCCACCCCCCGTTACTCCAACTAATGCACATGTTCCCCTCACACGCTCTCATAAACATGCTTGATCATGACAAGTAAATAAGAACGGGGTACATAATATGCATCTACTTTCATAACTGAAACAAAACCATTGCAATCTCAAACATATATTAACTCATAAAAAGATCCACCATAAAGGTATTACATAGATGACCGTAATCATGTTCAGCAGCTCATACGGTACTAATTAGTGAAGCTCAAAAGAGAGAGATACATAAGTTACTTCCACAAACCCATAGTCCAGAGGTGGACTACTCCCTCTTCATCATGGAGACGGTGGAGAAGTCGTTGGAGAAGATGGAGACCACGCCGACAGCGCCCCGCCGGAGTTTTCCCCCTCCAATCTGCAACTCCAGGTCTCTGTTTCGGTGTGTTCTGTGTTTCTACGGCGCTCCTTCCAGAGAACGTCGGGGGACTATTTTTATAGGCGGTTTTAGGTCAAATCCGAGTCGGTGGAGGAAAGATGGACGGCAACGGAGCTCCGAGGGCCAAAAGGGGGGGCCCCACGCGGCCAGGTACATGGGCCATGTGGGCCCACTCATCTGGACCCTCGGGCCTCCGCTTGTTTCCTTCCTTCGCTCCCACGCTTTGTTCCTTCCAAAAACTGATGCTCGTAAATTTCCAGGTCATTTGGACGTAGTTTGGGTCCCTGAAACATTGAAATATGGAAAATAGGGTTTTCTGCCTGCGCAGTGTTAATTCCATAAAAATAGGAAAATCATGAAATATTCCAAAAATCATTATAAAACATTGATATAACCCTTATATGATGCAAATATGACTGGAATATAAGTAATATAGTGCAAAGTTCATGTATGCATTTTACATGCATCAGTCGTGTCCGCAAAGCCCGCCTTTAGTCCCGGTAGGTAACACCAACCGGTACTAAAGAAGCACACAGATCGTGTGTTTCTTTCAAGCATTTGTGAGCCGTTGGATCAGGGGTGTGTTTCTTTTGAGGGCTTGTGAGCTGTTGGATCAGCACTATCACGACCACTTCGTGAGCCACATGACCCTATATATAGCCCCCCTCTCGGACATGTTCGACACTCAGTGTCAACTCCTTGGAGTTCATTTTGGTATACAAAGCATTCGGATTCCCTGCATACGTCCAACGGTGCATTTGATATGCTGGCACTCACGAGCCACCATTGGGCTGTATGCAGGGGAAACCGTGTGTTTTGTTCTATCTACAAAATACTTCAGTTCATCGACCGAATACAAATCATTCGGATTCCCTGCATACGTCCGACGGTGCATTTGATATGCGGGCACTCACGAGCCACCGTCGGGCTGTATGCTGGGGAAACCGTGTGTTTTGTTCCAACTTTTTCGAGCTCTTGTAAGCCGTTGGAGTTTTCTTATGAGTTTTCATAACACAATTATATAAAAGGTTTAATACATTATTACACATCACCAACAACATCCCATCTAGTGTTCACTTGTTCTTCTGATTGCGCCGTAACCATGGACAATCTTCTTCATTTAACTTGATGCTTGGGTCAGTGTTCACTTTGAAGGGCGGAATTTCATGAAACTTATCGTAATCTTCTGACATGTCTGTCTTGTCCTCCACTCCCACGATGACTCTTTTCCCTGAAAGAACTATGTGGCGCTTTGGCTCATCGTATGATGTATTCGCTTGCTTATCTTTTCTTTTTTTCGGTAGGGTAGACATGTCCTTCACATAGAAAACCTGAGCCACTTCACTGGCTAGGACGAATGGTTCGTTGTCGTACTCAAGATTCTTGAGATCCACTGTAGTCATTCCGTACCGTGGGTCTACCTCTACCCCGCCTTCTAGGTTGAACCATTTGCACTTGAACAAAGGGACCTTAAAAGAAGGTCCATAGTCAAGTTCCCATATCTGCTCTATGTAACCATAATATGTGACCTTTTGCCCATTGCAGTTTGTTGCATCAAAGCGGCACCACTGTTTTGGTTGGTGCTCTTTTTATCTTGGTCGACCGTGTAAAATGTATTTCCATTTATCTCGTACCCTTGAAAAGTCAATATAGTCGAAGATGGTTGCTTGGCCAACAAGTATAGCTGTTCTCCAACATTGGTGTCATTAATGAGACGTCTTTTAACCAACCACCGAAAGTCTTCATGTGTTCTCCATCAATACAATCTTCAGGTTGCTCCGGGTATTTGGAGCGTAAAATATTTTGTGTTCCTCGATATACGGAGCCACCAAGCTGGAATTATGTAGAACTGTGTAGTGTGCTCGAGTGAAAGAATTCCCGTCTTGACATATTGTTGCTTTCTTTCCTAGCGTGCCTTTTCCACGCAGTCTCCCCTCATGGCGCGATTGAGGAACACCGATCGGCTTAAGATCAGGAATAAAGTCAACACAAAACTCAATGACCTCCTCGTTCCATAGCCCTTGGAGATGCTTCCTTCTGGCCTAGCACGGTTATGAACGTATTTCTTTAAGACTCCCATGAACCTCTCAAAGGGGAACATGTTGTGTAGAAATACAGGACCGAGAAAGAAATCTCTTCGACTAGGTGAACTATGAGGTGCGTCATAATATTGAAGAAGGTTGGTGGGAACACCAACTCGAAGCTGACAAGACATTGGACCACATCCTTCTAAACTTTAGAGTTAGTGGATTGATGACCTTCTGAGAAATTGCATTGAGAATGCACATAGCTTCACAATGGGTACTCGAACATTTTCCGGTAGAAGCCCCCTCAATGCAACCGGAAGTAATTGTGTCATAATCACGTGGCAGTCATGAGACTTTAGGTTTTGAAATTTTTGCTCTGCCATGTTTATTATTCCCTTTATATTCGACGAGAAGCCAGATGGAACCTTCATACTGCGAAGACATTCAAAAAATATTTTCTTCTCTTCTTTCGTAAGAGCGTAGCTTGCAGGACCTTGATGATTCTCTGAATGAGCGCGTCTCGTTCGTTCATACGTTGATGGGTCTGCCTTGCTTCCGGTGTATCTTTTGACTTCCCATACACGCCCAAGAAGTTTAGCAGGTTCAAGCAAAATTTTTTGTCACGTGCATCACGTCGATTGCAGAGTGAACCTCTAGGATTATCCAATAGGGCAGCTCCCAAAATATAGATTTCTTCTTCCACATGGGTACGTGGTTGTTAGCGTCATTCGGAACAGATAGTCCGCCAGGACCCTTCCCAAAGATTACTTTTAAATCCTTGACCATATCATGTATAACAGAACTAGAAGGGCGGGTAGGCTTCGGCCGATCTGCCTCACCTTGAAATGTTTGCCTTTCTTTCTTAAGGGATGCTTGGGAAGAAATCGACGATGGCCCAGGTACACATTCTTGTTACCTAAATGTATACTTTCAGTCTCACCTAAACAGTGCGTGCATGCATTGTATCCCTTGTTTGACTGTCCTGAAATGTTACTAAGAGCAGGCCAATCATTGATGGTTACAAACAACAACGCTCGTAGGTCAAATTCTGTTTGTCCGTGCTCATCCCACACACGTACACCTTCTTCACGCCACAACTGTAAAAGTTCTTCAACCAATGGCCTCAGGTACACATCAATATCGTTGCCAGGTTGCTTCGGGCCTTGATGAGCACTGGCATCATAATGAACTTCCGCTTCATGCACAGCCAAGGAGGAAGGTTATAGATACATAGAGTCACAGGCCAAGTGCTATGACTGGAGCTCTGCTCTCCAAAAGGATTAAAGCCATCTGTACTTAGACCAAATCTTAAGTTCCTTGCGTCATCTGAAAATGTCGGGAACTCTCTGTCGATTTTTCTCCACTGGGACCCATCAGCGGGGTGTCTCAACATCAAGTCTTTCTTACGGTCTTCTTTGTGCCATCGCAACAACTTGGCATGCTCTTTGTTTTGGAACAAACGTTTCAACCGTGGTATTATAGGAGCATACCACATCACCTTGGCAGGAACCCTCTTCCTGGGGCGCGGCTCGCCCTCAACATCACCAGGGTCATCTCGCCCGATCTTATACCGCAATGCACCGCATACAGGACATGCATTCAAATTTTCGTGCTCACCGCGGTAGAGGATGCAGTCATTAATGCATGCATGTATCTTCTGCACCTCTAATCCTAGAGGGCAGACCACCTTTGCTTCGTACGTACTAGAGGGCAATTCGTTATCCTTTGGAAGCATCTTCTTAAATATTTTCAGCAAATTTTCAAATCCCTTGTCAGAAGTACCATTCTCTGCCTTCCATTGTAGCAATTCCAGTGTGCTACCCAGCTTTTTCTGGCCATTTTCGCAATTTGGGTACAACAATTTGTGTGATCAGCTAACATGCGCTCCAACTTCAACCTCTCGTTTTCACTTCCACAGTCCATTTGTGCATCACGAATGGCCCGACGAAGATCATCGTCGGGCTCATCAACAATGGGATCTTCTTCAGCTTCGTCTTCCCCCATTGTAGTATCACCGTGTTCATTGAACATAGGATAGTTGTCATTATCCTCTTCTTCTTCATTGTCTTCCATTATAACCCCTCTTTCTCCGTGCTTGGTCCAACAATAATAACCAGGCATGAAACCATTCTGCAGCAGGTGGACGTAAAGGATTTTTGAGGTAGAGTGATCACTCCTATTCTTACAGACACTACATGGACAACAAATAAAACCATTCGTCCGCTTGTTTGCCTCAGCCGCATGGAGAAAATTAGGCATGCCATTAATAAACTCGGGACAGCGTCGGTCACCGTACATCCATTGCCGGCTCATCTGCATTATATAATTATATCAAAAATCATTTATATATATACTACATCGATCATGAATAGATAAGTGACCAAATTAATTAATACAAGTTCATCAAGCAAAATAGAGTAGTGATCAAATGTAATACATAGTTCTCATAAAACATTGGAGACGAAGATCTTCACTTCTTTTCAATTTTGCTTTCAAATCACTGTTTTCTTTTTCTAAAAAATTTAGCATCTCGACAAGAGGGTCGGTTGGAATTTCCGGTTCAACTACCTCCTAGATAAAAATATATCTATGTCAAGTTGGTCGGTATGATTGTCATAAACACGAAACGAAACAAATATATAGTTATAACAAACAATCATACCACATCCGAATAATAGAGAGGACAAGAGCCGGTGTGGACAGATGTCAAAACCATGGCACTATATATAACAAACAATTATACAACTAAGAAAATTATACAAATAATAATTATGCTTCTAAATCATATAACTAAGATTTTTTTTTTTTAAAGGCTCACCGAGGTGGTGCCGTGCCGGTGACAGAACGGCGCGGGCGATCGACGGCGGTGAGGACGGGGACGGGACGACACTAAAACCCACAAATAATAATTTAGTTTGATCTCAAATTGCATATAAAACAAATGAAATCCCTAACTTAGTCATTTCATCAAACACCTAGTTAGCACTAGAAATATGAAATGAGCTAAATGAGCTAAACAAGCAACGAAACGAGCGCCGGAAGAAAGGCTGCAGTTGCTAACCCTTGGATAGATGCGGCGCCGCCAATCTTGACAAATGGTGGAAATAAATGGGGACGAAATCGAACTCGGGTGAAGAAACGGAGGAGAAAATGGAGATGAACTCGAGCTGGAAAAATGGAGCTGGCTGGTTCGGGGGTGGGAGATGATGTAGTAAAAATGTTAGTCCCGGTTTGTGCCCCGAACCGGGACTAAAGGTCCCCCACGAACCGGGACGGGGCTGGGGGCGACGACGGCCGTTCGAACCGGGTGGGGTGCCCCTCATTAGTACCGGTTCGTAAGAAATTGGGGACTAAAAGGCGGAACCTATTGCCCATTTTCCACTAGTGCGTACGGTCAAGGACGCTGCTTGATCCAACATTCCAACCGAAAAGGTTACCACGGGTTTACCCTGCTGGGAGTATACACAAACTTATCTACTACTCCGTATATCTAAGTAGCTAAACCCCGCTATTAGGATTTAGGAATTATCTGCCTTCTCCTTGAGCACGTCACCTAAACTGATTTAGCCATTGGACATGCTAGCTCAGTCCACAATAGCCGTCCGATCTATATAGGCTGAGAGCCCACTAAACAGCATGCAAGCATGCAGTTACCGACGCTTGAATGCACTAACTGACGCTTACTATTTAAGTGTGCGTGTGTCACGTCTCTGTGCGTCACTTCAGCTTCATATGGTCCTATACCTAAGTATTCATCGGATATCAGTTAGGTGCCATCCTTTTCCTTTCTTTACACAAAAAGGTAATGGATTTTATAGCAAGATCTTACACATTTTCAAATCACTAAACTAAACATATTTGTGAGGAATATTTCTTACAACTCGTGCAGCCACCCATATGAAAACTACACAAATTAATGTTTGACGTAGTTTTTTTTATTTCATACAAATTTCCATAGCAACGCACGGGACATTTATCTATTTTGTCAACGCTGATGATGCCATCTATCCTTGATAGTGTCGTGTGCCTGCTCACATAGAGCATCGTGCTAGCCGATTTCAGACACAAAATAAGCCCAGCTCAACGGATATTAAGCCGTGCGATGTTGTAGTGTCAGTCATTTACACATGCTTCTAGATGATCAACTTGATTTACTCTTGGGCCTTGTAAAAGCAAGCTAGATGTAATCCACATTACTGTCAATGACAAGCACAGCCTAACACATACAAAAAAGCAACCAGATATTTATCAAGCATTTTCTATCGGCCCCAACATGCGAGAAGAAACTGTGCATCCGTACAGCCCACGCCTACATCTACAGTATGTTTAACAAAACTGTGCAATAGATTGTGCAACAACATTGACCTATAGTCAATGAACCTGGACAAACGCATGAAACAATCGAAAACGGCAGGTGGAAAAAAAAATCTGGAGCAGCTTTATTCTAACACCTCATTCCAATATAATGGAAACGGGGCAAGTCCAAGATCACGAAAAAATTGCTTTCCTTTAGCCATTTATAAGCTTTATTGAGAAACCGAATCTCTAGATATACAAGCCTGGTAGCCAGCAGAACATTACACCTTTGCTATGATACAATCTCACTAGAAGCCTGGAGGTACAAGATTCACAGAAAAACTTTACAGAGAAGGAATTAAGTTGCTGCGGTTCTGGGAACGGCACCAAAGGGTAGCACAAGGGTGGATCCTGTCTCGTCGTGGTTTTCGCTATATGTCATAAGGTTATCTTCAACGATGCCGCCAACACTGAACCAAGTGAGCAGATGTAATTTAAGTTGCAATTATCTCGATTGCACCACTCTATAATTAAGAATCAAATCATCTGGCTTCTTCCAAATGTATGTTCGCACCGTGGCTAAACTCATCTCAGGTGACAAAACCTGCTGCACAGATTATACTTTAGCACAACTGCACAAGACAAACTACACAGCTTGCTCTCAAATACATAACATAATGTGGACTTGTTCTCTGAAATACTCCATCCGTTCCCAATTATAAGATGTTTTGGATATTTCAATGTGGAGTACATAGAGGATGGCATGAGTAGACACACTGAAACGCGTCTATATACATGCAATTCAGAAAAAGCTAGAACATCTTGTAATTTTGTACAGAGGGAGTACACAGCAAAAATTAATCTAATCTTGTAGTAGTAGTCTACTACGTAACATATATTTTTTATCACTGCCTTAATATAGCTAAAATATAAATTTTCAAAACAAAGACGCTGTGTAATACAGGAATTTTGTGGTGGATAATATTGGCGCATTTGATCTGTTGAAACATAGGCGTTTAGTAAATATTTGATGTAAACCTGCAGAAAAAATGGGTATGTGCCCTTCTCACGCCACAGGTTGAACTGTACAAGTACATCTAAAGAGACACACAAAAGTATTAGATATACAAATACTTGCCTGGTTGTTGCACAATATCTCAACAGAAGGTTTTAGTTTTTGCCATGACTTTAGTCCAAGCCTTGAAGAACTATCTAGGGCTGAGAGTGGTGATGGACCAGAGGCCAAACCCATGGCAAATGTGCTATCAGGACTTCCATCCAAGGGTTTCTCAAGCACGAGCTTCTCAACCACATAGTTAGCAACCTGTACAGAGAAAGAAATTTAATAGAGAACAGAAAATAGAATGATAGGTAACAATAGCTATAACATGTTCATAATACGTAACTGTATGTTATCCGGTAATATTATGAATATTTGTCTAATTCAGATCTAGATCCTGAAAAATAGCCAGTTAGACACCTAAAAAGGCTAAGTAAATAGAAAAGCCTAGTTAATTAGCTCCCCAGACAAAAAAGGTCTAAGCTATCTCCACGCTTCTCCCCATGTATGTAGCTGATTAAAATCTGTTTCTTCTATGGGTCGGCAAAAGGTGCTTCCATCGTCACCGCGTGCAACATTTTTTTTCTCGAGATAAATATACCATTTGCAACTTAGGATATTTTATTTGGTCCACATAACCGATTACAAGAACATCTTACTTTGAGAACCCGCAATATCCGTGGAGCACTGAGTTTCCCTTGTGTTATGTTTGGAGCAGGTGAGCCTTCAGCCGGATGCAAATAAAAGCCACACCTACGTTAAAAAAGGAAAGCTGCATCAGGAACAAGTTTACCCTAATGCTATATCACAAAAATATATGCAGAAAGCATCATATTAGATTCCCATTTGCTCTTTCCTTCTTTTTGGTCAACAGTAAAATCATAACTTTGAGTTCAAGGATGAATAATGACTCAACAGTAAAAGCGTAACATCTTTAGAGTCTTCAATACTCGTCGTCACGGCTACATGGAAAAAAATATGAAAACATACCATACTGAATGGGTTCGAGGTACATGGGAAAATGGCTTGACAACGAACTTTCAATAATTTAAAAGTTAAGCATGATCACAGAAATCTGGGCAACTGCAATTTAGCGTTTTGCCTTCTAAAATGATTTGCCATTCTATTTCCGTAGGACAGAAAAACATGTTTCAAAGATATCACAGAAAAAGATCATCCTGGGATAAAAAGAATTTAAGATGAAAAATTACTTTGTATTCTCCTTTGGAAACCGATTGTTCTCGGCGCAGTCCACACACCACCATGGGAGATCATCCTCAGTTCCATCCAAATCAGTAATTCTCTTTCTCCAAGGCCCTCCACTAGAACTTTCTGTGATAATTGATGGAGGTGAAACCGTAGAGAACTCAAACGAGGGAAGCACATTATTTGCATGGTTTTCGGCTCCATCATCCACCTCAGATCTTGGATGGGGTAAATTTTTCAACGATACATCTTTCCCCACAGAACCATCACCATTCGACAAGCTGTGTGAGCCAGGTTTCGTCCTTCGTTTACTCCAGTGAAGTAACAAACCACGAAGAGTCTCGTGAGCCAAATTAATCTGCACAAATTTTGGGGACAATGTTCAGAAGATGACATGGGAATATCACTTCCTAGTGGCAAACATATTTTGTCAAAGTGCAACTATTCAATAGATATCATGAAATGTTTATGAAAAATGGAAATAAGTTATCGAGCTTTCTATTTAGACATAAGAACATAGCTGAGCTATTCGTCAAAAAAAAAAATCTAACCAATGAGCTGCATAATGATATCTTTTTGTGCAAACCTTTAGATCTTCCTGTGCTCCAGTAACATCCAAGTCAACTGCATATATTTCTGCAGAGAAGCATTGTGGAGTATCTAGGTGGACAGACAGGCATCCCAATCGAGCGTCCATGGTGAACCACGCAGGTATGCTAACCTAAAACAGAGGAGCATGTTACATAGTTATTTGCAGAACTTACACAATATATAAATCATGATTTTATCAGTAATACCATCTCAAATAACTCCTTTTTCTTATCCTCAAAAGAAACCTGCACAGACAAAATGAAGTGGCTTAACATTCTAACAAACATTCAGCTTATTCAAAAGGATCCAGTATGAACTGTGAATTTCTCAAATTGTATACGAACTAGCAATGCTGCTAGTTCTTAACAATTTCATATCCTTGAGAAAAAGTTCAAACAAGACACTGAGAGGGAGCAGGAACCTTGCCGAAGTCTTCAATAACAGCACCTCGAGTAATCTCCCATAATTTGACCGAACCAACAGTATCCTGCAAAATAGGAACAATGTGGATGATGTGACTTGTTGCGTTCGATAACAGCAGAGATAATTTGAAACTATCTTATAATCACCTTTGTCAGCACATGCCTTCTATTATTCATGATCTCATGTTGAACTATTGCTGGAACTCCAGGAATAGTGAAAGATGGCTCTTTATATACAGGTACCTAAAGTGGATTAGAAACTTAGTAACATGTCCTAGCAAAAGATAACTGAATGGAAAAACTGTTGCTTATCAGGTGATAAAGATATGTATAGTGTGGAGTAGAACTATGAAATATGAATCACAAGCACATAACAGAAAATTCCAAGGAAACTAAAAGAACATTGGATAATGAAATAGCCAATGCAAATGCCCGATATTACTTGTCACCAAAAAAGCATAGTGGGTGACATGGGAAAACAAGTTGACATAAAAGTACGATTACAGACTCGCCACTACAGAATCCCATAGATCTATAATTTGTCTTCGGGCAAGTTAGTTTCTATAAAAAAGTAGACCATCAGCAGATCAGCTACAGGTGGTGAAACTATCAGCATGTCTTGCAAATAGCGAGTTAATAACTTATTATGGCTCATCTAAGAACTGTGAAGTCATTGCTCAGATGTCAGAACATAGTGTGTTTGATAAAGTAAGAAAATATGTCATGCTTACAGGTGCTGATCCTTCTAAAGAAGCTCTTGCCCTTGAGAATGACAAATTCCCAGCCAAGAATGAACCACCCTTCTGAAAAACTTTTTGTGGTGTTTGACCTTCAGCTGGCCATCCATAAACAGAAGAATCAGTCGTTGCAACCCATATTGTATCATCTTGCAAGGACAACTGTAGGACTGGGTGTTCATTTGTGCACAGTAAGACACTCTCTCGTGTGGAGAGATCTGTCAAGTACACCTGAAACAACAGGAAACAGGAAAGTTTAGAACTTATAACTAAAACCATTATTCAGATAAAATGAGATGATTATACTCACGGACTGATCTCTTCCACCACTATAAACATGACCAAATGAAGGGGTGCTTGCAAGCGCCCAAACTGAATCAGTATGAACAGCATAAGAATGCACACAGCGTTGCTGTCCTAGATCCCATAGTCTGCAAAGTATGAACATTTGTAGAGATGCCAAAAATATTCGCAGCATGCTAACATGTGATTAACCACAACATCTATGTGATGCTACTTGGCATTATGACCAGATACAGAAAAGATGAGATGTGTATTTACCTTATCATTGAATCAGACGATCCTGATAGACAATACCTGTAAAATATGTTGCACACAAGGTTAACGTGCTTCAAACTTCCAACGGATATAAATAGGATTCAACAAAGATCCACAAAGCCCAAAAGCATTCTCGTGTGATCAACACCATTTTTTAATACTTGTAGCGAAAAACAGTAATTTAACCATTCAAAAGCACGCAATCCTTCTAAATATGACAGGTCAGCTGCCACAATCACAGAACACACAACCTAGTGAATTATGATGCCATATGAGTTCACGTCATCAACTATAACATGTGAAAGTGGCAAAGTGCCGACATGGCCAATTGCCTGACTAGGATGGCAAGGATGATGACTCTGCCAATTAATGTCACGCTCACAGACTCAACCAATTTCATAGGCGAAATAACTGCTTTGATTTGAACTACTGATAATGTGACTATTGCAAGTTAACAGATGGTGGATGCTTATTAACAAGAAAAATGATTGAGGGAGAAGCTTTCTCCAAGATATAAGGAGCTTGTTGTTCACTGCAACTCTAGCAAACTAAATGCCGGATCGGAAGCATGTACAAATGATAAATTTATTGTCTATAAGTATAAACTAAATTCTGGGGCAAATCATCTAACATCATGATAACCACTCAGTGCACTCAATGTATGCATTGAATTGTGCACTGGGGCAAATCTCAACATAAATAATAGCGCCACTGACCCACTGTCAAACTTACACTGTACATTAAACTTGGTAAATTAAGTACTGCTATATGAAGTAAAAGCCGTCAATTAGGGGCACATGTCAACTTACAATTACCAAGTACAACAGCATACAAAAGTAACCGTAGGAAATAATAACACCAGCTATAGATTATTATGGCAGCAGTCGGCACACAATGTTAAAATAGATTCATATGACAGTATGAAGTACCGTAACAATAGGAACATCTTCAAGTTTTATAGGATCTTGTTAAGGAGAAGGAACAGTGTCAGTGTGAAGTACCGTAACAATAGGAACATCAATTTCAAGTTTCATATGATCGTGTTAAGGAGAGGGAATAGTGTATCTTATATGAATCTATGGGAGCACTTGATGGCTAGACACAAACCTTCCAGTGGAATCAATAAGCAATGCCCTGATATTGTCAGTGTGCCCTCTCAATTTCATGTTTTTTGAACCTGTCCTGGGATCCCAAACACGAACAACCTATATCAAACCAGTAGAAGTCTATAAGAAAAGGTCCAAAATAAAATGGCAGTTAGCAGGTTCCGTACTTGTTCTTGAAATGAAGAGTGTAATACCTTCTCAGTACCACCAGACACAAGCAAGGATCCTGTATCATTCATAGCCAGTGCATAAACTGAATCCTTGTGACCTTTGGCAGCAATTGGACTGTACCCATGTGGTTTCCCGTTGGTGGAAGCAATGTTGCCACTAGAATTTACATTGCACAAGGTTGACAAAGCAGGTCCAGAGTTTCCATTGGGAATCTCGTCCTCTTTGGCATCTACAGATTTGGTTACAGGAGCAAGAGCGGCATCAAGATCCCATATGAAGACCTCACCACCAAGCCCACCAGACGCTACAATATTACTCTACAGTAGGAAGGCGTGAAAAGCATGTCAAATATGGCAGATAAAAAACTAATAATTTCACAGAGAATCCCAGGTCTGACAATATACATTCTTTTCAGCTGCAGCAAGACAGATCACATAATCAGAATGCTGGCGGAGGGTCTTGGTACAAGCCCCATCTGATAAGCAATTCCACACCTGTGAAAAGTCTGAGGTTAAAAAGCATGTAGGCCGGACAATGAATATTTGATAACAAGGACAGCTCAAACAACAAACCTTTAAAGTGGTGTCTGAGGAACATGAAACAAGGTTTTGGCCAACAATAATGGCATCATTAACCTGCACAATAAAGTAACAGCTTGAACAATGGGCAGTACTCCAACAGTAATACAGGAGAGTCCACAAATGTAAGCAAAAATTAGGCATCAGCGTCAAGCCCATGAAGGATGTATTTCTACATCTGCTGACAGAATGCACTGCCTAACTTTCATATGTGGAAAGAGAAAGAATCATAAAACATAGCAAAATCTTCTGACGACTTATCTTGTTTTATGCGAATCAAAGTAACAAAATATTTAGCAATATATGTCAACGGTTAAAGCCTTAAAGGGATTGGCCCTGCTTCCAACTATTGTCTACACAAAATACGGACTTGAACAGCACAACTATTAAACACAAAAGAGGAAAAGAAAAAAGAGCAAACAGAAACGAATTGATTGTACCAAACTATAATATGTTAATAAGAGTAATAATAAACTAATATTCAGTCACATATTCAATTATCCCACCCAAAAAAAAATATCAAATGTTTATTGGTAAAAATTTATATTGAAACCCCTTGAAGTTTTGAACTAATAAATTGAAAACCATATTAGAAATTTAAATAAAGAAACTACCACTATTTTAAGATACAAAATCAACTGGAACAGTGACCCAGGGGAACATACCCAATCAACATGAGACTCAAAAGTTGCTGAAAAGTTTGCATCCCCATTCTGGTATTCCCATCTCTTCAAGGTACCATCGCGACTCCCGGTAAAAAGATAATCACTTGTACCAGAAGCAGAACCGTTCAGGTATGACAAGCAGTTGATCCCGGCACAATGCTGAAAAAAAAGAAGAAATGCATGAGGACTTTCTGGTGGGACAAGTGTGTCAAGATTTGAAGTACCTAAGAATAACTACATCTAAACAAATTGAACTGACAACAATAGTTAGTAACAAAGCGGGGCTGACCTTTTTATTATCAGCATCGTTGAGCACATATGTAAAACGCTTCTCCTTTCTTGGTCGACTTGAACCGGCCGCGTTTCCAGCACTCCCGACACGATGCATTGAAAGGTGGGTATGTACCAAAAACTGGAGTAGCTAAACACATAAACCAAAGATAAATTATTTCAAGTTAAGTATGGATAATAGATCAAGTCAAGCTGCAGAAATTTGACAAAGAATTTGAGATCGCACAGTTTCCAGTATGCTAAAAAAGCTCTGTAATAGGGCAGGTTGACATAACTATAGGAACATGTTGGGCAATTTTGGAGTTCGAGATGATACAATATCTAGGAAAGCTTCAAAATGAGCTGCAAAAACTAAAAGTTACTGAAAATTAGTTAACTGAATTACCACTATGAAAATCAAATAACATATGAAGTTTCTTTAATGCCAAAACAGGGAGCGCCACTTCACATATTGTCCCAAATTCACATGATCAAAAAAAAGGTAAGTTACTCTGAATGACCCCTATTTATTTTTTGTGAAAACCAAACAATTCCTAGAAGTTTTCAACTGAAAACTTAATGATCCCACATGTTGCAAGACAAGTGGACAAAATACCAATGTTCACCACGGCGCTAGTCGAGGAACACGCCAGTACTTAGCACACAGGTAAGGAGGGTGTCGCTAGGCATCTAGCTTTCGGAACAGTGATAAACCACCATCCACGGGGAAGCTTAACACAGGGCATGGGGGTTCAGCGAAAATAATATCTGGAAATAAACTGCTACTGGTGGTATTGTTCAGGATCTCAAAACTAGTAATTAGTTCATGGACCGAAATACATGAGCGGCTAGCGGATGCACCCGACCCTTGAACAGTCCTGCTCCTGCCGATGGGATTGGGTCAACTGAGACCGATCTCGAAAAGAGGGATCTGGTTGGACTCGATTGTTCACGAACAAGAGCAAAACGCGCAATAATCCAAGGAAGCTAGGGCTTCCTCACCAGTTACCAGTAAAGGGGAATCGCGTTCCTTCCGGATGCCCGCGCCAGTCCAGCCGCAGCAGATGGGATCAGCGGCGGGAGATCACGAGACAACCGAGCCCCGTAGCATGCGTCCTTCGGCGGGGGGAGGCGGCGGAGGAGGAGGAACTCGGGGTGGGGTTCAGCGGCGACAGACGCTGGGACGGTCCCGCCGGCTTGGGGGCAGAAGTTGCGGCCGCTCGATCTGGTTCAGGGAGATAGGGGCTGAGGTGGAGAGGAGTAAGGCGGGGTTTTGGGCGGCGGGCAGCGGCGGTGGCGGTTGTCGCGGCGAGGGAGGGCGCGACGGGGGGCGGAGCGAGGTGGAGGAGGACGAGGACGAGAAGACAGGTGGGTCAATAGAGGTGTCGTGTGCATCGGCTTGGGAGGGCCGGGCCGGGCCGGTCCAGTCTGGTCCTAGCCTGTGGGCTGGATCTTTGGTTGGGTAGAATGTTCGTCCTGGATGGGTTCCATGGGCCGGAAGGGGCTGAACTATCGGGGGAGGCGATTGGCACCCGAGCACACCTGGACCCTTCTGCTGCCTAAAACCTTGATTGTTGTTATTCCCTTGAAACTGAGACTACGGTTGATCGGTTGATTGCTTCTGCCAAGCTGGATTATAACTTGAAGAATATGCTCCTTGTCCTTGAGCATAATTCACCTCAGCTAAATCTTGCCCACTATTGCAAATTGCACATTCTTCTGTCTGATGTCCTGACTGACCACAAATCTGACAAGTGGGTGATAGCTGAATAGCAGACACTTGTGAATTTCCTCCTTGAGATAAAATCTGTGCCATTTGCCTGTTGAACATCTCAACTTGTGCAGCAATTGCATCAGTAGCACTAAGTTGATATCTGCCAGGGTTTTGAGGAGGAATGGCTCTCTCATTTGACCACTAAAAATTGTGTGAGGCCATGCTTCCAATCAGTTCAAATGCTTCATCTAGGATCTTATTCATGATTCCATCTCCTGCAGCTGCATCCACTGAGGCTCTGGTCTGATGAGATAATCCCTTGTAAAAGGTCTGAAGGATCAACCACTTCTCAAGTCCATGATGAGGACACATTCTCAACAAAGTCGGGTACCTCTGCCAAGCATCATACAAACTCTCTCCTTCATACTGAGCAAATCTGTTGATCTTATCCCTGTATTCAGCAACCTTCATAGGTGGAAAATACCTCTCCAAGAATTCTTGCAAAACATGATCCCAAGTATCTTTCATATGTGCAAGAAGAGCATGGAACCACACCTTGGCTGAGTCTCTGACAGAGAATGGAAATAAAGACAACCTAATTACCTCAGGAGTGACACCATTGCACTTAAGCGTGTTGCAATACTCGAGGAAAGTTGTTATGTGTTCATGAGGATCTTCAACTGCAGAACCACTGAATCGAGACTGTTGAACCATGTTGATTAGCGCAGGCTTCAACCTGAAGTTGTTAGCCTGAATTGCAGGCTGAACAACCTCTGCTGTACTGCTCTGCTTCGTTGGAATCCATAGATCACGGAGCAAAACCCTTTGATCACCCATGTTTTGCTTCTGAATTCTTTTCCCTCGACGCTTGTATCTCAAAGTTCTTTCTATCTCAGGATCCAAAGGCACTAACTCGTTCAGATTGTCGGGCATACAACAGCTACCTGCAAATTCGCCTGAAACTCATCAAAACAGCAACAGACTGTGAGATCCGTTAGTGTCCTAATAAGCCGAAGCAAACTTCAGTAGCAACACGTCCTAGACTGCAAATTGAACCTCTCCAATTGTAATATCCAATCCCCGGCAACGGCGCCAAAATGATGAAGCAATAGTATGGTTAGAGTATCGTGTTCTCCACAGGGATTGGATTACTAGAGTAAAAAGGATTTGATTCACAGCTAGAACAAGGAAATCAGGTTTGATTCAGTAGTAAATCTACTCAAGATCAAGCAAGCAAGACAGGGAATAGGAAGACCAAGCAAGATCAAGCATCAACAAGAACAAAACTCATCACAAGCATCGTTAACAAACATTGTCGGATCGACTACAGTACACTGAATCCACCTGAAATTCGACAGTTTCACTCAAGCAAGCAGTACAGACAGAGGAAGAAGAAGGTTTGGGAAAGAGTTTTACATATCACAAGACTCCTCAGCAAGATCTAGAAAGGATTGGGGAAGATGTTGTTCACATCAGCCTTGGTGTTCTTCCCCTCTTCTCCATCCTGATCTCCTCCCTTCCTTGCCCTTTCGTGTGTGTAAAGTTGGTGGGATGGAGAGAGCAGCACAGCTGCCTTTTAGCTGGTCCTCCTCCTCTCACGTGCACTGTTCCCCCCTTTTCTGCCTTTTTGCTTCTTTTCCCTTCAGCTCTTCTATTAGTGGCACAAGTTGATCCTTTTCTCTTTTCTGCTTTACTCCAAATGGTCCCATGGTGTGAGGCTTGAGTGATGCTTGAAGAATGCAGGGCCTTTTCGCCCAATTCTGCAAGTAAAAGTACTAAACCAGTAAAGATGTCCAAGTATCAAGTAATACTCTGAATTTACTACTGTATGACAGTACAGTAGGGTAAAAAATGGTGATAAAAGTGTAAAAGGATATGAGAAATGGGTATAAAAATGATGTTCATCAGGTGATTCGAATACTCGCTACTTCCATAGTATTGCCAATGGCAGATACAGGAAAAAGCATATTCATTCCCTTGTCCAGGATGAGGGAACGATTGAGGGCAATGAACAACTAAAGTCGTATATCACTAATTATTATAAAGGCCTGTTCGGAGCACCAGAGGAAGGGAACTTCACCTTTGATGAGTCTAGAACAGCCGATATACCCCATGTTTCAGATGAGGAAAATTGTCGACTTACTAATCCCTATTCAGAGGATGAAGTGAGAAAGACGATTTTCCAAATGGAACACAATAAAGCCCCTGGACCTGATGGTTTCCCAGCTGAGTTCTATCAGAACTTCTGGGATGTAATCAAGTCTTATCTGCTTCAACTGTTTGCATGTCTACATGATGGACAATTGGAGCTGTTTCGGCTCAACTTTGGTGAAATAATTCTATTACCTAAGGTTAATGAGGCAGAGAGGATCCAACAATTAAGACCTATATGTCTTCTTAACGTTAGTTTTAAAATATTCACTAAAGTTGCTACGATTCGGCTGAACAGTGTGGCAGATCATGTGGTTCGCCCGTCACAGACTGCTTTCATGCAAGATCGCAACATCCTTGATGGGGTGGCGATTCTCCACGAAACAGTTCCCGAACTACATAGGAAAAAGTTGAATGGGTAATTTTGAAAATAGATTTCGAGAAGGCTTGTGAGAAAGTTAAATGGTCTTTCCTTCAGCAGACTCTCAGAATGAAAGGATTTTCTGATGAGTGGCGTGCGTTCATCAATAGCTTTGTTTCGGGAGGAAGTGTAGCCATTAAAGTCAATGATGACACTGGTAAATACTTTCAAACCAAAAAAGGGCTTAGACAAGGTGACCCGTTATCGCCAATACTATTTAACATAGTGGCTGATATGTTGGCTATCTTGATTGAACGCGGCTTAGACAAGGTGACCCGTTATCGCCAATACTATTTAACATAGTGGCTGATATGTTGGCCATCTTGATTGAACGCGCTAAGTCTAAGGGCCAAATTGAAGGAGTGATTCCACATCTAGTTGATGGGGGCTTATCGATCCTTCAATATGTTGATGACACAATTCTTTTTATGGAACATGACAACGAGAAAGCTCGTAACCTCAAGTTAATCTTGTCAGCATTCGAGCAATTGTCGGGTCTTAAAATAAATTTCCATAAAAGTGAATTGTTTTGTTTTGGCGAGGCCTAGGAAAACGCCTCCTTGTATGCTGAATTATTCGGCTGTACGCAAGGTCAATTTCCTATCAACTATTTGGGTATCCCGATACATTATCGGAGATTTACCAATGCTGAATGGAAATTGGTGGAGGAGAGACTGCACATCCGGTTAAATAGCTGGAAAGGCAAACTCCTATCCTTGGGGGAAGATTGGTTCTCATTAACTCAGTACTAACGAACATGGTACTGTATATGATTTCTTTCTTCCAACTACCCAAAAGAGTCTTAAAACGATTAGATCATTTCCGGTCAAGATTCTTTTGGCAAGGGGATAGTGAAAAGAAAAAATATCGACTGACCAAATGGAGTGTGGTTTGCCGTCCAAAAGACCAAGGTGGGCTCGGTGTTCATGACCTTGAGGTCAAGAATAGAGCCTTGCTTGGTAAATGGCTATTCAAGCTTCTTTCTGAAGATGGAATTTTGCAAACCCTCTTTAGGAGAAAGTATGTGGGTTCCCAAGCTTTATCTCAGGTTCTTCGGAAACCTGGTGATTCACAATTCTGGGCAGGCCTTATGGCCACGAAGAAGTTCTTTTCCCCACATGGATCATTAATTAGGGATGGATCAGAGATTCGTTTCTGGGAGGATAAATGGCTAGGCCAATGAACTCTCCGAGAACAATATCCGGCTTTGTACAATATTGTGCGATACAAAGGCGACACGCTCACGAAGGTGATGGGTACTTCCCCACCAAATGTATCGTTCAGAAGAAGTTTATTAGGGCCTAGACAAGCATCCTGGAATGTCTTACTACTCCGGTTAGACTCTGTCGAGTTGACGGAAGGCTCAGATAAATTTTGATGGAATCTAACTAAGAATGGTAAATTCACGGTCGATTCTATGTATAGAGCTTTAACCCTGCCCGATGTTCCAGTCGATAATAATAAGAAAATCTGGAAGATAAAGATTCCACTAAAAACGAAAGTGTTTACGTGGTATCTTCGTCGAGGTGTAATTCTTACAAAAGATAACCTTGCCAAACGCAATTGGCACGGGAGTACGAAGTGTGTCTTCTATCAGCATGACGAGACTATTAAACACTTATTCTTTCAGTGAGAGTTTGCTAGGTCTATATGGTCATCCATCTAAATAGGTTCTACCTTATATCCTCCACGCAGTGTTGCAAACATTTTCGGCAATTGGCTAAACGGGGTGGATCCTAGGTTTAAACTACTTATTAGGGTGGGAGAGATTGCCGTTATTTGGTCGCTATGGCTATGTAGAAATGACAAGGTTTTTAACGATAAAATTCTTCTGTTATGCAGGTTATCTACCGGTGCACAGCTACGCTCCGATCGTGGTCGGCCCTACAACATGTGGAACACCGCGAGTTGTTCTTGGACGTTTCTTCGTGTTTGGAGGCGGCGACGAGAGAGTTATTCTCCCAGCATGGATGGCCACATAATCTCCGGATCGATCCTCCACCACCTTAGGCGTCTTTACAATAATCATAATTCGCCTTTTTTATTTTTTGTCTACTTCGGAACTTTTGAACTTGTTGGGGTTGTGTGTATCCTAGTTATGCAGAGCCCGGGTGTAATGCTTAATACTCTTAATAAAATCCCTTTATCGAAAAAATGTACAATGGCCAAACTAATATAAATATATTGACCATGAAATATGTTTCTATAGTGTATTTATTCAACACTATGGATGTTGATATTTTGTTCTATATATTTGGTCAAAGTTGAATTTTTTAACTTTTAACAAAAATATATATGTCTTATCTTTTGAGACAGATACTTGGAAAAGTCCAACCAATTTATTTTAGTAAAAGTGGTGGTATGCAATTGTAAAAAGATGGTAGTCTGCACAGAGACGAGAACACTTAGTGCAAAGAAGCGAGTGAACCCGGGGCAAATGTTTGGAATGCACTTTAATTTACCACGTCAAACAAAGTTAGAGTGCACTTTGATGCCAACTGCCAGATATCTAACATCAAAGAAAGTTAGAGTGCATTCTGAGAGTTAAAGTTGGATTCACATGGAATGAAAACCTCATGGTTCTATCCCCCGATGTGGCTGTGGTGACCATCATGGTATTTAACGAGCAGCATGCAATGTTTATGTATCGCGGGTCGACTGTCGTCCAACGTGTAGGTTTCTCTTGACGATGGTGAACGTGTTTGTAATTTCAAGTTTAGTTTGATCGTTGATTCCCCTATTTTTTTGTTTTGTTTTTTCTTTGTCCGTCTCTAAAAATATGATGGTTTGGCGTCTAGTGATATTAAGCTATGAACTACTCCCTCCGTTCGGATTTAATTGACACACATTTGGTTACACATAGATGTATCTAGACACCAAACAAGTATAGATACATCTATATTTAGACAAGACCAAGTCAATTAATTTGGAACGGAGGGAGTACTTATTAGTCTGTGGAAAATCTTACATGGTTAGCCAGCTTATGGATGCTTTGGTCTTCTACCTTCACCGGAAATTACGAGATCTTTGTTGGACTTTGAAGCACTTTGTTAGTTTGTTTTTTGTTTACTTGTAAATAAACTAGGAAATATGCCCGTGCGTTGCTACGGAAATAAAAAATATATATATATTTGTCGAAAATATTGGCATTATCCAAATTTAGCCTCAACCACGATAGGCCTGTGTAGAATATTATTACTCTTTTACCCAGATGAGCATCAAATTGACAGAGCGGTAACAATAGCTCGATGGGTAGAAAATACATGAGTATATAAATTTACTCATATGAGCTCATGGTATACATTGACGATAGATATACTAAATGGTGTTTTGCACATAAACTCACGGTTGGCTATAATTTGTTGCATTCTATCTTTTCTTTGTCTTGGCTGCATATCTTCATATTTTTTCCTTTCTCAGGTACTTTTTTTTTGTCTTCTGTTCTTACTCTAAATCTGCATATATTTTATTCTCGCTTGTGTGCATTTTGTTCCATTGGTGCCGGCCTGCTGCTGCATGGCGCGAAAGCAGGTGCTGATGATGTACCAGGCGCGGCGGTGGGCGGTGCGGCCGCGCACGCAGGGAGCAACATTTGCACAACCCTCGCGAGGAGAAATTAATTGACAACTAATCGCACCTAGCAAAAATTCTTCTTTACTGAAGCCTGTAGCATAGAGCAGAGGAATGATGATATCTGAAGAACACCGAAAGCGGTAACATTTGAGTAGAAGTAGAAAATTCAGGAATAGTTTTTACATCTTCTCGATGCAGCCCATGACAGATTCAGTATGCAGTCATAGGGTGTCTATTTGCATAGGGTGCCTATTTTTTCCTTGTATTAATAGGTTAACTGTATCTTCACAGAAGAAAACCCTGCAATTTCTAAGATCTCGGAGATCGAACACCGCAACCATGGTTGGAAACTTGGAATCATGTCTATCTTTGTCCATGATCCGATGCCATCTGGTCCAATCATGCAGCCAGCTGAAGTTGAGCATCTCACAGATGAGCTCAGGGCCGAACAACGACATCTTTTGTAGCAAGCAGCGGGCGTCGGCCACCAACAGCGCCCTTGGGCAACCCATACGACGATGTCGTGGTCGTCGTTGTCATCTCGGATGTTTCGGCTCTGTACGAGATGACGAGGCGGGTCGCAGTTGGTGACATCTGGGCGGACTCGGCGGTGGCTATTTGGCTGCTTTGCTTGCTCTCCTCGTGCAGGCGCCTGGGTCACGACAGATGCCATGGGGTGGATTAAATCGGATGTGAGCCAGACGATTTAGGATCCACGGAGAGGTAGCACACACAGAGTTTACGTAGGTTCGGCCCCTCTGTATGAGGTAAA
Source organism: Poa pratensis (assembly GCA_947311845.1). NCBI lineage: Eukaryota > Viridiplantae > Streptophyta > Magnoliopsida > Poales > Poaceae > Poa > Poa pratensis. The sequence continues at coordinate 40,959,657 of CAMZMU010000097.1, forward strand.
GATCTACTCCTACTTGTATGTATTTGGATCTTGATGGGGTGTACAATGGTGTGCGCATCAGAGCGTAAGGTTACTCCGGAGGCGATGGAATGAGATGAGTCTACCTCTGGGGTTGCGCCTAGCCGGCTTTATATAGGGAGTCGGCTAGGGTTTACAGGGAAAATGACGGGTGCCCTAGGCGGCGCTAGCTAACTTGCTACAAATGCGGCTTCGTGGAGTGCACTCCTCGAGATACACATATCGCTATCTGATTCGGAAAGATCAGCTTGCCGTCTTCCCCGAGCCGGCCTGCCGGGTTCTTCGGGAACCCGGTATCCTAGAAGATGACCTCCGAGTGGGGTCTGGGCCACCCGGTCTTGTAGTCCGACTCGTGGTCCTGGGCCTACCCGGTTGGGTATCCCCCATCATTAGCCCCCGAGTTCGCCAGGGACTCGTCTCTGGATTGGCCTTCGTCTTGCGAGCTGCCGGGTCGTGTCGTTGAGCGAACTCCTAAAACAGAGAGAAAACAAAAGGCGTTGAGTGGTGGATTAAGGCGTTAGCGTCCGGTCTGACTCAAGTTTTCGTTTGATGTCGGCTCGTGCCCGTTGGGATGCCCTGCCGTGCCGACTCGCCTCCTTGCCGGGTTGTCTCCTCGTATTCTCCGGATGACGTCACGGCATCTTTGACCGTTTGTCTGGTAGCGTTTGTCCGTCTGACGCCGAGTCGACCGACGAGACTTGACGACGCATCGACTGCCTCTGGCTCGGGATGGATCAGAGGTAATGATGATGCCACGACCCGCACGCACCCGATCCAACGGTCGGAAAGAACGTTGCAGGGCGACGTGGCTTTATCGGGGCCGCGTTTTTCGGCATGCCTGCGCGGGACTCGAGGCGTCGCGCGACGTGGAGGTAGTGGGCGACGTGGGCGGCGCTACTTACCGCGGTAACGACTGCCTTCACCGTGGCTATTTAAGGAGGAGAGGGGAGCGGCTGAGTGTTCCACACTCCACTCTTCTTCGCGCCCGTTGCCCTCCTTCTCCTCGAAGCCTTTCTGCTCGAGTGCCCTGTTACTCCTCCGTCGCCACCATCGGGCATTCCTGCTCCTTGCTTTCTTCTCCGGCGACGATGGTAGCGCCCAAGTGCTAGTGGGAGCGGTCGTCGGTGACCACCCGCGCGTTGGAGCAGGCCGCCGCCAAAGGATTGCTGCCGCCGACGACGGAGGGTCGATGGCGCATCGCCACCGCAGATCCGCGCCCGCATCCGGCGACCGGCGAGTTCGTCGCCTTCCTCGAGCGTGGTTGAGGTTTCCCACGTCGGAGTTCTTCCGACGCTTCCTTGACTTCTACGGGCTGCAGAATCACGATCTGACGCCCAACTCCATTCTCCACCTCGCCTGCTTTGTCACGCTGTGCGAGGGCTACTTCGGCTGAGCTGCCTTCTTCCCACTGTGACTGTGGATCTTCCACTGCAAGCTGGGGAAGGGCGGCGACATGCCGCCTTGCGGTGGCCTCAACTTCCAGGTTCGCGGCGACATCGACTACCTGGATCTCGGCTTCCCCACCAAGGTGTACTGGAGGAAGACGGGCTTCTACATGCGGGAGCCGGCACCCGACGGCGAGATTGGGATTCCCCCCTTCTCCGGGTCACCGAGCCGGCCCCGCAATCTTCAGGAGTTGCCGCAGGCCGCCGACATGCCGATGGTGAACCGGCTGATGAAGCGGCTCCAGGAGCTTAGGGCCCAGGGACTAACAGGCCTGAACCTCATCGCCACCTGGGTGAAGAGGAAAATCACGCCGCTCCAGGCCCGACCCTCGCTGATATGCGAATACTCGGGCACGGAGGACCCACAACGCCACGACCCGGAGTTGTTCGAGTCGACGGAGCAGTTCACGCTCCGGATGAAGCGGATCACCATCCACCCAGCGCCCGAGTGGAACGTTGGGGGCCTCAAGGCCCACTCCGCCCGGCGCCCGGCTCCTCGGGTGAGTCCTTGTCCTTGACGAGTCGTGCTACTTTCCTTTTCTCGGTCCTTTTATACCAATCTATCCCGTTTGCTGGGCACAGGAGTTTCGCACACTCGTCGGGATGCCTCCGATCCATGGAGATGCTCCTGCGGTGCCTGCCGGCCCAAACGATGTCGTGGAGCGTGACTCTGACGACGAGGCCGACACCACCGTCGAGGCCCGTGAGGCCGACCCTTCCTCCCGCCATCTGATCTCCATCCTGTCTGGGGACGAAGATAAGGAGGAAGGAGAAGAAGGAAGAGAAGAACGCGTCGGGTCCAAGAAGCCGGCGCTTGATGAAGATGAGGACGACGAGCCCCTTCGTATTCGGAGGAGGCGCAGGTCAGGGACCGAGGATGCGAAGTCTCGGTCCAAGCGTCCAAAGCTCGCGGCTGTGCAGCCGCCGCCCGTCGAGCGATCGGTGGGCGCCTCCGTGCAGCGCACCATCGCCGCCGAGCGACGGCAAAAAGCCTTGCGGGACATACCCGCAAGGTCTCGGGCTTCTTCGCCTCCCGCGACTCGCCCAAGGGGAGTTCGGATCTCAACCCGCCCTCCTGCGGGTGAAAGGTCAGTTCCACCTCGTCGCTCGAAGTTCCGTTGGCGTCGTTATCTTGAGTTTGACCCTTGTGACTGTCGCAGGGCGAAGGATGCCTCCCTCAGCGACATGGAGGAGGCGCTGGGCGACGAAACCCTGGTGACGGAACCCGTCATGCGGGTCGACGAGCTCGTCGCGAGGGCGCTGACTCCGTCCCCGCCGTCTGGCGCAGGCGCTGAAATTCCTGTGACCCCCCAGCCGGAAGGGGCCACTGCTGGGGTAACGGTGCCAGCTGGCACGGTAGATGCCACTACGACGTCCAAGACGGCGCTGGTAACAGCGTCGACTCATGCCACGGCGGCAAAGACTCCATCCGCTGGGCTGGCCCCCCAGCCCCGAGCTCTGTCGCGGGTGCGGGCGCGGCCAAGCCCGATTTCCGGGCCGCCATCCAGGTTGCGGTGGATGCGCATCAGGTATGTGAATTCTTTCCTTTTCCTGTTGCGCCCTTAGCGTGTATGTAGCCCCCAAGGCCCGAGTCGTTTTTGTAGAAGGCGGCTTGGGTCTTCATAGTTTACTGGATGCGGTGTAGGTAATGGCGTAGCTCCCGGGTTGCCGTAGTGTTGAAGTAGGGCGAACCGAGGCGCAGCCCCCGAGTTCTTGACTCGGCGTATGTGTTGTCTTGGTTGGGGCTAGCCCCCGGGTTCGTCAAAAGTCGATGTAGAGGCGACCCGGAGCGTAGCCCCCATGTTTCTTGACATTGGAATAACAAGTCTTGTGGTTGTTTTTGTTGTAGGATCTAGCCCGTCTCCTTGAGGCCGAGCAGCAGGATACCCACCCGGCCAGCCCCCATGTTTCTTGACGCGGGCCAGCATCCCGACCGACAACAACAGCCAGGAGATTGACCTTGCGCCGGTGTGCGAGTTCGTCGGTCCCTACGCCTGCCGAGCTGCCAAGATGGTGGACCACGACGAGTTCTTCTTCGACGTTGTTGTGCCCGACAGTGACCTGGGCGAGGTGGCAGACAAGGAGCCCGCGTCGGAGTATCTCTTCGCGAGGGCTGCGGCTCTGTCACCGCCGTCTTCGAGATCTGAGGCGTCGATGTCCGCGGCGCGAGCGGCTCCCCGGTCTTGATCCTGTTCCCTTGCTCTCAAAGAGGGGTTTATTTATAAGTAGTTAGGTTTGTCCGCCTACAGGCGGAGTTATTTTTGTAATGAACAAGTATGCTAAGTGTCGGATCGTGCTTTCGTGTGCGCCTGTGTGGCGTTTTTATTTGGAAGCCGGGACTGTTATTAAGTTCTGATTTTGTGCGCTTTTCGTCACTTGCTTGTTTTTCGCTTTTGTTGAAGCTAGTCGATCGTGTGACCCCACCAAGTGTGCTCTCGCGTGATGTTTTTTCATGACGCGCGCGGTACCCATAGTGACAAAGTCTGATTGCGGCTTCATTGTCAAGTTACGTTTAAACCGGCTGCACTACTTGTTCACTTTCGCGAGTTGCCGACGACTTGGGGGAAAACGAAACATTATTTGAGATTTTGCTGCATGAGTAGGGAGTCCTGTGGTGAGTCGCGCATCGTGGCGTCCGACTCTCTTTGACGACCCATCAATCATATAACGTGCGAGTAGAAAAGTAAAGACTCGAAAGCATATTTGAGACGAAACGGTAGCCCCCGAGCGTGTCGGGCGTGTACCGGCTTTATTTCCTTGATCGATTGATTACACAACATTACGATGTATACTATGTATAGTAGGGGCGAAGCAGGCTAATATTCCATGGACGCTTGGTCTCCTCTTCCGACTTTGAGCTTTTGTTCGGCTCACGCAAGTCGACGAGGTGGTAGGAGCCGTTGCCCATCGCTTTGCTAATGACAAACGGTCCTTCCCATGGTGCCGAGAGCTTGTGCATCCCTTTCGACTTTTGGATGAGTCGAAGAACCAAGTTGCCCTCCTGGAAGGAACGACTCTTGACCCGGCGGCTGTGATAGCGATGCAGGCCTTGCTGATAGATCGCCGTCCTGGAGAGCGCGAGTTCGCGAGCTTCTTCCAGGAGGTCGACGCCGACTGAGCGGGCTTCTTCATTTTCTTCCTCATTGTAGAGGGTGACTCGAGGCGAGTCGTGCTCGAGGTCTGTGGGCATGACGGCTTCCGCACCGTACACCATGAAGAAAGGCATATAGCCGGTGGAGCGGTTGGGAGTCGTTCTGATGCCCCAGAGTACTGCTGGTAGCTCGTCCAGCCAGTAGCCTGGTGTCCTTTCTAGAGGGACTTGGAGTCGCGGTTTGATCCCGGCGAGCACCGTTTGGTTCATCCTCTCCGCATGCCCGTTCGATTGTGGGTGGGCGACTGATGCCAGGTCGAGGCGGATGCCTTTTTCCTGGCAGAATGCCTTCATCTCCCCTTCGGCAAAGTTAGTGCCATTGTCGATGATGATGCTATGCGGGTAGCCGAAGCGGAAGATGAGCTCTTGGAGGAACTTGGTGGTGGTCTTGCCGTCGAGCGTCTTGATCGGCTTGACCTCCACCCACTTGGTGAACTTGTCGACCGCGACGAGCAGGTGTGTCATGCCGCCGCGAGCCGTCTTGAACTTGCCCACCATATCTATCCCCCAGACCGCAAATGGACAGGTGAGGGGGGTGGTCTTCAGAGCCGCCGAAGGGAGGTGATCTTGGCGGGCGTACTTCTGCACCCGACGCATCGGCGCACGATGTCGACTGTGTCCTGGTGGGCAGAAAGCCAGAAGAAGCCGTGCCGGAACGCTTTGGCGACTAGGTTAGGGGCACCGACGTGGTGGCCGCAGTCGCCGGAGTGGATTTCGTGCAAGATGCGCCTTTCCTCCTCAGGTTCCACGCAGCGGAGGAAGACTCCCGACGTGCTGCGTTTGTAGAGCTTGTTGTTGATGATGGCGTAAGCCGAGGCACGACACACCATTTGCCGTGCCTTTACTTCATCCGCTGGCAGTTTTTTTGGTTGCCAGGTACTCGATGTAGGGCTCCCTCCAATCGCTGCTGCTAGAGGCAGTCGCCACCAGAGCCGTATCTGGTGGTGGCGGGTTGGCGATGTCGACTTCGGCCGGTGGCCTGACCGATGGGTAGTGGAGATGGTCGAGGAAGACGCCTGGCGGGACTCAGTCCCGTTTGGAGCCGAAACGAGAGAGCGCGTCAGCTGCCTCATTCTTCCGCCTGTCCACATGTTCCAGCTCCATGCCGGCGAAGTGACCGCCGACTTGATCGACGAGCCGGCGATAAGCGCCATGTTGGGATCATTAGTGTCCCACATCCCCATCGTTTGCTGAACGACGAGGTCGGAGTCGCCGTAGCATTTGATGCGGCTGACCCCCATTTCCTTCGCCACGCGAAGGCCGTGTAGGAGGGCTTCGTACTCGGCGACGTTGTTGGTGCAGGTGAAGTGTATCTGCAACACATAACGCATATTGTCGCCTTGTGGAGAGGTGAGGACGACTCCAGCCCCCGAGCCCTCGTACATCTTGATCGCAGTGCGCGCGGCGTAGTTGAGGCCGAAGGGTTGCATCTCAGATGCCCACTTGGCGACTCGCCCAGTCGCCTCCCTATTGCGGATAATTTCGGCTAAGGGAGACGAACTGACCACCGTTATCGGGTGGCCCATGAAGTAGTGTCGTAACTTTCTTGAAGCAAAGAATACACCGTATACAAGTTTTTGGTAGTGCGGATATCGCTGCTTCGACTCTGTCAGGCACTCGCTGACGTAGTATACCGGTCGCTGGACTAGCTGCTCGTGGCCCTCCTCCTTGCGCTTGACGATGACCGCCGCGCTGACGACTCAGTTGGTCGCAGCGATGTATAGGAGCATTGGCTCCTTCTCCAAGGGGGAGGCCAGGATGGGTGCCTCGGCCATCGTCTTCTTGAGAGCCGCCAAGGCAGCGTCTGCCTTGTCGTTCCAGTTGAACGTGTCCGACTTCTTCAGGAGCCGGTACAAAGGCATAGCCTTTTCGCCAAGCCGCGAGATGAAGCGACTCAGGGCAGCGACACAGCCTGTGAGTTGCTGCACGTCCCTGAGGTTCTCCGACTTCTTCAACGCCTCGATCGCCTTGATCTTCTCGGGGTTGGCCTCGATGCCTCGCTCGGAGACGATGAAGCCCCGGAGCTTGCCCGCGGGTACGCCGAAGACGCACTTTTCCGGGTTGAGCTTGATCTTGTACTTGCGGAGGTTGTTGAACGTCTTCATCAGGTCGGCGATCAGGTCCGTCTTCAGCTTGGACTTGACGACGATGTCATCCACATAAGCGTGGACATTGCGGCCGATCTGCTCATGCAAGCAGTTCTGGATGCACCGCTGGTAAGTCGCTCCGGCGTTTTTCAAGCCGAAGGGCATGGAGACGTAGCAAAACGCGCCGTAGGGCGTGATGAAGGACGTCTTCTCTTGATCTTTGGGCGCCATCTTGATCTGATGGTACTCGGAATAGGCGTCGAGGAAGCATAGCGCCTCACACCCTGCCGTCGAGTCGATCAGCTGATCGATCCGAGGCAATGCGAATGGATCTTGGGGCAGGCCTTGTTCAGGCCGGTGTAGTCGATGCACATCTGCCATGTTCCGTTCTTCTTCAGAACGAGCACCGGGTTGGCGAGCCATTCCGGGTGCATGACCTCGGCGATGAACCCGGCAGCTAGGAGCCGGGCTATCTCTTCGCCGATAGCCTTATGTCTCTCGCCAGTGAAGCGTCATAGAAACTGCTTCACCGGCATCATCTTGGTGTCAATGTTGAGCTTGTGCTCTGCGAGCTCCCTCGGGACACCTGGCATGTCAGAAGGTTTCCATGTGAAGATGTCCCGATTCTCACGGATGAAGTCGCGGAGCGCGCTTTCCTATGCGTTGTCCATGTGTGAGCCGATCACCGCCGTCTTGGAGGAGTCGCCCTCGACCAGCGGGATGCGCTTGGTCTCCTGTGCCGACTGGAACTTGTCACGGGCGTCCAGAGTCGGCTTCTTGACGATAATCATGTTGTTGGGGTCGACTTGCAGCTTGAGCTGCTCTAGCTGATCGGTGGCGATGACGGACTCGGCAAAGACAGCGTTGCCCTTTTCGCACTCGATGGCGCGGTCGACGTCGCCGTGGACGGTGATGATGCCGTTGGGACCCAGCAACTTCAGCTTCAGGTAGGCGTAGCAGGGACTAGCCATGAACTTGGCGAAGGCGGGTCGCCCGAGGATCGCGTGGTATGAACTACGGAAGTTCACGACCTCGAACCAGATTTTTTCGAGCCGGAAGTTCTTGGCGTTGCCGAAGACGACGTCGAGCGCGATCTTGCCTAGCGGGTAGGCCTTCTTTCCCGGGAGGATGCTGTGGAAGGTGGTAACGGTGGGAACCAACTGTTCGTCGCGCAGCTTCATGCGCTGTAACGTCTCGTAGTACAGGATGTTGATGCTTGATCCCCCATCCATCAGGGTCTTGGTCAAGACGTAGCCCTTGACCTGGGGTGCGACGACCAGGGCGAACTTGCCCGGGTAGTCGACTCGGGGTGGGTGGTCCTCGCCGCTCCATGTGATCACCTGCTCGGACCAGTTGAGCCACTGGGGCACATCCGGCAGGGTCGCGTGGATGGCGCGTCGAATGACCTTCTCCTCCCGCTTGGAGTCGAGGCCGACGAAGGTGTGGCCCATGAAGCCGGCAGTTGGGGGCATGCCTAACTGTTCACCATCGTCGCCTTCGTCTGGAGTCGAGGCCGACGAAGGTCTTTGCCTTGACGATCTCGGCCGTCCAGCTGCAGTCGTCAGTCGTTTGAGCGGCTTGCCGGGTAGGCTGTGGTACCTACACGGCATTGCCAGGATCTCATTGGCGGTGAGCTTCTTCCGCGGGAAGTTGCCGCATTGGCTCTTGAAGCCGCCGCCTCCCGCGGTCGTGGCGGCGACGAGGTCGGAGCTGTTGTCACCCTTGTGCTTATGAGCGCTGGAGTTCTTGTTGGCCTTGCCCTTGTTCTTGCCACCCTTCTTGTCGTCGTCCTCCTCGTCGGAGTCATCCTTGGTGACATCGGACTCGGCGTACTTGTGCACGATGGCGAGTAGCTGACCCATCGTCATGTCGCCCTTGTGAGAGCGCCTCAGCTTCTGCTTGAGCGACTCGAACGTGGTGTTATCCTCGAGGTGAGAATGCACCGTGTCGACGCTGAGGTGTTCTGCCGAGTTGATGAGGTCGGCGACTCGGCGGTACCACTTCCTAGTGGACTCGCCTTCCTTCTGGACGCAGTAGGTCCTCGACTGTAGCGGGGTGCTTGCACGTCCCTTCGAAGTTGGTGATGAAGAGCCTCTTCAACTCACCCCAGGAATTGATGCTATTCCTGGGGAGGTTGTTCAGCCATGTGCGAGCCGTTCCCTCCAGCATGAGAGGGAAGTAGCACGCACAACAGAGCGAGGAGGCGCTCTGGATGCTCATGGCGGCCAAGTAGTCCTGGACTCAGGTCTCCGGGTTCATGGTGGCGTTGTACTTGGGCGCCTCCCATGGCCCTTTGAAGCAGCTAGGGAAACGCTCGCCACGGATGGCGGGTCCGAAGCACTTCGGGCCGACGTCGTCGTCGTTGCATGCCGCCTCGGCACGCTTGTTATTGAGGTGGAGGCGTAGATCCGACGCGGAGTGGTTGGAGCGCGCCTGAGCCTGGTTGTTGTTGATCGTGTGCCGAGCGTCATTGCGAGCGAGCCGAGGTGGGTTGCCTCCAGCCACCGCGTTACTCGATGATACGTCTCCAACGTATCCATAATTTCTGATGTTCCATGCTTATATTATACCATTTGCTACATGTTTTGTATACACTTCATATCATTTTTATGCATTTTCTGGGACTAACCTATTAACAAGATGCCGAAGTGCCAGTTCCCTGTTTTCTGCTGTTTTTGGTTCCAGAAAAGCTGTTCGGGCAATATTCTCGGAATTCGACGAAACAAAAGCCAAACCTCCTATTTTTCCGAGGGACACACGGAGCCAGAAGGGCAAGCCAGGGGGAGGCCCACGGCCTCCAAACCACGTGCTCGCGCGGCTGGGCCCACAGGCGCGCCGGGAGGTGAGGAGGGAGCCCAGGACCTCCACCGACGTCGCCCCTTCGCCTATTTATTCCCCCCGAGGCGAAAACCCTAAAATACCAAGCCAATTTCCACGAAGAGTTCCGCAGCGCCGCCGCCATCGACGACAAGTTTCGGGGGACAGAATCTCTGTTCCGGCACGCCGCCGGGACGAGGAATTGCCCCCGGAGTCATCTCCATCGACACCACCGCCATCTTCATCGCCGCTGCTGACTCCCATGATGAGGAGGGAGTAGTTCTCCTCCGAGGCTGAGGGCTCTACCGGCAGCTATGTGGTTCATCTCTCTCTCCCATGGTGTGATCTTTATGTAATCATGTGTATTGCTAGTATCGCTGAATGCATTAATAATGTTTATGCTACTCAAGTGATTTTGTCTAGTTTCTGGAGTCATTGTGACAACACAGTATCAAGGTGTCAGTGTGGGTACTTGTGTGACTCTATGAATAATTTAGACATTTATCATGGCTTATTCTTGGGAATTGTGGTGTTTGTTTACTCAGACTTTGAGGTGTGCTTTTGCAGCCCTACGCATAGTACTCTTGCTTCATCAAGAAGGAGAATAATCCCGAGTAGTATTTACTTGTGTTCAGTTGTGCTAATCTAGTTGAATATGTAGATGTTACTCTTTATCTATTATGCACTCCAGAGGTTACTTTAATATGAACTCCGGTACTCTCCACGGTGTAAAGGTGACAGTGTGTGCACTGTGTGTGACTCCTTTATGACGTTGTGACGCTTGTTTACTCCGGCTTGAGGTGTGCTTTTGCAGCCCTACACAATGAATGGTGTTTGTTATCCAACAAGAGAGTGTTTAAGAGTAGCTTTTACTTATTCAGTTATGAGATCATTGTTGAGAGTGTCCACTAGTGAAAGTATGATCCCTAAGCCTTGTTTCTAAGCATTTAAACACCGTTTACATCAAGTTCTGCTACATGTTTGCGTGCTGCCATCTTTATTTCAGATTGCAGTTACTACTTATAATCATCCATATTACTTGTATTTCACTATCTCTTCGCCGAACTAGTGCACCTATACATCTGACAAGTGTATTAGGTGTGTTGGGGACACAAGAGACTTCTTGTATCTTAATTGCAGGGTTGCTTGAGAGGGATATCTTTGACCTCTACCTCCCTGAGTTCGATAAACCTTGGGTGATTCACTTAAGGGAAACTTGCTGCTGTTCTACAAACCTCTGCTCTTGGAGGCCCAACACTGTCTATAAGAATAGAAGCACACGTAGACATCACTCGACACCGCCGACTCGTCGTGGCGGCTGAGCGGCGGCTGCGGCAGCGTCGCGCCTCGGGGAAGCTCTGTTCCCTTGTCTCCGATGTGGTGTCGATGCCGCCCGCTCGCTAGCGGGCTGCCTGGAGTAGAGTTTGCCGTCAGATTGCGACATGTTCTCCTATAGCTCTAGCGCCTTCTCCACTAGCCTTCACCCCTTGTTCCAGAAGGGGTTGTCCTTGACTTGCAGCCTCTTGAAGAGAGAGGCCGCAGCGGTCATGCAGTCGACGGGCGTGCCGAAGACCGCAAGGTCGCCTTCGTCCTCGTTCCGCGCCTGTGGACGCGGCTGCGGCGGCGGCTGCGTCCGTGGCGGAGGGGAGGGACGTGGTGCAGGAGGCGGCATCGTCTGCCGCGACTGTGGAGGCGGCTGATTCGAGCTACCAGGTTGGGACCTGTGGCACTCATCACGCTGCCTCTGCAGCTCGGTCTCGCGCGCGAAGTCGTCGTCGAGCGCGCGAGTCGCTGCACCAGCCGGGAGCCGCGACTTGCGACTCTTGTGGTAGTTGGTGACTGATACCCACAAGTATAGGGGATCGCTGAAGTCTTCGTTGGGAAGTATTACCCAAATTTATAGTTCGACTCGATGGGAACACAAGAATATCAATAAGACCTTGGCAATTGAGGCGTCACTCTCAACCACACCTGTATATCAATAACTTGCAGCAGTAATAGTGATGGCAGTAGTATGATTCAAGTAACAAGCAGAACAGTAGCAGTGAACAAGTGTTTCCCAGTTTTCACCGGAAAAGTGAAAGTGTAACTCAGAGATTCAAAACGTAGGCATGAGGTGATAGCGGGGTGTTGCAAGAATGAGATTGATCATATAATAAGGAATAAATAACAATGGGTCCTATCTCTAACTTCGATATATGTAGGTATGTGTTCCATATTTAGTTGTGCGTACTAACCAAGAGAATTTGCACAACATCTATTGTCCAACCTGCCCATTTCACCGGGGCCAACTTGGAACTACAGGTAATTAAGGTCTACCCTTTCGAATAGACCGGAACAATGCATTAACACTTCATGAACACATAGAATCCTCAAACTAAAACATCTCCCCCTTGTTTTCCCTATATGTCACGTTTAGGGTTCGCAGGTTCAACATAATAGCAGGTGATACACTTTGCAGATAAATACCAAACTCAAATATATGATGGGGCAATATAAGTTCAGTACTGAAATCATGTCACTCGGGCCCTAGTAGCAAGCATTAAACATAGCAAGAGTGCATCAACACAATACAAAAGTATCCTCAAGATAAAACCCTAAAATCCCGAACAACGGGTAGCATTACATGATCAATCTCATCCAATCCCCATCCACCTCACATGCCTACAGCGGACTACTCACACATGGTGATGGAGAGGGAGCTCATGGTCGATGGAGATGAAGGCGGTGAAGATGGCGGTGAAGACGGTCTCCAGATCCCTCCACCGGAGGAGAAATCCTGGATCAATCTGTCCCCGAAACGAAGATCGTGATGGTGGCGGCGTTCTGTTTCGCGAAAACTCCTCTCCTCCTAGGGCAAGCACTTTTTCGTATATATGAGGGGTACGTCGAAGACCGAAGGCGAGGCGGCGCCCGAGGCCCATTTGGGCTGGGCCCACGCGGCCAGGTACAGGGGCCGCGTGGGACCCACCCATTTGGCCCTCGAGCGCTTCCTCGTGTCCATCTTTTGTCCATTGTCCTCCTTTTCCATAAAAATTGACGTGGTAATTTTCCCCGATTTTATTTCCTGCAGAAATAGCCAGAAAAGAGACTTTGCTAAAAACAGCGTCAGATTCAGCAGTTTTATTCAAATATGGGAAGATTCCGGAGCAAATTATGAGGCAAAGTGCTTGGAAAAGTAGATGCATTTTGGATGCATCAGTGACCGCAGAAAGAGCAGTGGTCTGGGCCTCGATGGCCTGCTCCTTCTTGCGGATCTCCTCCTTCTGGCGAGCCATCTTTCGGCCCAACTCTTCGAGCTGAGGCGCCTGGTTGACGGCATTCACCGGAGTAATTGGGACTTCGAGCGGGTCGTTTGATTGGCCCGCTTGGCCCCGAAGCGCGGCGAGGGAGTCGCGCGCCTCCTGGTCGCGGCGCGGCTTGTCACGCTGCGCCTGATCGCGCTGCGCCTGCTCACGCGCCTGCTTCGGCGCGTCAGTCGCTGGCGGTAGCGTTAGTCGCTCCACCAGTCATGTAGATGATGGCCGGGGTTGCCGAGCCGTTCGAGGCCAGATCGGTCGAACCCTCCGACTCGTAGTCGAGAACGGGCAAGATCGACCTAGTGTCGTCAGCGTCGTCCGAGATCTGGACGGTTTTTGCCGGGCTCGACATTGGATCGGCGAGCGTGGCGTTGATGGCGGCGTCATCGGCCGTCTCGGGCCAGGGGATGGTGCCGTCGTCGCTGTAGTCGTCAGCAACGCCCTCGTCTGTGGAGCCGCAGAAGCCGACGTAGGCAGTGACAGCCGTCCCGAAAGGGATGACTATCGAGTGGGAAATCGGGGCGTATGAAGGTGCGCCCCAGGTGTGCGGGTCGGCGACGTAGCCAACGATGTTGTGCTCGAAATAGGTGCCGCTGACGATGCCATCACGGCCAAGCACAACCGGCCCGAACTTGACGCCGGTGCCGGGTAGTGGACTCTCCGTGAAGTAAACTCCAGCGATCGCTGGCCCCACGGTGGGCGCCAACTGTCGTGGGGTAGTCATGGCAGATGCCATGGGGGTGGCTTAAATCGGGTGTGAGCCAGGCGATTTAGAATCCACGGAGAGGTAGCACACGCAGAGTTTACCCAGGTTCGGCCCCTCTGTATGAGGTAAAGATCTACTCCTGCTTGTATGTATTCGGATCTTGATGGGGGTGTACAATGGTGTGCGCACCAGAGCGTAAGGTTTCTCCGGAGGCGATGGAATGAGATGAGTCTACCTCTAGGGTTGCGCCTAGCCGGCTTTATATAGGGAGTCAGCTAGGGTTTACAGGGAAAATGACGGGTGCCCTAGGCGGCGCTAGCTAACTTGCTACAAGTGTGGCTTCGTGGAGCACACTCCTCGGGATACACAGATCGCTATCTGATTCGGAAAGATCAGCTTGCCGTCTTCCCCGAGCCGGCCTACCGGGTTCTTCGGGAACCCGGTATCCTAGAAGATGACCTCCGAGTGGGCTCTGGGCCACCCGGTCTTGTAGTCCGACTCGTGGTCCTGGGCCTACCCGGTTGGGTATCCCCCCATCACATGCAGATACTAATGTCCCGGTTCTTGGCGTCGCCGAGGTACCAGAGGTTGTCCGGGCAGCCGTCGTCACGGCGCTAGGCAGGAGGGCGTCGAGGTAAACACGGCGGAGCAGGGGAGCAGAGTGTCTCTTGTACGCACACCCAGTCGTCCCCGTTTCGACACCTATGCTACGACCTGTGTGCTGCGTCCTGGTAATCGTCGGGATCGCGCTGATGTGAGGGAAGCAGCCGCCTCGTACGACGTACGAACAGAAGCTCGAAGGCTCAAGTGGTCAGCGCGCGAGGGCCCAAGAGCTCGTCGATTTTGCTTATGTCCGCCGTGGTCGCCGCATTGTTCTCGCTTGATCTCTCGAATTGCTAGCTCGCGTGTCTAACCTAGAACGCTTGATTTGGATCGTAAGATCTGATCGATTTGATGCAGCGCAATCGATAGTTCCCAAATTTAAAGGCTCGTGAAAGGCAAGAAGAGGCCAACTCGGGTATGATTAGGGTGCTCGTGTTTGGATTGGTCTCTTCCGGCAGGGTCATGATCTCCCTTGACGTACGAAACGAAACCACGAAAACTCACGACGTACGAAACTTAGGCAATGGACGAAAATCTGGGGGAAGAAACCTTAGTTCCTTTATTATTAGGTAAAGATTCGGATCATTTCGTCAATACAAGTTATCTCCATGTATCGGTTTGTAACGCCCCCTTTAAAAATAGTGTCAAAACAGAATTAGAAGTATATATTAGAGATGCACTTGCTTCTTATATTGTCGTACACTTCTTTACACAATAAAATTGCAAGAATATGTGCCCGATTTCCAAGCTGAAATTTCACACAGTTCATCTTCTATACTGTTCCGTTTCAAAGCCTTCGATCGGAATCGTCCTTGAATAAATTGGGTTTGGCAAACGAAAAATAGCGCTTCTATGGCCGATCAAAAGTCAAATCACACAAACACTCAGTGTCAAGAACAAAATCACACGAAAATTCAGTTTTATACAACTGTGACGCGCCGCTGACCAATGAATCATCGCACTCTGAAACACACCGGTCTACCAGCACGTGCAAACACAGATTCTGCTTGATCGGCCTAGCCACGTTACCCCCTGCGCTGCTGCCGCCGCCTCCTGGCCACGGCCACCGCGAGCGCGAGCAGGATCACGGCGGGGGCGACCACCATCCCCAGCGGGAACCTGCCGCGCCTCCTGCGCCTCCGACGTCCCCTTCCGGTTCCGCCGCGTCGCCTACCAGTGCCGCCGTCCTTCTCTGATTCACTGCTTGAACCTGATTCACCGCTGTGCTCGGGCGCACTAGGCGGCGGCGGTGGGAGCGGTTTCTCTTCAGGCTCTGGCTCTGGTTTCTCTATAGGTGCATCGACCGGCGGTGGCTGCTGCACAGGTGTTGGTTCCACCCGCGGTGGCTCCTCAACAGGTGGCGGGTCCGTTGGCGTCGGCTCCTCAACCGGTGGCGGCTTTTCAACCGGTGGTGGGTTCACCGGCGGTGGTTCTTCAACAGGTGGTGGGCTGACCGGCGGCGGCTCTTCAACAGGTGGTTGGTCGACCGGCGGCGGCTCTTCAACCGGTGGTGGGTCGAGCGGCGGCGGCTCTTCAACAGGTGGTGGGTCGACCGGCGGCGGATCTTCAACCGGTGGTGGGTCGACCGGCGGAGGATCTTCAACCGGTGGTGGGTCGACCGGCGGCGGATCCTCGGCGAGTGCTTCCACGACAGGCGGCGGATTGGGCTTCTCAACGACGGTCGGCGGCGCCTCGACCGGAGGCGGCGGTGGCTCCTCGGCGGGTGTTTCGACGACAGGCGGTGGCTTGGGCTCCTCAAAGACGGTCGGCGGCCGCGGCGCCTCGACCGGCGGTTGCCGGGGCTCCAGCTCGAACTCGACGTCGCACGGGATGTCGACCGGCGGGTCCGTCACGTCGTCGGCCGGTGGGTCAGACCCGAGCACTTCGATCGGCGTCTCTACCAGCAACTCCGTGTACACCGGGTCCTCGAACACGACGTCGCACTCGATGTCCACCACCGGGGGCTCCTCCTCCTCGACCTCCACTGGCGTCTCCACCGCCAACTCCGTGACTATGGGATCGGGCCCCTGTACCTCCACCGTGGTCTCCACCGGCACGTCGCGCGGCGGTTCAGGCTTCTGTATCTCCACCGACGTCTCCACGGGCACGTCGCGAGGCGGCTCGGGCTCTGACTCCGACGAATCGACGTCGACCCAGTCTTCGTGCTCCATTTCGAGGCTAGACGACGACGCATCGTCGACCTCGACCTCCGTTCCGTCCGACGAAGCGCACTCCCAGTCCGTGCTCTCGACGTCCACGCGCGCCTCCCCGTCGCTGTCGTCGCCATCCGGCTGTTGCCGCGGCTTGGGCATGATGACGACGAGTAGCTCGTCGTCCTCCTCGAACCCGACGGTGATCTCGCCCACCTGGACGCCCGGCGGCACGTCGAACGCCCGGAAGAACCCCTCCACCGTCCGCCGGTGCGCCACCCGCAGCCGCCTCCCGGCCGCCGCCGCCTCGACCGCGAGCCCGCCACCATCCTTCCTCGCGCCCACCAGGACGCCGATCTCCCTGCCGCCGTCGCCGACGCGGACCTCGATCTCATCCTTGCCGTACCCTGCACGCACGCATATACGCAAGAAGATAATTCACGACCTCACGCGTACGCACGTGCTGGCATCAACAGGCTACAGCCCGTATGATCGTTGCTACGCCGAACTATGTGGATACTTACCGGGGAGGTGTACGAGGACGAGGAACGCGGCGTCGGTCTCGGTGGTGGTGAAGGCGAAGTCCTCGCCGGGGACGGCCGGCCGGGTCTCTTGCACGGCGAGGTCGAGGTCCATGGCCTGCCTCGTACCCGTAGCGTGTGTGCACCATCATCTGTCGCGCGCGGGTGCAGGGTGGTTTCGTGTTGCTACGATAATCCTAAGGACAGGTAATTAGGTTAGGGGCCAAGCTTCGGTTGCACGCATGGCATTCCTTGCAACATGGGTTTGGTTGGAGCAGATTCGGGATGCAGGCGGACAGGCCGCCGGCCCATCCGCTTCATTCCGCCACGTCCGTAAACGCTAATGACAGGATTAGCGGCTCCCGCGTCCGTAAATTTGGCTGTCTGCTGTGGCCGGCGGAAATAGCGGACTAGCCGTCGCCGCTATGCAGCTAGCCTTTTCACAGCAGCCGCTGTGCGCTAGCTTTGTAAAGTTAGGCAGCGGTACACGAACGTATACTGGTACGCGTGAACGAACAGCAGGACCACAAAAATCGAGGAGCTAGGCAGCGAAGAACGAGCAGGAGCCATGCGGCAGCTGAGCAGCCAGGCGTTGAACAGCAACGACCTTTGCGGTTGGGAGACGGACACGGACGATAGCGGCTTCGTTTAAGTTTTCCGTCAGGTCCGTCTGATTTCAGCGGCCCATCCGCTTAGCCGTTTAGGCCTTTCTAGCGGCGCGGACGGAACGGACAGACGGACGTCCGTGTCCGCCTGCATCCCTAGAGCAGATGCTCCACAATTTCGGGCAACGAAAAGAAAGATACAGAATCGCTTCTTCCCCTTAATTTGGTTCTACTCGACCTTGGACGAGCGGTACGGCTGGATTTTGGCCACCCAATGTGTAGGAGTGAAGATCAACACTCTCCAAAAGAAGAAAAAAAACTCATATGACGCACAATCCGTATCTTGAACCGTCCATTTCCGCGATTGAACGGTCGAGATTTGAAGTAGAACGTGTTGAACGTTTAACTCGTTCAACCGTAAATCTGTAAATCTTGACCGATCAATCACGGTAATGGATGGTCAAGATACGGTTGCGCGTCATATGAGTTATAGAATCTCATAACCGGTATGTAAACTCACAGGTAGACTACCATAGAAAACACATGTATACTCTATTCTTCGGTCTTACGCTCCAGCCTCAGCCGCCCGATCAAGATCTAATGGCTCCTCGTTATGTTGAATTTGTCACCAACTCCGGTTATTGGTTCGTGTGCGCTCTATCTCATCAGGTTTTAAATACTCGTTGTCACCTACTACGGATGGTTGAACCCGTATATATAATTGGCTTAAACCCTACAAAATCGCTGGCACACTTGAATTTGTCCAGTTAGTTCAAATATTAGCTTCAACTTATACTTTTTTATCCGATTGATTCCAGGCGGCGAAATGGATCTAGAACACGATGAAGTTGGTGGGATCTCTCGTGAAATACTTCTTTATTGATGTTTTGTTCAGAACAGTATTGAGATATCGGTGACGGATTTGGCGGTTCTGGCATAGCTCAAGATCAGATTGTGGTGTACAGAAAGTTACGGTAGAATATTCGTACGATGGTAAGACCATGTTGCCGAACCTGGTCCTGTTGCATCACTCGATGCCTAGAGGCCAACAGCTAAGCAGGGGCAGAGCTGCATGCAGCCAAAGGGTTGCAACATGCACTAAGGTAGTTTTCTTTAACATTGCAATCGGCTACAAAATTAAGATGTGCACCCATCCATGATTAGTGCACCATGTTGGCTCAGTTCATCCTATATTTCAATGTAGTCAGTAGCCTATGAGTAGTTCACCTTGACTGAGTTAGATCTAGCTCCGCCTCAACGATAAAGGTAAGGATTGAAACGACCGTGTCATGTTTCTAGTGCACTAGAGTAAATACCCTTGATTTGTTTTAGATTAGAAATTCAAATAGGTCTTGGGCAATATTTGACTTTCCTCCGCCATCCCTCAGTGAAGATCATGGAAAAACTTTCTATAAAAAAAGTTTTTGGAGTTCAACCATGGCGTGAAAGAAAAAATTCTCAGTATTGAAGAAAAGTACACCAACGTCCAACACATTCTAGTAAGTTGTTTGCACCATTTGTTAAGTGATACAAATAAGGTACTACACATTCACCTGCTCATGTTGTTCAGATTTCCGCTTCGCCTAGAACCATGCCCCAAAGAGCCATTTAGGAAATTTATTATCTTTATTTTTCTCTTAAAAAAGTGAAGCTATCGAGCTTCTTCTGGCAGGCGGCCAATGAACGCCAAAATTACCACATGGTGAAATAGGCCGATATTTGCCCCAAGGATTTTGGGGGCATATGTATCATGGCATCTGCCGAATGAATATCGCTCTTGTAAGACCTCAGATATTTACTAAGTACAATTTTCGAGAACAACTAGTTTAGCAAAAGTCGGTCTAGAAAATTTTGTTTGCTATCTTAATAAGGTTTAATCATCTGTTGGTGGGATCACACCGGTTTGAGATCAGTGTGGATCGAACCATGCCGATGGCTATAACCATATATGTGAACTGTTGTCATGCATGCATAAGAAATTTGATCCCAAATAAAACCGAAAACCATCACACTAGTAAACATATAATAATATAAAAAGAGGAGAATGCAAGGGCATAAAAATGCCCCTAGTTGATTATCACTTTTGTTCCTTGTGTATTGTACGTTTGGAATTATGCAACTTGGTGACACGAAAGAAAATTAATTTGGATGTGCGCGTCAAGAAAGGGCGCTTGAGACCATGAGGTTTCAAAATCCGTTTTTTCATAGAATACTATTTTTGAGAAAAGATATTTTTCGATAAAGGTGATTCCGTTGGTACAATTCATCCTGACTCGCAAAATAATTCTAGTGTCACCTCCAAGCTGTTGAGCTTGCTTTTCGGATACAGAGGTTTCTTTCGGGTCCGCGGACTGACAGAGGAAATTCTTATATCATCATTACCTCCCATATTATCGTCCAAATCATTGATCATCTCTTCTAGATTTTTTTGTGGACCATCGGCAATGGATGCATCCGGATGCACATCATCATCAGCGTTGCTCAAATCATCACGGTTGTCGGCAAACATTGTTGGTTGTTGTTCACCGTGTTTTGTCCAACATGTGTATTTGTTCTCAAAGAGAGCACAAAGACAAAACATCTTCGTTTCTTTACTGGCTTTCATGTGTTGCCACGCCTAGTCAAGAATTCAACCACACCTTCTGAGAATTCAGGACATGGACGACAACCGTACATCCAAACTCGATCATGATCCATCTAGTAAAATGACAAACTTCAGATGTAAGATTTAGACTCTGCACTCCTAAATCAACATATTTTTTTTAAGAAAAAATTAGTAAGTTTTCGGGTTATACCACGCCACAGTAGCTGGAACCGGTACCGAGCTTCCCTGAGCTGCCTCTTTACGCCGGCAACCACCGCGCTGCCTCTCGACGTGCACAACCATCGCGCGCCTCTCAACGCTCGCGGCACAGATGTAAGATCCCCGCACACGGTCATCCATATTAACTGTTACAACAGAGAAAATAATCCCACACGGACACGAAAAATGTCCGTTGCTAATATAACACACCCGGTCTTTTAAAAACGCAACCTTTGCCGATGTGTCGCGGGTCGTGCGAGGATAGCCTCGCGGGCCGCTTTTTTCACGTGGAAAGCTTGATTCTCTGTCGCCTAACTTGTGCCGTTTTCATAGAGAGGTATCCGTTGTGTCGTTCTGTACTAGTGAGAAAAATGCAAGTTCATGAAAATGCACTAGTTGATTATCATGTTTGTTGCTTGCGTATTGAACGTTTGGAATTATGCAACTTGGTGACACAGAAGGAAAATTAATTTGGATATGCTCATCGAGAGAGGGCGCTGGAGACCTCGAGGTTTCCAAAATTATATTTTTCATTAGAATACTATTTTCGAAAAAAGCTATTTTTCGATAAAGGTGATTCCGTCGGTAGAACTCCTCCTGACTTGCAAAGTAGTCGAACCATAATAATTTCATTGGAAGGATACTTTCAAATATAAATAGTTTTCTGACATAATTGGTTGAACAAAAAATAATAATTTGATACCAATATGTAATCTAGCAGTAAGATTAATATTTATACCATTGTTGGTGAAGCTGGGAATTTAATTGTTGGGATCCATGGTAAACTACTCGATGCATAATAACCTGTCTTATTTACCATACGCTGTAGCAGTCCAAATTGATACCCTTTTCGCCTTTCAACCGAAGCCCCAGCGCACCGGAAATAACCATAGCAGATGTCAGGTGGAGGAGCAGCCACCGGTGCATACATGGGCACGCCCTGGACTCGGTAGAAGTCCAGAGGTGGCCACAACCAAGTGACGCACTTCTCCATGAGCTGCGGGGTACATCATCTTCCTATCATCTCTCCACCGAAACTGAGCTCCTACACCATGGCCGTGACCTAGGCAATCAAGCACCAGCGAGGAAGCAGGGGAGGAACTAGGTGACCACCTGATCTCAGGTGGAGATTAGGAAACCAAATCCTCTTTTCTCACCAATCTCCACATGCAAGAACCTAATCTAGGCGCCATGGATGTGCTTATGACCCAGATCATCAGGGAAGAGGGGAGGCTGCGATACTATTTGGAGGCGTCTCACCGTTCAGATCCGAGGGTGATCAGCCCCGCAGGCATCCGCTGGTGGCGGCATAAACACGACGCCGGGTGGACACCCTAAGTACCAAGAGGCGTATCATCGGCACTGAATCATCTTTGGCGTCACTGAGCACGCCGAGCCTGTCGGCGACTGATGCTAGAGAGGAAAGATTGTATAGGAGACCAAAGTCTGTCCCCAACCAGTTCGAGACGTCTCCAAATTCAGGTATACCTTGCATTTGAGGACACCAAGAATCTGAATCAAATGGATGCATGTCTGGCTTGCTTGTTTTTTAGATGTGTAGGTAGAGCTAAAACAGAACCATATGACTAGTGCACGGACACTTCATCTAGTAAAGCAATAGCAGATGCCCATCTCTGCCTTTGGGAACTTAAGTGTGCTCTGTTTAGAAACTGAAAACTGCTTTCATATTCCTCTGTTTATAAATGACTTGCTTGCATCCTTATGATAAGCCAAGTTGAGAAATGATCAGAATTCAATCGGTAATAATATTATCAGAATAGCATGTGCTGAACGCTGCCCAGGCCTGTCTGGCACGGTTTCCAGTTCAGCTGTGCTGAACGCTGGGAGTTTCTGCTCCCTGGCACACGTCTCGTGTGGCCAGTTCGTTGTACTCTAACTTCTTAATCTTAATAAAGATCGGCCAATGGCCCTTCGGGTACAGAATAGCATGTGTACTTCAGTAGCGCAAAACTGATCAAACTTGACCATTATCTTTTAGAGAAGCACATGGACTGTAGCATATCTTCAGGTTGCAGCAGATGAACTAAACCCCAGTAAACCAACAGGTTACCACCAAGAAATTAGGCGAGCTCGGCTGATGCTTAAGATCTGGATTACACTTCTATTGTAGTGTGCTAGTAGCGATGCCTAAAGAGTTAAACTAGCTATTTCCTGGTAGAGTTTATACTATATCTTTAAGCAATTAAAATGACCCACTAATTGACCTCCATATGCTGGTTCATGTTTATAATCCGTACAAGAACCAAATAATCGCAAGTGTCGCATATCTTCAGAGAAGCCTTTCAAGACCAACATAAACTTCATGTACAGCGTCCGTCCAAGGCCTCAGATTATTTTCCTTCATCTCAAATAAGCATTCACTTGATCATTTGTCAAATACATAGCAGTACACCAGCAGTATATCTTCAGGTTCTGGTGAACATAATTAGTTTCTATTAGACAAACTTTGTGCTATACATCACTACCAATTTTCCTTGTACCAGGACTTTGGGGATTAACATGATCATCATCTGACATTGCTTCTTCGATTCGGATTTAGTTGATGTGGCAATCGTCAAATATCACGAGTGTCGAAAATCCTCGGTGAGGCCTCGGGAGTAACATACCATCCTGTTGCTGTGCTTGTAGCTTCAGGTTATCATCTAGAATCTCACTTTGTTCAAATAAACATTGTCGCAGCAGCAAGTCCATTGGGTTTTAACTAACCAGTCCTAGATCAGTAGATCCAGGTTACCATTTCGCATCATTGCTGAACAGTGTAGTTCGGGAACAGCAAAGTAACAGTTGACCATGATCCATATAACATGTACTCTTGTTTTAGTCAGAGGAGCTGGGTAATAGGTTCTTCTATCTACTAACAGTAGCATTTAGGTGACCAATTAAGCAATCAAATATCAGCCCGGGTCACTACATTCTCTCTGTTATCCAGTTACTCTCCATAAGAAGCTAAGTCCAAACCTGAGACCCATCTCTCTGTTGTATCCCTATAAACTGAAATATGTCTTCTAGCTAAGATAAAGTGTTTCGAAGCAAATAGACAAATGATATGATCTCTACCTTTTACAAGCATGTTTAGCTACAATTGATTTGAAACTGAATCATAATGCTAAATAATAAATATCTACTTGATGTCATATCACGCTCAGGGCTCGAATAACATCATCCATGATTAAACGGTTTGTGTCATATCATACTCAAGCGAGGTTTATTCCTTGCCTATGCAACATGTGATGCAAGAGGAAAACCGTTAAATCATCAATACTTGAATGTCAGTCAAGTAGACATATAAAGTATGCATCTGCATCATACCCTATGATGTGTTCTTGTGTGTTAGTGTTGATTAGACTCCATTCGCCTTTTCCAGAACGGATCTTCTTGGAATTTTTATGGATGAATTGAATCTTTGGTGTTCTGCTAACTTATGGGTATCTCAGGCAAACTTCCGGGTATGTCAGGCAAGTCCAATATTTGTTCATGTCCGACTTGATTATTTTTATCAAACTACTTGCAATCTACTATGTTGTGATATCACCTGCATCAAAGAAAAATATATGTTATAACTTATAACTAATACGACATGGATCTTGTTGATCTACTGATGGTCGGTGAATTATTATGGTTGGTAGTTCGAACCCTTGTCTGGAGGCTGTCAAGCCATTGGAAGCGGCTTCGACTACAGTGGATATCAGTTAATACAAATTGCCTTCTTGTGCTCAAGCGCCGTAGTGACCGCATTGACCACATGACTCTCTATGGCGGGGCAGAGCTGAAGTAATTCCATCTTATATGACATGTCTCCTAGGGATAGGAAGTTTGGGTGCACCTCTATTGTAGGTGACCAACTGTTGAAGGGCCTATTGTAGCCAGCTACGATGCGAGACATGTAAAATAAGATGGGTGAAAAGGCTCTATGACCATGGGAAGGAGCTGCGCAAACGTGGCGAGAAAGGAATCACAGGGGATTCTAGTGGATCGTGAGACAAGAAAATCATAGATTTCTGAAGTAAAACTTGACACTTTCTCGGAAATGTTTTTTAAAATCATTGAACTTATGGACCATTGGTCCTAGAAGATGATAGTGCATTTGAACAACATTTTGTTAGCTGGACTTGTTGAGTACCTCTTTTTGCTCATCCCTGAACCCCTCCCCTGCTTAGGAGTTCGAGGACAAGGCACCCACTGAAGGAGAAGGAGTCAACTATTACTTGGGCTTCAACAAGCAACCTAATTGGCATCTATCTCAAGATTGTATTCTTGTAAATGATTGTAAGAGATGAGTTGTAATTTGATTTGTATAAGTAATCGAAATGTTTATGTATCGAATCCACTACCAAGATTCTGTTATGCTACACTGATGGGCGCATGTTGGTAAAGTGATGATTTACCTAGGTCGAGCCAAAACCACACAAGTGGTGGCAGGTGTGGGTCGCCTCAATGGTCGGTCTTAAGCTCGTAGGTAATGAGGGACTGTAGGAACCCTAGGTAAGATTTCTATGGACCTTTTCATCCTATTCCATACTTCTATCTTACTGGATCTTAAATCCTCGGTTTATGCTATATCTCGTCCATCTACTCCTATTGATACTTCTCTACACTTTTGGTCTACATTAGTATATCTTTGTCCATGCTAACTTTTCGACCTGTTATGTTCCACTAAGTTTATATGCAAAACTATATTTCCTTAAAAGCTATTTCAAAACTTGACATGATCATATTGATCATCACGCTTCTGCTATTTAAATTTTTGGGTGATTCTTATTTCTCGTTAATTGGGTGGTTTTACTTTGCTTTGAGGGTATAAGCTCTAAAGTATTTTGAATCCGGTCAATGTAGAAAGTTAAGTGAGAGAACTTGCCTGGCAAGATGGTTAGGAGGGTGGTTGTACCCCCAGCCCACCAGAGTTCAAACCCCAGGTTTGACGCTGTGTTTCTCATTTAGGCGGAATATTCCCGTCGACAGCGAGGCGCCCGTGGTGACTTCGTCAATCTCAAGACCCAACCGCCGGCTCAGTCTCTCGGAGGTGCTCATAGGGGTAGGGTGTGCGTGTGTGCGTTCATAGGGGTGAGTGTATGCGTGTATGTGAACGTCTGCGTTGTACTGTGTTTTGCAAAAAAAAAAAGTTAAGTGAGGATGGAGGTGGAGTATCAACTTTAGCCTTGCTCTGAGGAGAAAGGGGAAGAGCATGCTCTGAAGAAGATCTGATGGATTAGAGGTTCGATGGAATATACTTAATCACAAAACTGATGGGTTAGAGGTTGGTTTTGGGCTGACGATTTGTTGCAGGTAAATCTGATGGATTAACACTTTTCATGTATTTTTCTAGGTTTTTTTTCGCTAATTACTGGGGGACGTACTGCAAATAGAGCAAAGAAAGGAACCGGGTTTTTCTTTGTCTGCTAAAAAAAAGGAAACCGGGTCTTTCATCATCGATCAAGGTACTGACAACTGACGAAACCAATAACTACGGTTGTTATAGCGATCATCAAGGAATTCACGACGTAGGAAACTGAAAATAATAACCGACGAATAGACAGACGTTAGTCTCTTTACCGTTAGGTAGTCGATATAGATACGCGTCCGTCTACTCGCTTTGGGTCGCCGTCTCAAATTCTCGATCATCCTCTCTCTCTCTCGTCGCGTCTTCTTCTCGCTCGCTCTGCCGACCCCGAGCGTATTACAGCCTCGATCTTCTCGACTCTACCTTCGGTAAGTAAGCCATGGAAGCACTTCGATCGCACTGCGCATAGCCGTATGTGTTCTGTTCACGCTTCTAACTCGTTTCTCTCCATGCATGATTATTGCAGACAGACGATGAGGCCGGGACGCGGCCATGGCGTCGTTCCACCGCCTACCCCGGAGAAAGCCGGGCAAGGTCGCGTGAGAGTCAACCTCTACGTCGATCTCACAGGGTCATACCACGGAAAGGAGCCATGGGCGGCAACGCTGCCGCCTGTGCTAGCGCTGCTTCTTCTCCGCCTAGAACGCCGGTTAAAGTGGAGCGCACGCCTCCGCGGAGGACTCTGCGCTTTCGGGTGAAGAAGGACAAGATCCCCAAGAAACTCCCCCGTGAAGCAGCGGCATCAGCAGCAACGAGGTCGAGGGGAAGCGCAAGGCCGTGGACGCTGGTTCCCGTACAGGGAAGAAAAGGAAGACTGAAGAAAGTGGACAACTTGCCATGGTTCCTTTCCAAGGCACCGCGGCATCTTCTTCCGCATTGGTTCCTGTAGGAAGCAATGGCAGGCGACGCAAGCTTAAGGTGCGAGGCCTCGACGCCGAGACACGGCGATCTTACGATGCTCTGATGAAGTGGGAAGAGAGTACCGATGAGGATTTCGTTGGGGTGGACATAGGGAGCGGACCCGGATGGACAGAGATCCGGCAAGAATACAAGAAACAAGCAGACACTTCGTGGCTGAAATGGATCTTTTGTTCGGTAATTCCCTTCTAATATTTTTTTTATTTTCATATGAACCGATGTGTTCTAGTCATCAAATGATCAAAATTATATCACTTTCACAATGCTCGTCTAATTGGTTTGTAAAGTTTTTCTTTTGTCTACTCCTCCATTCCAGTTTATTAGCCCTTTTTAGCAAAGGCAACCTACGCAAGTGAGTAGGGAAAATTTATGACCCGAATTATCAGCCAATGAACAACGTAGTAACTCTCTTAAAGCCTAGTAACTCTGTCTTAGGAATTTGTTTTAATTTGGTGTTTAAAGCAAGGAGACCGAGTAACGGCCAAATTCCCACGTCCAGTGGCCTATGCATTGGCTGCGTGATTATAGGAATTTTCTGAAAGTTGTAGGGCGCCCAACAAATCGAAATGGCAGGACCGAAATTTTATAATTGAATTCACTTCTCCACTATGAAACCTGAAATCTTTTTGTCTTACCTTTGCAAATTGATCTTTTACTTCTGTGATTCACACGACCCACCCATCCTACATTATTAGTTTATCTTAACAGCAAAACATGCACAATTATAGTAAAAATTAGTGCACTGAATATAGTAATTAACGAACAATGTAATAAAATGGTGACTTGTATAGTAAAGAAGTACTCCACTATTACTACTTTCAGACTATTTTTAATTGTTGCTTCTTATTATTTTCTCTTGACTCATTTTTTTGTCTTAGGACCAAGAAATTTGTCTCCATGGAAAGGATCTATAATCGATTCAGTCATAGGCGCGTTTCTGACGCAGAATGCCGGTGACCACTTGTCAAGGTAAAAATGAAGGGTAGTCCATTATATTCACCTTCTATTCGTCTATTGAACATTTCATCCATGGTCATTACTGTTTTTTTTTTATACAGCAATGCTTTTATGCACCTGGCAGCAAAGTTCCCAAACGAGCAAAGGAACAACGTTAAAGATATGCCTTTAGGCCAGATTAAGAAAAGGTTGAAAATGGCTCGTGCTATGTTAGATTCTATCGACAACAGAAATAGAGTTGGTAATAAAAAGAAAAAGGCAACTCTAGAAAGTGAAAAGATTGATTGGAAGAAACTTAGGGGGAGGCATATGCAACCCGTGGCATTAGCAGTGCCACCAAAGTCCTTGACAAAGTGGATTGGAAAGCTGTACTACATGAATCACTTTACGTGGTTGCAAAAACCATTAAATGTCGAGGACAACAACTACGTATGGCACTGAGGATACAGGTAATATCACACACTTATTTTACTTATTTATAGAATTTTATCACCACATTTTTGTAGCATGAATATGTTTGTATCTTAGTCAAACAAATATGTTTCTAAATACGTTACTACATGTTTTAACCATACTATAATTTAAGGAAGTACTAATCGAGTTCTTACATCATTTAACAAATAAATATCATCTATACGATTCATGGTCCTTGTTTACTTTTCTGAATCTAATACATACTTATTTGACGTACTTACAGGAGTTTCTTCTGGACATGGTAGAAAACCATGGAAGTTTCGACCTGGATTGGCTTAGATATGTATCACCAAAAACGCTCAGTATGACCATATTTCATACGTTAGCACTTTTATTTAATTAAGTGTTCTTTTATCCTATCAAGTGTTATTTTTCTTGTTCTTAACCAATTTTCCATTTGGTGTAGTGGTTTAGTTCTTGAGTCTGTGCATGTTGAATAAAACAAGCTTTTATTACATCAAGTCAAAAATCTTAAGTAATATTAGAGGAAGAATTATCATATATGAAAGCGTGCATTAATTTATTATTAATTCTTTTATTGTATTTTAATTTAGTTTTTCTTGAGTACCAGAATTTTCTTACGAGGAATATTTGGCATTGGAGAAAAAAGTGTCGGTTGTATTCGTCTTCTCTCTTTAGGACACCGTGCATTTCCGGTAAGTTCTATTGCGTTTCGCAAAGAAATAAAATCTTGCCAAGTGTTTGGATTTGAACTGCAATCTGCCATTTAGGTCGATGTCAATATACGCCGCATAACTGTAAGGCTAGGATCGGTTGAGCTTGAAAACTCGCATTCAGATCCAGAGGAAGACATTTTTCATTTAGTTGATGAGTAAGATTTTTTCGGTTGAATATGTTGATATAATAATAATAATAATGTAATGTAAGTATGATGAGTGCTTATATCCTTTTTTAATTTTGGTTTGTTCAAGATATCCACCGCTGCGTGATGTGCAAAAGTATTTATGGACTAGGTTATGTACTCTAGACAAGGCCAAATTGTAAGTGCTATGATTTATTTCAAAACATATTTTATCTTGAAAATTCTCATGTAACTATAATCCTTATTTATTTGAGCAGGTATAAATTACACTGTGGAATGATTACTTTCGGAAAGGTACTTTTACTATTTATTAGATAGAAAGTGACAGCTTTGCATGCAACGCCGATTGATATCATCATTCTTCAGGTAATATGCAGAAAAGAAGATCCAAACTGCGGTGCTTGTCCTTTCACTGCCAAGTGCAAGTATTACAAGTCTAGGTATGTTCCACTTATCCATAAAAGGAGAGAGAAGTGGGGACTAACTATGAAAGGAAATGCTGAGCACTGACATGACATGTGTGATTGCTGCAGAGAAAAAGTCCGTCCTACACTTCCTCCTACAACGCTGCATCAGATTGAAATGGGTAAAGAGAGAACAGGCATGGTTATTTATGACTGCGAGCCTATCAATAAGATGTCACCAAGTGCCGAGTTTGGTTACAGCGAGCAAGCTATGGGTGACATTGAAGATGTGCCGGCAGCATATTGCCGAGCTGAAAAAGATAGGCGGTCAGAACAAGGAAAACGCATGGTGGTGGTCCATCCGCAAGAACCCTTGAGAATGTTGAAAACTATATTCCGCCTGAGAACACAGCATGATGCGTACGCTATATTTCTTGTCTTTGCAATTTTTCTCATGCGCCCATGTCTTATCTGCTTAATTATATTAATTGCAGGTATGTGCTCCCAGATGAACATGAAGTGGTGAAACAGGTCTGACTATTTTTTTCTCAATACTTTTCACAATATCTATTTAAAATATAAAAGATGAATAGGTTGGTAAAAATAGCGTCATTTTAGTTGACTAGGAGTATATTTTAATTTTCGATTTGCTACATGCATGTCTTCTTCCAGTTTGGCAAGAGAGTTGATAATGATCATGTGCCTTATCTACTGGTTCCATTTCCTTCGTGCAACAAAAAAGGCACACTGAAAGGCATAGTTCTGGTGAGCACTCACTTACTTGGAACATATACTTGTACATATATAAAATTGTTAATTAGTTTGATATAAAGGATAATGTTATGTTCTCATATCATTAACAAGTAAGATGACTAGAAATGTTTGTATAAATCAAGTGTTCATTAATATGCATGATGTAAAATTATTTTTGAAACATACCATTAATTCAACTTTTGCTGCTAACAACAAAACCAACAAGTATAGAAATTGTTACATTTCCCTTAAGTCTTAAACTTTTTGTACAAACAACACCATTTTATCTACTACTATCACAAGAAAATGTTAAGCGAATGCAACATTTATCCTCCCAAGTACCAAGGATAAAATTTCAAATTTCTACTACAAAAAAAAGATAAACAATGTTCTCCAAGTAAAATAAAAAAGGTTCTCCAAAATTGATTTTTTTTGTCCATTTCGATTGACTAGACCAGGTTAATGCAACCACCCTCGTCAAGGAACCTCCATTTGAGGTAGTTTGACATATGAAGCTTATATTATTTCTCTCACACACTCTCTTCCAAACGCATTTGTTCGTTATATTAGTGTTCAAGATCCTAACCTTGGCTTCTTTTTCTGCTCCCGGATCTTCTTTACGTTTGTCCATTTCTGCATGAATATAATATCATCTGTGTCTATAACCCGGGATCGTTTCTTTCCTCAGCAATCACGAAGGATTAAGAAACCCGTAAACTAATTTTAACCTCTCAACACACTGATCCACAACCAATTACAACTATTGCTCTTCTCTCTTACAACGTGTCACTAACGTATGTTCAGTAGATAAGGACCTTCTTATTCTAGTGCTTAGAGATACTTGACTCTAGTTCGACCACACAAGCTCTCTAAATTGTTTCGACACTAACTCTATTCTTCCTTAATTGATGCATAAATGAACGACAAGATACCCTGCCGGACAGCAAACCAAGGAAATTTCCCACTGGATGGTACCTACTTCCAGAACAATGAGGTAATTTTTTCTGCTGTAACGTTGTACATTTACTAGTTGAGCATGATACCAGATCTGATCAGGCAGGCTAGTTATTACAGATACTAAGCAATCGTTTATATATACATACATATAGGTGTTCGCGTCTAGCAGTTTACCAGTAACGATTCGTAGAGAGAGTCTCCTGGGCCTGGACACATGTACTGTATACACGGGTTCAACAATACATTCGATCACACAAGGTATATATCTCATTCTCTCACTGGAAATGTGAAGTATCTTACTGCTATTAACAGGTATGTACTCTTCAATTTCAGGCATGACACGCCAACAAATTCAAGGCTGCTTTAAAGAAGGTATTAGGTCTTAGCTATTTAAGAATCATTTATATATGACCTATAAGATCGACATGACGAACCGTATTTGATAAAATGAAAACATTTATATTGGTGTCCCGAGGATGGAAGTTTTTTTCTTTCTTTCTGGATATGATGTGAAACCACAAAGTTAGTGAGATAACAACTAACAATCTGCGTATCACGCATGAAAGAACTAATGGAGTTCCCCTCTTTTGAACTTTGTGCAGGATATATTTGTGTGAGAGGACTGGATCGGACAGTAGGAGGACCAACGGAATTATGTGAAGCTCTAGATGCCACCCAAAACAAAAAGAACCGGGCAGGAGATGAATTTGACGTCGGCAAGTGGGTGTCGGTGCGCCTCGATCACGATCCTGCACCATCCAGCAAGAAGCTCCCTCCTACTTTCTATGGGCCTTACCCCGTGGCTGAGAGTAATCTCCAGGGGATGGGGATATATAGGCTGACGCTTCCCCCGTGTCCACTCCGTGGTACCGACTTCCATGCCAGCCAGCTGAAACCTTTCGATGAAGATCCGCCAGCCAGCTGCCGTTGTTGCCGCCACAACAGGTCCTTGCGTCCAAGCTTATTCGTGGAGTGCGGAAGCTACTGGTGCAATGGCCTGGCTGTCCGTATTCAGAAGCAACTTGGGAAGAGCTCAAAGAGTTTCAGTCTAAGTATCCACAGTTCAAAATCCAAGATGAGCTACTCGCCGGAATTGATGTCATGTATGGCGTTGTTTATGAGCGCCGTGACCGCAAGTATGGCCTTGTTTATGCGCGCCGCCCACGCCCTGCTGTCAGATAGTATGGCATTGTTTGCGGGCGCCGCCCACTTGGTTAGAAACTCTATAGTTCCTGTGAACCTTGCAATCCAAGTACTATGTTTCTATTCCTCAAAAAATAACAATGTAGGTAAAATATACCTTCAGTGACGATGAGTTTACAGAAGATTACTTTATGACATGTCAAAGAGTTCCAAGAGCCTTCGTTATACAAATGTTGTCTATAATCAGGAGCAATAGCAGCAAAACTTCCTTGCCTGAAAAGTACGAAACACTGCCTGGCTGCTTTTCTCGCTGAGGTTTATATTGATGTGTGATGTGTCTTTTTATAACAAAACAGCGTGGATGCAGTTAAGCAGGGACGGAGACAGAGGGGACGAGAGGGGGCTAGGCCACCCCCATGCTTTAGATTATGTGAAGAACACTAGGCGTTAGAGCTCTTATTTCTTAAGAATTTAGTGTAATCTGCCCCCCTCAACAAGTGTGTGACACCAAATATATCCGGCTAGCCCCCCTCAAGGTCACATCCTGGCTCCGTCCCTGCAGTTAAGTTTCATGCCCCGCTCATGTGTGACTCGGAGAGGCAACACGTGCATATAAATCTCAGAATACGTGGACACAAAGTGAGCAACAACAATTTTTTGGTAAATTGCGAAAGCCAAGAATTGAACCGAACTTTAGACCTACGGTTATGATACCATGTTAATTTCATGCATCAACCACTAGAATCAAAAGTCCGAACACAGATGCTACTTGATACTCTGCTTATGTCAGCTAGAGTAACATTGCAGAAAAGTGTTTTGGTAGTTAACCTGTAGATGCTCTCTTCCAAATGATTCCTATGTCCAAATTAACCAATGTTTATTCAATCCTCGGGTAATATTGTTTTTTGATAAATTAGTCCTCATTATTTACATAAACTTAACTATATATAGTTTGCTTTCTCTACAGGAATAATTCATAACTTAGTGAACACATGGAAGGATCACCTGAAAGGTACTTCGGTAGTTAACTTGTAGTTGCTCTCTTCCAAATAAAATCCTGTACTGGATTCCTATGTCCAAACCAATGTTTATTCGATCGTCAGATATTACTGTTTTTGATAAACGAGTACTTATTATATACATGAACTTAACTATAGTTTTCTTTCTCTATAGGGTTAATTCATAAGTTAGTAAAAACATGGAAGGATCACTTGAAAGTTCTGATAAATCGCTGCCTACACTATTCACTGTTTTCAACAGGGTTAGCTGATTAAAAATAATAACTTCCATTACATACAATGAAGGTTCTTCGATGCAGAAATTAACAACAGATTTGCTAATGGCAACTTAAGTCATGAACTGATATCGTTGAAATGTAAAATCTACATTTTTCCTAAATAATAGCTAGCTGCTTTCAGTTCGTGCAACATCATTTTTTTCGTTCCATTTGATTGGTTGGAAGTTGCATGAACCTCGGCGTGTGTGTTCCGTTTCGTTTGTGTTCTCATTTACGGAGACGCTCTCCAGTGTTGATGTCCTCTTTTTTTTAAAAAATAATATCTCCCATGAGCTGAGAGCCGCCTGTCTTATCTCATTTTTGGACTGGTCGGTTGTGTAAGGGAAAATACAGAGGAAACCATGGAGGAAAGGTTCTCATACCTCAGGGATCTCTCCTCCGGCGCGCGGGAGACAGAAGTGGCTCGCCTGCACAGTTTCCTCCTCTACCGAGGGGGTGGAGGCCATGGACACTGCCGACGAGATGGGTACGCTCTGTGTTCTCGCGGCGGTGAGGGTTTGTTCGCTGGTGAGAAGTTCCGGCTCGCGCATGGCAGACTGACTGGCAGTGTGTAGTAAGTTTGGCGGGTTCGTGCGGAGCGTGCGCCGACGTGAAGGGTATTCACCTTCCTATTTTCCACAGAGTATCGGCAAACTGTTAGCTGGTTCTCTTCCTCTTCCGGTTTTGTGTCGCGGAGGTGTAGTTCTGCGAGGGGAGTAGTTGCTGGAGTGGCCAGATTTGTAAGCCGTTGTGTGTTGGATTTTCTGCGTAGCGGCCATGATGTCTGACCAGTGTCGGCGCCGGAGTTTGTTATTGGGCCGTCTGCTGGTTGTGTTTTTTTCACTGTATGCTGGTTGTGTTTGGCTTGTTGCCACGTACTCGTCTGACCAGTGACTAGTGGATTTATCTCTAATCATCAGCACTCGTGGTTCCATTTCTCCCACTTCATTGCTTCTAATTCATACCTTTCCTTATCCTTAGCCGAATTCACGATAAGAACTATAGGAACCTCTTCACATAACACGATGGAAGACGATAGAGGAATAAAGAAAAGGGCCGAGTTACGCTAGATCGTTTTCGTCAACACGATAAACATGATCCCGAATCGGAAGGCCTACTTTGTCGACGAAGTTCTACGCATCATCGAGGAGAGGGAAGCAAAAGGTCAAAGAATGATTCTTATGCATTTTCGATGATGTATTCTGATGTGGCCGGACTTGGTGACATTTTGGTGGCTGAGCTGTTGGCCGAGACTGTTACTTTGGTGCTTATTTTAGTGTAGCCGGACTTGGTGGCCAGGTGTTTGGTGGCCGAACACTAGGGCTAGCCGTTTAGGGGTGGCGCTGAGACATCACCCCCATTGTGTTCGACATGTGTCCAGCACCGCAAAGCGAACAATTTTCAGGGATGCCGATGCTCTCAGGCTGTGTATTTCTGTCGCACCCTTCCCCCTTTTTTGTGACTAGTATACTGAAGTTTGACTTTGCAGTCATGGCGTATTCCTTTTGCAAGCTGTAAACTTAAGTGACCAATGTAAATAGATCCAATGTTCCCATTTCAGTCACCAATTAATCCTACCTGACGACCACGAACACTGCTTCAAGTTTGGGGAAATACGACCCCTCGTATTACATGGAGTCACAGTGGAGGGATGACAAGTTGTACACCAAGCCTTTCTACTGAAACATACTCTTCGAGACGCAGGATTTCAGGTGAATTTGGGCGGAAACCCGAGAGAACAATCTAAGAATTCCAGCATTTGCTGTAATACTAGTAGACAGACAATGGAGATTGACTTGATTAGGAAGTGAGATGAAAGATTTGGATGTAATGTGATGAGGCAATTAATACATGGATTAACGGATACAGAACATATATCTATCTGCCCTGAGAAATGTAAGTACATTTGCTGTTCGAACCGAATTAGAGTAACCCATTCTTTTCTTAACCAGCAAAATACAAGATCAAAACGAATAACGATTAATAATACATTTCTTAAACCAAGAATTAGCTCGGTCAGATGCTCCTCCGATCCCCCTTTCGATTTCCCGCTCTTGTAATAACCGATCCTTGTGTTGTGTTGTGTTGTGTTGTGTTGTGTTGTGTTGGTGCACTGCATGCTCGCGGCCGGCGCCATTGTTGTTGGTTGCTTTCCTGGACTTAATTACTACCTCCTCCTACTCATGGATGTGGCGTTGCCGTCGAAGAGCTCGTCGATCATCCCCTCGAGGTCCTCTCCGCTGAGCTTAATGTACTTCTCCGTCTGCCTCCCAGCGCTGAACGTCTGTGCGAACCGGCCTAGGAACGACCGGTACGCCGGCACGACAACGGCGGCGATGGACACCCGCAGCTCGGACTGCAGCTGCTCGTCGCTCACCACCCACGCGCCCTGCGTCTTGTGGATCTCGTCCATGGCTGCGTTGAACTGCTTGAACCTCTCCTTGAGCTGCGGCTTCTGCACGTGGCCCTTCACGGTGAGCACGCCGTCGTCGCGGAGCAGCGTCAGCACGCGGTTCCACGTCTCCCGCTGGTAGTTCTTGTGGTACTGCCTCAGGTTCGTCGACTGCTTCCTCGCCCACGTCTCGCCGAGCATGGCGTTCGTCTCCGGCGATCCCCTGATCTTCTGCAGCATGTACCGCCCGTTGTTCATGAGGAAGATGTTGCTCAGGGCAAGGTCCTTGTACAGTCGCGACTTCCCTTCCAGATTCGTATTGAGGAGCTCCATCACCTCCGTCAGCTGCGCCGCGAACGGGTTGCCGACGTCGGGGTCGCCGCCGTCGTCCCGGCGGCGGTGCTCCCGGAACACCTGCTCCAGCGTGCTGTTGAATTCGCACGTGTACTTGAGGTAGTTCATCACGTAGCGGGTGAGCGGGTGCACGGCTCCGCCCGGCACGGGCTGCTTGCCGGCGTCGGCGCGGATGGAGCTCTCCAGCTCGCAGAAGATGCTGGCCGCAGACTCACCGATCCGGGAGCGCGCGGCCGCTATCTCGGCCTTGAGGTCTGTCAGGGCGTTGCTGTTGCTGTCGGCTGCGGGCTGGTCGTCGGCGGAGGCGGAGAGAAATGCGTCGATGACAGGGGACGCGTCGCGGATGGCCTCGTACATGTCGAGCACCTTGAAGAGCTTCTCGGCGGAGCGCTTGGTCATGGCCACGGCCTCCGTGAAGTTGAGCATGTTGAGCAGGACGGAGCGGGCCAGGTCGGCGAATATGGCCCTGCCGACGCTGGCGTGGCGGCCGGCGAAGACGCGGCCGCAGAGGTCGTGCTCGGTGGAGAAGCCCACGTTGATGGTGTGCCGGAACGCCTTGATCCACGTCGCGATCTCCGTCTCCAGGGCCTCCCACGTCATCCGCACCACGTCGTCGATGCTCGCCTTCTCGTACCCGAGCGTCCTCAGCGACGCGTCGAACGCGTTCTGGCGCGCCACCAGGAATATCTGCGTGCACTCGGTTACGTACCCGGCGCCCACCATGGCGTCGGCGATGGACCGGAGCCGGTCCACGGTCTCCGGTGGGTACGGCGGCGTGGGATCGGCCGAGGCGTTAGCGGCGGCGGTGTCTGGCGGTCGGAGGACACACCGGTCGGCCTCGTGTCCTCCCTGCTCGAAGGACGGAGCCCGTCTCGCCAACTTGCAGGTGTCCTTCGCCTTAGGTTCCAACAGCGCGTGGAACTCGTTCTCGAGGAACGCCATGGCGTGGTGCAGCACGGTGGTGACCCGGTGCGCGCCAGAGGTGTACTTGGTGCTGGCCTCCGGGTTCTTGGCGAGCCCGGACGCGAGCGATGCGATGCGCGCGATGGCCGCGAGGAGCAACTCGCCGTTGGCCTCCGCGGCCCACTTATCCCGCGCGCTCTCGGACTGCGCGATCTCAAGCTCGACGGCGGCGGCGAACTTCTCCAGCGTAGCTTCCGTGATGCTCACACCCCCGTCGTGTATGAAGGCGTCGATCTCCCCCGACAAGGCGGACACGCCCGGCTCGCCGCTTCCGTCCTCCTCCTCTTCCTCGCCCTCCTCCTTGATCTGCTCCCAGGTGGCGCCGGCGCCGACTCTCCGGTCGTGATCGCCATACCGGAGGGCGCCGAGGGAGAGATTGCGGTCGACCTCCCGGGTCTTGTTGGTGGTGGCCGGGGAGAAGCTGCTGGACTTCAGGGGTGCCTGGCTCCGGCTGTCCATTTCTCGCCGGCCGGGGGAGATGGGGGCAATGGGGATCGAACCGCGTCGCAGTAATGGTCAATAGTTGTTGGCGGTTCCCGCGCGTGGCTGGGTTGGCATGCAGAGGTGGAGAGAGAATGGAGGAGCAGAACAGAGAGCGAAGGATGGCCGGAGGTTGAGGACCGGGGTGCTCTCCATTAATCCAGCAGTTGTTTGAAAGGGTCTCGATATATCTCTTCATTACCCTAGTTTTAGCTGGCTGTGAACGAGAGGTGCTGCAGACTTTTTTTAACTCTAGGCTTTAAGTCTGGCATCATAAATTAATCCCTAGTTTTAGCTGGCTGTGAACGAGAGGTGCTGCAGACTTTTTTTTTAACTCTAGGCTTTAAGTCTGGCATCATAAATTAATCAATAATCAAAGCCCCAAATGGCCAAACTGAATAAAAAGTGCAGAGAAATAAACTAAAAAATTCAAAAAAAAAAACTACGAAAAAGAAAGCACATCTTGAAGTCGAACCTTGAACTGATGCGCTCGAAGTCTGAAGTTGAAGCAAGTGCACCATCTTGATGTGTGAGGACAACGCTGTGGGGGATCACAACCGTTTCAACTACTCCCTCCGTTCTAAATTACTCCCTCCGTTCTAAAATAATTGACTTTCATTTGTCCACATGTGAATCATGTGAATGTATCTAGACATGTTACATGTATAGATACATCCATATTTGAACAAATGGAAGTCAATTAATTTGGAACGGAGGGAGTAGATGACTATAGCAAGTCATCTAATTTAGAACGGAGGGAGTACCATGGATAAATTTTGACGCATGCACTTCCGTCTCCACTGTCACCTTGGTTCGAAAGCGGCATCACATCGACAAGTACAAAACCGCACAAGCACATAGAGAGATATCAGACCCCGAGACCCTCCAAGGAAGATAAACACCAGAAAAAACAGCAGCAACATCGCTAGCACATATTAATGAAATGGCAACTAGCACAATCGGGTGTCGTGCACGACGCCTCCCAGAAGGTAATGACACAAGAGCCCACCGCCTCATTCTTCGAAGATACATGCAAAGGCTTTCATCCACAATCCCCGGCCTGAGGGAAGGTGTCTGGATCCACAACGATGCCTCAAGCGAGAGGAGAAATGTCCGAGAACCACCATCGCCAGCACAAGTAAACGACCGATTACCCCCAAATGTAGAGGATATTTGTGTCGAAGCTGTGCCCTACAGTTGGACCCGGTTCTCACTTCATGAAACATCGGATGTGTGTTTTCAATCGTGAAACTACATACTTATATGATACTTGTTCTAGGTTTGGGTCGCCTCCCAGGTCGATCAAGGGAGGTGGCGCGGGGGCGAGAGCGTGTCCTGATTCTAGATGTCGCAGAACTTGCTCCTATACTACCGTCTGTATCACCATGAGTCCATGACCAAGTGGTGATTTACATGGCAACCTCGCGGCATAACATTTCTTACAGAGCTCCATTCTCTTTTTTTTTTAGGGATACAGAGCTCCATTCTCAGACAAACTGAAGAAGAAAAATGTCCACGATTGATATATATTGTGTATTTGCACGTGCTGGTGCTGAGGACGTGGTACGCACGATGGGTCATGGGAGTGTCCCTTGGTGCGTGTTTATTCATCAACTCATGCAAGCTTCTATACTACAGTAGTTTGAAGCTAGAAAGAAATAGCTTTTTAGTATGCAAGTAGGAGTAGCAATGATTTGCAATGGCAGGAGATGGAGAGCACGACGTGCTGGATCAAGGTGAGCGCTCTTAATTTCCTTGTCGCCCTGGAAAATGACCAACGTGCCCGATCAAATTTGTTTACAGTGCTTGTTTGTTTTTCTTAATTTCCCTGAAATAGAGGAAGAAGCTTTGCCTTTGCCCGTCTCATTGACTAAGAACAATGGTGCCCAATGATTAGACGAAAACCGGGCGGGACCTACACCAAGCAGGGAAGACTTGGCCAACCTGGCTCACAACAGATTCATGATGTGCTAGGTCCGGTCCGGTTCGGACCTGGTATTGGACCACCGAACCTATCAACAAAATAGGAGGTTCAGGTTTGCCCCGCACTTCCCCTTCCAGGTACAGGGATAACCCTAGGTTCGGCCCTTTCTCTGTACATTCTCCTGAGCTTTCAACAACAACGACATGACATACAACAATCGTAATAGCTGCACGGTACTGCCACTGGGTGCACCGGCCGGCCCGGCGGAGCTAGCCTCCGTGCACAACTGGAGCTTTCCTTGGAGACGGACGGTTCGCCGCCTCTGTGTGCACGACTGCAGCTTTCTTGGACGCACGACGCCGACGCGCGGCGGGAGGCCGTTCCCGACAACGGCGGCCTCGTGGCTCTTGGCGACGCCTACGGCCTATCCACGCATGTCCCTCCGTGCTAATCTGGCTGAGTCGCTCTGACAGGGTAGCGTTGCGACGCGCGAGCTCAAGCGCAGCCTCCGCGGCATGCGACGCCCCGCCACAGCGCGCTCCGCCGCCTATACTAGCGACCGGCCGTGTCGGCGCCATGCCTCCTACAGGCCCGCGCGCATCCGCTCAGTCTGCAGAACGTCCATCAAAACCACCGCAAATCAAAACCAAGAACTCGATTCCCATCACCGAGAAAAGAGAAGGGCATATGAACAAGATTGTAAGTACCTCGAGTTGTACGAGCGCGTCAATGTCCATGGAGCGCGTCAAGACTCAAGAGAAGGGCACATAACTATGCACGGCGGCCGCGGCGACCTGCTCGTTGGGCAGCGCGACGACGACCTTGATGCCGCTGTTGGCAAGCGCGCACGGCACGGTGGGCTTGGGCGTCATAGAGTACAGACTTCTCGGTGTGCAGCACGGCACCCATCAGAAGCTAGCTAGCATGGCTGGGCATGTGCGACGCGAACGACACCAACGTCCGGCTGTGCCCTGCTCGACTCCCGGCGACGAGGACGCGCTCCAGGGCGCCAGAACGTGGCCAAGCGGCATGGTGGCGGACACCGACCTCTGCAGGGCAGGAGGCTGCGACGAAGCCGCCGGCCACGTAGATCGTGCTGCTCGCCGCGGCGCACGCGAAGAACGACCGCTCCGACCTCGGCGTGCCCCGCCGCCAAACGCCGGTGGCCGCGTCGAGCACGTGGTCGTCAGCCATGGGCTCGAAGGTCTTGGGACCAGCTGTCTATCACCGTGAGGCGGGTCCCCACGGTAGCGCATGCGCCAACATCTGCATCAGAGGCGCCGCGGCAGCGGCGCTACTCCAGACCTCCACCCAGGCGCCTTGCGGGACGCAAGCCAGGCAGTCGTCGGCGACTTTGTCCGGCATCCGCGGGATAAGGTCGATGCGCTCGACCATGCACTTCTGCAAACGGGGGCAACGTTCGCCTGTCCTCTGTCGAGGAGAGGTGGAGGTGCGGCTCGACCCTAGGGACGAAAGGGTAAAGGTTCGCGATGGACCTTTTTCTCTGTGGATCGACCCTCTAACCTATCGGTACCAAAATGCCGGTCAGGTCCAGCGGGTCAGCGGGCCAAACCGGACCACACTCATCTATACAACAGATACAACACGCACACCGCACACCGTCGGGGATAAAACGGTCGGCAAGATAGCACAAAAGCATTATAATCACCACTCTTGTCGAGCAAGCGACTCTAGCTTCACCATAGGCCATAGGGCATAGGCAATTGTGGTAACCCAGCATACCACTGCATGGTGTATTATGCCATAGTCGTTGACATAACACCAATGAACACCGTCCACTAGTATTACATCCCTCAGAGTGGTACAACAGAAACATCGCAGGTCCAAGACATGACACTATAGAATTACAAACATAAGATCCAAAGTAAAAGATCTGTTGAGCCTCCTCGAGACAATGAGGTAAGGCCCTTACAAAAGAACATCAAAAGGAAAAATCCCGGAAATTAACCTAGGCTAGGCCTACTGCTAATACTGATTGGCTTGCGATTGCCGCTATAGCAACGCCTAAAGAAGATAGGTTCTAATGACTAGGGATCCTTCCCCTACTACGCTACGTCCTTATCGTCCACCATATTCTCTGGATAGCTTCAACTTGATGTAGTTGTCTTCTGTGGCATATTATTGGGTTGTACGACATCTTCGGTTGCTTCCTCATCGGTGTCTTCATAGCTTAGAGTGCTACCTTCACGTGGTTCTCTGTGTCTAAGCAGGGGTTCAAGAGGCAAGGGTGAGTAACAGCGTTACCCAGCAAGTTCATTATGTAAAGTGGGAAGTTTGATGCATAAACTACAGCCAAGGACAAAAGATTGCCATAGGCTAATGAAAGTTTTCGTAAACATTTCTTCAAAAGGTTTCTTTTATTCTGAAGAACTATGTCCGTCAGTCTTCACAGGTGCTAGGGCTTCATGGAGTCCCTTTCCTGCAGCGTTCGCAGCTCCTTCCCAGAACAGGGAGTAAAATGTCACACTTTTTTACACTCTGCAGAGGTGCGTTAATTTACCCATAAGAGATCAAAATCATGTTGCACAACCAGGCGTACTTTCCCGTCCACACTTCCTTTGGTGTGGGGCCCGATTGATGATCTAAGCCATTCGCCGTGCTTCTCCACCAGCCCCACATGCCCACCCGATTCATGCATAGCAGGATCACCCCTGATACTCTACCCCTCACGGTAGATACCTAGGCTCCCCTTG
This sequence comes from Poa pratensis, assembly GCA_947311845.1. Lineage (NCBI taxonomy): Eukaryota > Viridiplantae > Streptophyta > Magnoliopsida > Poales > Poaceae > Poa > Poa pratensis. Next base: position 41,001,753 of record CAMZMU010000097.1, read on the forward strand.
CAGACCATCATAATTCATAGACACCAGAGACCGTGGGCATTAAGGGGTCCCACCCATGTGCATGTAGTCCCGCAAGATCTACAACGTACGGCTCTGGCTGTCCGTTGACATGTGAAAGGAAGAAGGTCACAGATGACTTCCCCGGCCCATTCCAGGCCTCATGGTTAACGCGAGTTTACGGCGCAAGAATCACTAGCGACATTTGTTATTAAGTCCTAGATGATACTTTCCTGTGCAAATGGGACCTCCACCACATCCTTCTTACCATGGTCCCATCTGCCAACCATATGAGATTACCACCACACTGGTCGGTAACCATAGTCATATATTATTATAAAATAAGTTTTCTATCCTTTTTGAAATGCATGTGATAATAACACTTTGCAATTAATTTCTTAAGAAATACTTCAAAGGACATGAATCAAGGATGAACTTGCCTTTTTGACTGCAAGATTATGCAGCCAAGGTCTTCGATACAATAGAGACTCCAAATCTGGAAAGAATGGCATTGGTCTGGTAAGGACTAATGTTTGAAGAATCAATATACTATTATGCATGAGTATGAGATGCATCGTCTGAAACCCCGTAACTAACTCTCGATGGTTGAGGGTTGTTTGAATTTGGTGATTACCTTTAGATTGTTTTATCTTCAAGTTTACTTCACAAGAAGGATGAGTTTAAAACTTTAACATTAGAGTATCATATTAAGCATAAGGATAAAGTAAAACAACATCATAGTACTAAATGGTTGTTTTAGGATTGGTTATCATCTTTATGTTTGTAAAGAACATGTATTGACTTGAATTTAATTGAAGAAAGGGTGCTATTATTATTCATGAATACAAAAAGAATAACTTTTGAAGATAAATAATGTATACATTTTTTTGGTATCATACCATAAGGGTACTTATTTTAGTTAAGTAATGGTATAGTATCAAATATTAAGAGTAGTTACCTATGTGCTTAACTTTTCTTTAAGTAATAAGATAATATGATTTGAATATTAACACATAGAAGAAACACCACAAGTAATCTCATATTATGAAGTAATTATTAATTTGGATTAATGACTTAAACAATTATAACACGAAGTTAATTCAATTATTAAAGGTATTAATAATAGTGATCAAATTTTATTAAATAAAGAATTCATTTTTATGAATTAAGAACTTCATGGAATATTATGAAGTAATAATATGATTACTTTATATGTTGATAGATTCATTTTTGTATTATTAAATGACTCATGAATAATTATTTTCCTTATGGAAAATATTATTTTAATGAACCACTTAAAGAATATTATTTAAGCATGTTCATAAATGGAATTCTAAAAATAGACATAATGTTATAATTGAAACATATTTTCATATTTGAAGTTCAACATGTGAAACAATTTAAATGGAATTGAAATGCATCCAAAATAGCATTTCAAATAAATTCCATATTTAAACTAATAAACAAATTGTTGTTTCAATTTTAGAGTAATTCAATTTTAGTCAAACAAGTATTTTATTTATACAAACAGATAGATTTTATTTTCTGATCATTTTGATATATTATTTGTATTATTCTTATTTAATATGAAATAGTTATGAATTTTCAAAGTTAAGCATTTTAAATCATTTTCTGGAATTATTTTCTAAAGGAAAAATTCAGGAAATGCTCCTATTGGTTGTGCTGACGTCAGCAATGGATGCAACTCCACTACCGAGCACGAATCGCTCGAATTCGAGCGAGTTAGCTCGAATTCGCACGAATTCGAGTGTGTGCGGGATGGAGGACATTGTGGCACACCAAATGGTGGCGGCGCCGCTCCGGTTTGGTCGCCGGAGCAAGCACGACGGCGAGCTTTGTGGCGGCCAGCGACGGGCTACAGCGCTACGGCGATACAGAGGGGAAGGGAGAGGGCAAAGGGGACCTGGAGAGAGCTTAGCTCACCCTGAACACGCAGGGACGGACGGCGAGCACGGAGGAGGTAGGAGGCGGCCGTAATCAAGCTCGAACGGCGGCGGCCAGACCTGAAGAAGATAGAGAAATGCCTCGCCTTGCGAGCTTCCCAGCACGAACTGCTCGGGCAGGAGCACTTAGGCGGCACGGCCAACCTCCCCAACAGCTCAGTTGGGCTCCGCGGGTCGGAAACTATGGCGCACGATGGCGGCCCGACGAGCAGGGTTTGAGTTTTCCGGTTGATTTCTTGGGAGAGAGCAAGAGAGAGAGATGAGGCGATGGAGAGTGAGATGGGGACGTGTCTAGGGTTCTTATCCGTGGAAGCACGCACGCAGAGAGGAGGTGGCAGCGGCGATGGCGGCGTCGTCCTTCTGGCCGGATGAAAAAGAAAGGAAAGAAAAAATAGTTTTCACAAAACCCCCTGTAGTTGCTGGAAATTACAGGAACAGTTGAAACAGGCCCCTAGCTTCTGTTTTAAATGTTTTGAGGACCTTTGTGTAACAGGAATTTTTGCAGAAAAGTACTAAAATGTTTAGAATTTCACAAGGATATTTATTCTAATACTGAAATGAATACTTGGAGTATTTTAAATTCATTTTAAATTTAGAATGAATTTGTGCACAGTTGGACTTATTTCCTATTATAAAATGTGTAGCTTAATACCTCTATTTTTGTATTGTGCATTATTATTCTTTTAACAACAAAAAAATATATTGCTTTATTGTTGATTTGAGAATTCTTGTTATTTTCAAATACTAAAGATAATTTCTTGATTGGTTTGAACTCTAAATAAATATTCAAACTTGTCTTGGGTGCTTTATTAATTCCTGGGCTATGCTAAATTGTTGTCCAGCAATATATCATGATTTTCTTACTGTGGTGACTACAAAGAGTATACACAGTGCTTCAATTCAAATCCATGCTAAGCATGGTATATTTTCTGGTGTCTTCAACTTGTAATACCTGCCAACTAAATCATGTGGAAACATGATTAGATGTCTGTGGATACACAGAGTTCAGGTATCCTGCCTAAAGTCAGGTCTTATGGTGAAAAAAGTGAATAAAATTATGGGAATAGCATCTTGCTTGATTCCTGATGCATCCAAAATACATCTACTTTTCCAAGCACTTTGCTCATGATTTGCTCCGGAATCTTCCCATATTTGAATAAAACTGCTGAATCTGATGCTGTTTTTAGCAAAGTCTCTTTTCTGGCTATTTCTGCAGGAAATAAAATCGGGGAAAATTACCACGTCAATTTTTATGGAAAAGAAGGACAATGGACAAAAGATGGACACGAGGAAGCGCTCGAGGGCCAAATGGGTGGGTCCCACGCGGCCCCTGTACCTGGCCGCGTGGGCCCAGCCCAAATGGGCCTCGGGCGCCGCCTCGCCTTCGGTCTTCGACGTACCCCCTCATATATACGAAAAAGTGCTTGCCCTAGGAGGAGAGGAGCTTTCGCGAAACAGAACGCCGCCACCATCACGATCTTCGTTTCGGGGACAGATTGATCCAGGATTTCTCCTCCGGTGGAGGGATCCGGAGACCGTCTTCACCGCCATCTTCACCGCCTTCATCTCCATCGACCATGAGCTCCCTCTCCATCACCATGTGTGAGTAGTCCGCTGTAGGCATGTGAGGTGGATGGGGATTGGATGAGATTGATCATGTAATGCTACCCGTTGTTCGGGATTTTAGGGTTTTATCTTGAGGATACTTTTGTATTGTGTTGATGCACTCTTGCTATGTTTAATGCTTGCTACTAGGGCCCGAGTGGCATGATTTCAGTACTGAACTTATATTGCCCCATCATATATTTGAGTTTGGTATTTATCTGCAAAGTGTATCACCTGCTATTATGTTGAACCTGCGAACCCTAAACGTGACATATAGGGAAAACAAGGGGGAGATGTTTTAGTTTGAGGATTCTATGTGTTCATGAAGTGTTAATGCATTGTTCCGGTCTATTCGAAAGGGTAGACCTTAATTACCTGTAGTTCCAAGTTGGCCCCGGTGAAATGGGCAGGTTGGACAATAGATGTTGTGCAAATTCTCTTGGTTAGTACGCACAACTAAATATGGAACACATACCTACATATATCGGAGTTAGAGATAGGTCCCATTGTTATTTGTTTCTTATTATATGATCAATCTCATTCTTGCAACACCCCGCTATCACCTCATGCCTACGTTTTAAATCTCTGAGTTACACTTTCACTTTTCCGGTGAAAACTGGGAAACACTTGTTCACTGCTACTGTTCTGCTTGTTACTTGAATCATACTACTGCCATCACTATTACTGCTGCAAGTTATTGATATACAGGTGTGGTTGAGAGTGACGCCTCAATTGCCAAGGTCTTATTGATATTCTTGTGTTCCCATCGAGTCGAACTATAAATTTGGGTAATACTTCCCAACGAAGACTTCAGCGATCCCCTATACTTGTGGGTATCAAGACGTTTTCTGGCGCCGTTGCCGGGGAACCTAGCTTTATTGGTAAGACAACTTGTTATCATCTATTTGCTGCTTTTGCTTGTTCCTAACCATGGGAAAGGAAAAGACTACTCTGAAGGAATGAGGCCTTCAACTACTCGCGGAGGTACGGATTTGCCAAGTAGGCCAAACTTTTCACCTAATGTTGCTTCTGCTGTTGCTCCTAAGAAAAGAGGAAAGGTTTTATCTAGTTCACCATTGTCTAAAATGTCTACTAGTAATGAAAATGATTTATTATGTGGTAGCATAGACAAAGAAGTGACACCTGAAACATCTGAGATAACTGAAACACCTGAAAATGTGGAATCTGAGTTAGAAGATAATGAATACTGTGATGATGAATTTGAAACTTCTTCTGAGGAAGAGGAGGCATTTACTATGGCTTTTATGAATTCTGACTTTGATAAATTGGATAAACTTGATAGCTATAAAAATTCTCCTCTTGATGGATATTTTCCTATTACTGAGAAAATGAATGCTCCTGCTATTAAAATTAAAGATAAAGATTATGAGTTTAGTGTTGATCCTGAAATAATTGAAAAAGCTGAAAAATATAAGTTTTATGGTAGAGAGGATGAGTTTCCTTTTGAACACATTGCTGTCTTGCATGACTTATCTGTGTTATTTGGTAAAGATGAAATCCATCAACGCTACTATTTCTTAAAGCTTTTCCTTTTACTTTGGGAGGAAGTGCTAAACTTGGTATAATCGTTTAGAACCTGGATGTATTACTAGCAAGGAAGAATGTTTGCAGGTATTCTATAATAAGTATTTCCCTGCTGATAAGATTCATGGTTTGACTGTTGCGATTAGCAGCTTTTCACAGAAAGAGAAGGAGGATTTACCCCAAGCTTGGGGGAGGTATAGTAAGATGGTTAGGAAATGTCCTACCCATGGCTTCAAGAGTAATGAAATACTTGATATATTTTACAATGGTCTAACCGAAAACACCAGAGGCTATCTTGATGGTATTGCAGGTAATGTTTTCAGGGAAAGGACCGTTGATGAAGCAACTGAGCTATTGGAGACTATCTCTAGGAATTATGAAGACTGGAATATTGAAGAGATATTTCCGGAGAAGAAAGGAGGCATGCTCAAATTGGATAACGAAACAATGAAAGAAGCTTCCAAGGCTATTAAAGAGAAGGGAATTAAAACCTCTCATCTTAAGGAATTATCTGAAATGGGTGTTAAACTTCCTGATGATCAACCATGTTTTCCAATTCAAGTCAATGCTATTAGCTCCATAAAAGGTAATGAAAAGGTAACACCTCCTGTTGATGTATCCTACATGAATGATTTTGCTTATCATCATAATCCTGAGGAGCATAATATTAGAATGACTATTATGGAGAACTCTCACAAAATTAAATCTCTTCGAGAAAGTTTACATGCTAGTGTGGGAGAGGTAAAAAGAATTGTTAAACACTGTGAGATGATGAATAATCAATTGAACAAATGGTTTCTCTTCAAAATCAATTGTATGAAAGTCTTATGGTGAAGAAACAGGTTTGTGGAGTTAACACTAGGGGAGGTGCAAGTACTCAGGATCCTGATTTTCCTGAAGGCCATCCCAAGAGAAAAGAACAAGAAGCTCTCAAGAAGAAATCTTCTGCAGGAAAATCTCCCAATGAAAACAAGGACATTGATGACTCTGAAGAGCAAGATAAGGATATTTCTATTTCTGATGCTGAGACTGAAGATAATAATAATGAAGAAGAAGAATCACCTTCACCTGAAGAAGAGCCACAAGAGGATGAAAATATTGAAGAACCTGAACCTAATGATAAAGAAGACCCTCCACCATCTACTGAGAAGAATAAAAGAAGAGCCATCCTAATCCACAAAGAGGTAAAGATAGGGATCCGTGGGTACAAAAACCCATACCATATCCCCAAGAGGTAATAAAAACTTTGGATGATGCTAGATTTGAGAAATTCTTTGAGTTGATTAAGTCTTTGTGTTTGCAAATTCCTCTTGTTGATGCTATTAAAATCCCTCCATATTCCAAATACATGAAAGACATTGTGACTAATAAAAGAAAGATTCCTACTGATGCAATAACTGCTATGCTTGCTGAATATTCCTTTAAAGGGAAAATGCCTGAAAAACGTGGTGATCCTGGTATTCCAACTATTCCTTGTCATATTAAAGAAACTTACGTGAAATATGCTCTATGTGACTTAGGAGCTGGTGTTAGTGTTATGCCTTTTTCTTTATATAAGAAACTTAACCTAAACAAATTGGTTCCAACTGAAGTATCATTACAAATGGCTGATAAATCAACTGCTGTGCCTATAGGAATATGTGAGGATGTCCCTATCTCTATTGCTAATGTGTTAATCCCTACAGACTTTGTTGTGTTAGAAATGCCTGAAGATGATAATTTGTCTATTATTCTTGGAAGACCCTTTTTAAACACTGCAGGGGCTGTTATAAATTGCACTGAGAGCAAGGTAACATTCAATGTCAAGGGAAATGAGCACACTATCTATTTTCCTAAGAAGAAATCTGTTACTATGGTAAGCCAGAGTGTGAACTCCATTAAAAGGAATACTCTTATAATAGGAAGTTTTGAATTCATTACCACCTCCTGAACCAAAATATGCTATCATGATGTTGGAACTATTCCAATCAAATATGAGGTGACTTGAAATTGCTCAGAAAACATATAAAATAAAGAATCATGTATTATATCTTTTGCATATTATTAATGAGACTTGATCAACCTCATTACTAATATGAAAATGATGCAAACTTGATTCCCATAAAAATTGCTTTGAATGTTTGATTTATTTATTCTAGAATTTTTAGATTATTTGCATGAGCATAATTATTTCAAAGTGCAGAAATTCCAGAAATGTAGTTTGAAAAATTCTGTTCAGAAAATTTTCTCGAAAAATTCCAGAAAAATTTGGAGGTAAGTTATTTTACCAGAGGAACTAACAGCCAAAAGGGAGACACCAGAGGGCCACCAGGGCCCAAAAGGGGTGTCCCACGCGGCCACAGTACCTGGCCGCGTGGGACCCACTATTTTGGCCCACAGAGGGGGTTAGGTGAGTATCCAGTGCCCATCTCCTTCCCCTCGACAGGAAACCAGCCCCAGGTATTTTTCCCAAATTTTCTCGAGCTCTCTTCCTGCTATCCTTGGATCTCCAAGTTTAGGGCAGATTTTTCAAATCTGTTTGGTGGGATTGCTCATTGGTATGTGACTCCTCCACTCATCCAATTACTTTTTGTTCTTATGCCTCATGCATGAAGTATTTTGCTGCACTAGGTGTCACCCTTTTATGCTTAGGAAATCCATAGATTCAAGTTTTCTAGTTGATATTGATGCATGATATTGATGTGGAGACTATTTATGGATGGCTTAATGTTGTTTTAAGGTGTTACATCTTGATTTTTGTTGAATATTGTTTTTGGGCAGCAAGGTATCATGTTTAGCAAGGGCAAAGCTTTGGTTGGGATGAGCTCAAGACCAAGAAGAAGAGCATGCAAAGTCTCCCTCAATTATGATGACGACCACCTGTGGGAGGATGATGCATTCTTTGTAGGGGAGAAGCTGAAAATACATACAACAAGATGGCAAGATCCCTATGTTCTTGAACAGTGGGGGATCAAAGAGGACTTCGACACCTTCGTCACTACAACTGGTTGCTTAGGTTCTCCCAGAACCCCCAAGATACATATGAAGAACTCTCGCGGGAATTCCTCTCTACCTTCAGATTTGAGGGCCCGGAGCCCCAAAAGCACAGGAAGAGAAGTAAGGCACACCCTCTTACCTTTGTTTGCAAATTTACTATGAGAGGTGAGCGCCTTGTTATGTCTCTAGGGAATTTTGCAATGCTATTGGTGTAGAAAATTCAGGGAGTTGGAGTGAAACTCGTGCTGATACCAACCATGAGCTTGTTGAGTTTTGGCACACTATATCTGTAAACTCTCGTGATAGATTAAATAGGGGTAAATTTACTCATATACAGCACCCAAGTTTGAGATATTTTGCGTTGTTTCTTGCAAGAGGATTTCTTGCTAGGGATAACAATTCTGCTTGCACTGGACCAATGGTTTATCTACTAAAATGTGCAAAAGAAAATACACCGTGTGAATATAACTTGGGAGTCATACTTGCTAGATCTTTGCATACTGCTGTGAGTAGAAATATTACTGATCAAACTCCTATTTATGCTGGTGCTATTGCTACTATGGTGTACAATTACATTAAAAACGAGAGAGGATATGGTGATAACATGGGTACTCTAGTGCAAGAGTCCAAATTACTTGATTTTGCTTTGACTACTCGCATGGATATAAGTACGTTGTATGGGGGACATTATCTGTATAACTATTTGAGCACTAGTGGGCAGCGAGTGTCCATTAGGCTCCCCCGTACTGATCTTTTTGACAGGAGTACCGGAAAATGGATAGTGGAAGAGGCGCCGCCTCAGGAGGAGCCACAAGCTCCAGAGACACAGGGGTACATGCCTCAGGCGGAGCCCCTGTACCCAAGCATGCAAGGCTACCCATATAGTTACTACCCTGGAAGTGGAAGTGGATACGGCAACTACCCAGGATACTAGCTTGATCGCAAGCTTGGGGGAGTACTCTCTTACTCTCCATTCATTGTTTTATATCACCGTTATATTGCTATGATAAGTTTCTTGAAAACACAAAAACACAAAAAGATTTTATTTGTTTCTTTTACTTCTGGTTGTTTGTTTTTTGTTTCTTAGAACGAAAAATAACAAAAAATTTTCGTTTTCTTGAAACAAACGCAAAAACGGAGGTGCAGAAATTGCTGAAATCTGCTCGCTGTTTTATTTTTCATTTTTTCTCTGTAACTCCGATTGAGCTGAAATTTTAACCACTGCTGCAACACATCATAACCTACACACACGTAAAATATGAGATTTTTCTGAGGTGTCTAGGTAGGGTAAAAACAGTACTGTATGCAGTGACATTTTCTGGCAGATTTGAGTTTTTATTGTGCAGTTCAAGTTGGGAGAGGAGAACAACGATGATGAGTTGAGTGCATGAAGTGGATGAAAGGTATGACACCTTTGCCGTGTTTATGTGGACTCTTTAATAACAGCAAGTGAGCACATCATAGTTTCTTCAACATCTAGAGAAATGGTAGCAAATGTTTATCTTCTCCATGTTCTAGTATGTTATATGATGATGCAAGTGAAATTTTATTTGTGACAATACTTGGTTGTGGATTGAATAATTGTAGCTCTAAACAAAGGTCTACGCATCCCATTGTGCTTACTAAACTTGCCAACCAATAGAAAGTAAAATAATCTTTCAAATAATAAACATGAAGTTGTATGCTTGACAGGTTTAGTGGTTGGGAGTTAGCTGAAATGTGCTGACACATGTAAAGCTTTCAACATTGCACTAAAATATATTCAGTTGATATCATGTACTTTTGTTTATGGATGCTTATCATGTGCGAAATGAAAGCGGAAACTTAGCAAGTTTGATGAGTAAGAATAATTGGCTAGAGAGACGCCTGGGCCGCCAACTTAAGCCATGCATCATTCATGGTGGAAATTTACAGCGCACCATGGTGGACATTCAGTGATGCACTTCATAATAAAAAGCTATGCAAATGGTAAATAAAAGAGTGCTGAGATTGTTCATTGTCTGTTTGTCTTGTTGTTTGGACATGGGCTTGTCCATGTCCTGGGACAAGAGGTACCCCAGTTGACGCTCTTGATGACGCTTTTATTACTTGCAATGACTGAAAATTTCGAACTTGCTTAGTGACCCAAGTTGAGTAGCCATGGTGTAGGTACTCGTATTCACGGGGCATGAGGTTTTCAACCATTAGTCGGTCAAGCATATGAGTCATGTCAGTAATATCAAATGGTTTGCTAAAACTAAGAGCAAGGTTGTAAGCACAATGATTTCACCAGGTAACAAAAGAAAGAATCAAAAGACCCAAAAGTCTTGTCATGATTCAATCATTAGCGATGCAAGAACCTTTGTTTATTTCTACAGTTGAGCAAACTCATCCAAGTATTGACTCTACATAATATCTCTCTTGCAACAAATATAAATGCTTTAACATTGATTAGATATACCTTTGCTAACATCTTATCATTTGTTGTTGAAGCTATGCTTTGAATGCTTGTTGATATTAAATTGTGTTACATATGCAATGCAAAGTTCTTGTCAAAGTCTTTTATCGCTTCTGCACTACGTTTGAGTTGTTCGAGGACAAACAACGAGCTAAGCTTGGGGGAGCTGATGCATCCAAAATGCATCTACTTTTCCAAGCACTTTGCTCATAATTTGCTCCGGAATCTTCCCATATTTGAATAAAACTGCTGAATCTGACGCTGTTTTTAGCAAAGTCTCTTTTCTGGCTATTTCTGCAGGAAATAAAATCGGGGAAAATTACCACGTCAATTTTTATGGAAAAGAAGGACAATGGACAAAAGATGGACACGAGGAAGCGCTCGAGGGCCAAATGGGTGGGTCCCACGCGGCCCCTGTACCTGGCCGCGTGGGCCCAGCCCAAATGGGCCTCGGGCGCCGCCTCGCCTTCGGTCTTCGACGTACCCCCTCATATATACGAAAAAGTGCTTGCCCTAGGAGGAGAGGAGCTTTCGCGAAACAGAACGCCGCCACCATCACGATCTTCGTTTCGGGGACAGATTGATCCAGGATTTCTCCTCCGGTGGAGGGATCCGGAGACCGTCTTCACCGCCATCTTCACCGCCTTCATCTCCATCGACCATGAGCTCCCTCTCCATCACCATGTGTGAGTAGTCCGCTGTAGGCATGTGAGGTGGATGGGGATTGGATGAGATTGATCATGTAATGCTACCCGTTGTTCGGGATTTTAGGGTTTTATCTTGAGGATACTTTTGTATTGTGTTGATGCACTCTTGCTATGTTTAATGCTTGCTACTAGGGCCCGAGTGGCATGATTTCAGTACTGAACTTATATTGCCCCATCATATATTTGAGTTTGGTATTTATCTGCAAAGTGTATCACCTGCTATTATGTTGAACCTGCGAACCCTAAACGTGACATATAGGGAAAACAAGGGGGAGATGTTTTAGTTTGAGGATTCTATGTGTTCATGAAGTGTTAATGCATTGTTCCGGTCTATTCGAAAGGGTAGACCTTAATTACCTGTAGTTCCAAGTTGGCCCCGGTGAAATGGGCAGGTTGGACAATAGATGTTGTGCAAATTCTCTTGGTTAGTACGCACAACTAAATATGGAACACATACCTACATATATCGGAGTTAGAGATAGGTCCCATTGTTATTTGTTTCTTATTATATGATCAATCTCATTCTTGCAACACCCCGCTATCACCTCATGCCTACGTTTTAAATCTCTGAGTTACACTTTCACTTTTCCGGTGAAAACTGGGAAACACTTGTTCACTGCTACTGTTCTGCTTGTTACTTGAATCATACTACTGCCATCACTATTACTGCTGCAAGTTATTGATATACAGGTGTGGTTGAGAGTGACGCCTCAATTGCCAAGGTCTTATTGATATTCTTGTGTTCCCATCGAGTCGAACTATAAATTTGGGTAATACTTCCCAACGAAGACTTCAGCGATCCCCTATACTTGTGGGTATCAATTCCATATCTCATTTAGAGGATAAAAGGTTGATACACTCCTTTGACAAGAATGGATGCTTTGGTAATTGTGGAAGCAAGTTGTTAGAGCAACTGCTGACTAAATAATCCATGTGGTTCCATTCACCACATGTCCAGATTTAGCTCATCTTAAGAATAAAATCTTGAACAAACCAAATGGCCTTATCACTAGATGAACTTGTAATCTCCTCTCATATGAGACTTGTCCATTCACATGAATTTGAGAGTTAACTCATGTGTTTGATAAATATGGTGATGATTAGATGGCTTTATGATTTGGCTTTACTTTCTCCTGGATAATTATACCCTTGGGGAAATACCATAACTTCCATGTTACTTCCTTATTTGGAAACTTGATTTTGTTACCTAGGTGTTATTTGTGGTTCAGTATTTTCCTCATGTTCCTTCTTTTATAAGGATCATGGTTGTCTCTTGTTATAGTTTTCTACTTAAATCTAATTGATCCAAATGGTCCATAGTCCATTTTAGTCATTACTTACATTTTGATCCCTTAAGTCAATACTTGGCTTAAGACAATTTCTTGAAATCCTTTATCTAGTATCCAACATCACTTGCCTCACCCTTGTGGTGAAGACATCCAATTCGGTCCTAGCAAAGCTTTCTATTAATTGGTTATAAAAGAATGTATGCGTATTTTATGACTTCAATTTGCCATATGCATATAAGAAGAATTTGTTAACAAGGTAGCTAATCTTGTCTTCAAACTACTTCTCATAGTCAAGTGGCTGAGATGTGCTAAATTATCTGACCTTCTGTTTATTTTTATATGACACTCAATTGTTTGAGCATACAAAAGTGATCTGTTAACAAGGTTATAAAGCTTGTTATCAAACTACCTCTGTATAACATCAACATTGGAATATCACACTCTTTCCAGAGACATTAATGAGACAAGGTTCTGGTATAGGAGTTCCATATCTACATTGTAGATGGACATAGTACTATGCCATTCGTAAGAAATCCTTCTTCAAAATCCTCTTGTTGCTTTACCTTGTTCTCTGGTTAGCTCCTCTTGCTGAATGAATTCGAGAAGATTAGGAGATAGGAAAATAAGATTCTCTAAATAAGGTAAGAAGATCTTTGTTAAGATTTAGGTGATTCAAATTTGTCTTCAAGACTACCATGATTTCCTTGTACTAGAGATATGTCTAGCACAATTGATTAGACTAGATGCTAAGATGCTAACTAGGAATAACTAGATTTATCATCAACTCCTAAAGTAATGTATGGATGTAACAAGTTGTATTCCCACTGGGTTTAACAATTTTATCTTATACCTCTCTACCCAAAATTAGGGTTGAAGCCAAGATCATCTCAAAGTTTATAACGCTCAAGTTGATGATCTACTTCAATTCCACCAACTCAAGTGAAACTTCAATCACTTAGTGTTTTGAAAACAATCGCGCAAAAATTCTTCGGATTTTCTGATGCATGAATGCAATGCACACTTCTATGTCCTCTCTAATATTGGACTCTAAATCTTGGATATTACAGCAATCACTGGAGAAACCCTCATGGCGATGTGCGCCAAGATATGCCAAACACTTGGCCACCCATGCGCCTCCAATGATCTGGAGACGAGTTGTGAATGAGAGAAACACAATGTGGGTGTCGTGGAAGACCATTGGACGACCATCTGTCTCATGTCATCAACAACATCCAGACGTGTAAATGCAACTCCGACTTCTCAGTAACAAGCAGATCACGACGATGCGCGACACACTTAAGAGCCGAGTACACAACCTTGTTGTGACCCTGATATCCATCATATCCATCATGATTGCCACACAAGCTGCCGATGAAACAACCTCGAACCACTAGCCCTCCAGCTGGATCTGGCTCCCAGACAATTCCCACAAGAGTGAACACAACAATCGAGCACTGTCACCATCAAATACGAGAAGACCTGGATCTAAGGTTTTGCCTGGAGCATCTAAATTACCTTCTTTTAAAGAAATAAAGGTGAAATTACCTTTTTTTAGAACTCTAAAAGGTGAATTTACCTACACGCCGTCGCAAGCCTCGACCAAAGTTGAACCCGGCTTTTTCCGTCAACCTCACACTTCCACACCAAGATGCTAGTCTACCGAGCCCTTAACTACCCGACAGAGGAGCCCGACCAGGCCCATCGGATCAAGGCCAACATTCCAGCTCCAGAGGCAGAGGACGGGCCTAATCGGATCTACGACCTCACCTATGTTATGATGTGAAATGCCACACTAATGATGGAATGCTCCGCCGTCAGGGCTCCAGAGGCAGAGGAGGGGCCTAATCGGATCTACGACCTCACCTATGTTATGATGTGAAATGCCACACTAATGATGGAATGCTCCGCCGTCAGGGAGCCGGAGCCACACCGATGGATGGGGTTTCGCTAAGGGGAAATACATAGCTACACACAGGGCATCTGCCCCATTTTCGAAAAACACATTTGTAAATATCAAAAAAGTTTGAACGTATACATCTCAATGTTTTATGTACACGTAGAAAGTTTGGTCCAAAAAACGACATATTTTGGCGTATAAAAAGACAAAATATGTCTAGTGAAAAAAAAAAATCAACACCGAAATTTATCTTTTTTACACACAAAAGAAAAGTGTTTTTTTTTCACGAAACTTTGTGCCGTGCGATCAAAATGCAGAGATGTACGCGTGAACTTTTCGTTTCGAACTTTTGGACATTTTAAAACACCTTTAAAATCCCATCCTCGGAAAATGGGCTGATGTCCTAAGTTCAGATGGTGCACGCTCTTTCGCCAGCTGCCAACACATGGACTACGAAAGCTAAGACTTGGAAATTCACAGGCGTGAACGACAGATGGTCTGTATTCCTTTCTAGTTTCTACACTAGATATTTAAGCAATTTAACGTTGACTATGCATGAACGACTTGTAAAATGTGTAATTTTCAAACAAGATCGTAAAACAGATGTCTACTCAAACTCAGAGCAACGCTATAATGGATAAACGTCAGAGTACAACAGCAAATCCTAAAATAAAATGTTACGGAACATTAAAAACGAACAAAAACTTTTAAAAGAACAAAATACAAGCCTACAACAGATATGTGGAATATATATAAACCATAGTTTTTTTTTCCCTTGTTGAGAAAAGAACCACAGCCGTAGTCTCATGTTCTGGACAGCATTTTAGTGGAATGGGACAGGCAGTTTAACAGTGATGATACTAAACCGGAAAAAAAAAACATAAACCTTTCATATTCTCCTTTGATTTTCATTTTGATCTTTTCATGGCTAGGAATTTGCATGTTGCCCAGCTCAACGTCGTCCAGGGAGGCCAGCTCCGCTAGCCTTGCGGATGAAGGTGTTTTTATTTTTCGGCTTTGGTAATTCGTGGATATCCAGCACTTGCATCGTCCTCTGCTTTTTTGCTGCAAAAAGGTGACAAAGAAAACATAAGGGGACGAAACATGTCAAAAAATTGACGCCACTACCACTTTCTTCGCTTGTCGCTGTTTACTATGCCATGAGGTATCAAAGACAATCTAGAATGCAATAATGCTAACCACTTCAAACATTTGTGTTTACCGCAAAAATGAAGAGAAAAATACACCTTGGTTTCTCAATGAAATTATTACCATTTTGTGCTTCCTGGTAATTTTCATGAAGCCTCTTTCTGGCCGAATCGAGCTTCTCAAGATCCAAATTATTATCCTTCTGTTCCCTCATTGTTCTCTGCAAAGCATAAATATGTGTATATCAAACTAGAAGTATAGGACTGTAGGTACTGTTTAGCAAAATATAAGCAGAGAAAATCTTAGTTTAACGAATACTATACCACGTGATCACTACAAGTCAAACATACGTACTCCCTCCGATCCATATTAGTGGGCACAACTTTGTCTAGATACACATGTATCTAGTCTAAATACTTAACTAGATACATATGAATTTAGACAAAGCTATGCCCACTAATATGGATCGGAGGGAGTACTTGTTTCTCACTATTGTGCATGGTAAGAGCAATCACTATTTTGCATTGTCCACAACAATATTGGAGAATCTGCTCCACTACTCCTATGAACAAAACCAAGTGCACAATCCCTTTACAGCAACAAATGTCTCGACATAAAGTTTCAGGACAGTGATCTGGTTAGGCTTACAGCTGGAGCAGATGACGAAGTAGTTGAATAGTTGCTGCTGTTGTTCGGCTTCATATGATATGTGGGAGCAGGGCTTGCTCTACGCTTCTCCATTGTCGCCTCAAATCCATTGTTATTGCTAGACCTAGACCGCTCTGAGCTCAAACCATCTTAGGTTCAAAAAATGAAACAAAGTTTCAGTTGGCACAGTATTACGTTTTGAAAGCGCTTTACATATTAACTTTTAAGAATATATGTGAGGGCTCACTTTGCCTCTGTGGTGGGCTGGGCGAACACTTGAAATCTGAAACCTGCAATGGCACGATAGTAACAAAGGCATCTATGTTACGAGCTGTGTAGAGTGGAGACAAAGGGCAGATTAAACCATAATAAGTGAGCAATTTCATGCTCTAGTTAACCATTTTTGCACCCTGTCAAAGGCCTTGGCAAAGAGTGATTAACTATTTAGCAAAGGGTGGGTTGTTTGGTAACTAACAGGGAAAATGCATTATGTTTATTCTTGCCTGAGCATTTTGGTAGCTTTTGCCTTGGGTTTTCTCGGGTGAGTCATCATCAGCTGCCACCATGAATCACATCAATCTAGCTGAAAACAAAATGAATCCAAAAAACTTTGGAGCAGAGAACAATGCCTTACATAGGATCGAGCTGCCGCTGGAGTTGTGGAGCCGCACCCAGCCGTCCACTATCTCCTTCCATTTCCTTCACATATGCAAATAGCAAAATACACAAAAACCAAACCACATTCAGAAGGCACTTCTAACTTAGCATTAAGCAGCACAAATGTGACTTGTTCTTCACCTGACGAGTAGCTTCACCAACTGACGGACTTCACCCGAAGGGTTCTTGCGCAGGCCATTTACATGCCGTCCAATGTCCGTCTCCTTCACAGCCAAAAAGCACAAGTGTTTTACTCCAACTAGTTAAGCTGCTTGAAGCAAGCAACAACAAACTTACTCTTCTTTGCTAAGTCAGCAATAACCTGGAGCAAAAAGAAAAAAAATGATAGAAACGTAAATATCACCTGGAGAGCCTTGTAGGTGATGTCCATGTCTGCCAAGTTCTGCAGCAGGCTCACCAGCTCGTCCTCCGACTGTGACGAAACCATACAAAGGTACAGTTTGCAACAGAAGAAGTGAGCTTTCCCGAGCGAAATCGTACTACTGCTTCCAAACCGGTAAAAATGGAATCTTTCTAAGGACCTGGTCGGAGTCCTCCAAGAAGTCCCTGATCGCCAGGATCTTGCTCTCCAAGCCGGCGCCCTCGTCCTCCTCGTCCTCGCCGAGGCCATCCACGTCGGCATCCTCCTCCTCCGCCTGCGAGGCCGGAGACATCGCCTCAGCCGGCTGACGCCGCGGCTGCAGTGCACGCTCGGGGCGTCGCAGTTTCGGCAGCGGCCCCCGGCGTAGAGCCGCTCCACGATGCCGTCGCGGCGCGCGCGGAGCTCGGCTGGCGCCGCCGCGGCGAGCGCAGCGTCGACGAGGTCCCACACGTCTCCGCCTCCAAAGGCGGCGAGCGCGCGCCGGAGGCGACCGTCAACGTCCATCCGCCCGCCGGCGATCGCCGGGACCGGAGCTGATCCCAACAGCCACGAACTCCGACAAGGCGACCCGGCGCACACCACCGAAACCCTGGGAGCCGATTGCTAGGCGGCCGGAATACTTGGCCCCGCCGCCGAGTGGGGCGCAGCCATGTGCGAAGACAGATTGGTGGTGGGAGGCGGCGATTGTGATTGGCGGAGGAGAGGGTGGGCGCGATTGGGGAATTGGATGGGAGCGTGGATGGACCCGGTAAGAGAGCTCGGGGACCCGGTAAGGGCGTGATGGTGGTGGTTGGGATATCGGTCGTTTAATTAGGGAAAATCCTGCTGTAATATTCTTGGCCAGATTCGGATCACGTTATTTTCAGTGAGATCCAACCCAGACTTGACTAGTGCTAGCCTAGTGCAAGCGTTCTCGAGGTGCTTCTAGTTTGCAACCTCAAAGCAAATCTCAAGTTATTTCGATTGCTTATCGAAATTTTCTGAAAGAAAAACAACGGGGGAGAGTATACACTCAGTTCGAAACAAAATACGGCTTATATTTTTAGTCAAAGTCATGCAAGTTTGATCAATTTTATACCCAAAAATATGAACATCTACAAAACTAAATCAATATTAATAGATCCACCAAAGAATGTGCTTTAACAGTCTATGTTTTAAATTGTATTGATGTAAGTAGATGTTTATTTATTTTTTGTCTATAATGTTGGTCAAATTTACATGACGTTGATTTTTGACTAAAAATACATTTGAAACTGAGGTAGTAAATGACACGTGATATGTCGTACATTAGCTCAACTAAAACTAAAACGCATATCAAGAATCAACAGGAAAAAGATATACATAAAGAAAGTAGCACATTAACAAATTAAGAATGCAAATTTGGGAAACAAAAGGATGAAAGATGGAGGTCGTGTTAATGGGATATTATCTACTTTAACTTATCGAAGTGTTGAAGATACATTTAAATTTGTAAGATAATATAGTATTGATATTGCATTAGTATTAGTATTACCATGTTCTTGCTAATCTTTATGACCACTGTAAGTACCATTTTTCTTGGGGGCAAATAGTAGTACTTCACTGTTAGCACAATACCAGATGCAAGATGCTAATGTGACACCATAGTTAATGATAAAAGAGATTTTTTGTTCTAGCTTAGCTAACATAACACAATCATATGCAAGAAAAATTGGTGCCCAATATCATGCACGATGGGCTAAAAAAAGAAATTGCAACCTTTTCTGGATATAATACCGAGACAATGCATTGAGTGTGGTCATCTTAAATATATCACCATCATAACACGCTAAGAGGCGATGCATTACAGAATGCCTAATAGTATCTAAAGGCGTAGCACTTAATATGTTCTAGGTGGCCAAGACAACGAAGTGAATTACTTTTGAGCCACTGACTTCAATATTTTATCCAAGAAGGAACTTGGGTTTTGTGCTTTTCATGTTTTGACATAATTTTTAAAGGACTTACATGCCATAGACACCGGGAAACAATTCCTGGTGTGTTTCTTCTCCTCCAATCGGCCAAGTTTGGGCTCACAATTTTGGTAGAGTTGTGACGTGGGTGTGGTGATAGAGACAAAAAACGATGGAGGGGAGCTCACAAGAGTTGTTAGGATTGCATACGGGCGAACTATACAAGATCATGCAAGATGACAGCATAGCTGATAAAAGGAAATCTTGCCAAAGCAATTGGGGTCATGGGTGTTCACCAAAGACAGGGAGTTCACAGCTTTGGGTTAATTTCATGACTCATTAAACACGGTTAGAAGTGGTAAGGGCCCCGGGGATTGGCATCAAAGATTTTCATAAGATCGGAGGCTTCTGCCTCCGAACATGCCAAGCCGAAGGTTGCGATGTGTGTACGCTTTGACCCCAATAGTAAAAGATTAAGTAGGTTAGGGTGGTGATTAGGGTTCATTTGATTCAGGGTCAGGTTTGGTCGTCGAACCATTCACTAGAGACAGAGAAGAATGTGTGACTCTACTTTAATAAAAGATTAGATCAACCATATGGGCTTGAGACATCCAAACTGTAAAATATATTCCCTCTGTTCCAATGAATAAAGGCGTGTCAAAAGTTAATGTTCTCTAATTTTAACCGATGTTACAGAAAAAATGAAAAAAAATACCATGCCAAATCAATATCAAAAGATTCACCATAAAACTATATTGTTGTGGTGTATTTATTTATCATGCGGATGTTTATATATTATATATGTTTGGTCAAACTTGCCTTACAATTAATTGGAACAGAGGTGGTACTGTACAAAACAGTGGTACATGGGGCAGCTAAGAGGTGAATCGAATCGATTAAATATAATGCGTTTCTAGAAGCTTAAATATAATGCTCAAGTGAGTAGTTTGCTTCTTTGGGGGTTTAGTATTTTGCATCTCTCATATTTTGGTGGGAGTTTGACTTGGTCGCCATTTGCGGCTAGTTCAGACGGTGATAGCGATTATATTTTGCTCCCGCAGCGCCTGATGTGCTATGGTCTGCAGATATGAGGCAGCAGGATCCGGCTTGTACATGTCCCTTCGCATATACTCCTTCCGTTTCTAAATATATGATATTTTAACTTTTTTCCACATTCACATGCAAACAAATGTATTCAGACATGTTTCATGTGTATGTTCACTCATTTTAATGTGCATTTAGACAAAATGTGTAATATCTAAAACATCTTACGTTTGGGAACGGAGGGGAGTATGAACTTTATCGACATAACTACTCAAAGAAACGAAAGAACTCGATGATTGTTAAGCTGTTCTGTATTCCATCAACAAGTTTCACTTACATCATTCCACCAGGCCGAATAGGTGAACTGAAAATTAAAGCAGCAACTAAAACATGTAGGTTCAGCAATAATCTTATCTATCACTAGCAGGACAGGACTCATTCAACATCAGAACAAACTTATCTAGCACGACCATCTTCTTGTTGCTTCAGTAAGCAGGCTTGGTGAAGAGCCTGACGTCTCTCCACCGCGACTCCATGTAGTGCGAGGGGTTCCTCTGCTCGTACACCCGAACTTGAAGTAGTGCTCGCGGCCGCCGCGCCCCGCCACGCGCAGCCGCTCCTCGCCGTCGATGAACACGGCGAGCGTCCCGTTGCCGCCGACGTCGTGGATCACGTTGAGCCGGAACCACCGGTCGTAGATGCAGCCGTCAACGACCTGCCTGTCGTAGTACCGCAGCGCGCCGTCGTAGACGTGCAGCATCAGCGTGGTGGCCGTCTTAGCTCCGCCGAACACCTGCATGATGGACACCCCGGTGGTGCCGGCGTGGACGTAGCCGTAGCCCTCATGGGCGGACGCAGCGTCCCGGCTGCCCGGGCGCTTGCCCGGGCTTCGCTGCTGCCCGCCTCTAGCGATGAGACAATTTCAGTCAGGTAGGTCGATTGGATCGTGGGCAAAAATTGTGCAGCCTTTTTTTTCGAATCAACGGAATGTCGGAATGGTATCTGATCAGGGGCAAAACGATTGGCTAATAACTACAGTATTTGGCTTTGGTGGGCTGTAGTTTGGGCTTGCGTCTGTGCCTCGTTCACACAAGGTAGCGAAACCGAAAATCAACAAGTAGCTAATCCATCCATTCCTTTTTCCGCTCCCCCATATTCCCTAACCCAGCACACACCGAATGTGTTTGGTTGCCCACAAGGCCTTAACCAGAGTAAATTGCTTCAGGTCCTTCACCTCATTTATCCTCTCTAATTTACACAACCATGTTTCAATTTGAAATAAGTTGTACACGAAATATATGTGCATCGACGAGTATGTTCCATTCCCGTGATTGGTTTCGAGTTTCATCGACTGTGATTTCTTAATTTTGAGCTGGAGTTCGCACCATTTTAAGACGGAATTTTGTTAACTTCGCCATACACGCTGGGAGCTCCCCACCGCCGCCGGCCGGCCACAATCGCCGAAGACGACGACGGGGAGAGGAAGGGTGCGAGGAGGGGCGGCGGCACTGGAGGCTAGGGTTTCGCCCCGGTGACGTCCAAGAGCAGCCCTTGGACATATATGTGCTCCATATTTCCTACATTTGTCGGAAAAAAATTAGTTACACTGTAGCGCGCCCAGGCTTCGACAAATTCCTGGGTCCGCCACTGGTAGCCCTCGAACTGCCACCCGCCGGAGCTGTAGGTTTGCTGCATCGATCACGGGTTAACACGCATGGTGTTAGTTAACAGAGTAATTAATTTATACCGCTTATGGGTTAGCGGTGGAATTAGCCAATTACCATGCGGATTTCTGTTCGAGGTCTTGTGTGGCTGGTGGTGCTGTGAGGCTTGTCGGAGCAGTACACCCAGAACCGCCGCATACTGTTGACGAACTCGTACCGCTGATCCAGCGGCACGTCGTACGGCCTCTGCACTGGGAGCTGCGCGTCGGTGAGCGGCACCGTAATGAAGCCGCTGGTCGGGTCGCTGTAGGCGGCGCTGGCGCCGCGCCGGCGCGTGGCGCATGACAGAGCCAGGACGAGGAGGAGAAACGGCGTAGAGAGTGTGTGCAAGTGAGAAGCCATAGCTACTTAGCTTAAGCAAAAATCTCCGGACCAAGCTGTTAAAGCAAGCGTCTGATCGATGTGTATATATAGGACGAATTTTTTATCGTATCAGACCACTTGGCACAACGAAATGTCAACAAGGACCACCTCCGAGTCAAAATGACAAAAGTCGACGGCGGCCTCTGCCACGTGTCGCTTGGCCAGGAGGCCGCCATGGTATTTTTGCCAATTTGATTCAGAGGTGGTCCTTTCTAGCATTTCACTCACCCAGGTGGTCCCTTGTGTCAAAAATTCTATATAGGACAACACTACAACAGTGCTACTTGGCATATACTGTAACAATTAGTATTAGGTTATTACTTGGAGAACTCAGTGTAGCGTTGGGATTGCTAAATTAGGGTATTTCAGCTTCTTTGGTGTCTATGGGCACGCTACAATCATCAACTCTTAAATTAGACAAAATTATAAACTATAAACTCCCAAAGCTAGATAGAGTAGAGTCCTCACTATTTCAAAGGGATTTTTGACAATGTATACCAGGTCACCACTACATATACAAAGTAGGAAACATTAATAATCAAGTTTTGTACCCCCAAGAAAAAAGCAAGCTTTGTAAAATTAAATAAAAACATTTACCCTTGATTTTAAGTATTCAAACTAAAATATGTTTTGATTTTAAAATATTCAAAGTACAAATCTGGCATATTTTTATTTTGAACTTTTAGTTATTGTCAATGTGAACATTGCGATCCTGAAATCTAAAATAAGTAAGACTTAACCCAACTCCTTTTTTTCCAAAAGGGGAACAACGTAACCGTCTCTGCATCGGAGTGATGCACACAACCTTTTATTGCATAGTTTTCAAAGTTGAGAAAGTTGTACAAATCAAGGATCGGCCAAAATGGCTACACGTACGAGCCACCGAAAAACAGTTAGAGCAACAAAACTAAATATATTGTAATCTCCTAACATGCTGCCATCCACCCTGATTGAATATAACCCGAACGATCGCCATAAAACGAGTGCATCCAGAATTCACAAATAGCATGTTAGAACAATTTCGAAGTGGTTCTTTCTATTTTAAATTGTTGGGATGATGTGAGGCTTATATGTCCTCCAGGTCACCTCCACATCACAAAAATTAGAAAACATAACTAACATTAATGTATGAAGATTTCAAAACCATTTCCCTTGATTCTAATTGTACAAAGTAGCGACCTGAGTTCCTTTCTCAAAATAATATTTTAATTATTTGTCTCAAAGAATTTCAAATGAATAAACGGAAAATGCTTCACTATTGAAGATATTGTTTTGCTTTCTGAAATTGGGAAAAATATTTCAAAGTGTATCGATAATTTTTTGAGAGGTGTATTGATACTTATTGACCTCGTTGCTTACTACCTTCTTAAATTATGTGGAAGTGAGTTATAGGTGCTACATCACCTAAATAAACTACTTTCAAATATTTAAAACCATCTTCAGACGCAATATATCCAATTTTTTAGTGTTGATGGTTATATTTGTCTGATTCGAGAGTTCACGGTGTAATATGTGCACTTAGGAAATAATTGAGTAAAACAAATATTCATTTTTTATTTTTAAAGACTTATAATAGGTAAATGCAAATGTTCAAACAAGGGTGTGGGTGCTTGAGTTTACGGATTAGTTACATATGCATGTTCGAAAAAAAGGGATTAGTTACATTTGCATCGTAAATAAATCTAAAAAGAAAACATATGTGTGCTTCATGTTTAAGCATAGGCACTAGCCCTAAACCTATAAGGTTAACAAAGGTGCCCTAAACGCAAAAGATTCACAAAGGTGCTTTTTATTTTATTACTGATATTTTCTTCTATTCTTGTTTCCAGTCCATGTTGTTTTGGATATAGGAGAAATCTAACTTGAGATATTTTGACAATTAGTAATATTTATAAACAATATTTAATTTTACACTTCGAAATCAAGCGTGTAACATTGCCTAAATAGTTTCAAGATGTAGATCTTTGTAGAGGTTTATATGTGTATTACAATTAACATTATCTTCCATAGTCGTGGTCGGAGACCATATATGCCAATGTCAATGTTACAAATACATTAAAAATTAATCATGCAAATCAGATTTTGCGGACGCGCATGTCATCAAAGTTTATTCGTAGCATTTGGGAGTATATGCAGCAGGTTAACACTAGTATTGTCGATTATCTGTCAGCTCGCGTACGGTGGAAAAAAGAATTAAGCGGCCAGCTGAGCACCCAGCTTGGTTCGGAGTACTATTTTATCTGAACGCAACGCCACTTTGAGATGTTTCCAAATTAGGCAGGCTTGTATTATGATCATTGTTGTGTTTGACCAGGCTAGATTGTCGTCAGAGACGATCGTTGCTGACAAAGCAAACCGGCTGATCCGTGCTAATACAAAACGGTGGATCAGGACGGCCGAGAATTGATAGGTCTAATTAAAATAATTAGCAAAGAGAGAGTGTATACATTAGAACGAATTGACGGATTTATGCGGGTATATATGGTGGTGTGTCAATGTGTGTGTCAACGTGTACATCTTCTTGGAAGACATATGCCAGAGTGCAGTATTCTTGGAAGATATGGTTGTCGCAATGAGAAACGAGAATTAGTCCATGGTGCGAAGAGACAATAATAATGAGTCAAATGACCTTCGAGAATGGAGGAGGGTGGTGATATCTTAGTCCATCATAGTTTAAACCCTACATTGAACCCTACATATCTTAATCCATGGTGGAATATTTTTCAGTGAGAGACGACGTACCCGTCGATAGCGAGGCCCCGTGAACTTCGTCAATCTCAAGACCTAATTCACCGGCTCAGTCTTTCAAAAAACCTCATAGTGGTAAGATCTTTGTGTGTGTTGTTTATATGGGTGAGTGTATGTGTGTATGTATATGAGTGTCTACGTCTATTCTGTGTTTCGCAACAACAAAAAAAGACAAATGACCTCATGTGCAGTCCATGGTACTATGAAGATGGAGCAAGCGGCAGTGAAGCAGCTTAAGAGCATCTCCAACCCAATGATATGGCATCAAAAACTGATTGGAGTAAAATTTAAAACACAAAAATGTTTTTAGTGCACTGTAAAATGCTCATGTCTAACAAAAGCTCTAAAATAGGGTACCAAATTGGCGAAAATACATCTCTAACCTGGGTATCATTGCACCTGATATGTAAAACAAAAAAAAGGTCAAAAAGTTCCAAAACGTCATGATCAAGTATTATACCCATACAAACCAAATCACCACAGAATGACTTCCATTGCAATCCGGGTCAAAGATTTGCCAAAAAAATCACTATATACATATTCGTCATACACGCTATATTCGTCATAGATTTGTCAGTTTCCTAGAAGTTAATGAGAATCATTTCCTGGCGAATTTTGTACATGGGGAGAATACTTTGATCACATTTGAGCAGAAAAAAATCAGATTTTTTTGACCTTTCTTGAATTTATGAAGAAAAATTGCATATAAGGTGCGTTGGTACCCACCAGCCAAAAATTTGAGTCCACCAAATAGATCAACTGCCCTAAAATAGGGCAGCCGCACCGCAGCTGTTTTTTTCCCACATTTGCATACAAATAATAACAAAATCATCTCAAATCAATCGAAAACAAAAATAATATAAATTTAATTAATTCGCTTATTACATACTTCCTCAAATCCACAACATCAAATGCAATACAAATTGGTCGTCAAACTAATACAACAAAGTTTGGCACATAATACAACAACCATAGAGATGAAACTAGGTGTGTTTTTGTACATGCCATACCCACCACTCCTACATTAGATTTGAAAATCATTGTGTGTATCAGAATCTCTAATGTCATGGTACACCTGAATAAAGTGTTTGATTCGGTCTTGCCTTCTAGTCAGCCGCACCCGTTGTCCCATGAGGTCATAGAAGGTGTAATCCAAATCTTATCCACGCTCGTTCTCAATGATCATGTTGTGTAAGATCACACGGACTATGATGATGTACCAAAAGGATCTCTTGATTCCAAAACTGAGCTGGTCCTCGTAGCAAATTAGGCCGCAAATCCAAAAGGCTCTCTCCACATATTTTCTAACAGACGCTTGAGAATTATGGGAATGAAGTTATTTCTTACCTTGTGAGCTTGCAATTGGCTTCACAAAAGTAGTCCACTTTGGATAAATCCCATCTGCAAGGTAGTACCTAAAGTTTTATGTGCGGCCATTTGGTTGGAAGTCCACTGATGGTGGTTCCCATTGGCTAATTTTGCAAAGAGAGGTCATCGGTGGAGCACATTGATGTCATTGCAAGATCCAGGCATCCCAAAATATGCATGTCAAATCTATATTTCCTAGTCGGCCATGGCCTCAAGAATGATGGTGCCTTCTTTCTTGTGTTTGTTGAATTGCCGATGTCATGTTGTAGGACAGTTTTTCCACTTCCATTGCATGAAGTCAATGCAGCCAAGTATACCTGGACCCACGGGCTTTGTTCATCTCCAAAAGCCTCCGAGTATCATGAGCGTTGGGTGATCTCAAATATTCTGACCAAGACACCTCTATCATTGTCGTTGCAAATTGTTTGAAAAAAAAAATTGAAGTGCTCTCTCCCATCACCAAGCTATAATAATGGAAATCCGCCGAAACATCATAGGCCACCTGCTCACTGCTATGTCCATCCGGTGCAAAAAAAGAAGAGTATAGAGGATTCGATCAAATCCATGAAAAAATACAAATGTGATATTGATAAAGCCAATAAGATTAAAGTGAAAACTCGGTATGTGAGCTTCGTAGGATGCATATCTTTTTAATTACCTGATTTAATTTAGATATGCAGAGAACATTCTATGTAATATGTGTTGTCTTGACAAACTATTATTTTACATTTTAATTGGTCCTTTTGATATTATGTAATAATTAATTTAAGTTTTCAAAATTAATTTAATTAAGCCACTGCCTAATATCCCTGGGCCACATCAGACTTGAAGAAAAGACGAGAGAGTGGGTTAATCAGTGGGGCATCGAATGAGCCTCCAAAATGGGACTAAGACTACCCATAGTAGGAGTAACATAGCTAGTAACATAAGTGTCACATAAGCACAAATGATGATGTGGCATGCAATTAAAGAAGAGAGAGATAGTGGTGGTATCATAAGTAGATACCGTAACATAACGGATTTCGAGACAAGATGAGTCTATAGGCTAATAAATACATGATTATATGATACCACACATATGTTACTACCCACTATAGAGGTAGTAACATATACTAGTATCATATGCATGATACTAGTGTATGATACTCCCCACTATGAGTAGTCTAAAGAAGATAAGATTAGCCACAATGAGGGTATCATAGCTAGTATCATGCATGCCATGTTGGCAAAAATCTGATGTGGCACAGTAATTAATGAAGAAAGAGAGGATAGTGGTATCTACCTATGTTATGGTATCATAGCATGTAAAATAAGATATTTTAATAGCAAGTTAATCTTGTACACATATTTGTATTGGGATACTACAAATAAATAAATGAGATGTGGCTATGATACTACTAAATAATACTATGCATGATAGGGTTGGTATCATACATTAGTATCATATGCATGATACCAATCTATGATACTTCACATTCCCATTGTGACGGGTCTAAACCAATTGATATATACGACTCGTACGACCAAAAAAAAGGTCCGTATGAGCTGGAAAATTATAATGGGTTATATATAACACGTTGCTTATCTTTGATGGTCATAGGCCGGCGTGCCTAAATATTATGGGGTTTTGATGGGCCACCCTATCTAATTTAATGGCCTTTTTATGGGTTGGCTTGCCTAACCTTATTGGACTTTTGATGGGTGGCCTGCCCAATCTTAATGGGCATTTTTGATGGGCCAATCATATGCGGACATATCAGAATCTTGATAAAATAATTGAATAATTGTCAGAAATTTAGTTTGGCACTCATATGCTTCTGATATAATAAACAAAATTAAAAAAATAGTAAAACATTTCAAAAACATATAATTAGTTTGGAGATGAACATATACATGTTTTGTAAATACTTGCCAAGTTTCTTGCTGAAATGACATTTGGTCTGTTCTATGCAAAAAAGTGGCTGAAATGGGATTTTCAAAAACATTTTTTTAGAGCACAATTTTCTTATTTTCGCACAGCGCATCACACATTTAATTTCATCCTGAAACTCGGCACATATTTAGAAAACATGTATATGTTCGTCACCATTTTTTAAGACGGTTTGAAAATATTTTACTATTTTTTTAATTTTGTCTAATATATCAGGAGCACATGAGATCAGGAGCCAAAACACCCTCCTCATTGATTGCTATGTCCGATAGAAAACATACTTGTATACATGGACGGACAGTCCTACAACGCCACATCGTCTGTCCAATATCAGTGTTTCATGTCAGATAATGACGTGACGTCAGACTATAGTAGTTATCCTTTTTTTTACATTACTATAGTTGTTATCCTTGTTGCAATTAAGCGCGAGTAAGACGTTTGGGTCTAACGCCGAGTTAAATATATCAGAGAATCAGTCCGTGATAGAAGGTGTCTTTTTTTAGTGTAACTGTGTAAGACGTTTGTTCAACTATGGTTTTGGATTTCGTCAACTTTATGGGGTAAAAGTCGTTGGACGAAAAAAATATCCTTCGACTACAGAAACAGTCCGTTATAGAAGGTGTCTTTTTTTAGTGTAAGACATAAATATCCAACTACCGACTTAAGTTTTAACCTCTCCTTATTGAAATATGGTGTCCGTCTTTTTCCACCGTTCAGAATTTTGGCTTAATTAAATTACAAGTTTTAATACAAGTTTTAAAGTACTTGGTAATTTTGACAACCATTCATCCACTCTAATCCAACGGCGATAAAAGTAGAGCTACCTGAAACTACTAAATTAAAAGAATTTGAAACTACCAGAAACTACCAAATATTCATTTATTTTTAATGCAAAGTAAAAGGGCATTTGGGTAATTACATTTCAATGACCCCACCGTAATTATTCACATCCCCAGATCAGGTCCTCCATCACCGCTCTTCTCACTCCGAGGCTGGAGGTAGCCGGCGACGCGGCGGCAAGGTCTCAGACGGCACCGCGGTGGTGAGGGTTGATCGGTGCCTCCATCCCCGCTCATCTCACTCTCCCCGCCCCCAGAAATCGACCCGAGGCAGAGGAGGTGGAGGCTGCCGGCCACGGTGGTCAGGAGATTGCCGGCGCCGTGGCAGAACCGCAGAAGCTGGTTGTGGTCGCCATCCACGCGCGACGTGCCGCCCCTACATCGCGGAGGCGTCCAGGCACGCGCAGGAGCAGCTCGGTGCCGTCCTGGCGGAGCTCCAATTCGAGCTGTTCCCTGAGGACATGGTCCGGCTCGTGGGCGCCCTTAATGCGAGGGCCGGCCCGACCATAATGGTCGGCCAAGGCATAAACGACGCCCCGGCACTGGCAATGGCGGACGTGGGCGTCTCCCTGGCATCTCCGGCTCGGCGGCCGCAATGGAGACCAGCCAAGCCACGCTCATGTCCAGCGACATCCTCGGAGTCCCCGACGCCGTCAGGCTCGGGAGGTGCGCCTGCGGCCTTCCATACCATCGCCATCAACGTGGTGACGTCGGTGGCTGCGAAGGCCGCCGTCCTCGTGCTCGTTCTGGCGTGGCGTCCGGTGCTATCGGCGGCGGTGGTTGCCGACGTCGGCACGTGCCTCCTCGCAACAGCATGCTGCTTCTGGGGAGGGGAACATCCATAGAGGCCGCGGGAAGGAGGAGGCGTGCCGCGCCACCGCCACGGCGAGGTCGCTGGACATGAGACTCGCCGCCCTTGCATCGAACGGAAGTGTTGAGAGACCAGGCGGCGATAAAGACTGGCACTGCTGTCAGAAGCAAAGCAAGTCTCATGAGCATTCGGTTGCCATCGACATAGGAGCCGACGAGCACCACCAAACTAGTTGACAAAGGATAAAACGATGTTTCTTGGGATCAGGAAGGTTTCGTGAACAAAAACAGACTCGTAAGAATCTGGTTCAGTAATCTAATACAGATATTTTGGAGCACTAAATGGTTTTGGTTCTACAAGACTAGTGCCATGATTTATGATTGATTACAAGCTCAGATGATGATTCTGTTAACATGATGGTGGCCACGAGGCCAGAAACCTACAGGCTACAGCAGAACCGCTGATTACACTGACCATATATTTCAGGTATTGGTACAAAATAGATCAGCTCGTCTGCTCATCAGGACGCAAGCTTCTCCACTCTTCAAGCATGCAGCATGACTCAGAAGATGAGCACAGCAGAAACTCTCAAATACTTTGTGTTGTTTACAAGACATCGAGTCATGGTTTGTGAATACAAACTCTTCTAATCTAACATGGTTGTACTGATCACTCGCAGTAAAACAATAAAAAATGTAGTATCACTCAAGCTCAATACATTGAGATCCTTGTGTGGACAGCGACCATGGTTAAAAAGATTACCTACAAATGTATGCATCTACTAGAGATCGAGTTGATCTCAGCCCACATGGTGACAAATCCATCAAGCTCATTATTTGCAACATCAACTCTTCCGAACATTAACATATATTACACGGCGGGAGCGGCGCGCGGCTGGTTAGAGGTGCATTGGCAGCCGTGGCTCCACGTGCAGCACCAACGGCTTGGCCAGGGAAACGTCGTGCTCGGACTCGCTGAGATCGATCGCCGCCACCCCTGTCGGCTTGCTCCATGTGAACCCCTGCAGGAGCCTGCCGAAGAGCATCACGCACATGGCCGTCCCGAGCGACGCCGCGACGCACCTGCGGCGGCCGGTGCTGAAGGAGATGAACCGCAGCTCGTTCTCCGTGAGCGCCACGTCGCCGCCGCCGGCCGCATCAATGTGGCGCTCCGGCCTGAAGCGGAGCGCCTCGTCCCAGACGCGTGGGTTCTGGCCGAGCCCGATGCGGCTGAGGAGGACGTGGCTTCCCTTGGGCACGCGGTAGCCAGCGACGGTGGTGTCGGCGAGCGCAACGTGCGGCACGTTGAATGGTGCGACGGGGTGCAGCCGGAACGCCTCTCTGATGCACGCCTTGGCGTAGGTGAGCTGCTGGATGTCTGTCTCCTGCACCAGCCGTTCCCGCTCACGCCTTGAAGGAGGAGGGCGGCGGCGCCGCATTCAGCGGATCGACGGCCGACGAGGACGAGAAATTTGACCCTGGACAGATGACAAACGACCAAAATACCCCTGCGTGATTATAGTTATTTTTCTTCTTAATACTTGGACGGCTGGAATAATTTAGCACTGCTAAGTACGAATCGGACGGCTGGAATAATTTTCGACGGGAGCTACCGGAAACTACCTGCGGTAGTTTTCCAAGCACCGTAAAAGAGCTTGCAATTCAATATAGAACGGTAGAATGTTGATCTAAAAGCATAGCTTAGAGAAATGAGTGAGTTAAGTTTAAAAAGTAGGAGTACTGATGAAAGTATAAAAAACAATAGTCGTGCAATAATTTCTACACCTCCATATTTACACATCATAATAATATCATGTAAGCATACATCGCCAAAAAAAAAAATCATATAAGCATAGTTCTACAGTATTTACACGATCACACCGCAGAAATAATAAAGAAAATAATGTATGCCAGCTATCGGGTATACGGAGTATATATGTGCACGTGAAGAATGGGGCTGGACGGCGCCTAATTAAGCCTTGGTGTAGACGGTGACGTTGGTCCAGCGCGACTCCATGCAGGGCGACCAGTCGCGGTGCTGCATGTAGACCCCGAACTTGAAGTAGTAGGAGCGGCTCGGGATGACGGCGGTGGAGAACCTCTTCTCGCCGTCGACGTAGACGGCGACGGCGGAGCTGTCGACATCGTGGACGACGTTGAGCCGGAACCAGCGGTCGTAGATGTCCCCCTCCACGGCCTGGCCGTCGTAGAATCGGAGCACGCCGTCGTAGACGTGCAGCATGAGCACCGTCGCGTGCTCGGCGCCTTCCTCGGTGTGGATCTGCATCACCGACACGCCGGAGGTCCCCGACGGCACGTAGCCGTAGCCCTGGAACTGCCACACGCCCGACGAGTAGTCGTGGCCCTGCATGCAGAGTTGCACACCATTATCATCGATCTGTCAGCTGATGCGTACATATAGTTTCAGGTTGCTGCTAGATCATCTTCTCAGGTGATTGATTAGCTTACTTACCCGGAGCCTGACTTCGGTGCGGGGGTTGGTGTGCGTGGCGGTGTTGAAGGGCTTGTCGGAGTCGAGCACCCAGAACTGGCGGACGCCGTGGCTGTACCGGAACCGCTGGCTCTCCGGCAAGTTGTAGGGGCTCTGCACCTGGAAGTCGCCGGCGGTCAGGTCCACCTTCGTGAACCCGGCCGTGGGGTTATTCGCACCGGAGGCCGCCGCATGGACGACGACGGTCGCCAGGAGCAGGAGAAGCAGCGGACTGGACAGAGGAGAAACCATCGTCTTTAATCCTTGGCTAGATCGAGCTTAAGCTAGTACTAACTGAGAAGGCTGATCGAGTTTAGGATGCGAGTGTAAAGCTAGGAAGCAATGGCATCCATAAATAGTAGTAGTTCTATTCTACCGAGCCGTTCAAATGGTAACTAAGTACGGCTACGTCGTCTGTGGATTATGTTGTCGATAAAACTTAAGATACACGTCGAGAGCGTGTGAAATGATGCATCGATCGATCATGGAAGAACACGTACGTCACGCGATCGCTTCCTTTTTTTTTTGCGGTTAAAAAAAAAAAGGAAGCGTATAAGTGTACCGTATAATAAGAATTGAACCAATCAGCCCATATAGTACGTTACGTACGAACATGCTAGTTTAAAAAAAAAAATACGAATTGGTTATTGTTGACCGCGGATAGAGAAAGTGTCCGAGTGATAATGCGACGCTACATGCTGTGCCTGTGCGTGCTGGAATGGACCACTAATTCGTTACACAATGCTACGTTTTTTTTTTTTTGCAGGGATTACACAACAGACCACTAGAGTTTGCATTATTCAAAAGTGCAAGTTTATACTACTACTCGTCTAGTACTCCCTCCGTTCCTAAATATAAAATGTTTTAGGTGTTACACATATTGTCTAGATGCATACTACAATGGATGAACATACACATGTAAACAATGACCACTAGAGTTTGCATTATTCAAAAGTGCAAGTTTATACTACTACTCGTCTAGTACTCCCTCCGTTCCTAAATATAAAATGTTTTAGGTGTTACACATATTGTCTAGATGCATACTATAATGGATGAACATACACATGAAATGTGTCTAGATACATTTGTTTACATGTGAATGTAGACAAATGCTAAAACATCTTACATTGTGGAACGGAGGGAGTATAATTTAAGGCACCCGAGAATTACACAACGCACGACTTTAAGTTTCTGTCCAATTCTATTTGCCTCACGGTATTATGGATAAGCTACATGTGAGTTAGTCGTCATTTGTGTGCATCTTAACTCCTCGTTCCGTGATATGCCACTCAACTCGACTAACAGTTTAATCATGTCAATAGTTAACACTTGACCAGATTGCGCATGACCATGCTTTCGAGTCATATCACACGAGAAGGTGCAAAGGATATCTCTCCGTAACGGAGGCGCAAATCCCGTCTTGGTGAACCACTTCATGCAGCTTGGTTCAACAGACGGCTCAAGCATCGATTTTATGACTGCCAGTTCCGAGTAACGTTTGGCAGCTCAGAGTCGCTTGATCTGCAATTCGGATAGTGCGAGTACCTCAGGTCTAACGATTCCATTATTTGAGTCGAAACATATGACGGCTTACTCATGTCGACTCAATCTCCGGGCCAGTCCGGCAGGGTTAACTCTTTAGCACAACTAGTGTAAGCCGAACCAACATCTCGATGGTATACACAAGTAGAACATAGTCATCTCACCGTGTTACACATCACTCTTGGCAGCGTGTGTCCAGTATAACCTCAAACAACTAAGGACATAACTGTATTGAACTAAATTAAGCACAAGATTCCACAACTGGATCATGTATCGGATGACAGGTGCAAATAGTTCATTACATGGACGGCTTATGAATACACAAGGAATAAGTCTATCGCCTCTAGGCATACATCACTAGTACAGAACGACACATCGGATACCCCTCTATGGAAACGGCACGAGTTAGGCGACGGAAGAATGAGTTCCGCGCGCTTCTGCGAGTGCGCGCGCGCTAGTCAGTCTATGAGCCCGACACAATGGTAACGGAGGTGGAAAACAGCTCCGTTGCCCATATATGGGCAACGGAGGGAAAAACAACTCCGTTGCGGATAAGCCCACAACAGATACGGAGTTCTGGCAATCTCCGTTTCCCATGTGAAGGCCCATTAAGCGGTGCCCGTATAAATATCAACCACTTCATTGTATCTCACTCTCACTCTCCCCAGGTCCTAACCCTAGCCACACACTCTCTCCACCTACTTCACTCCCTCGATGGCGAACCCCTCCGGCGTCGACGAAATTCAGGATAGAGCATCTTCCTCCGCCAACCCTCTGAGGCGCCAGCCGGAGCTGAACCTCCACGACAACTGGAACGAGGTCCATCGCGAGCGAGGTCGCGAGTTCTTGTGGAGCCGTCAAATCCACAACAGATCCACGGCGGCGGCGGCCCCCGACGCTCGGATCTCGTCCTCCTCGGACGATTGATAACCCACAAGTGTAGGGGATCGCAACAGTCTTCGAGGGAAGTAAACCCAAATTTATTGATTCGACACAAGGGAGCCAAAGAATACTTATAAGCCTTAGCAGCTGAGTTGTCAGTTCAGCCACACCTGGAAAAGCACTAGTAACAGGAGTGATGTGAAAGCAGCAGTAATATGAGAGCAACACACTAGTAGGGAAACCCTATATAGGTAGGTTAGCATTCTGTGGCGCACCCTTAATTGGTGCGCCACAGAATTATTTTTTGTGGCGCACCAAACCCGGTGCGCCACAGAAAGTCATATTTCTGTGGCGCACTAAACCACATGCGCCATAGAAATTAGACATTCTGTGGCGCACCAAGCCTGGTGCGTCACAGAAAGTCACATTTCTGTGGCGCACATGGCCAGGTGCGCCACAGAAAGTTATCTGGGGGCGGGTTAAAATTTGAAAAAAAAAATTCTGTGGCGCACGCCACATAATTTTTTTTTCGAAATCCCACCCCCCTGTGGATCGCCTTTTTAGTCTTGCAGGAAGTAAAAGAAAATGATAAAAAATTTAATAAATAGAATCCTTTGACATGTAGTTAGGTTTGAGTGTCTAGTAGGTATAGAAATTTTGAAATATGAATTTTGACCTAGCGGGAAGGTATCAGTTCAAAAAATTCAAAAAATCTGAAAATAATTCCAATAATTAGGATTTTTCATATTATTAAATATTTTGATTTTTCTGATTTTTTTTAAACTTTTTATATTTTTTTTGTATTTTTGTATTTTTTCAATTTTTTGAGAATTCTGTGGCGCACCACGCCAGGTGCGCCACAAAAATGTGAGAATTCTGTGGCGCACCAAGCTAGGTGCGCCACAGAAAAAAATTAGTGGCGAGAATTCTGTGGCGCACCCAGCAAATCTGGGGCGCGCCACAGAATCAAAAAAGGGTGCGCCACTGATAGCCTTTTTCTGTACTAGTGACAGTAACAGTAGCATAGCAGCAACACAAGTAACAATGGAGGCAATGGTGCGGAAAATAGTTTATGGCGTGTATATGGACCGGTGTTCCCAGCTATCTACACTAGAGGTAACTCTCCAAACAAACAACATGTGTTGGGTGAACAAATTACAGTTGGGCAATTGATAAAATTGTGAGGGCATGACAATGCATATTATGATAAGATAAAGTTCACTGTAGTATTTAATTGAGCATTACAACATAATACATGGACCGCTTACCAGCCGCATCCATGCCTAAATAATCCACTACCGAGATAATGTTCCGTGTCCCCCTATAGTATTAAGTTGCTAGCAACAGATTATTGCATTAAGAATAGTGTGTAATGTAAACAAATTCATTAGAGCTAACAGACGTATCCTTAAGCTAAGCATCGGTTATTTTATCTCTAGTGGCAACAGCACATCCACAACCTTAGATGTTGCTGTCACTCGCCCAGATTACCGGAGGCATGAACCCACTATCGAGCATAAATACTCCCTCTTGGAGATACAAGCAACTACTTGATCAGGGTAACCACAAGTACCGGAGAGCATGCAAGATCTTAAATAAAATATAAGTATGATAACATGATGAACAAACTGATCATAATTCCACAATTCATCGGATCCCAACAAACACAACACCAATTACATCAGATGAATCTCAATCATGTACGGCAGCTCATGAGACTATTGTATTGAACAACATGGGAGAGAGACTACCACCTAGCTACAGCTAAGAACCCGTAGTCCATGGGGGAACTACTCACAAACCATCATGGAGGCGGAGTGGAGGCGGCGTAGTCGATGGAGATGGCTCCGGGGGTCAATCCCTGTCCCGACAGGGTGCCGGAACAGGCCTTCTGACCCCCGAAACTAGGTTTCGATGGCGCGGAGCTCTGGAGTGTTTCTCGTAAAATCCTTCTCGTGT
This sequence comes from Poa pratensis, assembly GCA_947311845.1. NCBI lineage: Eukaryota > Viridiplantae > Streptophyta > Magnoliopsida > Poales > Poaceae > Poa > Poa pratensis. Next base: position 41,038,637 of record CAMZMU010000097.1, read on the forward strand.
TAGGGTTTTCTTCCCGGGGGCAATATATAGTCCGAAGGGCAGCGCGAGACGATGCACGAGGCGGCCACACCACACCTGGGCGCGCCAGGCATGTGGGCCGCGCCCAGGTGGCGTCTGGCTCCCTCGGGCTATGTTTTGGATGATGCCCTAGTCCACGACGATCAGCAGAAAATTTGTGAAAACTTTCGCGACTAGACTTTTTCCGTTTGACGTCGTCTTCAGGTCGGTTCGGGGACATCTTTAAAAAATATCTGGTGCAGACAGATTTCAAGAAATCCAATTCCTCCCCCAACAAGGCTTCTTTTGTGTTCTTGTCAATTTCCAAGTAATTCCTACACATCAAAGTGTAAAACAAGAACATTATGCACTTTTGCCACTATTAATAGGTTAGTCCAATAAATGTCTAAAATGATATAGAACTATAATAAACACATGTGGTATTGTTATAAAACAAGCATGGAACATCAAAAATTATAGATACGTTTGAGACGTATCAGCATCCCCAAGCTTAGTTCCTACTCGTCCTCGAGTAGGTAAACGATAAAAAACATAATTTTTGAAGTGACATGCTACTAACATAATCTTGATCCAATAGTGATGTAAGGCACATGAATTGAATGAACTGATCCAAGACAATTGTCTATACTAAAAAGTAAACAAGGAGTAAACATAATATATCATACAAGTAAAAACTTTTCATGGATAGTACTTTGGAGACATGAGCTATGAGAATTTTCATAAAAGTTAGCTCACCAAGCAACATTTTCGAATTAAAAGTGTTTGACCAACACAAAGGAAGATTTAAGTTTCAGCATTTGCTTCAACTTTCAACTTATTTATCTCATGGATAATGTCAATAAAAAGTAGCATAATAAGTCTAATATGCTAACATATAACAATTCTTGTACCAAGCTTGACACTAGTGTTTGCTTGTGGAGAATAGAAAGAAGTAGGAAAAAGTGACTCAACATAAAATTAAAAGAAAGGCCCTTCGCAGAGGGAAGCAGGGATTAAATCATGTGCTACAGCTTTTTAGTTTTTGAAATCATATAGAGAGTAAAAATATATTTTGAGAGATGCATGTTAATTGTCAACGAATGGTAGCAAACAATACAGTATTACCCATGCCAACCAGACTTTTTAAGAGCGGCTCCCATTGAGGAACATTATTTCTGCAGCAAGCAGATCATTCCTCTTTTCTCCTTTGTTTACACATGCAGATGTTTGACTGAGTGCTCAGGAACAAAATGTGAGGAGAGTTTATGATGAAAGTTGTAAATTATCTTTTATGGGACTGGGCACCCCGTTGTCAGCTCTTTTTGCAAAATTATAGATAAGCAGATGTAAGCTGCTAGTCTGGAGTAAAGTCTGATTGACAAGTGTAATAAAGATAATCCACTACTTTCTCATGAGCTAGTAAATAGAGACACAAATAAGGAGTAGTAACAATTTTGAATAATTTAAAGGTAGCACATTAAAAATTTACTTGGAGTGGCGCGGAAATACCACATATAGGTAGGTATGGTGGACACAGATGGCATGGATTTTGGCTCTGGGTTTTGGATGCACGAGAAGCATTCCCTCTCAGTACAGAGTTTAGGCTAGAAAGGTTATTTAAGCAAACATATAACGTCAACCGGTACAAAAGGAACCATATGATGAACATAAGAGAAAAATTATAAGACTCCACATTGTCTTTCTTGTTAACCGAAACATACTTTTAATAGAAAATATCTAGACTTCGGAACTACCAATTATGACAAACCAAATAACTTCAAGCTTTAACGGTAGTTATTCACTAATGAGCCTTTACTTACATGATACACAAGTTTAAACATTACTTACTTGATAACTCAAAACAATTGAAAAGCATCAAGTTATTCAAGACAAATGATCTACAAGACCGTGTAAGCATTTTTTCTTTATACCAAACCACATGCATGCCATTTACTGTACCAACATATTAACCAACTCTCCAAACAAATATAAGTGAAGCAAGAGAGTACTTTCTATAAAAGAAACTAATAGCTCTGAACAAGAGATACATGAAAAACAAGAGCTAGAAGCAAACAAAACGAAGCCTGAATACTCAACAGATATAAGTGAAGAACAGGAGTATTCTACGAAAAAGCGGAGCGTGTCTCTCTCCCAAACAAGATAGTTAGGATCAACATTGATATGATCAGATAACTAAACAAAAACAAAACAGAAAATAAAATAAAACACACAAGACACTCCAAGAATAGCACATAATATGTGAAGCAATAAAAATATAGTTTCACTAGAGATGACCTGATAATTGTTGATGAAGAAAGGGATGCCTTGGGACTTCTTGAATATTTCCTTGGGGTGCAGGGGCATCCCCAAGCTTAAGCTTTTATCCCTTCTTAATCTTCTTTCATCATCCTCTCTCTTGACAATTGAAAACTTTCTTCACACACGACTTCTCATAAACTTCATTAGAGGGGTTAGTACTCAAAAACTTTAATCCACTTTGGTTCTGTAGAGACACATTGCTAGAACTCAATAAAACATTAGCTACAGTTACTAAGCTTTATTTATGGCCCTCCACATTAGAGAACCTCGCATAAAACCCGCAAAGAGACAATGCAAAAAACAGAGACATAATCTGTCAAAAACAGAACAACCAGTAAAGATGAATTTTTTCGAGACACTTCCGTTGCTCAAATCAGAAAGCTTAAAACTAATGAAAGGCAGATAAAAAGCTTAGGTTCACGCAAAAAAATTTGCAGAACAAAATATTGTTCTGTGATTTTTCTAGAATTGTTACAGCGAAGCACAGAAATCTGTTTCTGGACAGCAAACCCAACTTTTGCACTTTCCTACCATTAGAGGCTACTCTTGGCACAACAAAAACGAAAACAAAAAGATACAAAGGATATGTTACAGAGGTAACAATATCCTTGACTCAACAAAATAAAATAACAGGAAAATAAAATGGGTTGCCTCCCATAAGCGCTTTTCTTTAATGCCTTTTAGCTAGGCTTGATTGTTTTAATGATACTCACATAAGAATAGAAAATGAAGCAAAATGGTGCATCAAGAAGCAAATGTGAAACACATTTAAGTCTAACCCACTTCCTATGCATAGGAATCTTGTACACAAATAAATTCATAAAGAACAAAGTGACAAGCATAGGAAGATAAAACGAGAGCAACTTCAAAACTTTCAACATGAGAGGTGTTTTAGTACCATGAAAATTTCTACAACCATATTTTCCTCTCTAATAATAATTTTCAGTAGCATCATGAACAAACTTAACAATATAACTATCACATAAAGCATGCTTTTCATGACCTACAAACACATAATTTTTATCAAGCTCAAAAATAGTGGGATCAAAATTTTCAAACCCACTTTTAACAATTTTATAACAAGATGATTGATCACTCTCAAGAGGTATGACACTCCATCTAGATAAAGTCAAGGCCTCCCCAATATCATTTTCAATAGTAGTACAGTTAATATTATCAAGTAACATAGCACCATCATCTAGAGCTTTATCATAAAAAAATTCTAAGCAAAACTCCTTGTTACCATGTGATAACCCAAAGAGCAGGGGATCACTGTAGCACCTCTCAATGTGGAAGTAAGGTATCGATCCGCAGGAGCAAGAAGGAAAAGTTATCTATTCCCTACAACTAAAGTGTCACAAGTTTTAGTTGATTATGCACTAAACAAGTTTAAAGAACAAGATGGTTGATTTAATGGATGGAAGTTTAACGTAACAAAAAAAGAATGTAAAAGTGTCCCAATCCTCTTCAATGCAAGATGACAAGACAAAGGTTTTCTCTTATAGGAACAATGGACATGGGTTCTTGGGTTCACTTAATCCTCTCTCTCTCTCATCTACGGTGATTATCATGTTATAGATAAAGTACACACAATTGTCATGTTTTAATGGTAGCTTTTATGATGGCTATATGTCCTAAAACACATAGTTGAAAGAAGTACTCATTTGTGTTGATAGGTCACCCTCGTAAGGCTAGCGTGGTTGCTCTCACTCCCACATCATACTCTTCCTTTTTACCCCAGAAAAAGGATGTTGGGCTGTATTTCGCATGTCACTCAATACATATGCCGTGTCACATCGGCCATCCCGTACCTACATACATCATACTTCATAATGGACAATATTCTAAACACTAGTGCAATGATTCATAATTCGTGTGCGTGACCACATCTCTCTCATCTATCCACACTTGGTGGTGTCAATCACCTCATGACAAGGATAAACAAGGCATTATGCATAAATCAAACCATCACATGCATCATAGAATATCTCCAAAGTATGACAAATCATAAAAGCTCCAACACAACGGTAAATGTATAACAAATCATCTCATACCACAATATCCACCATAAGAATTACATAGATAGATCCATACTTATGCAAGGCACATCATATGGACTCCAACAATGATCATACATAGAGAGATTAGATCAAGTTACCACCACAAACCCAAGGTCCAGGGGGTGGAATACTCCCCCTTCATCATGGAGACGGTGGAGAAGTCGTTGGAGAAGATGGAGACCACCCCGGCAGCGCCCCGTCGGAGTTTTCCCCCTCCAATCTGCAGCTCCATGTCTCTGTTTCGGTGTTTCTGTGTTTCTGCGGCGCTCCTTCCAGAGAACGTCGAGGGACTATTTTTATAGGCGTTTTTAGGTCAAGACGAAGCCACGGAGACGAAAACGGACGGCATCGGAGCCACGAGGAATAAAAGAGGTGGTCCCACACGGCCTATGTACCTGGCCGCGTGGGACCAGCTAATTTCTTCCTCGGACTTCCTTTTTCACGGATTCTTGGCTGATACGTCTTCTTATTTCCAAATATTGGGCCCCGTAAAATATTAGGTCATTTGGACGTTGTTTGGTCCCTGAAAGTCAAAAACATGGAAAAAAGGGGTTTTCTGCCTGTGCAGGGTTAATTCCATAAAAATAGGAAACATACCAAATATTCCCAAAATCATTATAAAACAGTGATATAACCCTTATATGATGCAAATACGACTGGAATATAAGTAAAAATAATGCAAAGTTCATGTATGCATTTTACATGCATCACCATGCATTTCGAAATTAGGCATAAATAGAGGATTATCATAAGATTTATCAAAATAGCATGGATTATCATAAATAACAGTAGCATAATTATTCTCACAAGTTTTACCCATAGGGGCATCATGCCCATAAACATAGCAAGCATCAGTTTTATCAAAAAGGGATATTTCAAGAGAATCCACAGGAACATAGCATTCATCCTCCTTTGGTAAGCATGGAGGGCAATCAAATAATGTAAGAGTTAAAGAGTTACTCTCATTAGAAGGTAGGCATGGGTTAATCCACTCTTCCTCCTTTTGTTCATCACTCTCTTCCTCTTTCTCATCCAATGAGTTTTCAGCTTCAGCAATTTCTTCTTCCACAGATTCCTACAAGGCATTATTTCATCTTTTGGAGGAAACATCCTCTCAAGATGTTCAGTGATATAAGAATTATCATCCTTGTAGGTATCATAACAATATTTAAGTATAGCAAGACTTTCAGATTTATAAGGGGCATCAATTTTATGCTCAAGATAAGAATTAATTTCAAGGGCACCCTTAAAAACAATAAATTCTTCAATACTTTGTACCTCATACGCATTATAGTAACCTTTAACATAAGAAGCTAAGGTTTCATTATCATTACAAGCACATTGGAAAGGAAAGTGTTTAGACTTCCTATGACAATCAGATTCATTAAAGCAAAAAGATTTGCCAAATATATAGCATACATTTCTAGCATATTCCTTCAGTTGGCCTACTAATTTCCATAAGTACATCCCTTTTTGTGACAAGCGGTAATTCATATAATATTTCCGTTCATCCTCCGTGGACCCACCTTGCTAACAAGATATAGTTTCACATAAGTAATCCATGCTAACAGTTTTTTTAGATTTTCGGTTTTTAATTTTTTTTATGGATTTTCGGGTATATAAAAAAAATAAAACTAAACTAAAATAAACAAAACACAACTAAACGGAAGTAAACTAAGCAAAATAAAACTAGACAAAATTAAACTAAGCAAAACAAAATAAAAACAAAACAGAGAGAGGTGGAGTGTACTTCCCAAGTAAACTTATAAGTAGAGCTATGATCCCCGGCAACGGCGCCAGAAAATAGTCTTGATAACCCACAAGTGTAGGGGATCGCAACAGTCTTCGAGGGAAGTAAAACCCAAATTTATTGATTCGACACAAGTGGAGCCAAAGAATACTTATAAGCCTTAGCAACTGAGTTGTCAGTTCAGCCACACCTGGAAAAGCACTAGTAACAGGAGTGATGTGAAAGCAGAAGTAATATGAGAGCAACAGTAACAGTAGCGTAGCAGCAGCACAAGTGACAATCGAGGCAATGGTGCGGAAAATAGTTGATGGCGTGTATATGGACCGGGTTCCCAGCTATCTACACTAGAGGTAACTCTCCAAACAAAGAACATGTGTTGGGTGAACAAATTACAGTTGGGCAATTGATAAAATTGTGAGGGCATGACAATGCATATTATGATAAGATAAAGTTCACTGTAGTATTTAATTGGGCATTACAACATAATACATGGACCGCTTACCAGCCGCATCCATGCCTAAATAATCCACTACCGAGATAACGTTCTGTGTCCCCCAATAGTATTAAGTTGCTAGCAACAGATTATTGCATTAAGAATAGTGTGTAATGTAAACAAATGCATTAGACCTAACAGACGTACCCTTAAGCTAAGCATCGTTATTTTATCCCTAGTGGCAACAGCACATCCACAACCTTAGACGTTGATGTCACTCGCCCAGATTACCGGAGGCATGAACCCACTATCGAGCATAAATACTCCCTCTTGGAGATACAAGCAACTACTTGATCAGGGTAACCACAAGTACCGGAGAGCATGCAAGATCTTAAATAAAACGTAAGTATGATAACATGATGAACAAACTGATCATAATTCCACAATTCATCGGATCCCAGCAAACACAACACCAATTACATCAGATGAATCTCAATCATGTACGGCAGCTCATGAGACTATTGTATTGAACAACATGGGAGAGAGACTACCAACTAGCTACAGCTAAGAACCCGTAGTCCATGGGGGAACTACTCACAAACCATCATGGAGGCGGAGTGGAGGTGGCGTAGTCGATGGAGATGGCTCCGGGGGTCAATCCCCGTCCCGGCAGGGTGCCGGAATAGGACCTTCTGACCCCCCGAAACTAGGTTTCGATGGCGGCAGAGCTCTGGAGTGTTTCTCATAAAATTCTTCTCGTGTTAGGGTTTTCTTCACGGGGGCAATATATAGTCCGAAGGGCGGCGCGAGACGATGCACGAGGCGGCCACACCACACCTGGGCGCGCCAGGCATGTGGGCCGCGCCCAGGTGGCGTCTGGCTCCCTCGGGCTCTGTTTTGGACGATGCCCTAGTCCATGACGATCAGCAGAAAATTTGTGAAAACTTTCGCGACTAGACTTTTTCCGTTTGACGTCGTCTTCAGGTCGGTTCGGGGACATCTTAAAAAGTATCTGGTGCAGACAGATTTCAGGAAGTCCAAGTCCTCCCCCAACAAGGCTTCTTTTGTGTTCTTGTCAATTTCCAAGTAATTCCTACACATCAAAGTGTAAAACAAGAACATTGTGCACTTTTGCCACTATTAATAGGTTAGTCCAATAAATGTCTAAAATGATATAGAACTATAATAAACACATGTGGTATTGTTATAAAACAAGCATGGAACATCAAATATTATAGATACGTTTGAGACATATCAACGATGAGGACTCAGATCTGGAGGTCGGTCTCCTCCTCTCTCGCGCCGCCTTTGAGCGCGAGCGCGCCGACGGTGTCATTCGGGCGTCTTTGATGGAGAGAGCTGTCCGCATCTCCGCCGCCGAGCATGCGATAGAAGCCGCCGAGGAGGCGTTGTTCCAGACGTAGCTCCGGGCAGCCATACACCGGTCTCTTCTCCCTGGCCAGGGCTCTGGGCCAGATGGGGCGGCGGCAGCGGTGGCGGCGGAGGAGGAGGAGGAGGACGCTCCGGTGTTCGAGGAGGATGAGGTCTCCTCTGACGTCTCCTCCGACAGTGGCTCCGGCGCCTGGGACGCAATCCACGACGGAAAGCGACCCCGCCTCGCCTAAGGTAAATGACCGCTCTTTTTACTATGTATTTGCTCTGTTAGAGTACTTATATAGCTTGGTTTGCTCTATTATTTAGCTCTGTTTAGCTATGTATTTGCTCTGTCGGCTACTTATTTAGCTCTTTTTACTCTGTATTTGCTCTGTTAGCTACTTATTTAGATCGGTTTGCTCTGTTATTTAGCTCTGTTCAGCTATGTATTTGCTATGTTAGCTACTTATTTTGCTATGTTAGCTATGTATTTGCTCTGTTAGCTACTTATTGAGCTCGGTTTGCTCCGTTAGTTAGCTCTGTTAGCTACTTATTTTGCTCTGTTAGCTATGTATTTGCTCAGTTAGCTACTTATTTAGCTCGGTTTGCTCTGTTAGTTAGCTATGTATTTGCTCCGTTAGCTACTTATTTTGCTCTGTTGGCTACTTATCCCACTCCAGTTTGCTATGTTATTTCCCTCTAGTTAGCTCTGTATTTTGCTCTGTTTACTGCTGAAAGGATCGTATGACACCTAGGGGGGGTGAATAGGTGCTACTTCAATTTTAGTACTTTTTAAATTTAGGCTTGACACAAAAGGTAAATTCTCTAGATATGCAACTATGGTGAATTTACCTATATGACAAGCTAGCAACTAAGCAAGGTACACTAAGTAAGGATGGTAAACAAGGATAGAAGTAACCGAAGTGAAAGCACGCGGAGACACAGATGTAATCCCGAGTTCCTCCTTTTTAGGGGAGTACGTCTCGTTGGAGAGGTGTGGCTACCACGAAGGTCAAAACTCAACCGCCACAAAGGCGGACACACCTTCTTCTCCGATGAACCGCACCACAAAGGTTTGGTTCACCTTCCACTATCGGAATCCTTCAAGGCAGAATCGGAGCCTTACAACAACGATCCGGGCACAACCCACAAGAGGATTGGGGGCTCCCGAACAGCTACAAATCTGTCACAAAGACAACAAGTGAGTACAACAAGAGGTAGGTTTTCCTAATGGAAATCCTAGCAAAGGGTCCCTCAAGTGAATGAGGGGGAAATGAAGAACGGCTTGGTGAAGATGTAGATCCGGGGCTTCTCCTTCAATCCTCCAAGTATCAACGAGTTTGGGTGGAGGGATTGGGAGATCTATCAAATCTTGAGCTTGCAATAATGGAGTTCTTCAATGTGGTCAAGCTAGGGAGCCGGAGGTAGGTGGAGGGGAATAAATACCCCTCCTAGAAATCTGGCCGTTGAAGCTGAAAACAGCCCGCAGCGGTAGTACCGGGCCTCGCCCGGTAGTACCGACGGCAGGGATTTGACGGCATCTCGAAGACTGGTCAACGCCTCCTCCCAGGCGCGCATCGGTAGTACCGGACCTCCGGGTCCGGTAGTGCTCCCTACCCGGTAGTACCGCGCCACTACCGGGGCTACTACCGGATAAAAACGCGCGAGTACAGAAGCTATTTAGCTCTGGTACTAGATGCGGTACTGACCGCGGTAGTTCCGCACGGCAAAAACCTGGACACCCGGTAGTACCGGGGGGCCCGGTAGTACCGGCTGAGCAATAAAGTCAGCATTTCTTCCTTTTCTTGAGACAAAACCTGTGCAACATAAACTGATACATTCCTGCACACTTTTAGCACACACATTAGACATCTAAGTGTGTTGTCAACAAACATCAAAACACTTTGGGGAAGGATATGCCCTTTCAATCTCCCCCTTTTTGGTGTTTGATGACAACACACTTAGGAGAAACAAATGATTTGCAAAAGATAGACGGGGCTCTCCAAATTGTGTGTTTATTAGGAATTTGCTTTTGAATGCAAAAACACACCATATAAAATGGGCGGAGCTCCCCCTATATTTTACAAACCAAGCAAGTTCATATGGATAAACAATTATAACAACTTGCACAAAATAAGCAAGTACCATACTAGATAGGTCTTATTACAATAACACAAGGTCATGGCATGTCTTACATCATGCATAGAGAAGTTCAAAGCAAATATCCAAATAAAGATGAAACACAAGCATAAAGATCAAACGAAGTGCAAGCTTGTGTTCCTCCCATGCAAATCCCACGGCACATCCTAAATAGAACACATTCTCCCCCTTTGTCATCGAAATGCCAAAAAGGGAGAAGCGCGATGCTAACACGTCCCTAGGAGCATCAAGCTCCACCCGCGCCGTGGTGGGTCGAAGAGAGGAGGCCTGGAAGCGATCACCATCTGGAGGAGCATCTTCATCACTCCAGAAACCTGCTTGGACACCCATTCATTCTTCGGAGTGATTACTTCTTCAGAACCATCGGAGACTGGAATCTGCATATGCCTCATCATCGCTTTCTGTCGCTGTGCTGCCTTCTTGTGATACACATGGCTTCATACAGACGGTCTTCCAAATCAAGTTTGAGGCAAAAGGCCCTCTTGGCCTTAATCTGCAGCTTCTTGAACCATGAAGGTTCCTCAAGGGGTGGTGCACTCCCACTAGCTCTCTCAGCTTCAGCAGCAGCCTCAGGATCAATGGGCTTCTTTTGGGAGGAAGATGAGCCTTGATACGCAGTTCCTTCACCAGATGAGCACAACGGGGCTGCCATCCTTCATGATATCTTCTCCATTCTTCTTGAGAGCCCACTTGCGGCGAATGAGCTTCATAATGAATGGGCCATAGATGGGGGCCCTTCTATCAATGATTGTGGACCACAAGTCATTCCACATCCAATCCATCACATCAAGCTTCTTGCCTTTGCCTTGATTTTCATTGGAGAGCTTGAGTAGGTCAAACATGTAGCCATGAACCTCATCCCAGTTTCCCACACGGGGAGCAATAGTTTCCCTATAGATGCGGTGGAGAATCTCAAATGGACGCACAAGATGAGCAGTTTTACCAGTGGTGCCTTTTCCATAGTAATTGGTCCTAGAACATCCTTGGAGCTGGATCGATCATTGTCATGGCATCTCCATCCACTAGGAGTACTTTCACCCTTGTCTTCATAGCCTAGAACCTCTCCAAACTCCGCCAAGGTGGCAGAAAGCAAGGTGTCCTTGGTCATCCACCATAGAGTCCTGGCTTCATCATGGTCAAGTAGACGGTGGCAAAGAACTGAATAATATAGTACTCTATGTAGGGATGGTTCTCCTTCATGATGTCAATCAGTCCAAACTCTTCACACATTGCAAGTGTCTCATCAAAATAGCCCTTGTGCTTCGAGTTTTTCATGTAAGGAAGATCAAGAGTGTGTTGGTCAACCACGGAGTACTTCTTGTGGAGATAGATTTCCTTGTAGATGGCTTCTTGATCATTGTGTAAAAGTGCGGATTCCGCACAAGAGGTGACCTCTCCTCATAGGGATTTCTTCTCTGAGCTTCTGATAGTCATCATTCTTCCATAAGTGAAGTGCTTTGCGGGCTCTCGTGGGAGGAGCAGTGGTGGTACGAGCAGCAGCTGGAGTTTTTCCTCTTGCTTGAGTTCTGGCTGTGGTGCGAGCAGGCAAAACTTCCTCTTCTTCTTCTTCCTCAAATCATCACCAAGAGACGTGGCTTCTTACCACCACGGCGGCTACCTGTGAAACAGCATAGAGGTAGGGCAGGGAATAGATGAGTGCACAAGTTCACGGAATAGGAACCAAAAACTAGCCAATAGATGTAAAGAGAGGTTGAATCAAGCAAATTTGGAAAACGGTAGTACCGGGCCTCGCCCGGTAGTACCGGCTGAGCCGATTCAAGAGAATGGCACAAAATTGAGAGATTCAACCATACATTACACACAAAGGCTAGCTAACAAGGCCTAGGAGATCATCCATCCAAATTTAACCGTTGCCAACGGAGCTACCAATGTTTCCTCGCCATACATCTAGGTTTCAAGATTTAGAAACTAAGAGTGCAAGGAACGGGGAAATACCGGAGGCCATGGAGGAGATCGACGAGGGGATCGCTCCCACGGAGCAGATCTGGCCGGAGATGGCGGAAACCGGCGGCCTAGGGCGGCGGCCGGAGCAGGGAGCAGAGGAGGCGACGGGGTGGTGTTCGTGCGGGTGGGGAAGAATGGGGAATAACCCCCACCCCGCCCGCACAGGATATTTTGATACCCGTGATTCCCGGTAGTACCGGGGCGGACATCCGGTACTACCGGGGCCTGAATCTTTGCGAGCAGTAAACTGCTTAGATTCAGAGCCCGGTACTACCGGATCCACCAGGCGGTACTACCGGGGCCTCCTAAGAAACCCCAGTTTTCTCTTTTTGTGGAAGGATTTTGAACTTGTGCAAGATGGAAGTTGTTTTGATAGAAGAAAGGCATAGGATTAGATCAACACACTGGAGATGGTACTTCATACTCAATTTGCAAGAAGCAAACACACAAAAACCAAATTGAGCATGTTTTCCATAGGAGCACTAGAAAACCAATAAAATCCAAATGAAACCAACTCTTCACAAGGAAGAGGGCGGTGGCCGAGGCCACCATGTATGAGTATGTGGTGTGACACCGCGAAGATATATCTTGGGTCCACGGCCACTACTCGTCATTTAAGCTCACAATTCATAAAATGAAAATAGAGACAAATGAGTTTTACTATCGGCATAATGGGGGGAGGGATAGTCCAATGGATTAGGACCGCACTCCCCCTATTCCATGCCTACACCTAAACCAAATAGATAGTCAAAAATAGGTGTGTATGCAAGATGGTCAAGTCAAGCTCCTAGAATCCACGATATTTAGCTCATGCCTCAAGAAGGTGAATCTTGCTTCATCAAGTGGCTTCGTGAAAATGTCGGCAAGTTGATCTTTGGTTGGAATATAGCCAAGCTCAATATCACCACGAGCAATATGATCCCGAATAAAATGATGACGAATCTCAATATGCTTCGTTCTTGAGTGTTGCACCGGATTGTGGCCAATCTTGATAGCACTTTCATTGTCACATAAAAGAGGCACTTTGTCACAATTGACACCGTATTCCTTTAAAGTTTGCCTCATCCATAACAATTGAGTGCATGCACTAGCGGCCGCCACATACTCGGCTTCGGCGGAGGATAGAGATATACAATTTTGCTTCTTAGAAGACCAACTCACCAAGGACCTACCAAGAAATTGGCATGCCCCGGAAGTTGATTTCCTATCATCCTTGCAACCGGCCCAATCCGAATCCGTGTACCCGGCAAGAGAGAAATTAGTGCCCTTTGGGTACCACAAACCAAACCTTGGGGTATCAACCAAATATCGAAGGATTCTATTGACCGCCACCATGTGGCTTTCTTTAGGAGCGGCTTGATACCTTGCACACACCCCTACACTCAACACAATATCGGGTCTAGATGCACAAAGATAAAGCAAAGAACCAATCATAGAGCGATAAAGTTTTTGATCAACATCGATACCGTCGGGTTAAGTTCAAGATGGCATTTGGTGTCCATGGGAAACCGCTTGCCCTTAGCATTGTGCATATTGAACCTCTTGAGCATGTCTTGGGTATATTTGGTTTGAGAGATGAAAGTCCCTTCATTCAATTGCTTGATCTCAAAACCGAGAAAGAACTTCAATTCGCCCATCATAGACATCTCGAACCTATCGGTCATAAGCTTTGAAAATTCATCATTGAAAGCTTTGTTAGATGAGCCAAATATAATATCATCAACATAAAGTTGGCATATGAAAAGCTCCCCTTTGACCCTCTTGGTAAAGAGAGTGGGATCGATTTGCCCCAATTCAAATCCACGGTCTAGCAATAGCTCTCTTAGGTGCTCATACCAAGCACGAGGTGCTTGTTTGAGACCATAGAGCGCCTTATCAAGCTTGTAGACATGGTTAGGGAATTTAGGGTCCTCGAAACCCGGTGGTTGCTTAACATATACCAACTCCTTTAAAGGACCATTAAGAAAGGCACTTTTCACATCCATTTGTTGCAATTTAAAGTTATGATGTGATGCATATGCAAGAAGGATACGGATGGACTCAAGGCGAGCCACGGGTGCATAAGTCTCTCCAAAATCAATGCCTTCAACTTGAGAGTACCCTTGTGCAACCAATCTTGCCTTGTTCCTCACAACCATTCCATGCTCATCTTGCTTGTTCTTGAATATCCACTTTGTGCCTATAACATTGCGGCAATCTTTTGGCTTCTCAACTAGATTCCACACTTTGTTGCGCTTGAAGTTATTGAGTTCATCATGCATAGCTTCTAACCAATCCGGATCTTCAAGAGCTTCAAACACTTTCTTTGGTTCCACCATGGAAATATGAGCTTGATGTTCACTAAAGTTTGCCAATTGCCTTCTTGTGGTAACACCTCTCTTGTGGTCACCAAGGATGTTTTCTAGATGGTGACTCTTTATTTAAAGTCTTTTCAATCTTGCTTTACGACGGGCTTCGATATCTCTATTGCATCTTGGAGGTATCTCTTGATCATCTTGATCATTTGAGTCCCCGTCTTGACCGGAATGTTGACCTTGATCATCTTGAAGCACATCTTCAACAAATGAAGGAGAGGGTTGATCTTGGTCATGACCTTGGCTAGCATCAACAATAGGAGAACTTGGTTCTTGCATAGCAACTTGGTCAACATGAGGAGGGTCTTGAACTTGTTCTTGGGGTGGTGCATCATTTGCTTCCATGATAGGCGCCGTTTCAACTTGTGATGAAGAGGCCTCCACTTGAATGGAGCTTGGACTTGCTTGAGGAGACTCGTAATGAATCTCAACGGGACGATGGAAACCAATGCCCATTCTTCTTATAGCATCTTGAGGCTCTTCATTATCTACATCACAAACATGAAATTGCGCCACTTGGGAGCCGTCATTCTCATCGAACCTCACATCACAAGATTCTATGACTTTCCCAACGGTTTTGTCATAGACTCTATAGGTGTGAGATTCGGCACCGTACCCAACAAAAACACCCTCTAAAGCTTTAGATTCAAATTTAGACAAACGAACACTTTTGTTCTTATAGAAACACTTACAACCAAATACTCGGTAGTAGGAGACATTGGGCTTGTTGCCGGTGAGCATCTCATAAGATGTAAACTTCTTGCCAACGCGAAAGAATAGCCGGTTAGATGAATGACACGCCGTGGAGATAGCCTCGGCCCATAAGAATAGCGGAGACTTAAACTCCGCCAACATAGACCTTGCCATATCCATGAGAGTCCGGTTCTTCCTTTCGGCTACACCATTTTGTTGAGGGGTATATGCAGCGGAATATTGATGACGAATCCCCTCTTCACTAAGAAACTCATTTAAGGTGTAGTTCTTGAACTCGGAGCCATTATCACTCCTAATGACCAATATAGGGACATTGTGTTGGCGTTGAACTTCATTGGAAAAGTCGATGACGGCTTGTTGGGTCTCATCCTTCGTCTTGAAGAAATAAACCCAAGTAAATCTTGAATAGTCATCAACAATCACCAAACAATATTTCTTCCCACCAAGACTAGGTTGAGGCACGGCACCAAAGAGATCAACATGAAGAAGTTCCAATATCCTCTTTGATGAAATGATGGTCTTGCTTGGATGGGGAGAATCATGCATCTTTCCTTCAACACAAGCCCTACAAAGACGATCTCTAGAAAAAGAAACATTGTCTTTTAGTCCAAGAATGTGGCCACCCTTGTGAAGACTTTGCAAAGTTCTCATGTTGACATGGGACAAGCGGCGATGCCACAACCATCCCACGTCGGCCTTTCCGAATAGGCATATTGCTTGAGTGTTGGTAGACCCCGAAAAGTCCACCACGAACAACTCATTTTCAACATACCCAACGAACATGACCTTTAGAGTCTTGCTCCTCAAGAGTACCACCATATCAATAGTAAAATGGACATCAAAATTCATCTTATTAAGTGCACGAACGGACATAAGATTGTAACCGAGGGACTCGACAAGCATGACATTTACAAGGGTGATATCCTTTGCAACTACCACCTTGCCGAGACCCGTTACCTCCGCTTTTGATTTATCACCATAGGAGACGGATGCTTGATTTATATTTGGTCCCAACTCCGTCATGATCTCTTGCTTCCGGTCATATGACTAGTGCATCCACTATCAACCACCCATTTAGACCCACCGGAAGCATAGTCCTACAAGAAATCATTGCTTGGTTTTAGGTACCCATTTCTCAATGGGTCCTCTTTTGTTAGCAACAAGGGTCTTAGGAACCCAAATAGAATAAGCAATGTAACCATCATAAGGACCAACATATTTTGCATAAACATCCCCATAATAATCAACATAAAGAATGTAGTTGGGATTGTTATGCCCCGCAAAGTCACTACGAGTGGTCTTGCCCCTAGTGGCATTACCACCCGCAATGGAGTCTTGGCTTGTGCGGGCTTGGCATTGGTGTTGCTCTTCTTCTTCTTTGCCTTGGCCACATAACCAAGGCCCTCCTTCCCTTTGTGTGGCTTTTGCTCAAAAATTTGAGCAACAACCTTTTCTTTACCTTTAGGAATAGAGGTCTTGGCACTAGTGGCCTTGGCAAGCTCAACCTTCAACCTAGCATTTTCCTCAATAACATTTGCATGATCACAAGAGGGAGTAGAGGTGCTAGGTGAGTTAGATTTGGAAAGTTGAGTTTGAAGTTGCTCATGAGACTTGACTAGAAGAGAGTGGGTACTTTCCAAGGCCTTGTGAGCCTTGTTAAGTTTCTCCACATCCTCAAGGAGTCTAGCATTAGCAACCACAAACTCGGCTTTCTCCTTTTTAATCACTTTATATTTAGCAAAGACATGATCTCTATCCTTAATGATTTTAGCAATTATTTCATCATTTTTATCATCAAGAGACTCAATTCTTTCCTCAAGAGAGGTTCTATATTCACTCTCTTCTTCAAGAGAAGCATTCAAGGATTCTATGGAAGCATTCAAGGATGCTATGGTGAGAGAATCCTCTCTCTCAATTTTTCCCTTGTCATCAAGGATTTCTTCGGCCGCATCAAGTTGTCTCAAGAGAGACTCAACATATGCCTTAGTTTCACCTTGCAAGTTAGCCACAATAGTATCGGAAGCAACAAGTTCTTTCTTAATCACAAGACTAGTTTTATCATCTATTTCATGCATAGTCTTGGGAGTAGAAGATGATACCTCGGTGACGGAGCCATGAGGCAACGAGCGGTGTTGATGGAGAGGTTCTCATTGGGGGATTCGAAGAGAGAAGGAGGTGGAGTTGATACAATGGCCAAAGCGGCCACCTCACGAGTGGGTTCTTCTTCTTCTTCGGAATCCTCGGAAGGATACTCTTCTTGAGTCAACAACACAATTCTTGGTGCTTTCTTGAAGAATGGCTTCCTCTTGACAAAAGGCTTCTTTTGTATCATGTTTGATTGCCCTTGAGGACAAGCCTTCCACCGTTTTGCTCTCTATTCTCATAGGACAATCTTGATGAAGTGATGCTTGTTATGACAATTGTAGCAAGTCTTTATCCTATTAGCAAACTCCTTCTTCCCGCTTGGATTGTTTGCATGATCAACTTGAGCCTTTGCCTTGGCCGGGTCACGCCAAAAGTCCTTGTTGCAAGAGCTATGTGACCATGGAGGGCTTGTTCAAGTCATCGGGAGGAAGGTTGTTCGGGCATGCTTCAACTTCATCATGTTCATCAAGGCACACAACCTTGGCCTTCAAAGCAAGAGAGGGACCTTGCTTCATTCCCATGGCCCTAGCACGGTTGTCTAGAGCATTCTTGGTGGCAACCTTGGAGGCTTGCATCTCTTGCATAACTTCATTGGATGTCATCTCAAGGTAGTTGAATTTTCCTTGAAGGGCCTTCAAGTCAACGGGCTCGAAGGGCATGAGCATTCACATACTTCCTCTTGATCCAAGCATCATCCACATAGGTTGCCCCAACATTGAAAAGGCTTGGCAAGAATCTTGAGTCTTGCATACATCTCTTCATGAGTTTCACTATCAAGCATGTAGAAGCCTTCGACTTCATTGTTCAAAGCATCAAATCTATTCCTCTTCATGCTTTCATTTCCAAGAAATGCCACCTCAAGGCACTCCCAAGCTTCTTTGGCGGTGGAGACGTTTTGAATGTGATGAAGACCACTTTCTCCAACGGCAAGTTCAATCATGTGGAGAGCGGAAGCATTGAGTTGTTTCTCGGCCACCTCTCTTCTTGTCAAGTTGTTAGGATTCACGGCCTTGTATCCCTCTTGAATGATCCTCCAAAGCTCGATAGAGGAACTGTTGATATGAGATTTCATTAAGTGTTGCCAAGTAGCAAAAGCCAATGCATTAAGTTTAGGAGGTGGACCCAAAGGGTTTATGCGAGTATGATGGATAGGTGGGTCGGGAGAGTACACAAAGGGAACCCCATGGTACTCCGGCTTCCCACCTTCGGGAGTGGTGGTAGATGTGGAAGATTTCTTAGGGTCGGTTTCTTTATCTTCAACCCCTTTCTTTTCCTCTTTTCCCTCCTCGGTATCACCGTCATGGGAGGTAGCGGAGTCATCTAGTGGGGTGGTCTCCTTAGGAACCTTGCCACTTGCGAGTTGTGTGATCAACTCACGCATCTCGGCAAATTTGGTATCCATGGACGATATCAAAGATGTCTCCATCAATTTGAGATCGGCCATGGATGCCGTAGTGGCTTGGTCATCCAAGGGATCACCATCACTTCGTGTCATACTTCTCTTAGGCGGTTAAGCCCAACAAGAGAGCCGAGGCTCTGATACCAATTGAAAGGATCGTATGACACCTAGAGGGGGGGGGGTGAATAGGTGCTACTTCAATTTTAGTACTTTTTAAATTAGGCTTGACACAAAAGGTAAATTCTCTAGATATGCAACTATGGTGAATTTACCTATATGACAAGCTAGCAACTAAACAAGATACACTAAGTAAAGACTTAAACAAGGATAGAAGTAACCGAAGTGAAAGCACGCGGAGACACGGATGTAATCCCGAGTTCCTCCTTTTTAGGGGAGTACGTCTCGTTGGAGAGGTGTGAGCTACCACGAAGGTCAAAACTCAACCGCCACAAAGGCGGCGCACCTTCTTCTCCGATGAACCGCACCACAAAGGTTTGGTTCACCTTCCACTATCGGAATCCTTCAAGGCGGAATCCGGAGCCCTTACAACAACGATCCGGGGCACAACCCACAAGAGGATTGGGGGCTCCCGAACAGCTACAAATCTGTCACAAAGACAATGAGTACAAAAGAAGCTAGGTTTTCCCAATGGAAATCCTAGCAAGGGTCCCTCAAGTGAATGAGGGGGAAATGAAGAACGGCTTGGTGAAGATGTAGATCCGGGGCTTCTCCTTCAATCCTCCAAGTATCAACGAGTTTGGGTGGAGGGATTGGGAGATCTATCAAATCTTGAGCTTGCAATAATGGAGTTCTTCAATGTGGTCAAGCTAGGGAGCCGGAGGTAGGTGGAGGGGAATAAATACCCCTCCTAGAAATCTGGCCGTTGAAGCTGAAAACAGCCTGCAGCGGTAGTACCGGGCCTCGCCCGATAGTACCTGTAGTGACACGACCCACCACGGGTTGTATCGTTGCGTGTAGTACTGGCCCCTGGACCGTTCACCAGTACACACAGCCAGAATGATAACAAATAAAGCAATAGTATATCAAATCTAGCGAATCCAGAGTATAAAATTATTACAACTTGCATAGCGGAAGCTAGCGTAAATTTATTTGAAGTGTCAATAACACGGAAGCAAATAAAAGAACTCCAGTCTTCTAATTTGCGCCACAGGCGAACAAAGGTCAAGTGGAGTCTCGAAACCTACGCTCTCAGTCGGAGTCGGAGTAACCTGCATTGGTGAGATACAGCCCAAAATCGCTGGGTCAACACAACTGAATTGTATTGGCAAGTGATGTTTATGGTGGATATAAAATGGCGCCTAGCTACTACATGCTTATTTGGCTAGGTGGATGTTTCAAGCCTGATTTGCATAAAAGCATAGTTTTACTCTACCAGTTTATTAAATTAGTTTTTCACTCATTGGACACTCGGTTTATCCAAACAAGTGCTCCTACCCAGCTGGCTATGAGTCAACTGATAGACACCAGATACTCCCACCAACTTTTATTAACCCATCAAATTTTAATTAAGAAATTGGAATGAACGAGAACCATGTCATAGAATCCCATCTAGTTGCTAGTTTGCCCATAACCAAAGGACACGGCTAAGATCTTAGTTTAAACCCTCGCGAGGTTATTACACTTTACCCATGTTGCCCGGTCCACTCTGCAAAATCCGTGAATCACCACATAGAGAGGAAGAGAGGATCGAACCAGAACCAATAAGAAGTAGATTCCCAAACCCCCACGCACCGTACCACCTATCACTATTCTACATCTCTGGCTACGATGGATTCGGGTCACCACAACCTACCAATTCCGTCGTAGCCCATACTACATTGACACATGGTTGCACATAAAAGCTACCAAACAAGAAACCAAACACATTCTCGGAATACTGGGCGACGGTCCCCACCATAAATTTTACTCTGATGACATGCTAGCAATCCGCCCAGTGGTTATTTAATTATCATATTGTTTTGAATAAGCAAATAAAATAACAATATCATACATAACATGATAATCCCAACCACGAATATCTACATAGCATGGCTAAGCAATTCTAACAATACGATGGCACCTAACATATGATTGTTATTGTCTAAGGGATTATATGATTACTCCACTTGGGTGTTAGTGAAGTAATCTAGCATAGCATTAATCACACAACTCCTACACATGCATAACTAAAAGGAAACACTAATGCATAGTAGGAAAATAATGGGATCATGCATCACTTGAGTTTCCGGTTACACAATCCTCACAAGAACAAACCCCACAATCGTCGCAATCTACACGATTCAAACATGACACACATAAACAACCAAGCATAAACAAGGTGCAACAATCATGTATGCATGCCAAATTTAAATCATGCAACATAATTAAATCAGTAGCTCTTTGTATAATTAACTAGCATATGATGCATGTAAAGTATTTTATAAGCAACAAGCACTTTTAAAGCAATTTATATTACTTAGATGGATTAAATAAACATCTGCAAGTTTAATTCAAAAATAAGCTCAAAAATAATAGATCTATATTTCTCTGGACAGAGAACACAATTTAAAAACCGTAGCAAAAAGATTCATATAATTTCGAGATACAGATAATTAATTATATTTAAAATATTACGTATTAGTGTTTTAAGTATGCTACAAAAATAATTATCTAAAACTCAAATACGTTTACAGATCTGAGTAAATCGGAATTTTCTGAATCCGTAGGTATAAAGATCATAAAATTTGGACATACGGTTGATTTGATATGATTTATACAAGATTTGAAGGTTTTCTGAGATTTAAAACGAAAACAGAAAAGATTAAAACAAGTGGCGCGATATGATTGGCTGATACCCCTTCAGTAAGTGATCTAATCTGGAACGTTAGATCTAGATCTGACGGATGCTGTTCATCTTCTTCGTTGGAGCTTTTCTCACAGGTGACGGTCAGATCTGCTGCGGATGGCGGCGGCGCTCCGGTGTTCCCCGGTCTTGGAGACGGCGGCAAACGGCGGAGACGGTCTAGGCGAACACGTAGGTACCCTAGGCCCTCCTCCTCCTCGCTCCAATCGACGGCGACGCGAGCTCCGGGGTGGCAGCAATGGTGATGGCGGTGGCAGATTTCCGAGCTCGATTTCGAGCTCGGTTTGAGGCTAGGGTTTCGAAAAGTTGTGGGAACGGAAAGGCACGGGGTCAGGGTATTTAAGGGCGGAATTTCGTGGGCAGGGGGCAATGAATTTGGACGGAAATCGGGAGATTTTTCCGGTTTGTACCGAGTTCTGGATGAACTCGTACGAACGCTGGCCTCCTGTTCGTTCTAGAAGAAAAAGAAAAACAAAACAAAGGCGGTTCGGAAATTGGGCCGATACTTGGCCTGCTGGCCGCTGCGCGCGCCCGAGCTGGGCTGAGTTTGGGCCCAATAGCTCCGGTCGGCTATTTTGTTTTTCTGAAAACATTTTTCTTTTTTCTTTTTCCTGTTTTCTTTATAACTTTTGATTTTGAACTCGGAATTGAGTCAAACTAGTTTTGAAATTTTTGTAAAATCGTCCTCTGTCTAAAAAGACTATTGTGGACTATTTTTATCCGAAACAAAAATATATTTATCTTGGAAAAATTAAAATTAGGATTTTGGAATTAATACTTAAAAAAATGCAAAACAATCAAATGCAAGTTTTTAAAATGATGCCATGATGAATGCACATGCTCTAAATGCAAAACATGCCAAACTAAATTTGGGATGTTACAGTACCAACCGGCAGGGATTTGACGGCATCTCGAAGACTGGTCAACGCCTCCTCCCAGGCGCGCATCGGTAGTACCGGACCTCCGGGTCCGGTAGTGCTCCCTACCCGGTAGTACCGCGTCACTACCGGGGCTACTACCGGATAAAAACCGCGCGAGTACAGAACGCTATTTTAGCTCCGGTACTGAATGCGGTACTGACCGCGGTAGTTCCGCACGGCAAAAACCTGGAGCCACCCGGTAGTACCGGGACGGACCCGGTAGTATCGGCTGATGCAATAAAGTCAGCATTTCTTCCTTTTCTTGAGACAAAACCTGTGCAACATAAACTGATACATTCCTGCACACTTTTAACACACACATTAGACATCTAAGTGTGTTGTCAACAAACATCAAAACACTTTGGGGAAGGATATGCCCTTTTAACTACTTATTGGCTCTGTTTATTAGCTTCGTTTGCTGTTTTTAACAAAGAATATTCGTTGTGTCAAGGGCTTGGTGGATGCTTGGTGACGATGCTGCTGCCGTGAAGACCTAGGAGCGGGGCTCCGTACACGGTGCCGTCACCAGGAGCAGTACATTTTGTGCAGCAGGATGAAGACAGTCGATGATCATCTGGCAACCGTGAAGACATAGGAGCAGAGCTCCAGCCACGCGCACCGATGAACTTTTGTAAAGCAGGACGTACAGGAATACGGTGACGACCGGGCGGCCGTCTAGTCGCATGGAGCGGGGCTACATCGACGGCACAGCCCGTCACCGTGTTTTTTTTGTTTTCCTGTAACCCTTATTAGAAACGGTGATTAGCAAAACTCCGTGTCTAATGTGAAACATATCAGTAACGATCTAATATAACAACCGTTGCCCGTGTTAGGGGCAACAGTTTATCAACTCCGTTGCCATTGAGCTCTTCACATCAGTATCGGGGGCGGGGACACGGACTGTTTCTCCGTTTCCAACGGGGGTTTTGGTCCGTTTCCGATGTGTCGTTCTGTACTAGTGCATATTCCTACAAAGATGAACTTTTTTATACACATGAGGAAATTATTTGATG
The DNA here is from genome assembly GCA_947311845.1 of Poa pratensis. Taxonomy (NCBI): domain Eukaryota; kingdom Viridiplantae; phylum Streptophyta; class Magnoliopsida; order Poales; family Poaceae; genus Poa; species Poa pratensis. The sequence continues at coordinate 41,062,103 of CAMZMU010000097.1, forward strand.
TACCGAAACATATTTGTTTGTGAATATGAACATTATCTTATATCAACATTAATTTACAATACATGAACATTTTATTAAATACATGTGAACACTTCCTATAAACTATATAAAAAGGTAAGAGGATGATTATAAAATAAAGATAGAAAATTTGTGAGCGTGTGTTTTATATGTCTTTTATATAAAATAAAAATAAAAACTATCCCGTCACCAAATGCAACCCATGTTAAAACCCTCCATCACTCCCGTATTCACGAGAGATCCTATAAACCGTTCAAAGCGACACTACCAAGCAACGCCGCCCGAAAGAAGCAATACTTAGACCTCTATATCGCGGCCCATTATCATATGTGGATTTTTAATTATTTTTGAAACATTTAAAGTAAATAAAATATCAGTAAATAATTTATATATTATTAAGAATTAAGTTTAACAAAATATTTTTCAAACCCGTGAACAAATTTTGAACCTCCCATAAGCAATATTGGAATACAGTGAACACTTTTTGAACCAAACTTTTAAAACCCTATCAAAAAAAGATCCCTTGTGAACATTTTTTCGAACCTAGTAGGCATACTTTTAACTTGGAACAATTTTTACAGAAACTTTTTTCTTAGGCATTGAAATTGAAAAACTAAAAAGAAAATAAACATAAAATAAAAAAGCGGCTAACACAATCCCTATTTAACTCTCATTGCGTCAGATAGGGGGTTGACGCTCACGCACATGCCGCAGTTGGTTTTTCCAAGCTTTTGTATATGCTTTTCTTTTTTTCTATCCTTCTCTTTTTATTTAAAATCATTTCCTTTTGTAATACATGAACAATTTAAATACCGTGAACAATTTTTTTAACTACATGAACCATGAACGTTTTTTGGACCCATGAATAATTATTTTGAGTCGTACAAAGATTTTCATCAAACATGTGAACATTTTTTGAACTGAAGAACAATTATTTTGAACCTCAAACAATTAATTTGAACCTCGTGAATAATTTTAAAACTGTATAAGTATTTTTTTTCTCAAATTTTCCAAAAAAACATTATTTTGTGGGTACAAAATTTTATGCCGCCGAAATCTTGACGGTGCCGTCACGTCTTCTCCACCATCCCAGGCAACATACGCAGCTCCGGCAGTCATGCGTAGCAAGAAGCAGTCTTGCGTGGATAGCTAGATGCAGGCATGCAGGCAATGGGAAGAAGAGGACCCACCAAGGCGACTCCCACCGGACACGCAGCCAGGCCGGGCTGCACAGCGAGCCGCCCATGTACGCGGGCGGCCTTCACGTTGCCGTGGGACAGCAACATCGACGGCCATGCAGAGTGGCCGGGAACTTCCGGCACGGGTAACGGTTCGCCGGCCGGAAACGGCAGGGCGGCCGTCGCTGGTCAACTGCCTCGCTTTGTTCGTGCCTTTATCGGCTCCTATTTCATCTGACAGATTGCTCCGGCTCAGCCGTCGGTGTCATGTCCGACCGCCACAGTTTTTCTTCCTTACCCACCGAAGGAGATGTGGTGGCTTCTCAGGTACGGTGGTTCCTTTGAAATCGTTCCAATCAGCTTTTCCTAATTAGGTCATGTGCTTAGATTAGATCCAATCAACAGACAATAGCATCTACATGGTGAACCTCAATGGCAGAATCATTAAAAAGAGATGGGGAGATTACGTTCTGCATGGTCTTCAATCCTACTCCTACATGCAGGGTACATAGCCTGGCCAGGGCATGCGACGGCAGCGCATGCAGCAGGTCGCCGCATCGAACCTCGACGGGGCATGCAAGGCCATATTATATTGTGCACAAATTTTTACCATTTAAATTGAAAATAATATATATAGATCTATATGAAAGAGGAACTAAGATTGTTAGAATTTGGAGACGTGCGTTGCACGTGCACGCCAACTAGTTATTAAAAAATAAAAATTAGTGTTCACCTTAATGGGACACGCTAGATGCGGCCCGTTCCAGTTTGATGCGTATTCTCTGCAACGGGCGGAGAATAAGTTAACCGTAGGAAGGTAAATTCTGTTTTAGTTTGGGCCGGCCTGCGCATAATATTGGGCCGGGCTAGTTACCTACGAGGGCTTTTGGCAGTGTACTACTACAGAGGAAAATGATGGCGAACTGCTCCAACGTGTAACTAAACCCTAAACCCCCGTTCGCCCTCGCCTCCCGGCCAGGGGCGATTTTACCATCCCTCCACCTAGGGCACATGCCCGGGCTGCGCCGCTGCGTACAAGAACTCCAGCGACCTACGTGAGATGTTCGTGAAGAAGTGAAGATACGATCTGTTGCCTCTTGGGCTGAGAAATATGCCCCTCCCGTCGCTTGGGACTTAGCAGGCTACAAATATTTTCTTGCGTAGCTCTACCTGGGCCTCAAAAGGATACTACACAACCATCCACCTAGGCTACAGAATTAATTCTCAAAAAAAAAAACTAGGCTGCAGAATTTAGCAGGCAACTCAAGGGCTGCAGGAGTTCAGGGCGTTGTAAAAAATTAGGAGTTTAGTGCCGACATTAGTCTTATTCTTTTATTTTTTATAAAAGGCAAGACTTTCCTCCAAATATTATTTCATCTTGCAGATGTTGTAATAAAAAAATGCTTGGTAGGATTGAGCAAATACAAGGTATGTATTCAAGTATATTTGATTTTAATCTCTAATAAATTGTATTCAATTTTTTTTTCCTTCTTCTCCAACTCAGTTTTGTTTAAAATCTACAGTTTTATCAATAATTTTATAGATTACTTGAGATGTCTCGACACTAACATTATAGTAAAGCAATCATCGACGAAGTGTGTGCCCAGGCTTTCACAAAGCGCTAGCTCCGCCACTGCTCCCGGCCGCCGGCGACCCACCACCGAAGCAGCAATGGCCTCCTCCGAGTACTCCATCAACCTCAAGCTCTCCACGCTCCTCAAGGAAGCGCAGCCGAGCGCCACCTCCCTGCGCGCCGCCAGGGAGGCCGCGGACACCGTCGCTGAGCTCATCAAGAGCGTGCCGCCGCAGCAGGCGGCGCCGGAAGCCGCCTCGGGGTTCGTGAGGGACCTGGGCCTCGCCGAGGAGAAGCTAGCATTTTCCTTCCGGCCGCCGGAGGTGGTGCGGCTCGCGGGGAGCCATGCGGCTGGGGCGGTCGCCAAGCCTGACGTCGCCGCCGACCTTCTCGTTCGCTTGCCTAAGGTATGTGTTGCAACTTTGCTTCAGTTAATTTAGTTTATCTATGCTATATTCAGTGGCGGAGCCAGAAATAGAGGCAAGTTGAGTGCTAACTTATGCATGCAAGAAATTTTGCTCGACTTCAACTAAATAAACCATATTATATGTAGTTCATTTCTAGTACCAGGATCAAATTTCCTTTTTGAAGAAACACAAAATTTTCTGAATTGTCAAATCAGCAACTTTATCGTCAATATCATTCGTAATAAGTTCAATATGTGCTCTTTTCTTTGTTACTAACTTTTTGTAAAGGCGTCTCTTGAACATCTCTCAATTCTATAAAACTATGAATGCATGAAACACCGTCTAATTGCATCTAAATATCCGCTTGTTACATATAAACTTAGAGGTAACGTTACAAGATAGATGACAAATTTACACACCTGCACAAGAGCACGTGAGCTAAACGACTAAACGAGGGAGGCCGGAGGATGTAACTGTGGACCGTCAGTGATGTCAGGGCAATTTCGAGGATTTGTTGTCGCTGGAGTGCTGTGTCCGTACGGCCGGCTGAGTTGCAATTCCCACCAATAGTTGCGGGGTGCTGCAATTGGTCCTTTGGTACTCACGGGCTCAAGGTTTGACATGCTAATAGCAGAATAGCTTGTCCTTTAGGTGCTGCTACAGGGCTAGTGGCGGAGCTGGAGTCCAGGATTAGTGATGTAAATGCAGTAATGCACTATGCTGCTTTATACTTCTTGGGGCTGGTACATAAACTTTGACAAATTAAAGGGGCATTTGGAAAACCTGTGATGTCAAGCGACATCACAAACTGTGAGCAGCTCCGCCACTGTACAGGGCCGGTGCTACAGCCTGGGTAGCACCGGCTGTAGCTCTGCCCCTGGGTATGTTGTTCGATGAATACTGTCAGCAAAGACTCTTGTTGGTTGACAAAATTACAAGTACAAAAGGATCTACTCACATGAAGTCGGGTCCTTTAGTCAATCTAATGGAACAAGATGTCATCCATGACAAATATTACTTCACTTGATATCCTTTTGGATGTTGCAAGAATTGGAATCTTGTTGGTACCTATCCAAATCAGTTAAGATTACTATGCGCGTTTCATGCAGTACTGATTTATTTCTTCTGTTTATATAGGAATGCTTTCATGAAAAAGATTTCCTGAATCACCGGTACCATGCGAAGAGGTGTCTTTACCTCTGCATCATTGAGAAGAGCTTGAATTCATCTCCTTTGATCCGCAAGGTTTCATGGTCTACCTTCCAAGATGAGGCACGAAAGCCTGTCCTCCATGTATATCCAGGTTGTCATCCTAACAAATTATGTACTTCGTGGTTTCACCTCATTGTGCATTCCAAGTTAGTAGTCATGCACTTGACTGTTTGTCCTCGCCCTCTCTTCTCATTTTTGAACACTTCTATTGGCACAGAGACAGAAATTGCAGAACTTCCTGGGTTCTATGTCAGGATAATCCCGTCCGCGAGCTCTTTATTCGATGTTTCAAAGCTTAATTTGTCAACAAGAAACAATGTTCGTGCATATATAAAAGGTAACATGCCTACTTTAGAATCACTCAAACCCATACCTTTGGCTTTTTGTGTAGGAATATTTTTTTTAAGGCTGACTGATCAGATTTGCATTGCAGATGGCATAAACCAACCGACACCTAAGTACAATAACAGCATATTGGAGGATATGTTTCTGGAGGAAAATGCAGAATCTATCAGCTGCACCTTTGCAAATTGGAAAGCCTTGCAAGAGGCATTGGTTTTACTAAAAGTATGAGGTTCATCTTCAGTTATAGTTCTTATAAAAAATAAGGATTAAATGTGCATGTGTTGAGAGCGGGTTTCTGTTGTTTCAGTTCTTAGTTGTTAAGTCTCATTTCTTGAGATGAACAGAGTAGCCTCGTCAACAACTATCTCAAAGAAACACTTCTATATTTACAGTGCAGCAAAGGTCTACTTGGTGGTTTTACCCTGGATAGCAATCTAATATTTTGTTTGAAATGCAGGTATGGGCACGTCAAAGAACTTCAATATATGCACATGATTGCCTCAATGGTTACTTAATATCTGCCATCCTTGTGTTTCTTACAATGGACTCTGGAGGAAGCATAATTAATAGATCCATGACCACGAGACAAATTTTCCGCGTCACAATCAACTTTTTTGGTACATTCCAAGCGACAGAAAGTTGACATTCCGTGTACATTTACCATTGTTTGCTATATCATAATATGTTTACTTGTAGCAACTTCAAAAATGTGGCCGAGGGGGTTGGTGATTCAGCCAATGAAGAAGCGTACGATCACCAAAGAGGTCTGTCAACCTGCTGCATATTATATAGTTGAACCCCAAAATTATTGCGTTAGTGTGTAGGATAGTTTCCTTTAGAATAACAGGAATTATATGTTCCTTGCAAAATGGTGTGAAACAGTTGATATTGCATAGCATACTTAGGTAATGCTCAGCTGGTTATACTAACTACACCATGGGTGTTAGTTGCACCTTAATTCGTAATGAGGATATCTAGTAGGCTAGTAATCCGCTTGTAAATATAGATCATTGTGCATGCAGTGACGTGATATTGAATGTTTGCCTGCAGTGGCGTGATATTGAATTTTGTCAGCAATCTTTCTTATTCTTATGATCTCCTTATTGTTTCAGCACATTGCTCATCTCGTGAAAACATTTGATGTTGTCATATGTGATGTATCTGGCCATGTCAATGTGGCATTTCGAATGACAAAGTCGGCTTTTTTAGAGGTACGGTTGACTATGAAAGTACTGTGTGAACACCAGTTCCTTTCCCACTTAAATTTGTTTTGTTATTCACATCTCATATACATGTACGCGCATACACAATCTTGGCAACTATGATATGAAACAACCATCCATGGTAGAAGTGTAGTTACCCTTGCTCCTTATGTTCAGAATATTACACCTAACAATTGTAATCAAGCTTGCAAATTTCTTTTGCTTTAACTGCTATAGTCTCCGCCTTAACGCAAATAATTTTTTATTCAGCTTCAAGATGAGGCAGCTTGCACACTTAATTGCCTTGATAAATGCAGAGATGGTGGATTCGAAGAGCTTTTTATGACAAAGGTTGACTTTGCAGCTAAGTTTGATTCATGCGTAAGGTATGTTCAGTTCAGTTAAGCAAGTATGATATGTCAATCCCGGGCATGTTGCGATTTTGTGTTATGCTCTCTTATTGTAGTCTCCATCCAAAATAGCAGTGCAGTACATGCTGCGCTTGGGAGTCTGAGACAATCTATTTGTACAGGCGTATGTTTGAGTAAATGAGCGGTTGGTCGATGGATTCATTTCGGAAGACAGTGATCGAACTGATAATTTTTTATATATTCCAAAAATGTACACAGTTCAAGCAAGTTGGACGATGACAAGTGGCCCCAGTTCCTTTACTTGCTAGCCTCAACTTAGATGCCATTTTCCACTGCACATGTTTAGTTTTTTTTTTCGCATTTAGCTAATTTCCATTACTACCATTATTCTAATAGTGCTTTGTTTTTTCGCATGATCTCGCAAATTGTAAATTCAGTTTGTTATGCAACCATAATTAAAGACTGAAGCTAAAAAGCTTATTAGGTTCTCACACAATACTTCTTGCTGTCACTGTCAGGATAAACTTGAAGGGGAACTCTAAAGTTACTGCATTAAGCTTCTGCTTGGATGATGAATCTTGGCGAGTACTTGAAAAAGATGTTCAGTCCTTGCTGCAACAAGGACTTACAGATAGAATAAAGATGATCCGCGTCCTGTGGAGAAGCACACCTGAATGGAGTATAATGGATGTATGTCACATCTTTATACTATAACTGACCACTTACTTTTGCATTTCAATCTACTAACAAGTACAGCTTTATAGGGTTTCTCAGAGTTTGGTAGCAGCTCACTGATTGTCGGCGTAATGCTTAGCTTGTTGGAGAAGAGTTATCGTCTTGTTGATATTGGTCCAAATCCTGAGAATCGTGATGAGGTGATTTCCCTTCTATAGATAGCACAGTAATGATCTCCAATAACTGTAGTCTAACACACATGTCATTGTGCTCATAAATCCCAAGGCTATTAAATTTAGGAAATTTTGGGGAGAGAAAGCTGAACTTAGGAGATTTAAAGATGGGGCTATTGCTGAAAGCACAGGTAAATGTTGTTTTTTTGTTGTCATTGCCTGTGAAGAGCCTACACCACTCCAATAAATGCTGATACTAATAGATACTTTTAAACTGCAGTGTGGGAATGTGAGACTTCGGAGAAGCACACAATCATCAAAAGAATCGCTGATTATGTGCTTACCAAGCATTTAATGTTGCGGAAGGAAGATTTGATTCATGTTGTTGATCAGCTTGACTTTTGCCTCTTGGTTGGTGGCAAAGGTAAAGTTTAAACTTTATATCTCGTGCTTTACATGCCCTTGGTTGTGGGTTTAAATAATGTTTGATTGCAATTATGCAGATCCAGTGTCATCTTCTGGAGCTTTGCTTGAAGCCTTTGATAAATTATCTAAGCAGTTGCGTCTGTTGGATGATGTTCCTCTTAAAATATCCACTGTGCAGCCTCTAGACTCAGGTTCGACAAAATATGTTTTATTCTTTACATATCCTGTTCATTGCTCTCGCTATTTCACCAAAGTTTTTCTTATGCCAGCTTTTAGGCACACATCTGTGTATCCTCCTGAACCTCATCCATTGGCATATGAAAAGAGTTCTCAGAGGCTGCCGAAGTTTGCAGCAACTTGTGTTCGATCTTTGGAAGTCATGATTCAGGTATGTCACACGTTAGTTGTGTTATATATCATAATGGAGAAATACTACTATTTTGTTTTTTTATGGAGCTAGACTACTCAGTACCTTGCATATCCTGCTGCGTATCTGTTTGTTAACCAGGCTTCAATTTCGAATTTGTTTTTCACAAATCTCTTTCCTTTTACCCTCCATTTCAATAACAGTTAGAGGGGTCTGGTAACTGGCCCTTGGATCCCTTAGCCATGGAGAAGACAAAAGCTGCATTTCTTTTAAGAATTGGTGAAAGGTATGTGACATCATTCATGTACTAATTTTGCTTATGTTCAATTCCTTCATTGACTCGATCTGGTGTTATTTCAGCCTGGAGGGTCGAGGAATGTTCGTAACAGCCAGTGAAGATGAGGTCAATGTTCTTACATCTGGATATTCGTTTTTGCTCAAGATCTTTCATGAAAGAGGTTTGGTGTTACAAAAGCAAGGTTAGCTTCTCATTATATACGCATATATTTTTTTTTCTAACTGCCTTATGTAGAAAGATCATGCAGTTCCATAATTTTGTTTCTTCCTCTCTCAGCTGCAGATGGTAACACACAAAGTGACCCATCAGAAGATAAGGAGCTCTTTCTGCGGAGCCAGCACTCAAGCATGATCAACGGTCTGCACGGTCTTTACCAAGTGTATGGGCCGGTAGTCAGGTAATCATTAAGGTTTCGAAGGGTGTTAGTTAACACAGCATACCTAAAAGCTAAATCATACACTTACGGTATGCTCTTTCTGTTTCAAAGGCTAGCAAAAAGATGGATTTCCGCACATCTATTCTCTTCATTTATCTCAGAGGAGGCAGTTGAATTGGTGGTTGCCTACCTATTTTTGAAGCCATTTCCATTCCATGCCCCATCTTCACGGGTTGCTGGGTTTCTTAGGTACAACTCTGAAACCTTTCATACAGTCTCCTATTTACTGTTAATTTTACTACTCCATATTTTATCCGTTTCATACTTTCGTGTCATGAGAGCAGATAGCTGAGCTACTGGTTAATATTGGCCATGTCTTTCTTGCTGGGAACGCCAGAACTTTGGCTTCTGTATCAGGAAGTGAACATAATTGTTAAAAATATAATGAAAACCCCAAGAATTTATGTCCTGATATATCCATTTCAATAAATGTCGTTGTTCTACAGTTAGACAGCAAGATTTAGAGTATATTAAGGGGTAATACCAATGATTTGATAAAGACTGTTAAAGAATATGCTATTTTTTCTTGATATAAATGTGGTCCAGCATCAGACATTAAGATCTGTGTTGCTGCTGGTTAAGGCTTGTAAGTTATTAAGTTGTAACTGCCAGGATAAGCGAACCTTTACTACGATAGGTTCTTGCAACTAAATTTACCAGCCTTATAAGCCCATTAGGGTATTATTTACCTCGAAAAGCTTGGGTATCACTCCCTTCCCACCTATTTCACTAATCGGTTGATTTTTTTACTGGTCTCGCACGCCCACGAAAGCTTTAAATGTCCTCTTACTAGTTGTTAAAAAATGACAGGTTCCTGCGATTGCTGTCCAGTTTTGACTGGACCTTTTCACCCATGGTCGTGGACATAAATAATGACTTCAACCTGAAGGACGAGAAAGAAATCAACGTGAGTTCTCTGGTTCTCTCTTTTCTGTTTCGACTTCTTAATCAGCTGTCAAGCTGGTAACATATTTCTGGATTCAACTACAGGAAAAGTTTATGCTGAGCAGAAGATCTTATGAGCAAAATCCTCATGATATCGAGCCTGCAATGTTTCTGGCTACATCGTATGATAAATCATCTGAAGCTTGGACAAAACATTCACCAAGCAAGTCGGTAGGTGTTTATCTTTTGTTACAGTGAAAAATTGACACGTCCAAAGGAATCAATGTTGGACTTACTGGATCCTTAGTCAACCATTACTTGCATAGTTGCATCTCAGGTTCTTTGTACCCTTTTTGAGTGCCATGCACACTGAGGTTTCTGGCATGACCTAATCTTTTTAGAATATCGCTTATTACGTTAATTTCGTCATCTTGATGTACTCAATCCATTCAAATTCAATAATTCTAATGCAATAGTGCCTGATTCCATCGTTGGGTTCAAGTCGACATCATTGATAAAGCTAGGAAAGCAAAGTGACAGAATAATGCACTATATTTTTAGTTCTTGTACATCAATGACATTTTTCTCAATGTCGTAGTGCTGTTTCGCAATATCATGAGAAACATCTATAATGATAATTATTTCCACCACATTTTGTATGGCATTTCTCCACGATAAGCATGCGTATAATTACCAACTATTGCCTGAGAGGCGGTGACAATAATTTTCATAATCCGTTGAAACGCCATATAAAGCTTCTGCCGGAGAAGCATCTATGCTAATTGCTAGTCGGTTATAGAGTTTTACTTTTGGAACCAAATAAGTCATTTTTATTTGGTCACCTCATGTTTACTTTATAACCACAGGTTCTTAAACGAATGGCTTCATACGCTAAAAGCAGCGCTGAGCTGTTAACAAATCTCATCATCAATGGTCAATCAGGCCAATATACATGGGAGGTAAGGTTTTACTGCCATCATTTGATTGGTTCACTGTCTCATTTTGTTTTGATTTCTCACTTGCTTCATTTACTACAGTGCCTCTTCCAAACACCTTTAAGCAATTATGATGCTGTTATACTCCTCCATCAAGAGAAGCTTTGTCGTCCTCACCATGTTCTTTTTCCTGCTGAGACTCCTAATGGTTAGTTCACGTGTCAGTATTTGTTGCTAACCAGAGGCCAAGATAAAATGAAACTCATTTTATGTATTCTAATTCAAATAACTTCTGGAACACCCTTACAGGTAGGTTGGTAATCCAGGGCAATCCAAGTAATGATTTCCACCCTTATATGCCAATCAGTACAAGTGTTGTGAGAAGCTCAAGAGATAAACTCTTGGTAAATTTCGACCCTACCGCATACTTCCTGCGAGACTTGAAGGTAAAACTGAAGCTCTTGAGTTTTGATTGCATAATGATGCCCATTCAAAATAGTAACACTATTTGTGTACAGAATGCATTCCCTGTGACCTTCAAACTGTGGCATGATTCGATTGGAGGAGACGCAATTGGTCTTACATGGGAGAACTCAAAGGTAGTTTTCGAACCGACAGCTTGTGTTGTAAAGGACCATTTCTTCCATTTGATCTTCCCAAAGGGAATATCCCAACTGCTCAAGTACTATGTAGGATTATGCTGTGCAATTCTCCGATAGTAATTGTATCACATGGAGCTTCTTGTTTGTTGCATATCTCAGGTATTTAAGCTGACTTGATTTTTGTGTACGACAGAAGCGTGGCAGAGATGAGGCCGATGAAGCCATGCCGGACCCAACAACTATACTCAAGGAGGTTGGAGACGTGGGTAAAGGTTTGGTGAGGAGTGTGTATCTCCTCAAAGCACCCAAGCTGCAGTAAGCTTTTGCGTGAAGAAAGGATCTCGCTAAGTTTGCTGATGTGGACGAGGGCTCCTAACCGATTTTCCTCCACCAACAAGAGAGAGGGAACACCCACCCAGTGAATCAGATGTTATCTATAGCAATGTATAAAGTTGTAACGATATCCTGTGGTTCTCCTTGGACTCTGATCGGCAGACCAAGTCTGCAAAAATCTGTATCCCAATTTTGATTCTGAGCTACAGAAAAGTGTAGCGATGCAGTAGCTTTGTAACCTGATCATGTCATTTTTAATCAGTGCAATGATATGTCGGTTTTAAGTCAAAGATGGAACGAGATCGAGCAGGTACTGTTACAGAAACATTGCATTTGCCTGTATTGCCAAGCAGATTCTGATTTGAGATTATTTGAACTCCGAAACCTGTTAAGATCTGACATGCAACCCCGTCTTTCGGAAAGTCTGAGCACTTGTAGATGGTAGTGCGTTTTGCCACGACGTATTGTTAGTAGTGTTTGTTTTGCGCATCTTCGCTTCATTCATCAAGGGCGTGTTTGGTAGCCCGGTTGTCCCCAGAACATCTTCTTCCACCCACCTTTCAGTTGTTTGGTAGCCGGTTTGTCACTATGGGCCATGCCCACCTCATGCAAAAAAGGGTCCTCAGCCCTACCCGGTTGGGAGCTCGATTCGAGCTTCTCACCACAGCCTGGCCGATCACATCCCGCAATCACGCCCGCGCGTGGGCCTGTCTCGTTCGCCCGCCAGCCCCGCCCCTCACACTCGACTCATTTTCCTCCTCGCTGCTTTCTCGTCTCCCTCCCGCGTGTCGCCTGGGCCGCCGCCTCTCGTCACCGCGGCCCACGCCGCCGCCGTCTGCCGCCTCCCAACGTCGGACGCCTCCTAGTTAGAATTGGAGAACACGAGGAGCAAAGAGAAGTTTCTAATGATGTTAGAATTTGTAGAGATACTATGTAGAATCTCCAATATATCATCGTAGAACCTACAAGTTAAATATGCTAAAATTTGGAGACGGGTGTCCGTTTAGTCAAGTAAAAGGCAAATAAATAAATTAGTGATCTCTATCCGTGGTTTGTTTAGGGAAAGGAAAACTAAAATGGTTAAAATAAGCCGAGAGGCAACGTAGGTAGAATTCAAAAGAAAACAGAGGTTCTGCTAGTAACTTACTATGTTGAAAAAATGTTTGGCTTTTTCTGAGCTTACCACTGTTTTTTTTTCTGAGCTTACCACTGTTTTGCTGATGATTTAATCTTTTTATGAGTTAACATAATGTCATTTACCCCGCAAAAGAAAATTATGTAGAAAAATGTTCGGCTTCTTTCTGAGCTTACCACGGTTAAAAAAAAGGTAACAAGGACAATATAAAACTTTCAAAATGCTTTCGTTGAGAGTTGAACTCAAGACCTCCCGCTTACTAAACGGGTGCTCTAACCAACTGAGCTACGAAAGCTGACACAGGCGAATTATTCGGATGATTATTATCACGGTAACCCCGTAGTTAGGACTCCAGTGCTACAAGACTTCAGTAAAAACAATGGTGCGCCTAGAGAGTAATAGGGCTGTCGTCTTCTTTGACATAAGTGGGATGTGCATTAGCAACTGCAGATACATACCCTGGAAGACAGGCAAAACTTGCAGCAAAAGGGAGTACAAACGGCAAGTCTTGAACATACAACCCACTTCATGCAAGAGGTGCAGCAACAGACGCACAATGCAGAGATATTATTTGGTAATGGCAAACACAATAATATTAACAGCCTAAAGCAGAGACATATTTTGTTAATGATGCCAGGATAACACTTCACAAGACAAACCTAACAAGGAACACCAAGGTTAATATTTTAGACAACTCCAACTACTATCACGGTCACACTAAACTAAAAGACAAGCTCAACATAGCCCCTTCGTTACAAGATAGCACAGCCGCACGCTGTGGGAACATATATATAACTGAGTGTGTTTCCTGGCAGACATAATCTCTTCCTTCAACCAAAGGTTGAACAATGGACCCAAAACACTAGCTTAACAATCTACAATCCATCAGATGTCCCTTGCCTTGGCGAGTCCTTCACATCTAACAAATCTGTGTTAAGCTCTGCGGGATGATCTGGGTTGGCTGCGGGGACGTTCTCCATGTCCCTAAGCAAAGAAATCGGCCTCGGGTTGTCCCCTTGCTTCGTTTTAGCAGACTCCATAGCAATGTAACTGCCTTTGACCGCGCTCGAAATTTTGAAGCTCAGCAGCTTTGTGCTAATCTCCTCTATACGCCGCCGCCCACTAGTTTGACAGGTTCCTGGTGTTAAAGAGCCAACAGACATAGTACATAAAGGAAACATCAGGCTAAGGATCGAACATTAACATATAAAAGAAACAGTAACAGTTAATGAATTATGCTGACCTACTGATCCAGGAACACTTGTCTCGAAAAACTACTGATTCTCCAAAAGATTTAGCTGCAGGTGTGCCAATTGGAAGGTCGTGTTCAAAGAAAGGCAAGCTAGATAAATTGTTGTTCTCCATTAATCCAGTATCAGAAATGAAGATATTGTCCGCATCAAAGCAAAAGCTGTCTTCTTCATTGCCCTCCAGCTTAGAGTTGAGATGCTCATTTGTCAATGCTTGCGTTCCTGCAGTGACAGCAGTGACATACCACTTCCAGATCCTTCGATCAGTGTGGGTTTTGTTGTGCCACTTGAAAGCATGGCTGCAGTGGCTTGATCATCATTATTCTCATCATTGTATTCCTCTTTATCATCCCAAATAGCAGCTTTATCAAGGTTGTGTTCCTCAAATTCTTCACCCTCGAGCTCGGGGTCTAGCTTCTCATCCAGCAATGGAGACGTTTCTGCAGTTGGGAGCAGTGTCATTCGACTTACTAAGGTAAAAGCAATACAATGTTAAAAACAATTCAAAGCATTAGAAATACTAACCTGATCCCAAAGCATTCTCATCCTGACCAATAGTGGACTGATTAGGAGATTTATTTGCAGGTAGGTAATTTGGGGGCTCCTTTCCTGGATAGGATCCGTACGAGAGTCTGCCTGAAACTGGAATAGAGTGTCCTCCGCATATCCAGTACCAAAAATTTCACTAGTGTCTTGGCTACTAAAGTTGTGTTTCCCAAATTCACCCGCCTCCGGCTTGGGATTAAGCTGCTCATCCGACCAAGCTGATGTTTCTGCATCCTGACAAATTGTGGATTGTTCAGGAGATTTAGGTGCAGGTAGGTCATTTGGTAGACCCTTTCCCTGGATAGGATCCATATGAGAGTCTTCATGGAATTGGAATAGGGTGTCCTCCATATATCCAGTACCAAACATGCCACTTGTGTCTTCACTCCTTAAGTTCAGCTCTTCAAATTCACTCGAATCCAGCTTAGGATTTGGCTGCTCATCAGGTGAAGCCGATGTTTCTGCATCCTGACCAGCTGCGGATTGTGCAGGAGATTTAGGTGCAGGTACATCATCTGGGAGACCCTTTCCCTGGATAGGATCAGTATGAGAGTCTTCATGGAATTGGTATACAGTGTCCTCCACATATCCAGCACCAACTACGCCACTTGTGTCTTCACTACTTAAGTTCCGCTCCTCAATTTCACTAGAATCGAGCTCAGGGTTAGGCTGCTCATTGGGTGAAGCCGATGTTTCTGCATCCTGACCAATTGTGGGTTGTGCAGGAGATTTAGGTGCAGCTGCGTCATCTGGGAGCTCCTTTCCATGGTTAGGATCCATATGAGAGTCTTCATGCAATTGGAATGAATTGGTCTTCACATATCCAGTGCCAAATATGCCACTTGTGTCATCACTACTTAAGTTGCGTTCCTTCAATTCACCCCCCTTCAGCTCAGGATTAGGCTGCTCATCCCACAAAGCCATTTCTGCATCCTGACCAGCTGCGGATTGTGCAGGAGATTTAGGTGCAGGCACATCATCTGGGAGACCCTTTCCCTGGATAGGATCAGTATGAGAGTCTTCATGGAATTGGTATACAGTGTCCTCCACATATCCAGCACCAACTACGCCACTTGTGTCTTCACTACTTAAGTTCCACTCCTCAATTTCACTCGAATCCAGCTCAGGGTTAGGCTGCTCATCGGGTGAAGCCGATGTTTCTGCATCCTGACCAATTGTGGATTGTGCAGGAGATTTAGGTGCAGGTACGTCATCTGGCAGCTCCTTTCCCTGGTTAGGATCCATATGCGAGTCTTCATGCAATTGAAATGGATTGGTTTTCACATATCCAGTGCCAAATATGCCACCTGTGTCTTCACTACTTAAGTTGTGTTCCTTCAATTCACCCCCATTCAGCTCATGGTTAGGCTGCTCATCCCGCAAAGCCGATGTTTCTGCATCCTGACAAGCTGCTGATTGTTCAGGAGATTTAGGTGCAGGCAGGTCATCTGGGAGCTCCTTTCCCTGGGTAGGATCCATATGCGAGTCTTGGTGCAACTCGAATTGATTGTTCATCCCATATCCGGTTCCAATTTTGCCACTTGTGACTTCACTACTAAAATTACATTTCTCAGATTCACCTGCCTCCAGCTCGGGGTTAGCCTGCTGATCTAGCAAAGCCAATGTTTCTGCAGCTAGCACTGGGGCTATTAGCTGCTCATCTTTTTCATGTTCTAGCTGAGACGAAAAGATAGAACTCCTAATTCCTTCAACTATGGTTAAATCTTCAGGAGAGCCTTGATGTGAATCAGGTTCTGAAGAAATCATTTTCTCAACTTGCCGTTCAACATGACAAGTGTTGGGATCATTTTCATTTTCAGCACTTGGAAGCACAAGATCACCATGCATATCAGATCCTTTACTGGTATCAGGTTCTGAAGAAACCATTTTCTCAACTTGCAGTTCAACATGACAAGTGCTGGAATCTTCTTCATTTTCAGCACTTGTAAGCACAAGGTCACCATGCATATCAGATCCTTTGCTGGATTCCCCCAAGAACAAATACTCTGGCATATTTGATATTTTTTCAGCAGGGAGAGGTGGAACTTCACTTTCTAAGTCTTTGGCAGTGTCACCTTCAATCATATCGCTTGGGCAGGCTCCATAAGTAACTTGGTTTTCCTAGGCTCGTCGCGTTGCTCTTTGAGACCCTGCTGTAGTGCATCAGTACTAGAACACCCTTTCAGTTCATCCAAAAAATCAGTTGATTCAACCTGGTAAGGATTCGAACTCAGATGCACATCAGTGTCATCAGTAGAAGTGCTCAATAGACCATCACCAAGCCCAGAAGCATGCTTAACTGCAGTAGGTGAAAAAAAAACTTAATTAGGAGCATGCAATTTGTTTCATAGACAAAGACGGCTAATCTCCAAGATATGAAAACTAGTTCCTTTTCAAATTAATATGATCAGTGAAGTGCTTACCAGGTCCGTTTGCATCTATTTTTTCATAGGAAGAACTAATGTCTGCAGAATGTACAGGCTTATTTTTTTCTTCATCATAGGATACTTCCTCAAGATAAGTAAAGCTGCAAAACGGGAATATGTAAGTTCTAAGTTAAAAAAATGATCAAACAAAAAAAATTCAAAAGTGCTTCTAGTGATTTAAAGAAAGATTAAACTTACTCCTTCATGCAATTTGCAGCCTCCAACAAGTCTAGCGGACATGCCATATGTTCTTGTTCATGAAAGACTTTGTTACTCCTGAAAGAATAAAGTACCATTCACTTCATGTAGATACGCTTCAATATCAGAATATCTCAAAACAGTAATCAACTGAATCAACCAATTTGTTCCCCAGAATGGGTGGCAACTATTGTAACTCTTAGGCCATGTACAGTGCAAGGTGCTCAGCTAGGTGCTTATAAAAATAAACCAAGCTTTTTCATAAGCACCGATGACTATACCTATATGAGGGGTGCCTAGTTAAGCATTTGTCTAGTACAAATAAGCACTGGTGCTTAGTCAAAAACCGGTTAATTTTTCTAAGCATCTTGCATTGTACATGCCCTTTGTAACTTAAGAAGTGAATGGACAGACACCAACAGACTTAATAGGTGAAAGGACAGCCGCCAACTTAGATCTTTATAAGAGTAAGATATATAAAAGATCCTTAGTTCCTTACCATCTAGTACTTGTATATCATCCTGCTGGACCTGCTCCATACGTAGTTTACTATCAGAATTTCCCACGGAAAGTCCTGCCTCCCTCAGTCTACCACTGACACTCTGCACTCTTCGTGCTGATGGATTGGCTGATAAATCCATCACGAACAAGTGATCACTTCTAAGCTCAGGAGCATCAATTTTACAAGCAGGTGTGTTCTCCCTGTTCCTGAGCACGGCATCTGCAGATGGGCTCAGGTTATCCCCTTGCTTCGCAGTAACAGGGGCATCCATAGCAATGTTGTTTTCTTTGACTATACTCCCACTAATTTGACCAATCCCTGATGTAAAAATTGGAGTCAGGATATACATTAGGCAACAAAATTCTCATGCCAAGAATTAGTTAAGTTTATGTAGCAAAAGGAAAGACGAACAATGCTGACATACTGAACCGTAGACTTTTTGATACTTAAATATCATATGCATAGATTATCTCGGAAGAAATTCCAGATTATTATAATGTTCTTGGTTTTATATGTATACTACAAAGAAACTAGTAGTCTAAGTTAACCTCTTGAACAGTGTCCAAAAATGTACTTATTTGTGAAATGGAGTGAGTGTTATGGAATGAAGCAAGACTGTGTCTTACATTAATCTAAACAAGTGGTCTGAAATATTACCTGATCCTATTACAAACTCATCCTGACAAGTTTTAGATCCTTTCGGAGATTTAACTGCAGATAGGTCATGTGGGAGGTTATGCTCCTGTTCCTGGCAAGAATCCATAACAGATTCGTTGGCCAGCTGAGACATATTGTTCTTCCCAGATTCATCTTTACCACAGCTAAATCTGTGTTCATCAATGTCATTAAGCTCCCGCTTGCGGTTAAGCTGCGCATCTCGAAACGCTGATGTTTCTTCGGGCAGCTGCATTTTTTCACTTATTGATACCTCAACCTGTGCAGCTTCAGACATGCCACTCGAGTGGATGCCATCAGTGACTCCATTGTGTAGATTGAATTCCTCTTTATTATCTTGTTGAACCGCTTCGGTATTAGAAGATGCTATGCGATTATCCAAAGCATCCGATGATTCTAATCGTGAAGAATCAGAGTTCACTTCATCAGAAATAGGGGTGCTCTGTGATATGCAAATAACAGCTCCACTAGCACCAGAAGCATTCTCAGCTGCATTAGGAGGTGCACGGATTAGCCTAGATAGAACCATTATATTTCTGACTTCTACATAAAAAAAGATGCAAACAACATATTCTGAGAACAGTCGGTAAAATCAAAAGCAATTAAGTACTCCATAGAGTCTTACCAGGTTCATTGGCAGGAGATATTTCATGAGGAACATTAATATCGGAAGAAGGAATAAAGTCATTTTTCTCTTCCACCTTGCAGATCACGTCTTTAGTAATAACATCCCTGCAATTGCAATTCCCACTTTTAAAAGAGAGACCCCTAGTGTCCATCATATATGTGATTTGGTTATCAAAAATAAAATTACCTTACTACATGATCCGCATCCTCTGACAGATCCGCAATCAAATCTTTTGGGCAGCTGGACACTGAAAACCCTGGTCAATAAAGTATTCAGTTCTTGTATTCCACTGAAATATGCATTACATCAAAAGAAATTGAACTGAACATCAACACAACTTCAGAGTCACAGTAACAGTGATTTACTTACCTACTGTACCCTCCAACTCAAACTCCAATTTGTCACTGTCGTCTTCATCACAGCCAATGCTAGATTCTACAACTACCATGCCCTCCAGCTCAGTGTTAAGCTGTGCATCCCGCAAATCTGATTTTTCAGCTGCCAGTGGTAGCACTTCAATTTCTAAGTCTGTAGAAGTTGCTACTTCAATCACATCATTTGTCTGTGCTCCATAAGCAATTTGGTTTTCCTTCTGCTCTTCAGCAGGCATGTCTTCTTGCAAAGATGACGTTCGTCTCCTCTTTGCAGGTCTTCCCTTTGAAGCAGTGGGCTTTGATTGTGAAGGTGATATCGGTAACTTTGAAGATTTGCTTGTTGTTCGCTGCAGACTCTCATCATTCTGCAAAGCAACTTGGAGTCTTGTATGGGCACTCCTTGTCTTACCACTCAGCTCTTCGCTTCTGACAAATTCTTCGTGATCATTATTCTCCTTATTAATCACGTTAGGAACAACAGATTCACACACTGGTGTCCTCACAGAAACTTCTAACTTCAATTCTTCATGGAAACCCTTATTCTCATTCACATCTGGGACAACAGATTTACCAGTTGATCCCCTAACAGGCTCCTTCACTTCAGTGTTAAGCTGTGGAACCCGCGAATCCGATTTTTCAGCTGCGAATGGTAGCACTTCCATTTCCAAGTCTGTAGGAGTTGCTAGTTCAATCACGTCATTTGTCTGTGCTCCATGAGCAATTTGGTTTTCCTTCTGCTCTTCAGCAGGCATATCTTCTTGCAAAGATGATGTTCCTGTCCTCTTTGCAGGCCTTCCCTTTGAAGCAGTGGGCTTTGGTGATATCGCTAACTTTGAAGATTTGCGTGTTGTTCGCTGCAGACTCTCATCATTCTGCAAAGCAACTTGGAGTCTTGTATGTGCACTCATTGTCTTAACACTCAGCTCTTCGCTTCTGACCAATTCATCGTGATCCTTATTCTCCTTATTAACCACATTAGGCACAACAGATTTGCACACAGGTGTCCTCACAGAAACTTCTGACTTCAATTCTTCATGTAAACCCTTATTCTCATTCACATCTGGGACAACAGATTTACCAGTTGATCCCCTAACAGGCTCCTTCACTACTAGTTGTTTCTCCAAGTGACCAACTTTATCACTTTGCATTTCAGTACGATCACCGTTCTCATTATTGAGCATATCAGGTGCACCCTTCTTATCTTTCTCAGGCATAGCCGGGCCAGCAGCTTTCCGTGTTAACCGTCTAACAGGTTGCTTAACTGTTGGTTGCTCCTCCAACTCTTCACTCTTATCACTTTGAAGATTCTCACTGTTGACTACTACAGAGTGATCATTGTTCTCACTATTAACCATAGGAAGAGCAGGTTTCCGCATTGGTCTTTTAACATGTGCTTTAGGAATAATTTCTGTAATGATACTCTTTCTTCCTTTCTCAAGCATAGCTGGGACAACAGATTTCCGTGTTGGTCGCTTAACATGTGCTTCAGGAACGATTTCTTTAGTGAGACCCTTGCTCTCTTTCTCAAGTATAACCGGGGCAACAGATCTACGGGTTGATCTCCCAACAGGTTTCGTCACAGTTTGTTTCTTCTCCACATCTTCATGCATGTCATTGGTTTCATGCTCAAGAAACGTTGGAACAACAGATTTCCGTGTCGATCTTCTCACAGGTTCAGGTACCTTTATTTGCATGTCTGTAGCAGAAGCCTTACCACTGCTTTGAGAAAATGGAATTTCACCACTATTTCTAGCTACTGTTGCACTGACATTCCGGAGTTTACTCTTTTTCAACTCCAAATGCTGGTCTGGCTTTTCCACACCATCTTCTACGCCATCCTTGGCAGCATTAAGCATGGTTGGACGAGGTATCTTGGGGCCATTGAACTCAGTTGGAGCTCTACTGCAGTTGCTACTTTCTGAAGTTGTGCTACTATTTAATATCATGTTGGCCTCGGAAGGATTTTGCCTCGATCGTCTCACTGGGAGCCCCTTGCTGGGAGCAGCAACTTGTTCAAGAGATGCTTCATCTCCAGAAGAAACAAGCTGATGAATGCTACCACGAGTAGTGAGTCTACTGGAGTGCCTCTTATTTTTCATTTTCTCATCCGGCCCTCCATCCGATTGCAGATCGTCTGTCTTTCTCCCCCTCTTCTTCGCAATGACCCTGGGAGAAGCCAGAGCAGGTGCTACTGAGCTTGATCTTGTAGTCCTACCAGATAATTCAGCCTGAACCACCACCTTCTCCACAGCAGGCTCCCCTTCCTGCACCTCCCCCCTGCTTTTCTTACTCTCAGAAAAAATAGGTGGCACTGGTGCTACTGAGCTTGATCTTGTAGTCCTACCAGATATTTCAGCCTTGTCCACCTTCTCCACAGCAGGCTCCTCTTCCTGCACCTTACCCCTGCTTTTCTTACTCTCAGAAACAATAGGTGGCACTGAGACTACTGAGCTTGATCTTGTAGTCCTACCAGATATTTCAGGCTTAGCTACCTTCTCCACAGCAGGCTCCTCTTCCTGCACCTTCCCACTGCTTTTCTTACTCTCAGAAACAATAGGTGGCACTGGAGCGACCAACACCACCCCAGATCTTAGAGTTCTACCTGATTGTAGAGCTTCCGTAGGCTGCTCGTCGACACATGTTTTTTCCTTCATATCTGCTGCCTTCCTCCTCCCACTTTTCTTCTCAACAGGAGACCAAAAGGCCTCAGGCCCTAACAGAATGCCACTCGACCTTGTGCTTCTACGAGAAACCCCAACTTGCCCACCGACATCTACATCCTCCATATCATTCTCCCTAGTCTTCCGCTTCAGCTGATGCTTCCTACCAACTGCGTCCACCTCTTCATGCTCAGCCTTGACAGAGTTTTTCCGAGTTACTGCCCCAGAAACCCTCTCAGCTCCATCACCAGCACCCAGATTGATCGCATTACTCCCAGACCGCCTCCCAGGAGCACCTGCACCTGCCTCTCCTGAATCACTCTCGCCAGCAGAATCACCACCACCAGCTTGGGAACGCGTCCGCCGACGCATTCCTTTGGCGGCAGGAGGAGCCTCCCCGGCCTTCTGCCTCCCTCTTGTCTTGGCAACAGCAGGCGAAGTGAGCACCTGGGACCTCCGGCGTCCCCTCCCGGTGACACCCACCTCCGCCTCCTCGTCTTCCTCCAACTCGAAGGTCACTTTCTTGGCCGCATCCAAATCCCCGCCGCTGGCACCGGCCGGCGACCGCTTCAAACACCCCTTCCCCACCACCACCCCGACCGCCTCCTCCGCTGCGCCGCCGGAACCCTGCAGAGCAACCCCCAATCAACACATGGATCATTTCCCGCAACCGTTTTGTGTCCCGTGAAGCATGGCGAGGGCACCTTTCCAAAAACAAATATAGCGAGGGTTTGGGGAGAGGGTTGGTTGGGGCGGAGTGGTCCGTACCGAGGGAGTGGCGGTGAGGCGGGCGACGAGGGCGGCGTTGGTGCCGCCGGCGGCGAGGCCGTGGCGCTTGCAGAGCGCCTGCAGCTCCCTCCGCTTCATCGCCGCGAAATCCATCCTCCCCGGCGCCGCGGCGGCCTGAACCCAATCCACGCCGCAGATCAGCACGATCCCATCTCCGCGGGATCCAGGCTCCGATTCCCCTGTCGCCGCTCAAGCGTTCGAATCTCCGGGAGGGGAAGGCGAAACGAGATTATCAGAGGGGAAACTCCTCGGATTTGGGATGGGATTTTAATCGATGGATTGTAGCTTTATTATCCCCCAGGCGTCGGGGGATTTCTTCGAGTTCGTGAGCGGCGGGGACCACCACGGGCTGGTGAGTGGACTGCTGACCGGTGGGGCCAGAATAGTCGGTGGAGGTGGGGACGGGATGGCAGTGGGAGAGAAGCGGGAGGCTTGCTGCGGAAGGGAGGGATGGAGTTCGAATTTTGCCATTCTGGGGCTTCCCGCCCAGTGAAAAGACGCAGGATGAAAACGGCGCGTGCGGGTGCGACATTTTACGTTGAAGTGGTGCGGGGAGTTCCGCTGGTGTGTGGGGTCGGGGGAAGCTGGACGTTTGGGTGGGTCCGCGTGTCATCGGTTAAGGGTGGAGAGTGAGGATGTGGGCGTGACACCTAGGCTCGGATGCGGCTACGCGCTCCGCGTACCTGGGAGTAGGGATGTAAATGGTCACCTAAACGGCGCCATATAATCCCATTTATCTTCACTAATATAAAAAGACTCAGAGGGCAGAGATTCAGAGTATCACAGCCCTTCAACACCATCGTACGGTCTACGGCCTTCTAATGTTTAACGTAAATTTTTAACGCAACGTTTAGCACTACACACAATTCAACAGCGAAAAAAACAACCGCTCTCCACGACCTCCACGCAACGGCCGCTCTCCACGACCTGGGGCGCTGCTCATTTCGCCGCCCAGCGCGTCCGCCCCGCAGCCCCTGCCCTCATTTCCTGCTCTCTCCAATACTTTCCCTCCTAGACCGCACGCGCAGGCGCTCCCGGAGGGCCAACCCTAGCCGCCAGCAACCCCCTCCCCCGAGCTTTCCTGGCTGCCGCTGCGGGCGGCGCCGGCGGCGAGGCCTGGACGTTGAAGGCGGCGGGCGAGGTCCGCGAGTCCGGACGGGCCGCTTTGCACGGAAGGGTGGCGTCACGCGGGCGGCGCGAGGTCGGGCCATGGCGCGGCGGAGATTCGCAGAGGAGCGGGGGAGCCTGTTGAGGAACTTCAGCGGGCACGCGGCGCGGCGGCGCCTCCGTGTTGTGTTGGTGTGGGAGTGGTGGGCGGCGCGGCGGCGCCTCCCATGGTGACGGCGGCTCTGTGGAGTTCGGCCAGGAGTGGCGCAAGCTCCCGGAGTGCGGCGGCCGGAGCCTTCGCCACCCAGCACCGTCAGCTGTCTCGCCGTCCTGGAGGCGCTAACCCTCTCTCGACTTGCAGCTGCCTAGACCCTAGCTGTGCAGTCTGGATCGGGGAGAGGACAAGACCTCAGAACCTAGCTGTGCAGTCTCGATCTGATGTTTCCCCTTATATGTTTAGTCAGCGATGCTAGCTAGGCATGCAATTTGGATTTATTAGCGAGAATAACACCATCTCAGGTTGCTTTGCAGTGTCTGGAGTACAATTCATCATACGCGCACAACTTCCTCTACGCCTAATTTGACAGCGACAATGTGGACCTGAGGGATTTAACAAGTAAGTACAGTGTTATATCTATCCACAATTATCAAAGCTATCAGTACAATGTTCTGAATTCAATATTGTCTGAAATGCGTTTGTTTTGTTTCCCAGGTTCTTTAGTGAATCAAGCGAAGAAGAAAGGGTGCACGCCGAGAAGCTCATGGAGTACCAGGTATCATTGAGTTCCTTGACCCTTTAGTTCATATACCATTCTTCCATGAGAGCTAGCTAAAAATTGATCGACCATGCTTGGTATATGCTTGTGTGTGTCCATCAGAACAGATGTGGATGGAAGGTGAGGAAGTTCGACCACTACGAGAAAGGTGATGCTTTGTATGGTGCGTTTCTTTATGGTTGCATTGTGGGTGTTCTTGCATGAGAGATGCTTGTGCTTGTGATTATTGTGTCATGTAGGCGTCTGATTATGCATATTCAGTGGATAGGAAGGAGCTGTCAATTTTGCTGTTAGTATATCCTAATGAGTTCTCAAAAAGGTACTTATTCTAGGCTGAACCGTTTACTGTTTTTGATTCTGAGATTATCATCGTCCATTGATAGATTTATACCCCTGTAGGAAAACGACGGAAACCTCCTGTAAATTACGGACCAAATCAGGTCCGTATTTTTCTCCGCCCCATTTACGGACCTAAAACGGGTCTTCCAAGCGGGGCCTAAATGTGAACATTACAGTAATTTAGCTGTACATGTTCTACATCTAAAAATCTAGCAATTACATGTTGACAACTCAAGGTGCACTGAAGTTTTGATAAGACACTGTTTGTGTTGATCAATCTGTAGGAGCAGTTGTGCTACAGGCACATTTCATTTTGGCATTTGGATGAAATTCTTTTTTAAATGACCTTACTGAAACTGAAAGCATAAATTTCTACAGCACTATCTTGGTTCTTGTTGCTTCATTCCCCACCAGGTAATTACTACGGTGATAATAGTACCTTAGCACTAACACTCTGTTCTGTTCTATTCGGAGTGTACTTTAGTTGCCATTCATTTACCTGTAGCGTTTTCTTTGAAGGTATTTTAGTTAACACTGTTAGATGTATATTGACCTCGAGTTGATTCAGTTACCAGAGAGCTGTTGGGTATGGTAATTAACACTACTTATCTCTTTTGGCTGCGATCTCTAGATCCTTGCTGAGATACTAGAAGGATAGGCGTGCTTTGCCGCGCCGCCTGAACCACGTTGCCGCCTGGTCTGGGTCTGGCAGCGTTGGACGTAACCGAGCAGGGTCTGCTACTGTAGTTATTATCCTGTCTAGATAACGTATTCCAACAGAACACCTAGCACACATCTGCTAGTAGCTCCCTTGTGCACTTCTCTCTTTTTCTCTCGATGCACGAACAGGCCATGTAGCAAACAGATGTCTGTTAGTTAGTTAGCTAGAAACGATTAAGCCGCATATACAACAATGAATAATCAATACAAAATTGCAACATGAGGACCTTAATGAGATGGCTGGAAAACTTAGCATCCATGATCGCCCAGAAGAGACTCAGCCAGACAAGTACAACGGGCAAAGACTGTGGTAGGCGCAAACAGCCAGGGAATGGCGACAAACTGATTCATTACAGGTGGTAAATATAGAGTTTGACTGGATAGATGTCGTTAACATGGAAAACGGAGAAAACACTGGTGCACTAATAATATAGGCAGGTATCGCTATAGTTCAACTCGGCCTGACAACAGGAGTTAAGCACAACGTATGAGAACAAACACAGTCCCCTGACAACGGCCTAAACGCATAGATTCAGTTCTTGGAGCTCATAGCTCTCAGGAGGCAGCTTACTGGATGTATTCCGCTGTCTACTTGCATCCTTCACGGCCAAAGTAGACACTTCAAGGCCGAGTCGTCAATGCAGGTGAAGACCAAGATGTCATTTACCATCAGCTGAGCCTTGCACACAAACAGCTTCAGGAAGATTATAAAAATGCAAAGCAACCATGCTATCTCCACTGCAAGCTGTCAGGCATGCAAAAAAAAAGAAGATCCCGCTGAAAAGCAAGAAGCGTCTTCCACAATTCATAGTCTGATGGATCCACAAAAGAATTGGCTCTCCCTTTGCTTTTTGTGGCGTATCCATTCCAGGAAACATAGCTAGGCAGCACCAGCATCAGACTCTCTAGAAAAGATGAACACTGATAAAGAGTCGGCATGTCATTATAACTGGTCAATTAACTCGAGCAACCAACATCATTTGCTGAATTCTGCTTAGATCGGATCATTAAAAAAAACCATGTTATTAGAACTAAAGCATATCTAAATTGCATACAAAACTGTGTGTCTAAGAGCCTGAGGATATATGTGGAACCATAGAAAATTTCCCACAAATAAAAATATATTACAAATAACATGATTTGATGTGATTATCTAATGAATAGTACAATACACCGTACAGGGAAGGTAGCATCAGCAAACTATATATGGGGGAATGACACTGTCAGAAATTCATGGATTGAGTAAAGTGGAACCATGTCTCTTGACAATAAAAACCATGCAAATCAGCGGTTCCCACTATAAATATATTTAGTGAAGAAAAGACGCACCTACTATTTAAACAAAAACAATCCCGCAGATGGAGAAAAGAGAAGCTCCTGCTCGTAGATCATCGCACCACTCCAGTCACGACAACCAAATCGCTGTTTTCTAAACCATCCAATCTGCAGTACAAATGAAATGCTGACGGGAGAAAGAAATAGAGCTACTGCACGAGCAGTTGGAGAAACCTTACCCAACAATCAACGCTTTCCGGGAACCCATTTTTTCAGGCACACCAATCATGCAAAGAGCTAAACATATGGTATTCTCAGAACAGATAAAAATCCGGATGGATCATTATTTATTCTCAATAGAGTGAAATGGCATGCATCCAGACCATGAGAAAAAAATAACTTCTCGAATTAGCTCTAAATGGTGCTCCAACCATTATGTAAGAAAAACCAATAGAGTAGAAGACAATTAGGTGGCCTAAAAACATGGAAGGTTCTAGATATTAGCTACTGATGTTAGAGCTTGACGCATGGTTTTAACATAAACCGAGAAACTTACCTATTATGCACAAGTTAATCTCACATGCTTCATAAAAAGCACCATGGTTATAGTAAAAGCACAAATTGAACCAAAGATAAAACAAAACAAAACAAAATAATCGGTTGAGAAATTTCAGGTTAAGCAGCAGTCTGTTGTATCATGTTATCAAGTGTTTAAGTGGAACAATAGTTGGAAATAGAAATAGCATCCATTATTTTTAAACAAAACCCGAAAGACTCCCAAGTACACAGCTTATGTGAAAATGGTTGGCACACACGGTATTAACTACCCTACAAATTCTGAGACAAACCATAATAACAATAAGTGATACCACCAGCCTCTTTTCTCCAACTATCAGAACCGAATCAGGATTCAACTTAGATTGGAATTAGGTTGGATTTTTTCACAGAAAAGAACCAGGTAAAAATCAGTTCACAACAAACATTTTATTTTACTAAACAATTCTGCATGGTGTTGTAAGTTAGATAAGAGAAATTGCATCTTTTGTTATGACCATGAATAGCACATCTACTTGACCCAACAATAGCGAATCTGGACCAAAATTCAGATGGAGATATGAAACCTCACTTGATCAATGATACATTACGGACCGAACTTGCTATATAGTGGATAATGTAGGTCACATCTTATTTCATCGAATCTCACAAATCTTATCGCCTACAAACATAAATATCAGCAATATGCACCCATTAAGCAAACGCTTTCCTCAACATACACTCGAAATTAACTAATTTGGTTGTTGTTCTTCGCAGAAAGGCGAAATGGCAGGGATAAGCACCTGCACCATCTATTATCTGGCTACGTATCACGTAAACAGAATTTCTACCCCGTGTCCAGTGACACCGGCTGGGACAACGTAGGTCCGCCCCTGATTTGGCCTACCCACCTCCTATGCACCATTTGCATAAATCATGTAATTGAAGTTCAGAAGATACGATTCGAAACTGAGCACACATTTAGATACATTAGTTATCTGCTCGTGTCTAGGTGATCTGACTAAATTGGTCCAGCACTGAGTTCTGCAAGAAAAGAGCCGCCGATCTACAACCATTCCACTGATTGGAGAAAGGAGTATAAGTTATTAGGAAATGCATATAGCTACGGTTCTGGACCTTGTATGAAAAAATTGAAGGGTTGAAGCATTCGAAAAACGGGATACCTTTAGCTCGATGTTCATGACCTTACACGGGATCTTCAGCAACACATCTACCACCAAACCGATGTGGCAAACAAATCAAAGACAAACCCGAGGTCAAACAGGCGAGGGAAATTGAATCTGCGCACCGAACTGATGATGCGACGTCGCCGCAGAATCACACCGTCAAATCCCTCTACCAGCAACACCCACCCGCCGCCACACCTGTGAGAACAAAAAAGCAGCCCCAGACGTCAAGATAACGCAGAATAGCTAGATGAAGGATCGCTCCCTATTTCTATGGAGTTCCGTGATTGAAAGGAAGGAGGCCCGGCGACATGAGCAGGGCCACGAACACACGCGCGTCGACGCCGTGGGAGCGGTGCGCCGTGAAATCGAGGTCGTGGTCGGCGAGGAGGGTAACTAAGGCGATGCATCGGCGGGTCAAACTCCCGGATCTTGATTGGAAGGCGAGGCAGGACGGGGAGTCTAGGGAGGAGGCGAAGGCGAGACCGACCTGGATTGGCCTTGAGTCTCTGTGAGCTGGGTGTGGTGCTTGCTGGGGTTTGGGTGGTGGATCACGCCCGGGAACTCAGCCTTGTATCGGATTCGCACGAACTCCTGCTCCGTGTGGTGCGCACACACCTGCCGAATCGCTAGCTTCCTCTTCGCGAGCGGGCCGAACCCGGCGCCGGCGAACCCCGCGCCATCGGGCTCCGTCTGCGCCTTTGTCTCGGCGGCAACGGCGTCTGACTAATCGTGTTCGCTGCGGTGCGTGCTGAAAGAGAGGGCAGCGTGCTGAGAGAGAGGATCGGGGGAGCGAAGATTGGTCTGGACAAAAAACAGAAGCAACCTTCGCACCAGACGCCGCCGACGCGACGACCGCCACTGGCGCAGATCCAAAGCGCCCACGAACTCCCAAATCCAGCAAGCGAAAATGCAGAACTGAAAAACAGAGGGGAGAGATGAGGGGAGAAAAACAGAAAGAATCGCAACAAAAAGGTCGAGCGCGGCTGGCGGCGGCAATGTTGAGGTAGAAGGGCAGGGGTTGGGAGCAGAGAAGAGGATGCGGCGTCGTGCCTGGGGAGTGAGGAAGGAGAACCGCGGCGAACGACTGGTCAAAGGAGAACCGCCCGTCGTGTACTACCAGTCTACCAACGAGACACACGTCCAGCATGCAATCCACCAGGTGCGACGAACCGACCTAACAAGCTAGTACATCTGCACCGTCCACGGCTGATCGAACGGCTCAAAACCTGCGAGCAACCACAGCTCGCCATTTCTTGGGAGCTTAGTTATGTTACTGATATACTGCTAGCACAGAAAAGTCAAGGATAACCCAACCAGCCCATCGATTGTGTTATTTGCATGACTACAATTGGTCTTACCCAAAAGAACAAGTGAATACATGTTAATTGTGAAATTGCTTGCTGTGTGATGTGATAGACATGTATCCTTAAAGCGCTCACTGTTTCTCCTATTGTAGGTGACTCCTTGTATCCTTAAAGCGCTCACTGTTTCTCCTATTGTAGGTGACTCCTTGCGAGCATATATCCACTCGCGATGGTTACAACGCTGGATGGACATCAAAATGGAGTGCCCAACTTGCAGACGCTCTCTACTGCTAGCCTAGAGGAGCGATCCTTTGTACAATATATAATTATCAAATAGGTAGCCCAGTTTATATAAGGTATTGCAACCTTACAATGCTTGCTTCCTGTATACAGAATAGCTGGTTTTGTATCCCAAAAATTCACCGTTCTGTGCTTTCTTATTTATTTAGGTTGGAATTGGGGTGTAATAAGGCAAGGCTACAAGCATGGTTGATTTCTCAAAGATAACTGCAAGCCATGGCGCTGGTCCGGCAGCTGTCCGACTTGGATTTTGACGACCTATGCCAACTGGCCTCCCTGCCACTCCCGACGCTGCCTGTCAAGATGGAGAAGCAACCTGACGCTCCGGCACACACACCAGCTCGGGGAGCCACGTTACGCCGCCCATGAGTGTCGGCTGCTGCTCCGACCGCATAACGTTGTTGACAAGTGGATTCCCTCATGACACCTCTGTTGAGCGACAGCGGGTGTTTCTGGCCGCCGAGGGAGCCGACGGTGGCGGATTCTTCTTACATAGGCGCAGGTAATACGTTTGAGCGCCATTGATACGTCTCAAACGTATCTATAATTTCTGATATTCCATGTTGATATTATACCAATTGTTACATGTTTTATATACACTTCATAGCATTTTTATGCATTTTCTGGGACTAACCTATTAACAAGATGCCACAGTGCCAGTTCCTGTTTTCTGCTGTTTTTGTATTCCAGAAAAGCTAGTCTGGAAATATTCTCGGAATTGGACGAAACTTGGACAGAACCTCCTATTTTTCCAACACGAAGACGGAGTCCAGAGGAGAGACGGAGGAGGGCCACGTGGCACCCACACCATGGGGCCGCGCGGGCCCCCCTGCCGCGTCGTGGGGTGGTGTAGGGCCCTCGTGGCTCCGCAGCCGCCGCCCTTTCGCCTATTTATTCTTCCTGACGCGAAAACCCTAAATACCCGAGCCATTATCCACGAAAAGTTCCAGAGACGCCGCCGTCGTCAACCCTAGCTCGGGAGGGTTCAGAAGCTCTTCCCGGCACCCTGCCGGAGAGGGGAATCATCACCGGAGGGCTCTACATCACCATGCCTGCCTCCGGAGTGATGCGTGAGTAGTTCATCCTTGGACTACGGGTCCATGGCAGTAGCTAGATGGTTGTCTCTCCACTTTATGCTATCATGTTTAGATCTTGTGAGCTGCCTATCATGATCAAGATCATCTTATTGTAATGCTACATGTTGTGTTTGCTGGGATCCGATGAATATTGAATACTATGTCAAGTTGATTATCAATCTATCTTATATGTTATTTATGATCTTGCATGCTTTCCGTTACTAGTAGATGCTTTGGCCAAGTAGATGCTTGTAACTCCAAGAGTGAGTATTTATGCTAGATAGTGGGTTCATACCTCCGGTAATCTGGAAGAGTGACAATAACTTCTAAGATTGTGGATGTGTTGTTGCCATTTGGGATAAAATAACCGAAGCTTAGCTTAAGGGTGCGCCGTTAGGTCTAATGCATTTGTTTACATTACGCACATTACTTAATGCAATTATCCGTTGCTTGCAACTTAATACCAACGGGGAACTCGGTATGACAACCTGGCGGTGGATTATTAGTCATAGACGCTGTTGGATAATGGTCTATGTATTTTTTCGTAATGCCCACATGAATATCATAGTAATCATCATGTCATATATATGCATTGTCATACGCTCAATATTTTGTCAATTGCCCAGCTGTAATTTGTTCACACAGCATGTTAGTTATCTTCTATGGAGAGACACCACTAGTGAACTGTGGACCCCGGTCCATTCTTTTACACTGATAATACAACCAACTGCAAACATTATTCCTTTTCATTCTCTGCAATTTACTACTGTTTTCCACACCATACGTTTAATCCTTTGTTTTCAGCAAGCCGGTGAGATTGACAACCTCACTGTTTCGTTGGGGCAAAATAGTTTGATTGTGTTGTGTGCAGATTCCACGTCGGCGCTGGATTCCCTGGTGTTGCGCCGTGCCATATTCCGCCACCAACAACCTTCAGAAGTGATTTCTTGCTCCTACAGGTTCGATTAAACCTTGGCTTCATACTGAGGGAAAACTGCTGCTACACTGTATCATACCTTCCTCTTGGGGTCTCCCAACGAACGTGTGATCCACGCAATCAAGCATATTTTCTGGCGCCGTTGCCGGGAGTGGAAGCACTTTGGTTCAGAAATCTCCTTACTTCCCCTTCCACACGCCAGCATATTTTCTGGCGCCGTTGCCGGGGAGCAAGAGGATTTCTGCAAGGGGAGTTTCACGCTTCCAATCTCTTTACTTTGTTATTGTCTTGCTTAGTTTATTTTTATTTAGTCTTGTTTGCTTTATTTATCAAAAACACAAAAAAATAGTTACTTTTATTTTCAAGTTGTTATCTTTCTGTTTTGTTTTAATTTTGCTAAAATGAGTACCCCTGAAATTGAAGTTCGGTCCTTTAAGCAACAAGGTGGAGAAAGTTTAAAGAATGCTTGGTATAGGATCAGTGATGCTCACCGTAGATGTACTAAAAAATATTCTACCATGATCCTTCTTAGAAATTTTTATGTTGGTATCACTAGTTGGTATCGGTATGTTCTAGATACTCTAACAGGAGGCAACTTTCTGGGGACTCCTGCTTTGGAAGCACGCAATATAATTGAAAGTTTGGTAGGAACACCACTTATTAATGATCTTAAATTGAGACTACTTTGGAAGATGTTATAAAAAAAAATTGGAGTCCATGGAGAAAAACTTGCCGGATTTGCTTGGTAGTTCTAGCAAAGTTAATGAATCACTGGGAGATATTAATAAAAGAATTGCTATTTTAGAAGCTAGCACTGGCCATGATAATCAAAACTTCAGGATAGGTGAATTAGAGGATACTCTAAGTTCAACTTTCTCCTCTATCAAGTTTAAAAAGCAGAAAGCTTTTGTGGGGAAAGAGCAAAAATTCATGTATGTTCGAAAAGTGCCTCAATCAAAACCCCCTAATGTGCTTAAAACTGATAAAATTGAGGGTGAATCACATAATGAATTATATAAATTTGCTTCCCAAGAATTACCTGAACCAAAAATGCCTATTGTTACAAGCTGTGTTTTTTAGGAAGTTTTTGATGATATTGATGCTTCATCACTTGGAAACACTTGATTCTTACTTTCTGCGCCTAGCTGAAAGGCGTTAAAGAAAAGCGCTTATGGGAGACAACCCATTATTTTATTTCTGCAATTTTTCTTTTTTTTGAGTCAAGGAGTTGTTTACTTCTGTAACAATCCCTTTGTATCTTTATTTTATCGCATTGTTGTGCCAAGCATTGCCTCTAATAGGAAGATGATGCTAGATTTGGATTTCTGCGCAGGAACAGATTTCTGCTGTTCACCGTTTTACTTCTGTAAAATCACAGAAAAATTATTTAAATCTGCAATTTTTTGTGCGTGATCCTCAGATATGTACGCATCTTTCGTTAGTTTAAAAAATTTCGATCTGAGCACGTAAGTGCCTCGAAAAAATTCGTCTTTGCGGACTGTTCTGTTTAGACAGATTCTGTCTTTTATTTTTCGCATTCTCTCTTTTACTAGTGTTGAGTGGAATTCTTTTTTAGGGTAAAGAGCTTCACATAACATCAGTGGCAGTAGCTAATGTTAAAAGTAACGGTCATGTTTGTGTCCTTATAGAACATGTGAGTTTTTGATTGTGCACTAACCCTCTAATGAGAATTACTTTGAGTTTGGTGTGGCGGAAGTTTTCAAGGGTCAAGAGAGAAGGATGATATAATGTGATCAAGAAGAGTGAAGAGCTTAAGCTTGGGGATGCTCCCATGGATCACCCTAGCATATTTCAAGAAGACTCAAGCGTCTAAGCTTGGGGATGCCCAAGGCATCCCCTTCTTCATCAGCAACTTATCAGGTCATCTCTAGTGAAACTATATTTTAATTCTTTCACATCATATGTGCTTTACTTGGAGCGTCTGTGTGCTTTTATTTTCAGTATTTTATTTTTCTTATGGTCAACTTGATTGGACCCCAGCATTCTTGATTGGGAGAGAGACACGCTCCGCTTTATCATATGAATACTCCTATTCTTCACTTATACTTGTTGAGTATTCTTATCTAGCTATTGCTATGCTTTTAGCTCCTGTTTTGCATGCATCTCTTATTCAGAGTTGTTAGTTCTTTTAAAGAAAGTACTCTCTTGCTTCACTTATAATTGTTTGGAGAGTTTATGTTGAAATAAATTGATTGGTGTTTGGTTGGAACAGAAAATGTTGCATGTGGTAGATGGTATAATGGAAAAAGCTTACATATTCTTGTAGATCATTGTATTGGATAATTTGATACTTGTCAATTGTTTTGAGTTATCAAGTAGTTCATGTTTAAGCTTTTGTATCATGTAGTTAAAACCTATTAATTAATAACTACCGTAAAGCTCGTTGAAATTTGGTTTGCATGATTGGTATCTCTAAGGTCTAGATATTTTCTAGTAAAAGGGTTTGGTTAACAAGGAAGACAGTGTGGAGTCTTATAATGCTTGCAATATGTTTTCATATAAGCCTTGCTGTGTCGGTTGATATCTGATATGTCTCAAACGTATCTATAATTTTTGATGTTCCATGCTTGTTTTATACCAATTGCTACATGTTTTGCATCTACTTTATATCACTTTTATACATTTTTTGGGACTAACCTATTAACAAGATGCCGAAGTGCCAGTTCCTGTTTTCTGCTGTTTTTGTATTCCAGAAAAGCTAGTCTGGAAATATTCTCGGAATTGGACGAAACTACATGGGGGTGCCTATTTTTCCAGAACACGCCTGACGGAGCGAAGGAGCAGCAGAGGAGGGCCACCAGGAGGCCACACGCACCAGGGCGCGGCCCCCCTTCTGCCGCGCCCTGGGGTGGTGTGGGCCCCTCGGGGGTCCGCAGCCGCCGCCCTTTCGCCTACTTATTCCCCCCGACGCGAAAACCCTAAGTACCTGAGCAAATATCCACGAAAAGATCCAGAGACGCCGCCGTCGTCAACCCTAGCTCGGGAGGGTTCAGAACCTCTTCCCGGCACCCTGCCGGAGAGGGGAATCGTCACCGGAGGCTTCTACATCGCCATGCCTGCCTCCGGAGTGATGCGTGAGTAGTTCATCCTTGGACTACGGGTCCATAGCAGTAGCTAGATGGTTGTCTCTCCACTTTGTGCCATCATGTTTAGATCTTGTGAGCTGCCCTACATGATCAAGATCATATTATTGTAATGCTACATGTTGTGTTTGCTGGGATCCGATGAATATTGAATATTATGTCAAGTTGATTATCAATCTATCTTATATGTTATTTAAGATCTTGCATGCTTTCCGTTACTCGTAGATGCTTTGGCCAAGTAGATGCTTGTAACTCCAAGAGAGAGTATTTATGCTAGATAGTGGGTTCATGTCTCCGTTTAACCTGGGACAGTGACAGAAAGTTCTAAGGTTGTGGATGTGCTGTTGCCACTAGGGATAACCTAACGATGCTATGTCCACGGGCATATGTGTTTGTTTACATTACGCACTTTACTTAATGCAATTATCCGTTGCTTGCAACTTAATACCAACGGGGGACTCGGATGACAACCCGGCGGTGGATTATTAGTCATAGATGCTGTTGGATAACGGTCTATGTATTATGTCGTAATGCCCAATTAAATATCATAGTAGTCAACATGTCATGTATATGCATTGTCATGCGCTCACTATTCGTCAATTGCCCAGCTGTAATTTGTTCACCCAACATGTTAGTTATCTTTTATGGAGAGACACCACTAGTGAACTGTGGACCCCGGTCCATTCTTTTACACTGATTAAACAACCACAAACTGCAAACTGTTCCTTTTTCATTCTCTGCAATTTAATACTCATTTTCCACACCATACGTTTAATCCTTTGTTTTCAGCAAGCCAGTGAGATTGACAACCTCACTGTTTCGTTGGGGCAAAGTAGTTTGATTGTGTTGTGTGCAGATTCCACGTCAACAGTCCAGACTCCCTGCGACAGCTATTTTTCTGGCGCCGTTGACAACCTTCTGAAGAGTTGCTGCTCCTACTGGTTCGATAACCTTGGTTTCTTTCTGAGGGAAAACTTGCTGCTGACTACATCATACCTTCCTCTTGGGGTCTCCCAACGAACGTGTGTTTCACGTCATCAAGCTATTTTTCTGGCGCCGTTGCCGGGGAGACAGCAGTCTTCTGCAAGGGGAGTTTCACGCTTCCAATCTCTTTACTTTGTTTTTGTCTTGCTTAGTTTATTTTATTTTATCTTGTTTGCTTTCAATTATCAAAAAACAAAAAAATTAGTTACTTGCATTTAGTTTATTTTCAGTTTTGTTTCTTGTGAGTTATTATGTCTAGCTCTTTACTTGATATCAATGGTTACTTTCCTTGAAACTAGTCCTATGGCTGAAAACAACATGAGAGAGCTTTATGAAATTTATCTTGAGTTGGGACATGAAGTGTTCGAAGAGAAGATTAAAAAGCCTATGGAACTTTATTTGCATAACAATCATGATAGTAGCAATGTTATTAGCATACATTCTTTGAACACCATTATTGCTAATGCCATGGAAAGCTCTAAGCTTGGGGAAGTTGGTTTTGATAAAAATGATATTTTTAGTTCCCCAAGCTTGGAGGAGGAAGAATGCTATACTTTTGAATGTCATGATTCTATTGAAATATCTCCTTTTGATAAATTTGAAGTAAACAACCTCCTTGACTCAGTAAAAGAGGAAATTGCAGAAAGGAAAAATGTGCTCCCTAATATTATATATGATAATGCTCTTGATGATGGTCCTATATTGCCTAATGATATTAATTATACTATTATTGTCAAAAGTGGGTTTGATAACCCCACTATTTCTGAGCTTAATAAAAATTATGCGTTTATAGATCATGATAAGAATGTTTTATGTGATATCTATATTGTTGAGTCTATTCATGATGCTACTGAAAATTATTTTGAGAGAGGAAAATATGGTTATAGAAATCTTCATGTTATTAAATTTCCTCTCTTTGTCATGAAAGTTTTGAGCTTTCTCTTGTGTTGCTTTTATATGATGGTTTCTTTAAAACCTACTGGTTATTATGTGAGAGGGAGACACGGTTTCATATATCACAATAATATTAAGTCTCCTCTCTTTATGTTGAAAATTTTAAAGTTGCACTTGTTTTGTCTTCCTATGCTAGTCACTTTGTGCTTCATTTACTTGTTTTCTTACAAGGCTCCTATGCATAGGAAGAGTGTTAGATTTAAACATGTTTTATATATGCTCTTGATGCTCTCTTTTATGTTTCAACTCTCATCTTTATGTGAGCATCATAAAAATCACTATGCCTAGCTAAAAGGCATTAAAGAAAGCGCTTTTGGGAGGCAACCCATTATCTTTTATTTTCAGTATTAGTCAAGGAGTTTGTTTACTTCTGTAGCAACTCCTTTGTATCTTTATTTTCTCGCATTGTTGTGCCAAGAGTAGCCTCTAATGATAAGATGATGCTTAATTTTGATTGCTGCGCAGAAACAGATTTTTGCTGTTCACTGTACGAAATTCCTAAAATCACCAGATTGTTAATTAAATCTGAAATTTTTGTGCGTAATCTTTATGAATGTCTGAAACTTTCATTAGTTCAGAGTTTCTCGATCTGAGCGTCGTAAGTGCCTCGAAAAAATTCGTCTTTGCGGACTGTTCTGTTTTAGACAGATTATGCCTTTTTATTTTTGCATTCTCTCTTTTACTAGTGTTGAGTGAAATTCTTTTTTGGGTGGAAGAGCTTCACATAACATCAGTGGCTGTAGCTAATGTTTAAAGTAACAAATCATATTGCGTCTTTATAGAACATGTGAATTTTTGATTATGCACTAACCCTCTAATGAGATCTACTTTGAGTTTGGTGTGACGGAAGTTTTCAAGGGTCAAGAGAGAAGGATGATATAATAGGATCAAGAAGAGTGAAGAGCTTAAGCTTGGGGAGGCTCCCATGGATCTCCCCAGCATATTTCAAGAAGACTCAAGCGTCTAAGCTTGGGGATGCCCAAGGCATCCCCTTCTTCATCGTCAAAATTATCAGGTCATCTCTAGTGAAACTATATTTTAATTCTTTCACATCATATGTGCTTTTCTTGGAGCGTCTGTGTGCTTTTATTTTCAGTATTGCACTTTTATTTTCAATAAAGCTTGACTGGACCCTAGCATTCTTGATTGGGAGAGAGACACGCTCCGCTTTTTCATGAGAATACTCCTATTCTTCACTTATATTTGTTGAGTATTCATATCTAGCGCTGTTCAGCTTTTAGCTCTTGTTTTCATGTATCTCTTGTCAGAGCTATTAGCTTTCTTTTGTAGAAAGTACTCTCTTGCTTCACTTATATTTGTTTGGAGAGTTGATGAAATAAATTGATTGGTGTTTGGTTGGTTCAGAAAATGTTGCATGTGGTAATTGGTATAAGGAAAAACTTGCTTAATCTTGTAGATCACTAAAATGGATAACTTGATGCTTGTCAATTGTTTTGAGTTAACAAGTAGATCATGATTAAATTGTGCATCACATGAGTTAAGCCTATTAGTGAAGAACTACCGTAAAGCTTGTTGAAAATTTGGTTTGCATCGGTGGTACCTCTAAGGTCTAGATATTTTCTAATAACAGGGTTTGGTTAACAAGGAAGACGGTATGAAGTCTTATAACGTTTGCAATATGTTTGTCATATAAAACTTGGTGTACGGGTTGATATTCTTGTTTGCTTACATAACCTTGCTAGCCTAAACTCTGTACTGAGAGGGAATGCTTCTCGTGCATCCAAATCCTTGAGCCAAAATCCATGCCATTTGTGTCCACCATAACTACCTATATGTGGTATTTCCTTGCCACTCCAAGTAAATTTTTCATGTGCTACCTTTAAATTATTCAAAATGTTATTATTCCCTTTTTGTGTCAATGTTTACTAGCTCATGAGGAATTAGTGTGGTTATTCTTTATTCTATTTGTCGAGTGGACTTTTACACCTGGACTAGTGGCATATACATCCGCTTATCCAATAACTTGCAAAAAGAGCTGGCAACGGGGTGCCCAGTCCCAATTAATTACAACTTTAACCAATTAATTCTCTTCACACTTTTGCCCTGATTCATCAGTAAGCAATGACAAACAGTGAAATACCTGAATGTGTGTAAACCAAAGAGAAAGAGGGATGATCTGCCTTGCTGGTAGAAATAACGTCCTTCATGGGAGCCGCTCTTAAAAGTCCGTTCGACAGGTAGAATACTGTTCTCACCCGCTACCATTCGTTGACAATTAACAAACACCTCTCAAAAATAGATACTCCTCCATGGTATGTGATTGATGGAAGGCACCCGAGGATTCGGTTAGCCATGGCTTGTGTTAGCAAGGTTGGGAGGAGTATCAAATATTTTATGCAATCTCTATATGCTTTCAAAAACCTAAAAGCTCTAGCACATGATTTAATCCCTGCTTCCCTCTGCGAAGGGCCTTTCTTTTACTTTTATGTTGAGTCAGTTTTCCTATTCTTTCTGTCTTCCACAAGCAAACACTAGTGTCAACTTTGTTACAACATGCGTTATATGCAATGTATTGGACTTGTTATACTACTTTGTGTTGACAATATCCATGAGATAAATATGTTGAAAGTTGAAGCAAATGCTGAAACTAAATTCTTCCTTTGTGTTGATTAAATACCTTTTGTTAGAAACTATTGCTTTATGAGTTAACACTTATGCAAAACTGTTTGATGCTTGTCTCGAAAGTACTATTCATGAAAACGTTTAGCTTGTGTGATTCATTGTTTACTCATTATCTATTTGGTAGCAAATTATAGACCATTGACTTGGATCACTTCATTCATTTACATGTGCCTTGCAATATTATATGATCAAGATTATGATAGTAGCATGTCACCTCAAAAATTATTTGTTTTTATCGTTTACCTACTCGAGGACGAGTAGGAACTAAGCTTGGGGATGCTGATACGTCTCAAACGTATCTATAATTTTTGATGTTCCATGCTTGTTTTATACCAATTGCTACATGTTTTGCATCTACTTTATATCACTTTTATACATTTTTTGGGACTAACCTATTAACAAGATGCCGAAGTGCCAGTTCCTGTTTTCTGCTGTTTTTGTATTCCAGAAAAGCTAGTCTGGAAATATTCTCGGAATTGGACGAAACTACACGGGGGTCCCTATTTTTCCAGAACACGCCTGAAGACGAAGGAGCACAGAGGAGCCAGGAGGCCCCACGCACCTAGGGCGCGGGCCCCCCTCTGCCGCGCCCTAGGGTGGTGTGGGCCCCTCGGGGGTCCCAGCCGCCGCCCTTTCGCCTACTTATTCCCCCCGACGCGAAAACCCTAAGTACCTGAGCAAATATCCACGAAAAGTTCCAGAGACGCCGCGCCGTCAACCCTAGCTCGGGAGGGTTCAGAACCTCTTCCCGGCACCCTGCCGGAGAGGGGAATCGTCACCGGAGGCTTCTACATCGCCATGCCTGCCTCCGGAGTGATGCGTGAGTAGTTCATCCTTGGACTACGGGTCCATAGCAGTAGCTAGATGGTTGTCTCTCCACTTTGTGCCATCATGTTTAGATCTTGTGAGCTGCCCTACATGATCAAGATCATATTATTGTAATGCTACATGTTGTGTTTGCTGGGATCCGATGAATATTGAATATTATGTCAAGTTGATTATCAATCTATCTTATATGTTATTTAAGATCTTGCATGCTTTCCGTTACTCGTAGATGCTTTGGCCAAGTAGATGCTTGTAACTCCAAGAGAGAGTATTTATGCTAGATAGTGGGTTCATGTCTCCGTTTAACCTGGGACAGTGACAGAAAGTTCTAAGGTTGTGGATGTGCTGTTGCCACTAGGGATAACCTAACGATGCTATGTCCACGGGCATATGTGTTTGTTTACATTACGCACTTTACTTAATGCAATTATCCGTTGCTTGCAACTTAATACCAACGGGGACTCGGATGACAACCCGGCGGTGGATTATTAGTCATAGATGCTGTTGGATAACGGTCTATGTATTATGTCGTAATGCCCAATTAAATATCATAGTAGTCAACATGTCATGTATATGCATTGTCATGCGCTCACTATTCGTCAATTGCCCAGCTGTAATTTGTTCACCCAACATGTTAGTTATCTTTTATGGAGAGACACCACTAGTGAACTGTGGACCCCGGTCCATTCTTTTACACTGATTAAACAACCACAAACTGCAAACTGTTCCTTTTTCATTCTCTGCAATTTAATACTCATTTTCCACACCATACGTTTAATCCTTTGTTTTCAGCAAGCCAGTGAGATTGACAACCTCACTGTTTCGTTGGGGCAAAGTAGTTTGATTGTGTTGTGTGCAGATTCCACGTTGGTGATCGAGTACGGCGCCACCAACAACCTTCTGAAGAGTTGCTGCTCCTACTGGTTCGATAACCTTGGTTTCTTTCTGAGGGAAAACTTGCTGCTGAACTGCATCATACCTTCCTCTTGGGGTCTCCCAACGAGCGTGTGATTCACGCCATCAAGCTCTTTTTCTGGCGCCGTTGCCGGGGAGTTAGAAGCGCTTCAGCAGACTGCCACTATTTGCTCTCCGTCAACAGCTCTTTTTCTGGCGCCGTTGCCGGGGAGACAGCAGTCTTCTGCAAGGGGAGTTTCACGCTTCCAATCTCTTTACTTTGTTTTTGTCTTGCTTAGTTTATTTTATTTTATCTTGTTTGCTTTCAATTATCAAAAACACAAAAAAATTAGTTACTTGCATCTAGTTTACTTTCAAGTTATTTTCTGTCTGTTTTTAATTCTGCTAAAATGAGTACTCCTGAGAACACTAAGTTGTGTGATTTCACTAGCACGAACAACAATGATTTCATATGCACACCTATTGCTAAATTTTATGAAATTAAACATGCACTTTTAAATCTTGTTATGAAAGAGCAATTTTCTGGTGTTAGTACTGATGATGCTGCTGTTCACCTTAATAACTTTGTTGAACTTTGTGAAATGCAAAAGCTCAAGGAAGTAGATGGTGATATTATTAAACTGAAACTTTTTCCTTTCTCCTTGAGAGGACGTGCTAAAGAATGGTTGCTATCTTTGCCTAGAAATAGTATTGATTCATGGACTAAATGCAAAGATGCTTTTATTGGAAAATATTATCCTCCTGCTAAGATTATTTTTTTGAGAAGTAGCATAATGAATTTTAAGCAATTTGATAATGAACATGTTGCTCAAGCATGGGAGAGAATGAAATCATTGGTTAAAAATTGTCCCACTCATGGACTGACTACTTGGATGATCATCCAAACCTTCTATGCAGGATTAAAATTTTCTTCAAGGAATTTATTGGATTCGGCCGCTGGAGGTACCTTTATGTCCATCACTTTGGGTGCTGCAACAAAGCTTCTAGATGATATGATGATTAATTATTCTGAGTGGCACACCGAGAGAGCTCCAACAGGTAAGAAGGTAAATTCTGTGAGGAAACCTCTCCTTGAGTGCCAAAATTGATACTATTATGTCTATGCTTGCAAATGGTCAAACACATGTTGATCCAAATAATGTTCCTTTAGCTTCTTTGGTTGCTCAAGAAGAGCGTGTTGATGTGAACTTCATTAAAAATAATAACTTCAACAACAATGCTTATAGGAATAATTTTGGTAATAGCAATTATAGGCCCTATCCTTCAATAGTGGCAATGGTTATGGAAATTCCTATAGTAACTCCTAACAATAATAAGAGTGTACCCTCCGATCTTGAAGTTATGCTTAAGGACTTTATTAGTACACAAACTGCTTTCAATAAAACTGTTGAGGAGAAATTTGGGAAAATTGATGTGCTTTCCTCTAAAGTTGATAGTCTTGCTCTTGATGTTGACTTGTTGAAACTAAATAACATGCCTCATGATGTTAAAGAGAGCAAAACTCTCAATGCTATACAAGTTAAAATTGATAACAATGTGAGGATGTTAGCTGAATTGCATGCTAGATGGGAAAGAGAGGATGAAATTGCTAGAAAGAATAATATTGCTAGAGTTTATACTATTACTACTCTGAAAATGCTTCAAACTCAAGTGTTAGCAAACCTCCTACCATTAATGGCAAGATAATTGGTGTTGGTAATGTTTCCACTTCTATTGCAAAATGTCCTAAATTGCCTGATAACTCTGAAACTGTCCTTGATAAAGATGCTGAAATTTCTAGCAATAAGGAAGATAATAACTCCATTACTTTTGATAATAATGACTTTGATTTTGATGGTTGCAATATTTCTGAAGTAATTAAGTTCTTGCAAAAGCTAGCTAGAAGTCCTAATGCTAGTGCTATAAACATGGCTTTTACTAAACATATTACTAATGCTCTCATGCAAGTTAGGGAAGAGAAATTAAAACATGAAGCTTCTATCCCTAGGAAGTTAGAAGATGGTTGGGAGCCCATCATTAAAATGAAATTGAATGACTTTGATTGCAATGCTTTGTGTGACCTTGGTGCTAGTATTTCTGTTATGCCTAAAAGATTATATGATATGCTTGATTTAGCACCTTTGGAAAATTGTTACTTGGATGTTCACCTTGCTGATTCTACATTAAAAAACCTTTGGGAAGAATTGATGATGTTCTTATCATGGTTAACAACAATTATGTCCCCGTTG
Organism: Poa pratensis; assembly: GCA_947311845.1. Taxonomy (NCBI): domain Eukaryota; kingdom Viridiplantae; phylum Streptophyta; class Magnoliopsida; order Poales; family Poaceae; genus Poa; species Poa pratensis. Next base: position 41,105,933 of record CAMZMU010000097.1, read on the forward strand.
ATTTTATTGTCTTGGATATTGAATGCAATCCATCATGCCCCATTGTGCTGGGAAGACCTTTTCTTAGAACTGTAGGTGCTATTATTGATATGAAAGAAGGGAATATAAATATCAATTTCCTCTCAAGAAAGGTATGGAACACTTTCCTAGGAAGAAGATTAAGCCACCTTATGATTCTATTGTTCGAACAAATTACAATGTTGATGCTTCTTCACTTGGTAATACTTGATGCATGCTTTGTGCCTAGCTAAAAGGCGTTAAAGAAAAGCGCTTATGGGAGGCAACCCATTTTTTTTTCTGCAATTTTTCTTTTATTGAGTCAAGGAGGATGTTTACTTCTGTAGCAACTCCTTTGTATCTTTATTTTCTCGCATTGTTGTGCCAAGAGTAGCCTCTAATGTTAAGACGATGCTTAATTTTGATTGCTGCGCAGAAACAGATTTTTGCTGTTCACGGTACGAAATTCCTAAAATCACCAGATTGTTAATTAAATCTGAAAATTTTTGTGCGTAATCTTTATGAATTCTGAATCTTTCATTACTTCAAAGTTTCTCGATCTGAGCATCGTAAGTGCCTTGAAAAAATTCGTCTTTGCGGACTGTTCTGTTTTAGACAGATTATGCCTTTTTATTTTGCATTCTCTCTTTTACTAGTGTTGAGTGAAATTCTTTTTTGGGTGGAAGAGCTTCACATAACATCAGTGGCTGTAGCTAATGTTTAAAGTAACAAATCATATTGCGTCTTTATAGAACATGTGAGTTTTTTTTGAATGTTAGCAGGAGCTCTGCTAAATTCAATTATTAGAAGAAGAGAGTTTTACAAGTACAAAAAGAACTGGTGAGACAGACCTCAACCAGGATCAAAGGGGATGGACGCCCCAGCCAAGTTCCACATGGTAGCTTCGCCCCTAATCCTACACACAAGGGCCTCTACCGAAAGTTGTTCTTTTTGGAAAATCCGCTTGTTACGCTCGCGCCAAATTTCCCAGGAAACCAGCATTAGAAGGGATTGAGTTCCTTTCCAAAGGCTGGGGGACGATTGAGAAGCACATCGCTGCAGCCACGCGTTAATTGAATCGAGCTCAGACCAACTTGGAGGGAGGAGATGGTTTAGCCGGGATTGATGAGCAAGACGCTCCCAAACCAGGCGCGACCAAGGGCACTCAACCAAGAGGTGCAGCGGCGTCTCAAGACTGCGCATACACAAAGGGCAAAAGTAATCGTTTTCCCATCCTCTACGCTGCAAGGCATCAGCCGTTAGAATTCTGTTCATAGCCGCAGTCCAGAGGAAGAACCTGCACTTCCCCGGAGCCCAACCCGACCAGATGATAGGCGCCAGGTCGGAGTGCGTCGATCCCTCAAATTGGGCAAGGTAGGCCGAGCGAGAAGTGTACTTTCCCGAAGCCGTCAAGCGCCACCTGATCGTATCATCCACTTCCGGAGTCAGCGTCGTGGCGTCGATGAGCGCAGCCTGACGCTCAAGCTCACGCAACATCTCTGGCTGCAGACCATGGCTAAGATCGGCGATCCACTTGCTGCCCTCAAGTGCCTGCTGGACAGACCTATTCTTACGACAAGAGATGGCGTACAGGGTTGGAGCGATAGCACACGGAGCCAGCCCCTGCAACCAAGCATCCTTCCAAAAATTTGCAATGCGACCATTACCTAAGGTGATTTCAGTTGCTGCTGCAAAGAGTCATCTGTCAGTTTCGTCGCATGGGATATAGGAGCCCGTCCAAGCACGATCTGGCGCCGTCCAGGCGAACCACAACCAGCGCAGCCGCAGCGCCCTCCCAAATTTCGTGAGGTCTAGAACACCAAGACCGCCAAGACTCTTAGGCCGGCAGACAATTGGGCCATTGAACCCTACAGTGGCCGCCTTTACATGTACCTTCACCTCTCTAGAACCAAGCACGACACCGCAGCACAATGCGCTCAATCACCCAGGCCGGCAGTTTGTGCACCGTCATCATGTAAATTGCAACAGAGGAGAGGACCGCTTTCAGCATCACCAGCCGTCCTTCCCGCGATATGAGAGCACCCTTCCAAGAGGCGAGCAAAGCATCAATTTTATCAAGCAAAACCTGGAAGTCCTTTTTACGTAGAGCCTGAAGAGAAAGCGGCATCCCAAGATAGACAGTGGGGAATTCTCTAATCGCAAACCCCAAAGGCTGCAGGATGCTAGTGACATCCAAACCCTGACATTGAATCGACATCGCCGAGCTTTTCTCCCGATTTGTCACCAGACCCGTGATGCTGCCGAAGGTTGTGAGCACCAGCTGAATAAGATTAGCATCAGCACGCGAAGGATTAATGAAGAGGGCCACGTCGTCAGCATACAAGGATGCACGAACAATGGCACGTCTCCCAGGCAGCTGGGAGAGAAAACCCTCTGAGGTGGCAATCTGAAGCAGACGCTGAAACGGATCCATGGCCAGATCGAAGAGAAAGGGCGACAGAGGGTCTCCCTGGCGCAATCCTCGCCGATGCAAAACGAAGTCTGTGGCTAGCCCGTTAACTAGAACCTGGGATGAGGATGTACATAGGACCAATGCAATCCACTCAATGAATCTGTCCCCAAACCCTCTGGCTCGCAGCACGTCAATCAGGTATGTCCATGACAGGGAATCGAAGGCCTTGGCAAGATCTAACTTGAGCAGAATCGAAGGTTTCTTTGTTTTATGGAAAAACCGAGCAGTGTTCTGCACCTGCAGATAATTCTCCTGAATACACCGTCCTTTGATGAACGCACTTTGACAATGGTCGATCAGTTGGTCAAGCTTGGGAGAGAGTCGGCGCGCCAGGACCTTAGTGAAGAGCTTGATCACGCTGTGAATCAGAGAGATTGGCCGGTAATCAGAGAGCGAAGCAGCCTCTCCCTTCTTGGGCAGCAGGACAATGAGCGCACTATTGATACGACGCAGGCCACGAGCATCCATGTTGTACAGCTGATGAAACGCAGCATGCAGATCAAATTTTATAATATCCCAACACACCCGATAAAAACTTCCCGAGAAGCCATCCGGTCCCGGAGATTTGTCCGAAGGCAGATCATCAACAGCCTTCTTGATTTCATCCAACGAGAAGGTGTGCTCCAAGTCATGCAGGTCGAAGGTCTCCAGCTGCAGTATGTCCCAGCGAAAGCCAGCAGAGACAGGGGCAGGAACACCCAAAATGTCCTCAAAGTGCTGATGAGCGAGCTGAAGCATGTCCTCGTGCCTAGTCTTAATGCCATCCGGCGATGCCAGCGAGTGGATGATGTTTTTGCGGTGCCTAGCGTTAGCCTTCCTGTGAAAGAACTTGGTGTTGGCATCACCCGCCTTCAGCCAGGTCACACGGCTCCGCTGCCGGCACTTGATTTCAGAAGAACAGCAAGGCCAAGTGTGCGAGATTTGAGCTTGGTGCGAAGAAGAGCCTCTGGTTGGGTAAGGTGTCTGTAGTCTTGGGCAGTTTCAATTTGCAGAATTAGCTCATTAGCAATGCATAGCTGCCTCTGAATATCACCCACATGCGTGCGGCTCCAGGATTTAAGCGCAGCCTTTGTATTGCGCAGCTTCAAATTCAGAGTCGCAAGCGGACTCCTATTCCCCGTGTCGATGTCCCAGGCTTGCTTGACGACATCTTTGAATCCACCTATGTACTCCCAGTAGCTTTCGTAGCGGAAACGTCTGTCAGTTTTGATCACCCCATCGTTAACTAGAAGGACAGGACAATGATCCGAGGCGTTCGACGATTGTGGCAGTAGCTTGGCAGAAGGAAACCTCAGCTCCCAATCAACATTACAGAAAGCACGGTCAAGGCGAACCAGGGTAGGGCTAGCTTGCTCATTAGACCAGGTATATTTACGCCCTACCAGGTTAACTTCATGGAGATTGGAGGAATTCAGAGCTTCCCTAAAGCGCCGCATCCAACGCCGAGACACATTGGCGTTATTTTTATCATGGGCATCCTTGATCAGGTTGAAATCACCAATCACAAGCCACGGCCTACAATGGAGTTATGGATATCCACCAGCTCGTTAAGGAAATCGAGCTTGCGTGCATCATCGTGCGGCCCATAGACAGTCGTCAGAAACCAGGGAGCCAAACCCCCAACAGGGTTCATCGTGCGGCCCATAGACAGTCGTCAGAACAGTGATGGAGAATTCACGAACAGTCACATTATCGACCAGGAAACGATCAGTTTTCCAGAACAGCAGCACACCTCCTCGCGTTCCGGCCGCATCGAGCGCCACATGAGCGTCAAAAGCTGGACCCGCAATCTCAGACCTCATGGCATCCGAACAGGAGGCCAGCTTGGACTCTTGAATGCAAACAATGGAAGATTTCATTCTACTAATAACCTCACAAACAGCTGCCCTTTTGGCAGCATCATTCAGACCCCTCACGTTCCAGTTGAACAGAGAAAGGAGTTCATCCATTAAGGGACAAAGAGACTACATAATTAGGTTCAGCAAGCAAATTCAGCAACAAAGCAGTGTACGAATGAACAACAGACAAGACAGACGATCCAACAGCACGACCCAACAGGGGCCCCGATAACATAGCAGAGAGTGGAAGGGCTAACATGGAAACTATGGGATGCAACGGCAGCAGCACAAAGGCGCACAATTAGGAGCCGTCAGTGACGAGCTCATCTAGGACTGCCAGGAGTGCATCATCAGGCAGGTGAATCTGGGCAGGTGAGTCAACGCCAGCGAGCCTGGCTAGCTTGTTCACGTTCTCTTCAGGAATCGGTTCCTTGAAAAAAACTGCAGGTACTCAAGAAGTGTCTCCTCCGTGAAGTCATCTTCGTGTTCAATTATACCAAGGAGCTTGCAGATTGCTGCCTGCGAGCGGTAGCCCGACGTCTTGTCAGTGCTAGTTCGAAGCAGACGTGAACATGTGAGTTTTTGATTATGCACTAACCCTCTAATGAGATCTACTTTGAGTTTGGTTTGACGGAAGTTTTCAAGGGTCAAGAGAGAAGGATGATATAATAGGATCAAGAAGAGTGAAGAGCTTAAGCTTGGGGAGGCTCCCATGGATCTCCCCAGCATATTTCAAGAAGACTCAAGCGTCTAAGCTTGGGGATGCCCAAGGCATCCCCTTCTTCATCGTCAAAATTATCAGGTCATCTCTAGTGAAACTATATTTTAATTTTTTCACATCATATGTGCTTTTCTTGGAGCGTCTGTGTGCTTTTATTTTCAGTATTGCACTTTTATTTTCAATAAAGCTTGACTGGACCCTAGCATTCTTGATTGGAGAGAGACACGCTCCGCTTTTCATGAAAATACTCCTATTCTTCACTTATATTTGTTGAGTATTCATATCTAGCACTGTTCAGCTTTTAGCTCTTGTTTTCATGTATCTCTTGTCAGAGCTATTAGCTTTCTTTTGTAGAAAGTACTCTCTTGCTTCACTTATATTTGTTTGGAGAGTTGATTAAATAAGTTGATTGGTGTTTGGTTGGTTCAGAAAATGTTGCATGTGGTAATTGGTATAAGGAAAAACTTGCTTAATCTTGTAGATCACTAATTTGGATAACTTGATGCTTGTCAATTGTTTTGAGTTAACAAGTAGATCATGATTAAATTGTGCATCATATGAGTTAAGCCTATTAGTGAAGAACTACCGTAAAGCTTGTTGAAAATTTGGTTTGCATCGGTGGTATCTCTAAGGTCTAGATATTTTCTAATAACAGGGTTTGGTTAACAAGGAAGACGGTATGAAGTCTTATAACGTTTGCAATATGTTTGTCATGTAAAACTTGGTGTACGGGTTGATATTCTTGTTTGCTTACATAACCTTGCTAGCCTAAACTCTGTACTGAGAGGGAATGCTTCTCGTGCATCCAAATCCTTGAGCCAAAATCCATGCCATTTGTGTCCACCATAACTACCTATATGTGGTATTTCCTTGCCACTCAAGTAAATTTTTCATGTGCAAAAGTTGGCGGGTCGAGTAGCAGCACTCAGCCGATTCATCAGCAAGCTGGGTGAAAAAGCACTCCCGTTCTATCGACTGATGAAGAAAGCAGACAAATTCGAATGGACGCAAGAAGCCGAAGCAGCCTTCACGGACCTCAAGCGAGTCCTCACAAGCCCTCCAATCCTCGTCGCACCTATATGTCTCCGCAACTAACAGGGTGGTGAGCACCGTACTGGTAGTCGAACGAAGGGAGGAGGGACATGCCCAAAGCATACAACGCCCAGTCTATTACTTGAGTGAAGTACTCTCCATATCAAAGCAGCGGTACCCGCACTATCAAAAGCTGGCCTACGCCGTGTTCATGTCCTCAAGGAAGCTGACGCATTACTTCTCCGAGCACCCGATCACTGTAATCAGCACCTCAGGGATCGGGGACATCCTCACAAATCCCAACGCAACTGGGCGAGTCGCAAAATGGCTCATCGAGCTAGCACCGCGAGATATCAAGTATGATTACCCGAAGGCCATCAAAGCACAAGTCTTACCTGACTTCCACACCGAGTGGATCGAAGCTCAGCTGCCAGGAGCGCCAGATGTGTCCAACTCATGGACTATGTACTTTGACGGCTCGAAGAAAAACGAAGGCGCAGGCGCGGGTGTCATCCTCATATCACCAAAAGGCGACAAGCTTCGCTATATCCTGCAGATGGGATTCGAGTTCCCATCCAATAACGAAGCAGAGTACGAGGCCCTGATCCACGGCATGAGGATGGCCAAAGCCCTCGGTTGCACTCGACTGATGATCTACGGTGACTCGAATCTTGTGGTGCAGCAAACAATGAAGGCCTGTGATGCAATCGCAGATAATATGATCGCCTACCGTGACCTGTACAACATCATGGAGGGCAGCTTCGAAGGCTGCGAGTTGCGGCACATAGGGCGTGAGAGCAATGAAGTAGCAGATAAGTTAGCCAACATTGGCGCAACCAAAGCACCAGTTCCACCTGGTGTCTTCTTCGAGCGCATCGAGCACAGATCCATCAAGAAAAAGTGAGCATCTCCTACATCAGCCGAACCAGTCAAGAGCAAAGCACCTAGCACAGAAGATCCGCCAGTCGAGGTACTCCTCATCGAGCCAACTTGGACTCAACCTTTCCTCGCATACATACTCCGCGGCGAGGTGCCTGAGGACATAACAGAGTCAAGACGCGTCACTCGACGATCTAAAGCATACACTGTCATCAACGGTGAACTGTACAAACGCAGTATATCAGGTATGTTCCAACGTTGCATAGCATTTGAAGATGGCCAAGCCATCCTTCGTGATATTCATGCAGGTACCTGCGGGCACCATGCCAGCAGTCGATCACTCGTAGCCAAAGCCTTTCGCGCAGGCTTCTACTGGCCCACAGCACTCAAAGACGCGGAGGACATAGTCAAAAGGTGCATCGGCTGTCAAAAATTCGCCACAAAGCCGCACGCACCCACATCGGCGTTGAAGACAATACCATTGGCCTGGCCCTTCGTCCAGTGGGGGCTCGATATGGTTGGGCCACTCAAAAAATCCTCCCATGGAGGGCATACTCACCTTCTGGTGGCGGTCGACAAGTTCACCAAGTGGATTGAAGCAGTCCCTATCACAAGTTCGACTGCCACTACAGCAGTCAATTTCATAAAATCCATCATATACCGCTTTGGTGTGCCAAGTAGCATCATCACTGATAACGGTACAAACTTCACGGCTGAGTAATTCCGATCCTTCTGCAAAGAGCAAGATATCACGCTCAATTATGCATCTGTGGCACACCCGCAATCTAATGGCCAAGTCAAAAAGGCCAATGGACTTGTGACGAGCGGAATCAAGAAACGCCTCCTGGTGCCACTCAAAAGGGCCGCGGGTGCTTGGGTCGAAGAACTCCCATCTGTGCTATGGAGCCTACGCACAACACCCAACGCCTCAACACAATTTACCCCATTCTTCATGGTCTACGGAGCAGAGGCAATCCTGCCATCAGACGTAAGATTCAATGCACCAAGAGTCGAAGCATACAACGAAGAAGATGCAGATGAAGCACTCGATGATGCAGTCGACTTGATCGAAGAAGCACGCAACACGGCGCTAGCACGCACAGCTGTCTACCAGCAAGACCTCCGCAACTATCACAGCCGTCGACTGCGTACCAGATCCTTCGAGGTTGGCGACTTGGTACTTCGACTGAAGCAAAAGAAGGTGCATAAACTTGCTTCCCCATGGGAAGGACCCATCATCATCACCAAGGTCATTGGTGGTGGAGCATACAGACTGAAGCACGCGAAGACAGGCGAACTCTCGCACAATCCTTGGAACGTTGCGCAGCTGCGCCGTTTCTATGCTTAGATTGCTCAGTCGCATAATGTAATAGGCACATATGTCGGATGGCTGCAGGTTTCAGACGCGCTCTTTTCCTTACCAGGTACCTAAGGGGACTGGAAGGTTTTTAATGAGGCGGCCTGCAGCCTAACATTCAAAAATGGAATATAGTCAATGATTCCTCATATTTCTCCATGTTTACTACTCGCATAAACTAGTCGCACAACCTTAGCCTCACCCGAGTACTCGGGGCTGCGCTACTTCAAAACGTGAGCTCTCGCTCCTTCTTCAAACATAATACCCCAGCCGCACTCGAATATTCGGGCTGGGTCGTAAAAAATCATACATAAACAAAAAGTTGCTCAGTAGCATGAGTTGAAGCTTCAAACATCGCAAAAATTCACAGCCTCACTCGAACACTCGAGGGCTGTAGAATTCATGTTCTATATAAAGTGTTTTTCATAAACCCCACTCGATACACTCGAGGGCTGCATACATACAAGTAAATGAATATATACTAAGTACAAGTGGCAAAATTTACACTCGGTGGCTGTCCCCTATACAGAAAACCCTAATCTTCCGGTTCGTCCTTTACTGGAAGAACAGGACCCATAAGTTGAGCATGATAGCACTCAACCAACACCCTCGCATGATCGACTGTATCGTCAAGATGCGACTACAACAAAGTCGATCCAGGAATGGGTGGACGTAGCTACATATGTGGACGCTGGCTTCGGAGATATGCCATCGTTGCGTTGGCTCCATCCACAAGCTTCTTGGTGACAAAGCCTCGAATGGGACCGGCACTTCGGAAAAGCCCGAGCAACGCGTGGATTCCTTGAGGTTGCGGCCCTGTCGGAAAAAGAATTTGGTTGATGCGACTGAAGGCCGACCTGCATAATTCGAGCAGCATAGTGCTCCGCCACACTCGATCCTGCAGAGTCGCAAGTATGCGTGCTCGGTGCTTATCCAAGCGAAAGTGCTGACGACCAGTCGTGGGTTCGTCAAAACCTGCAATAACGCACGTTGGGTGAACAAAAAGGGCAGACTATGAACTCTGGAGATCAGGGCAGTCATGCTTACACTCGAGTTGTCTGTTCACGATCTCCATCTCGCCAAGCACATACTCCTCCCGCTGAGTGGGTAAAGCAGGCCTCGCCCTCATCCTATCCAGCTCACTCCGGGCACCCCTCAACTCTTGCTCCAGTTTTGCGACTCGAGCCTTCATATAACGCATTACTGCGGCATCGTTTGCCACCTGAGCTCGAGATCGAGTAGGGGCGCGATGCCACGACGAACCAGCCGAAGTGGCGGCTGCCTGTGGCTGTTCCAAACATCATAAAAATCTTCAATCAGACATGGGAGATTCATCACACAGCTCAGTCGAGTAATAGCACATAGCCTTTCAGGCAAAAGCACGAAGGAATTAAATTCATAACAAAGGTAGCAAAAGCGCACGCATACTCGCGTGATCATAAGGTTTAATTACACAAACATAAATACGGGTTCGACTACCCTATTTCTCAGACACTGACTCTGACCTAGCCCTACTCTCGCGAGTGGCAACCTCCGCCGCCCGGCGCTCCATAGTGGCTATGAACATGTTGGCCAGTCGAGCGGCTGGCTCACTAATGGATTTCAGAGACATAGGCTTCCCGCCAGGCCTTCGAGGAAAGTCAGACATGGCCGCTTCAAAGTCACCCTTTATTCCGTGACCCAAAATGAGCTTGAGGGTAGACTCCGAGCCGCGTACCGTGAGAGCGCGAGCAAAGCTTGCCATGGTTGAAATCCCCGGTCCAAGCACGCCAGCAAAGCCATCAGCAGTCGACGGCACCTCGCCAAGTGGGAGCACCTCCTTGTACACAGCGCCTGACGAGGTGTACCCTCATCAAATCCCATGGTTAAGGACCTAGGGTTGAGATTATGGGGAGAGAACGTGGTAGTACTGGTAGTTTCGTCGGCTGACAAGCAGAGGCAAAGATTTACCCAGGTTCAGGCCCCTCGGGTGGAGGTAAAGACCCTACTTCCTGCTTGTCTGTTATTGATCGCTGGAGATTATGAGGTTACAAGGTGGCTCCGGCGAGATGACGATCTCGCAAGAGCTTTGGTGGTTCGAGTATGGCTTGGTCCTAGATCGGCACCCCTCCCAGCCTTTAAATAGGCTGGGTCTCGGGAGTTTGTAACCGACCTAGTTTACACATAAGGAAAGTATAAACCGACTATGTCTATGTCTAAACTTGGAAGGTACTCCATCTTGTTGGGCCTCTCGTCTTGGGCTTCGAGTCGTATCTTCGCTATTGGGCTTTTAGTCATCACGTGCACCAGGTACCCTCACGGTAGGGTACCCGAGATGTATATCCTTGTCAGTAGCCCCCGAGTACTTGTCTGACTCGAAGAATCGGGCATGGACTCGTTCGTAAGTGCACGTCATATGCTTAGCATTATGTATATTATAATTGGAATTCCTGTATGAATAGCACATGTTGGCTATGTCGAGTATTTCATCGACTGTGGTTTTTGCTTATGATGATCAAGGGATAATAGCTTAGCAGGCCCAGTTCACTCGACGGATCGGGACTGGTTAACTACACATTTGGGTAACACCTTACTAGCTTTCAATCAAACTCGAGTCCCCGGACTCGAATCTGGAACAAACTGGTCAGATTCGACTAGGCCGCGGAGGTCTTACTGAGTCGATCTGCAGTATAACTTTGAATTTTACCCAACGCGTCCGTCGGGATTTTTCATCATGTCTGCTGACACGGAAAGTATAAGGATTGACGTTGCTGGAACGGTCCTTAGCCCAGCTCGAAAGTTCGGCGGGTCTTACCTTTGCACTATGCATGCAGCATCCGAGGTATTTGCGACGGACGCAACTCGGGAATGTTTCGAGTATGATTTTACATATGAACGTAGTCGATATATTCGTCGACTGAACTTTGACACTATTTTATCGGGTGCGCGACAGCGCTCCCGATGGGAGTAGCCCCCGAGATTGTGCTTTATTGATTGCAATGAAGGATAATCTCAAAACCATCTTTCCCTACATTTGTTAGTCGAAGAAAACCTTTTGCCATAATTCTATCGGGTGCGCGGCAGCGCTCCCGATGGGAGTAGCCCCCGAGATTGTGCTTTATTACTTGTAATGGAGGATAATCTCAGAATCACCTGGTCTTGATCATCTTTAGTCGAAGAAATTTTTGATACGCTCCCGATGGGAGTAATATGTCTTTGATCGAAGAGACAGTCGAGTGACCATACACTCGACAAACAATCGAGTGATTAATATGCTTTGGGCGAACCCGACATCTTTTCTGAACAAATTTGCTGCAATGACGTCAGGGATGACGTTTTATGGCGACTGCGCCACCTGACACGCGGTGGCGTGCGCTATGCTGCGAGAGATGGGACGTGACACGTCTTGTGGGCCCATTGTACAGCCGTTTGGACTGGATTTGACCGTTCAGGCACGATTTCTCCGGGCCATGATGGTAGTTCCTAGATTCCCGTGCGTAGTGGGCGGAGTGGCCGGCGACGGTTGCCCTCCGTGGCTGCCACGTGTACGGTTAGATTTGCTTATGTGCCCACGATCTCGCATCGACGGTGCGGATTCTTTTGCGTTTGAGGTTAAAAAGGGTGCGGCGGCGTAAATAGTGTTTTTACTTGCCATTTGCTCTCCGCCGCCGCTACTTCTTCTTCCTCCTCTCGCATCGCCATTGCCTCAGAGCAAAGCTTGTGCAACCACCTCCGCATGACGAAACCTGCCACCCGAAGGGCAGGAGTGCCGCGAGCGCATCGGCAGACAGCGCCGCTGCCGCTGCCAGCGGTTTGAAGAGGGGCAAGGGCGCTGGACCAAGTCCACCTGCAGCAAAGGATGCTCGCCGGCCTGCGAACGACGGGCTGATCCCTGAGGATGTCTCGCAAGTTCGCATCCCCGGCGCCGAGGTAATCCCGCGCCCAGGCCCCAATGAGCGGGTCTGCTTTGTGGATTTTGTGAACAGGGGATTCTCCTTCCCTGTTCACAACTTTCTTCGTGCACTGATGCACGTTTATGGGTGCAACTGCACGATTTTACGCCCAATGGGCTTTTGCACATTGCGTGTTTTTTCGTTCTTTGCGAGTGCTTCCTGGGCGTCGCACCCCACTTTGGTTGTTCCGCCGCATCTTCAATGTCAAGCGCCAGCACAGCACCAAGGGACCTGGTGGTTTTGGAGTACAGCTCGACCTGATGTCGAGTACTTCAAGATCAACTTCCTGGAGTCTGTGCAAGGATGGCGCCAGAAGTGGTTCTACATCAAGGATGTGACCATTGGCGCCCAAACCTTCGGGTTGCCTGCCTTTGACGCAGACGCCCTGGTAAAGAAGAGGCCATCCTGGATTGCCCAGCCGACCGGAGTCGAAGCCGAAGAGGCTGACATTTGATGGAGAAGGTGCTGAAGCTTCAGACCACTGCTGGTCGAGAGGTCACAGGGCATCCACCTGCTAGCCATTATGGCCAAGAGGCGAGTGCAACCCTTCGAGCCCGAGCACATGCTATGTGGGGATACAGTGGTGCTTCTGATCCAACCCGCTCACGCGCAGTAGAGCTTTCTGATGCGGAGGCGGAGAAGTTGGTAAGAAGCCTTACCAAATTGACTGATGAAGATCCCTGCGAGATGAACTCGCCTGTGCCTCCTTATGAAACCAGCAACCCTTACCAGAGGTAACAGTTGATACTATATCTCAGTTGATATGTTATGCATGTGTGATGTTGAATCCTTTGCTGTTTATTTGTGCAGGGACACAAAATGTATGAGTCGATGCCTCCCTTGCCAGAGAGCGGCCCAGTGCCAGACAATGAGCCTTTCGAGGCAGATTCTGATGATGAGATGGCCTCACTCGCCACCGCACACACGCCAGAAGCCGATGAGGGCGATGCTGAGGTGCAGGGCAAGCAGAAGCGGTCGCGCGACGAGGAAGACACCGCTGACTCGGAGGAAAAGGAGGAAGACAGGACGGAGTCGATGACGGCGCCACTCGAGGTTCCCCGATTCGCTCGCTTCCCCCTCGACCACCGAAGAAATCGCGCCCGAGCATGGGTGTGCTTGCACCTGGTCGATTGTGCGACCTTACTGAAGAGTAAGTATTATGTGCATATGCTTTGTCATGTTATGAATAATACCACCTTGTATACTTATAATGTGTGAAACAGTGTTTCCTCGGATGAGGATATGCCTCCGCCACCTACGGCGGAAAAGAGCAGCGCAGCGTCCACTGCACGGACGCTGCCACCAGAGCAGCCGCCTACCCCTGCGACTCCTGCCGCTACAGCCACAGCTACGCCACCCGAGCCGGAGGTTGCAGCAACTGAGAGCGGAGCTGCGGCTGCAGGTGTCCCTGCGTCGACTTCTTCCTTCTTGGAGCACGTAAGTTTGTGCTTGCCGTAGTTTTAATCCTCATCGAATGCGATTTTTTGCCTAACTCAGTTATTGAGTTATGAATTTGCCCATGTCGTGTACTTAGGCATTTGTGCGAGAGTTGCTGAAGGCTGGTGCCAAGTATGTGCACAAGGAGACTGAAGCCGCCACCCTGCAGCAGCAACTCGAAGTTGCAAAGAGTGCGTATCTTTATTATCACCACTTGTTGAGGGTGATTTCTCTTGCATCTGCTGATCATATGTGTTTGTTTTTGCAGAGGCCGCCACTGAAGCGGCAGAAAATTTGAACAACGCCACCCGTCGAGTGGCTGATCTGGAGAAGAGGCTGAAAGCAGCCGAAGTTAGGGAGGAGTCGGCAATTGGTCGACTCTCTGCCGCCAGCACCAGCTTAACTGGTACGAATTTTTGCTCTGTTCCTTAGATGTTTGAGGTTTCTGATATATGGTGCTGATTATTTTGCCATATGCTAGGCGTGATGGATGGCCCGACTGCTACTGGCAAGCAAGCCTTGGCACCTCACTTGATGAAAGTGTGGCTGTCTCGGAGGCTACCAGTAGCAGAGCAGGGGAGATGCTAACGCAGGCGGCGAGTGCCTGGGCGCCCTCCATGGCAGCTTCTTCCCCGGCGAGGAGCTACCATCTTCCTTTGCAGAGCTGGTTGATTATTCAAGCCTGAAGGGACTGCCGTCGCTGACTTCTGTCGCGAGCAAATGGTAAGTGGTGCTCAGACTACTTTTCTCATGTTGCTCGCGCACGGAGTCGAGGCAGATTTTGACGCAGCCACAAAGAAGTTTCCACGGGGTCCTGATGGCAAACCGTCGGGCTCGGCACTTGGATGGAAGCCGCCAAAACATATGCCCAACAGCTGGTAACAACTGTTGAAGAAAGGGCAGCCAAGGTCCAGGCGAAGAAAACTTCCTCCAAGAAGTCGACGACTTAGCCAGTGACCCCTTTGTTTGACTAGGTCTAGGAATTGCGTCACTTTGCTTTTGCTATATGTAAATTATCAGACATCGTATCTGTCTTGTTATGAAACATGAACTTCAGTGATCGGGAGGCGCAGCCCCCGAGCCTTTTGTTTGAGCTCTTTTATGCTTCCTTATGCATTGAATTATTCTGACTGTAGAACCGAGCTTCTAAACCATCGACTGGCCCTGTTGTGGGTGGTTCTTCGAAGTCACGAAGCGTTAATGACCAGAAAATTATGGACTTTCTTCATCAAAAGCTTTCCGAAGTTACTCGCGAGCTGAAGGAAACACAAGATGCGTATGCTGAGTTGCAGTCGAGGCCATCCCCAACTACAGAGCGAGAAGCCTTTTTGCTTGAGGAGTTGGAGAGAGTAAATCTGCAACTCGAATGTAAGACATTTTTGGATCATCGAGATCTATTCTTTGCAAGGTGACTCGACTGGGCGATGATGAGCCCTTTGCTTTTGCGCAGGTGTTTGCTCTGACCCAATAAAGGAGGAGGCACGAATTCAGGATCGACTCGATGGTCATGCGAGTAGCACTGAGTACTCCGCCCACCCCTTCTGGTCAGACAGGGCGAAGAGCGCCATTTTGGTAAGGCTTCTGGACCGGCTTGGCGCACAGCCATTCGACTGGAGACTTGCAGGTTGGCTTTATTTCGAGTCCACGAAGCTTTGTTTCCTTTGAATGAGCAACCACAGGGCCTTGTGGCTTTGCTGAAGAAATTTCGAAAAGGCAAGGCGATCAAGAAGTTTGTGCGTGAGCAACTGATTAGCGGGGCTAACGTTGCTCTTGCCTTTGTGCGATCGCACCTTCCGCACCTTGATTTGAAAAGGATTGCGATGGGACCCGCACCCTTACCAGGTGGTGGTCCTGTGCCGATGGAGGAGCACTACCAAGAGACACGAGTGGACGCATTGGTCCTAATCCATCGTGTGCTGAAGGAGGAGGAAAAATGGACCGAGCCCAAGGAAGAACCTGTTGAGTAGGTTATGTGTATGGGGTGACCCAAAGTGTAAAACGCAACACTTGTGATTATTGTACATTATTTGTTTACATGTATGCAGCCCCCGAGCCTGTTGAGCGGGGTGTATGAAGCAACATGCTGTAAAATTAGGACTATCCAGCCCCCGTGCATTTTGAGTGAACTTGATAGAAATATTTAGAGTATCAAACATAAGCTGCACAGCCCCGAGTATTCGTGTGCGGTTATGAATTTTTGCAGTACTTGAAGCTTCACTTGATGCTTCTAGGCTCAACTCCCGAATAATTGAGTGGGTTGAGCAACTTTTGTGTTTATGTATGATTTTTATGACCCAGCCCCCGAGTATTCGAGTGCGGCTGGGGTATTATGTTGTGAACAAGCGGAAACACATGCTTTTTGAGATAGCGCAGCCCCCGAGTGCTCGGGTGAGGCTAATTTTGTGAAATCAAGTTATGCGAGTAGTAAGCAGGGAGAAATATGAGGAATCATGAATTATATTCCATTTTGAATGTTAAGCTGCAGGCCGCCTCATTAAAAACCTTCCAGTCCCCTTAGGTACCCTGGTAAGGAAAAGAGCGCGTCTGAAACCTGCAGCTATCCGACATATGTGCCTATTACATTGTGCGACTGATCAATCTAAGCATAGAAACGGCGCAGCTGCGCAACGTTCCAAGGATTATGCGAGAGTTCTCCTGTCTTCGCGTGCTTCAGTCTGTATGCTCCACCACCAATGACCTCGGTGATGATGAAGGGTCCTTCCCATGGAGAAGCGAGTTTGTGCACCTTCTTTTGCTTCAGTCGAAGTACCAGGTCGCCAACCTCGAAGGACCTGGTACGCAGTCGACGGCTGTGGTAGTTGCGGAGGTCCTGCTGATAAACAGCTGTGCGTGCGAGCGCCGTGTTACGTGCTTCTTCTAGCAAGTCGACTGCGTCTTCGAGTGCCTCGTCTGCATCTTCTTCATTGTATGCTTCGACTCTTGGTGCGTTGAACCTTACGTCTGATGGCAGAATTGCCTCTGCGCCGTAGACCATGAAGAATGGAGTGAATTGCGTTGAGGCGTTGGGTGTTGTGCGTAGGCTCCATAGCACAGACGGAAGCTCTTCTACCCAAGCACCCGCAGCCCTTTTGAGTGGCACCAGGAGGCGCTTCTTGATTCCACTTGTCACAAGCCCATTGGCCTTTTCGACTTGGCCGTTTGATTGCGGGTGCGCCACAGATGCATAATTGAGCGTGATATCTTGCTCTTTGCAGAAGGATTTGAATTCCTCAGCCGTGAAGTTTGTACCGTTGTCAGTGATGATGCTACTTGGCACACCAAAGCGGTATATGATGGATTTTATGAAATTGACTGCTGTAGTGGCAGTCGAACTTGTGATGGGTACTGCTTCAATCCACTTGGTGAACTTGTCGACCGCCACCAGAAGGTGAGTATGCCCTCCATGGGAGGATTTTTTGAGTGGCCCAACCATATCGAGCCCCCACTGGGCGAAAGGCCAGGCCAATGGTATTGTCTTCAACGCCGATGCGGGTGCGTGCGGCTTTGTGGCGAATTTTTGGCAGCCGATGCACCTTTTGACTATGTCCTCCGCGTCTTTGAGTGCTGTGGGCCAGTAGAAGCCTGCGCGAAAGGCTTTGGCTACGAGTGATCGACTGCTGGCGTGATGCCCGCAAGTACCTGCATGAATATCACGAAGGATGGCTTGGCCATCTTCAAATGCTATGCAACGCTGGAACATACCTGATATGCTGCGTTTGTAAAGTTCACCGTTGATGACAGTGTATGCTTTAGATCGTCGAGTGACGCGTCTTGACTCTGTGAAGTCTTCGGGTACCTCGCCGCGGAGTATGTATGCGAGGAAGGGTTGAGTCCAAGTTGGCTCGATGAGGAGTACCTCGACTGGTGGGTCCTCTGTGCTAGGTGTTTTGCTCTTGGCTGGTGCGGCTGATGCAGGAGTTGCCGCTTCTTTTTGATTGATCTGTGCTCGATGCGCTCGAAGAAGACACCAGGTGGCACTGGTGCTTTGGTCGCACCAATGTTGGCTAACTTATCTGCTTCTTCATTGCTCTCACGCCCTATGTGCCGCAACTCGCAGCCTTCGAAGCTGCCCTCCATGATGTTGTACAGGTCACGGTAGGCGATCATGTTATCTGCGATTGCGTCACAGCCTTCATTGTTTGCTGCACCACCAGATTCGAGTCGCCGTAGATCATCAGTCGAGTGCACCCGAGGGCTTTGGCCATCCTCATGCCATGGATCAGAGCCTCATATTCTGCTTCGTTATTGGATGGGAACTCGAATCCCATTTGCAGGATGTAGCGGAGCTTGTCGCCTTTTGGTGATATGAGGATGACACCTGCGCCTGCGCCTTCGTTTTTCTTCGAGCCATCAAAGTACATAGTCCAGGAATTGGACACATCTGGTGCTCCTGGGAGCTGAGCTTCAATCCACTCGGTGTGGAAGTCGGGTAAAACTTGTGCTTTGATGGCCTTCGGGTAATCATACTTGATGTCTCTTGGTGCTAGCTCGATGAGCCATTTTGCTACTCGCCCAGTTGCATTGGGGTTTGTGAGGATGTCCCCGATCCCTGAAGTGCTGATTACAGTGATCGGGTGCTCGGAGAAGTAATGCGTCAGCTTCCTTGAGGACATGAACACGGCGTATGCCAGCTTCTGATAGTGCGGGTACCGCTGCTTTGATGTGGAGAGCACTTCACTCAAGTAATAGACTGGACGTTGTATGCTTTGGGCGTGTCCCTCCTCTCTGCGTTCGACCACTAGAACAGTGCTTACCACCCTGTTAGTTGCAGAGACATATAGGTATAGTGGCTCGCGTTCCTTGGTGCTACGAGGATTGGAGGGCTTGTGAGGACTCGCTTGAGGTCCGTGAAGGCTGCTTCGGCTTCTGGCGTCCACTCGAATTATCTGCTTTCTTCATCAGTCGATAGAACGGGAGTGCTTTTTCGCCTAGCTTGCTGATGAATCGACTGAGCGCTGCTACTCGACCCGCAATTTTTGCACGTCATGGAGCTTTGAAGGCCTTTGCATCGTCAAGATGGCCTGTATTTTCTCCGGGTCCGCCTCGATTCCTCGAGCTGAGACTAGATACCCGAGGAGTTGCCCGGCTGGCACGCCGAACGTGCACTTCTTCGGGTTGAGCTTGATGTGGAAGCGTTTGAGGTTTGCGAATGTCTCTCGCAAGTCATCGAGTAGTGTGTTTTCCTCTCTTGTGGTGATGACGATGTCATCTACATAGACCTGGACGTTTCGCCCAATTTGCTTCTTGAGGCAATCTTGCATCATGCGCTGGTATGTTGCGCCTGCGTTCTTGAGCCCGAAAGGCATTGTGGTGTAGCAGTAGACCCCGAGTGGGGTTATGAACGCCGTTTTCTCTTCATCTTCTTCCTTCATCCTTATCTGGTGGTAACCCGAGTAGGCATCCAGGAAGGACAAGCGAGCGCACCCGGCGGTGGAGTCGACGATCTGGTCGATTCGAGGTAGTGGAAAGTGATCCTTTGGACAACACTTGTTGAGTGCTGTAAAATCTACGCACATCCGAAGGATATCTGTGTGCTTCTTCTCTACGAGTACGGGGTTGGCCACCCATTGTGATTTCTTGATCTCTCTGATGAATCCTGCTGCGAGTAGCCTGTCGACTTCGGCTTCGACTGCAGTTCTTTTTGGGCCGGATATGCGGCGCATTGTTTGCTTGACTGGTTTAGCATCTGGAAGTAGCTGGAGAGAGTGCTCGGCGAATTCCCTGGGAATACCTGGCATGTCTGCTGGACACCATGCAAATATATCCCAGTTCTCACGGAGGAATTCGACGAGCGCGCTTTCCTATGCGATAGGCAGACTCGACGAGACATTGACTGTCTTGGTCGGGTCAGTCGGGTGCACCTGATGCGATCTTGTGTCATTGGTGGCATTGAATGCTCTGTCGACTGCCACCTTTTTGTGCTCTGGCATAAGTGTTCGATCGTTGGAGACCGCTAGATCAGCGAGTGTTGCTTCCATGCCAAACATCTCAGAGATTTTGCTGAATTCTCGGTCACAAGAGTCAGACTTTTGGAAGTTCCCCTTGACTGTGATTACTCCTTTTGGTCCAGGCATCTTCAGCTGGAGGTATGCGTAATGTGGCACCGCCATGAATCGAGCGAACGTCGGGCGTCCAAGTATAGCATGGTATTGTGACTTCCAGTCGACCACTTCGAACTCAATCGACTCTGTCCTGAAGTGGTGCTTGTCCCCGAACGTTACGTCGAGTTGTATGGTGCCCTCTGGGCTTATTGCTTTCCCTGGAACGATACCGTGGAAGGTATTTGAGGATCTTGGCAGGTTTTCGACTGACCTGTTCATTTTGCGGAGCGTATCTGCGAAGATGATGTTTATGCCGCTCCCACCATCCATGAAGACCTTGGACATGGCGTAGCCTCCAATTTGCGCGTCGAGTACCAGAGCAGAGTGCCCTGGGCGAACAACCGATGGAGGGTGGTCCTCTTTGCTGAAGCTTATTGTAGTTTCGGCTCCCTTCAAGTATTCTGTTACCGCAGGAGGTGACATGACCGCCATGTTTACTTGTCGAGTGCGAAGTTTTTGCTCCCTGTTGGAAGGTCGACCTTTCTGTATCATGTACATCTGCCCTTGGGGTGGAGGGTACTGTGGCTCGTCCACCCGAGGTATGTGCTGTATGGCACCCGCGAGGTTTCCGCCTGCAGCAGGCTGTGGTGGTGGAGGTGGTGCCATCAGAACAGGCACGTTGTTTGGCTGAGGCACGGGTGCAGGTGCTTGTGCGGCTGCTGCCTTTCTGCGATTTACGTAATCAGTCGCCATTTGGTCGAACTCCCTGCAGTTTCTCATCGAGTGATTGGATCGCAGTTTTCCGTCGTCCCCCTTGTACAGGTGGAATCTGCAATCAGCGTCCATCTTTTCTTCGAATGATCGCTCAGATTGTGCCCGTGACTTGCGCCAGTCCTTCCTCTTGTAGCTATCACTGCGTTGGCCGCGATCTCGGCTGTCTCGACGATCATCTCGACTGTCCCGTCGATCTTCTCGACTGTCCCGTCGATCTTCTGATCGCTGGTCGCTTCTGTCTGGTCATTGCGTGGTGTAGAGAATCCAGCCGCCATGAATTCGGGTCTATCGTCGTCGTAATGACGTTTTGAACGCTTGCGCCTTCGATCGTCCCTGTATGAGTCTCTGCGGCTTCGACTGCCGCTTTCATGATTGTCACGGGGTGAGGACCCGCGTGTTGTGCGCGCCATATCTTCTCCATCTGCCCACTCAGTCGCGGTCATCAAGAGGTTAGCCACAGAGGTTGGCTTTTTGCGACCGAGTGCTTCTTTGAGGTCATGCCTGGCGAGTCCCATTATGAAGGCATCCATGGCCATGTCTTCTGAAATTACTCCGACTGAGTTGCGTATCTCAGTCCATCGTCTGATGTATGACCTCAGCCTTTCGTCTGAACGTTGCACGCAGGCCCAGTTCCTCGAACGTTTTTGGGCGCTCACACAGAGGCTCGAAGTTTTTGATGAAGTCATCGCGGAAGTGATCCCACGAGTCGTACTTTGATGGAGGTAGGGCCTTGAGCCAGTCGCGGGCTGTGCCTTCGAGCATCAGTCGTATGTATTGCATGGCTGTGGTGTTTGCCTCGCTGGCACGCGACAGCCAGCCTGTAGTCTTCCAGCCACCCGAAGGTTCCTGTCGACCCGTGTACTTGGGCTGTTCAGATGTGAGTTTGAACCCTTTGGGCATCCGTGTCTCGCGGACGCGTCGAGTGAAGCACAGAGCTCCATGTGGCTCAGGCTCTCGATCAGAGTATGAGTCGCTACTGTAAGATCTGCGTGATCTGCTCCTGGACCTGCGCCTACGCGAGCCGCTTCTTTCCTTCGAGTGGTGGCGACGACCACTGTGATTATGCTCTTCCCGACGCGTCGACTAGGGCACGGTCTCGACTCCCACCTGGAGTTTTGGAATTTGGCGTATGGCCTTCGCCGCTAAGGCGAGTGATTTGATCTGCTGGCGATGCAGTTTTGCATTGGGGTCATCAGCTGGAGGTTTGATTGCCTCTAGGTACGCTGCAGCGGTGAAGAGGGCACCCGCAGCTGTTTTGGGTACTGGCACTCCTTCTCGTCGTATGTCATGAAAGAGTTGCCTAAGTTGCGGGTGAGTGCCGCCTTTCGTCTGGCGAGAGGTGTGACAACCTTGATCTGGGTCTGTGTCTGCTCGCCCGGTGGAGCTCAGGGAGAGCTGTCTTCTGCGCGCACTCGACAAGCTAGCTTGCTTTTTGCGTTCTTCGAGTGTTGCTCTTATCTGCTTCAGTCGAAGTGACTCCTGCCAGTTGAAGTACTGGAAGGTCAACATCTCTTCTTGTGTTGCGTCTGCTGGCATCATTGTGCACTCCTTGATAACTTTATCTGCTTTTGCTGCCATCTCAGCAGTGATTGTGAGGTTGTGGCTCCGTCCGGCATAGTGACTGTGCACGGGAATTCTGTAGGCCTGCGGCTGGCCGCAGTGTCTGATGTTTCTGCGGCGATGGCGACGTAGACCTGCTGGGGTATGCCCGAGGGTATGTGTGTGTCTTCGAGTCCGTCATGGACTCGACATCGTCATCAAGGCTCATGTCTGAGTCGATATGCCCGTCGAGTGGTCCGTCTGGACGGATCTCGCAGTTGATGCCTTCATCGCCTATGCTCATCTCGGCGTCGGAGTTGTTATGAATCTCGAGTCGAGGTTGTTGTTGGTGCAGATCTCGGAGTCGACGTGGTTGTCGATATGAGTTTCGAGGTCGTCGAAGTCGCTGAGGAGATCCCGCAGTCGAAACTATCCTCGAGTGGGAGATCCAGCTCGGGATCGTTTGTGCGGTATGCTGATTCGGCCTCCTCGCCCTGGAGTTCTTCAATGAGCTCGCGCATCTCTCGTGTGGACATGGTTGTTGCAGACGAACAAGCTTGGAGGGTCGACGATGGTATGGACACAGTTGAGGGATCCGCAGTCGAAGGAGCCGCAACCGATGGAGCCTCGGGTGCGGAAGTCGCGAGTTGGCGTGGATCCGTCAAGTCCTGCACACCAAGCTTGTTGACGAAAAAATTGAACGAACCAACGGTTAAACCCAAACCTGACTCGAGATCGGAGAAGGCCTCCTGGAATCCTGGCGAGTGTGGCTCGAAATCCATCAGAGGATCCGATGCGCTTTTTGCGGGTGAAGCTGGCGTGTTGCCGTTTGTCGAGTGAGCCGGCGAGTTGCCGTGTGCCGCCTGAGTCGGCGAGTTCTGGTTTGTCGATGCAGCCGGCGAGTTGCCGTTTGTAGATCCGATCGGCGAGTCGCCGTTTTCCGATGGAACCGAAGAAACCGCGAGTCCAGCACTATTCTTTCCCACAGACGGCGCCAATTGACGAGGTGTACCCTCATCAAATCCCATGGTTAAGGACCTAGGGTTGAGATTATGGGGAGAGAACGTGGTAGTACTGGTAGTTTCGTCGGCTGACAAGCAGAGGCAAAGATTTACCCAGGTTCAGGCCCCTCGGGTGGAGGTAAAGACCCTACTTCCTGCTTGTCTGTTATTGATCGCTGGAGATTATGAGGTTACAAGGTGGCTCCGGCGAGATGACGATCTCGCAAGAGCTTTGGTGGTTCGAGTATGGCTTGGTCCTAGATCGGCACCCCTCCCAACCTAGTTTACACATAAGGAAAGTATAAACCGACTATGTCTATGTCTAAACTTGGAAGGTACGCCAACTTGTTGGGCCTCTCGTCTTGGGCTTCGAGTCGTATCTTCACTACTTGGGCTTTTAGTCATCACGTGCACCAGGTACCCTCACGGTAGGGTACCCGAGATGTATATCCTTGTCAGCGCCGAGGGTGCTGGCAGACTTGGCAAGGGAGTCCTTCGCCTGGACAAAGGAAGCACCAAGGTCACCTATAACCTGGTCGAGTGATAACTCATCACTGACCATGTCAGTAGGTGTTGGCACACCAATCGCCTATGTAACATGAACCAGAGAAAGTAAGGTTACTACATACTACCCAACGGGTACACGGGAGGTATACAAAAAGATGGTTCCTTACCTCTCACGTTCTGCGCGAGGCCAGCCAGTCGCTCAGCATACTCATTCTCGCGCGCAGCGGCAGAACGCTGGGCGGTATCCGCGGTTTTCTTCGACTCAGCAGCTTGAGTGGCAAGAGCTTCTTCTAGCTCCTTTACTCGGGTTTCAGCCGCTGCCTTGTCACCTGAGTTTGGAAAGCAAAGCGGTAAATCAGCATTCGACAAAACAAAGACAGTGCAAAAAGACCTTCGGGTACAGAATCAAATTTCACTTACGAGTGAGCTGCTCCAAGTTAACACGCAGCCTGTCCCTCTCTTGCTCCATCTGAACAAAAGCTTTCCCGATTCTACCAGAGTGAGGTAGTAAGGCTACAAGCAAATGCAATTAGCATAAATCAGCACATATATCAGACGCAACATATGCGGGTGGTCATAGGACACTTACGTGGTCCATCCAAGTCTCAGACTTGGAAGCAGAAGTCCCGACTTCAGCCGCCGGGGTATCTGCAACCTTGGTGGTCACAAGAGCAGCAGCTGTGACTGCTGGCTGCGCAACCTCCGGGGTCACAGGAGAAGCACCTGGGTGATCAGGAGTCGAAGCCTCGACGACAGCAGGAGTCGCTACTCGATCGTGCTCAGCACTATAAAGCATAAAGGGAAGAGAGACATGAGCCAAACTATCATACAGTAACTTTACATATGCAAAAGGCAGAAGGAACAAACCTCTGTTCTTCCTCTTCTTCGCTGTCATAATCGTCAAAGCTTGGACCTCCAAACTGCACGGCGCCACTCGACTGGGAGGAGGCATCGAGCTCACTGGGCACGCTGCCAATGGAGCGGTTTGGGCAGCGTGGGGTGAGCCCGAGTCACCATCGTCCCTTAGATCCTTCTCCTTTGCGGGTGAGCTCATAGACGAGGACACGTCTTGAACACGGAGGCGCTTGCGAGTCCGAGCCTTGGCCGCATCGGGCGCAGGCGAAGCTTCAGCGAGTGCCTCGTCCACCTCTTCCTCTTCAACATTTTCCGTAGGAGAAGTGGAAGCCGATGGAAGGGGCGACTCATCGGTTCCTTTTGCTGGCACATCTTGCACCTCCTGCACCTCTGTCTCTTCAGTCGGGCCGTCCTCTGGAAGGGGAGGCAGAGTAGACGGAGTTGAGTGGCCCTGCATGTCATAAACAGGACACGAAAGTCAGACAAACTAGCAAAATGGCAACGCAAAGAGACAACAAAACTCGATAGATTCACTAACCTCTGGCAAAGGCTTTTCAGCCCCATAAGGAGTGACAGGGCAGTCGACGTTGCAGGGCTCGCTGGCTTTTGTACTGGTGATGGACCGCACATGTGACACCAGCTCGCTCTTTGACAGCTCCTCCTTGTTCATTCGAGTGGAGTCGAGAGGACCTTCATACTGCCACATAGGGTGAGCTCGCGCGTGGAGCGGCCACACCCGCATCTTCACAAAGGTGGCAAGAAGATGCACACCAGTGACGCTGTTTAGCAGTCCTCCAATCGTCTCCAGCAGAGGCGCCGCTTCCGTCATTTCTTCAGTCGAAAGCTGATGGTCCCAGGCCTTCGTCCTAGCGGCTATACCAGCAGTCGAAAATGCTGGGACCCCTTCCTGGTCGACGCGCACATAAAACCACCTTTTCCTCCACCCTTGCGCCGAGTCGACTGCTTCAGGGCAAAGTATCGGGTGTCGCTGCGCACTTGGATTTGAAGACCTCCAACTGGATAGGTTCGGCCGCCTCGGTTGTTGGGCCGGACCATGAAGATAGACTTCCAAAGGGCCCAGCTGGGAGCAACTCCCAGGAAGCACTCGCACAATACCACAAAACAGGCAATGTGCATAATGCCGTTCGGGGTGAGATCATGGATCTGCACCCCGTAGGCAAACAGCAAGCCACGAACAAAGTCGTGGAGGGGAAAAGACAGACCCCTAGGCAAAACATACGCGCTCATTTGCGCGAGGCTCGGGGAGTACCTCTTTCGATGGCGCACGGACAGTAAGCTGGTCCGCCGGCGGCAGCAGTCCGTCCTCGCGGAACTTCTCGAGATGTGCCGCCTTGATCGTGGACTTCACCCAGTCGCCGTCGCTCTTCTTGAGGTCGACGGCGGACGCAGATGCGCTAGCCGCAGTCTTCTTCCCCTTCAAAGCGGCCGCGTCGGTCGCGGGCGCGTCGGCGGCAGCTTTCCTCTTGGGCGCCATGGTTGTGGTGGCTAGGGAGTGAATAAGGAGCTCGGACGCAATAACAATGGAGGTGGAGCAAGAGGAAGACGATGGAACAGGGGCGGCGCGCAGAGCAAATGGCAAGTAAAAATAATGCCAGCGCCGTCCCTCCTATTTACCACAGATCAAAATCGATCACAACCGTTAAAATCGCAATCGTGCGCTCCGCACGCAATCCCACCGTACACGTGGCAGGCGCAGAGGGCAACCGTCGCAGGCCACTCCGCCCACTACGCACGCAAAAATAGGAGCCATCATCACGCCTCCGTAAAAAGTGGGCCAGAGTGGTCAAATCAAAGTCCAAACGGCACCGTCGTTCGGTCAGCGCTGCACAAATGGGCCCACCTATGTGTCACATCCCATCCATCACAGCATAACGCACGCCACCGCGTGTCAGGAGGCGCAGTCGCCAGAAACGTCATCCCTGACGTCATTGCACGCATCTGTTCAGAAATACAATCGAGTCTGCCCAACGCATATTGGTCATTCGACTGCTTTGTTTGGTTCGGGTGTGAAAAAGCAATGTTAAAGCAAAATTGGTCACTCGACCGTTCCTTCGACTGAGTCATATTACTCCCATCGGGAGCATATTCAAAAATTCTTCGACTGGAGGTGCTCAAGATAAAATGATTTTGAGATTATCCTCCATTGCAAGCAATACAGCATAATCTCGGGGGCTACTCCCATCGGGAGTACTGTCGTGCACCCGATAGAATTACGGCAAAAAATTTCTTCGATTAACATATGCAAGGTGAGAGGATCTGAGATTATCCTCCATTGCGAGTAATAAAGCACAATCTCGGGGGCTACACCCATCGGGAGCGCTGTCGCGCACCCGATAGAATAACAACAAAGTGTCAGTCGACAAATGTCTCGACTCAGTTCATATACAAAATCATACTCGAAACATTCCCGAGTTGCGTCCGCCGCAAATACCTCGGATGTTGTACGCATAGTGCAAAGGTAAGACCCGCCGAACTTTCGAGCTGGGCTAAGGACCGTTCCAGCAACGTAAATCCTTATACTTTCCGTGTCAGCAGACATGATGAAAAATCCTGACGGACGCGTTGGGTAAAATTCAAATCTATACTGCAGATCGACTCAGTAAGACCTCCGCGGCCTAGTCGAATCTGACCAGTTTGTTCCAGATTCGAGTCCGGGGACTCGAGTTTGATTGAAAGCTAGTAAGGTTTTACCCGAATGTGTAGTTAACTAGTCCCGATCCGTCGAGTGTACTGGGCCTGCTAAGCTATTATCCCTTGATCATCATAAGCAAAAACCACAGTCGATGAGATACTCAACATAGCCAACATGTGCTATTCATACAGGAATTCCAATTATAATACAAAGCATATGACGTGCACTTACGAAAGAGTCCATGTCCGATTCTTCGAGTCAGACAAGTACTCGGGGGCTACTGACATGGGTATACATTTCGGGTACCCTACCAAGAGGGTACCTGGTGTACGTGACGACTAAGGCCCAATAGCGAAGAGCCTAATCGAAGCCCAAGACCAGAGGCCCAAGAAGATGGAGTACCCTCCAAGATTAGTCATATGCATAGTCGGTTAGGACTTTCCTTATGTGTAAATCAGGTCGGTTACGTACTCCCGAGACCCAGTCTATTTAAGGACTGGGAGGGGTGCCGATTTAAGACGAAGCCATACTCAAACCACCAAAGCTCTAGCGAGATCGACATCTTGCCGGAGCCACCTTGTAACCGCATAATCTCACATGATCAATAACAGACAAGCAGGAAGTAGGGTCTTTACCTCCACCCGAGGGGCCTGAACCTGGGTAAATCTTTGCCTCTGCTTGTCAGCCGACGAAACTACCAGTACTACCACGTTCTCCCCCATAATCTCAACCCTAGGTCCTTAACCATGGGATTTGATGAGTGTACCCCTCGTCACAAACACTAGTGTCAACTTTGGTGCAACAATTTTTATATGCTCGTATATTGCACTTATTATATGCTTTGTGTTGACAAATATCCATGAGATATATATGCTGAAAGTTGAAAGCAATTGCTGAAACTTAAATCTTCCTTTGTGTTGGTTAAATACCTTTTACTTAGAATCTATTGCTTTATGAGTTAACTCTTATGCAAAACTCTTTGATGCTTGTCTCGAAAGTACTATTCATGAAAAGTTTTTGCTTATATGATTCAGTTGTTTGCTCATTATCTACTTGCTAGCAAACTATAGACCATTGACCTGGATCACTTCATTCATAACATGTGATTTACAGTATTATTTGATCAAGATTATGATTGTAGCATGTCACCTCAGAAATTATTTTGTTTTTATCGTTTTACCTACTCGAGGACGAGTAGAACTAAGCTTGGGGATGCTTGATACGTCTCAAACGTATCTATAATTTATGATGTTCCATGTTGATATTATACCAATTGTTACATGTTTTATATACACTTCATAGCATTTTTATGCATTTTCTGGGACTAACCTATTAACAAGATGCCACAGTGCCAGTTCCTGTTTTTTGCTGTTTTTGTATTCTAGAAAAGCTAGTCTGGAAATATTCTCGGAATTGGACGAAACTTGGACAGAACCTCCTATTTTTCCAACACGAAGACGGAGTCCAGATGAGAGACGGATGAGGGCCACGTGGCACCCACACCATGGGGCCGCGCGGGTCCCCCTGCCACGCCGTGGGGTGGTGTGGGGCCCTCGTGGCTCCGCAGCCGCCGCCCTTTCGCCTATTTATTTTCCCGACGCGAAAACCCTAAATACCCGAGCCATTATCCACGAAAAGTTCCAGAAATGCCGCCGCCGTCACCCTAGCTCGGGAGGGTTCAGAAGCTCTTCCCAGCACCCTGCCGGAGAGGGGAATCATCACCGGAGGGCTCTACATCACCATGCCTGTCTCCAAGAGTGAGTATTTATGCTAGATAGTGGGTTCATGCCTCCGGTAATCTGGGAGAGTGACAATAACTTCTAAGATTGTGGATGTGCTGTTGCCATTAGAGATAAAATAACCGATGCTTAGCTTAATGGTGCGCCATTAGGTCTAATACATTTGTTTACATTACGCACATTACTTAATGCAATTATCCGTTTCTTGCAACTTAATACCAACGGGAACTCGGTATGACAACCTGGCGGTGGATTATTAGTCATAGACGCTGTTGGATAATGGTCTATGTATTTTGTCATAATGCCCACATGAATATCATAGTAATCATCATGTCATATATATGCATTGTCATGCGCTCAATATTTTGTCAATTGCCCAGCTGTAATTTGTTCACCCAGCATGTTAGTTATCTTTTATGGAGAGATACCACTAGTGAACTGTGGACCCCGGTCCATTCTTTTACACTGATAATACAACCAACTGCAAACATTGTTCCTTTTCATTCTCTGCAATTTACTACTGTTTTCCACACCATACGTTTAATCTTTTGTTTTCAGCAAGCCGGTGAGATTGACAACCTCACTATTTCGTTGGGGCAAAGTAGTTTGATTGTGTTGTGTGCAGATTCCACGTCGGCGCCGGATTCCCTGGTGTTGCGCTGTGCCATATTCCGCCACCAACAACCTTCAGAAGTGATTTCTTGCTCCTACTGGTTCGATTAAACCTTGGTTTCATACTGAGGGAAATCTGCTGCTACACTGCATCATACCTTCCTCTTGGGGTCTCCCAACAAACGTGTGATCCACGCAATCAGCCATCAGGTGCAATTTTTTGTTTTCATTGTTCAAAATTGAGCATTGTGCTATTTGATTCATGCCATTCTCCGTCGGGGTGGCTAAGTAGATGCATATGGTATGACAGACCAAACAAGTGGCTAGCGCTGATCCTAATATTTTGGTTCATGAAATAATTATTCTAGCGGTGATCAATTTTTTCTTTGCTGCAGTCAATCCATAAGTACTTTGGATTCCAGTATTGTAGGTCTAGGTTGGGTGTAGAGATGTGTGGCCTCTTCTTGACAGAATGACGTGGAACTGAAATATGTGAGCGAATTTGATTCGCTACTAAGGTGTTCCCCTAAGTGTACCACTGATAACAATCAGTTCTACCTTCATTGACTTGCACATTTGCTACGAGACTGCCTCAGTTGTTAAGTATACAACCTTCTCTTGTGAACATTCGTTAGCACCCAGTTTTCAGGTATATATCAGTAAATATATGATATATACATGATCCGTGTGAGTCAATTTGTTGACTTCTATTTTCAGTTAACACAACATTGTTCTGTAAATAGTTGCGTTGCAATGGTATTCTGCAATGACTGGCTTGCTTAATCTTGTCAGATGCTAAATTGACTGTTGAAGCTTAGTGTTCTTTCCAACGAAAAATAATTATATCACGACACATCTTCCATTGTATCAGAATATCTTTTAGCTGCACAAGAACAGAGACAGCTAAAGATAGACCCATAGGATAATTTTGGGGAAAAAAGTGGCACAGAAGGGTTGACCCTTCTACATGACTAGGTGTCCTATGAACAAAATGTTACAGGGATCGGCAACAAATGTTACAGGGATTTTTGAGCCAACTAAACACTATTCTGCATCGGAAGGTAAAATGGAGTAACTACTCATGCCACATTTTTTAGGGAGCCTTTATGAATAATAATAATGCAAGCAGTAAACTTTTTTTTGGAGCCTGAAGATGCAGTACGTTATTGGCTGTTGTTTCATTTAGTTGATACACATTTACCTGTACAGATTTGTCATTGTATTAAAATATTACTTCTGAGATTTCTTGTGTTCAAACAGGTGATGAAGATTCCGACACTACATGCATTTTAGAGCTAGATGAACAAGACTCGATATTTGATGATGATGATGATGAGTCCAGGATTTACCGTGGCCAAAGATATTTCCTTCCACCTTAACATTGCTCTTCAAGCCGCAATTCCTGGCTGGAATGACGATGTTTTTCTATGGCGTCGCATCAGACCAGCTATATTGACAAAAAACTATGACAGGTTAAATGTTTACCCATATTATTATAGATGTGTCGTTCCGTATTTTACATACATACTTCTAACAATAACAATGTGTACATCTATACAGCAACATGTCTGGTTTTTTAGTCCTAAAGTATATGCGATCGTGGAATGGTAAAGAAGTTGTACGACCTTTTGTGAGAGTGAGTATTTCAATATTCATGTTTCTCAAGTGTAAATGTGAGATATTCGTGATATTTATATATACTGTATGTGCAGGACGCCTACGAAATACAAAACAAGGTGCTGGTACACATGCTGACGTACAAGGACAATGAATGTCAAGCCAACATTCCTCAAGTTGTACAAGATTTGGTCAACCGCCTCGGGATAGATTATTTTCTTTAAAATTGTCATCTCATTTTTATTTACATTGACGTTTCATTCATCAATTCCATGTGAGGTTGCTATTATTACACTATTTTGTTATGTTACCAGACAAGTTTGTATGTTGCTTGGAGGTTTACAATGGACACACCACCTACGGGCTTGTAAATCGTTTGTTCTTTGGGTTGCTTGGATGATTTACGTCTCTGACTAGGCAATATTCTCGAATGCCTTAAAGCATTGTAGTTGCTTTGAAATTGGTAACACATGCAGAGTAAAACATAATGCAAACGATGAAAGATTGAAAGTATTGTACGGTTTTGCAACACTGCAATATCATGTCTACATATCATCATTAGCTTGTCATATACGAATTTTATTTAATATAATATATATATAATTTTTTGTGTATTTTCATCATACAAAATACGTGCATTGCACGTGCACGATTACTAGTTGAGGTCAATAGTTCAATTTTTTTTGATTCCTGAGAAAATGAGCTAGCGATGCATGCATACGGGATTAAGTGGCGCCACATATTGCGCCGTTTACATCCCTACCTGGGAGGATCGAATTATCGGCAGCTGACAGGTCGGGAAATATCATGTTCGGATAATGAAGTGACTGGCGACGATTTTGTTTTGTTTTGCGGAATCATAAAATATTGCTAAAATTCAGAGAAGGTCACACAACTAATTGCTGCTTTGAGTGAGAATTTCGAACACCAAATCGATATTAATACCATAGATTATATTTTTATCGTACGTTAATTAAATTTTATAAATGTTTTCATATTTTTTTTTGTTTATAAGATTGGTCAAAATTAAACTATATTGAATTTTGATTAAAAAAAATCACTTTAAGAAACGGACTTAGTAGTAAACAAGGTCGTATGGTGTATAAGCGCAACCAGGGAGCCAGGCCCAAGGCTACACTGGCCATGGCTTGGGACGTGGGAGCTAGTTTACTCGGTGATTGGAGCACTGTCGCTATTGTTTTGTACTGTTTGACATTGTAGCGTGAGCTTGGCTTGGGGCTTTGCTCTATCCTGGCTACGCTACAAAGCGCAACCCCAATGAGAGACCCCATTTGCTCGAAAAAAAATGGAAGACCCCATTTGTCCGATTTTGTTCTGAAACAAAAATCAAGACCCAGCAAAACACTCAAAACAAAATTGTTTGGGAGCTGTCCGTCTCATCCTATTTTGACCCAAAATTGGACTAGATAGGGTAAGGTGGAGAATGTCTAGTGTTCCTGCTCCTTTAATTCCACTAGATAGGGTAAGGTGGAGATAAGGATGAGAACGGACAACTCCCAAAACAGAAAATTGTTTGGGAGCTGTCCGTCTCATCCTATTTTGACCCAAAATTGGACTAGATAGGGTAAGGTGGAGAATGTCTAGTGTCCCTGCTCCTTTAATTCCACAAAGATTAGGGCCTGTTAAGACATAGTTTCTGCACGCCTTTCTTTCTGCTCTCCACCTGCTGTCTCCGTTGAGAGGCTTTCTGGCTGTTCCTCCACTGTCTCTCTTCCTCTTTCTTTCCGGCGGCGTTTCTCGTAAGCGAGAGGATGGACTAGGGGTGTGTTTGGTAGCCTGTATGGGCTTTCTCATCTCATACATGCCCAGTCTAACCATGCTGGCCACGTGCAAGTGTGTTTTAATCTTTGTGTTTGGTAGCCCGTATGCGGTCAGCTGGGCTGAGTTGAGACATTGTTTGGTGTCCTGTACGAGCTAAGCTGGGATGAGTAGAAATTTATACACGATCAGGTCCCTGAACAGAAGAATAAAAAGCAACCATGTCCCCGAACACAAAACCAAAAAGCAATCAGGTCCTAGGAGCTTGGGCTTGGGCTTTGCCGGCGAGAGGAGCAGCTCCCATGCGCCGCCGCCGTCGAGAGGAGCCACCGCCGTCGAGAGGAGCCGCCGCCGCCGAGAGGGATCGCTCCTGCTCCCTTGCTCGCCACGCTCCGCTCCTGCTCCCCGCCGAGAGGAACCGCATCTGCGCCGGGAATTCGAGTCGCTCCTGCTCCGCGCCCGCCGCCGGGAGGTCGAGCCCCTCATGCCCTGGACGCATGCGGCGGCGCTGCACCTCGGGATGGTGCTGGCTGGGGCGGGGCGGGAGACTGGGCGGCGGGATGGGGCGGCGCGCCGGAAAAGGCGACGGGAACGCTGGGGTGGAAGGTGAGAGAGAGGAAACCGGGGGCAAATGACGCTCCGTTTCGAGCAGGGCCGAGCGGCGCGACGGCCTGGTGGGCCCACGCGTGGTAAGATTTTTGGATGAGCTTGGCAGGGCTGAGCTGAGAAGCTCAGATCGAGCTTCTCTCGTGGGCAGGGCTGAGAGGCATTTCAGGGCGAGGCGGGCAGGGGCGCAGAGGCACGACACAGGCTACCAAACAGGAAAAAGTCGGGTGGGAGGAGATTTTCTGAGGGGAACCGGGCTACCAAACACACCCTAGGTGGTTGGCTCTCTCTGTACATAATAGTGCTAGGATTAGATTTAGGGTTTACCTTCTTGGCGTCTAGCCTAGTGCTGTTTGAGAACTTGCCACCATCACAAGCAAACTGTGAGTGGTGGCGTACACCGGCGTTTTAGCTGGTGTCCGTAGCGTGGGGCTGTGTGCGACCGCCGAGAGCGGTGCTGGGTTCTCCAGCAATAAGTTCGTCATCAAGCGGTGCTCTTCCTCTCGTGATATTCAGTCGATTTAGCTGAAGAGGCAGACGATGTCCTGTGGTACGTGTGGAGTGGGAGTGCTAGGGGAAGAGTTTGAAGATCTGCAGCAGAGTTCATCCGTGGAGGCTTTCTACGCCGAGGTGATTCACGGCCAAGGGAGGCCGTGCCGACGCGTTATGCTCGCGACTCGGCTCCTTCTTCCTCTAGGCTTGTAGGCCCTACGGAGGATCTTACTCGATTTTTGTTTAGCAGGGCACGCTGGCTGCGTCCCAACTGGTTGCGTCCCTCAGTCCCTGGTGGCCTAGACGGTGCCTCTAGGGTTCTGCTTGTAAAGTCTGAGGACTGTGTTCGTAGTTTTTTCATTTCTAGAGTCCTCGATGTAATTTGGTATCGACTGCTCAAGTGCAGCTCCTCGGGCCCCGGCCAGCGGCGCCTTTTTTTTTTTAGACTGGCCAGCGGCGCCTGAATATGCCGATGCATACCCTGGAGCTCCCTCCCTCAAGCATGAACTTCACTACAACTCGCTCTGGTCACAGCCTCGAGTTGTTCGCGCTCTTGAGCTCCCGGCCCACCTGCGACGGCAGGATGGTCCTCGCCAACACGATCGGCGAGGCTGTGCTGTACGACGCTGACAGGCAGCTCATCAGTACCATGGACAGCCTCAAACCTAAGGAGCTAGACCCCGTGTGCATGTCCAATTGTCCATCCTACACCCTGGCGCCGACCAAGACAGCTTGTATGTCATGGACGGGTACCTCCGGCAGCCCACTGGCCGGTGCTTCGAGGTCCTTGAGTACATGCCCGATTTCAGTGAACTGAGCGACCTGATGGCGTCCTGGCGTTGGCGACTTCTTCCGCCTCGCCCTTTGTCCGCCGACCTGGGTATGAAGAACAATCATCCCCTATTATCTCCTACACCACCATATTGGACAGCGACGGCTATTCCACCATCTGCGTATCATGCGAGGGCGGCATCGGGACCTACAGCTTTGAGACGGCAAGGCGTGACCCTAGTCATCGTCTAGGATGGCGGCAGTCAGAGAAATGGAAGCACGTCGGTGAGTGGATGCTGCCCTTTGATGGCAGAGCTCAGTACGTCCCCGAGTTCAACCTCTGGTTTGGGTTCTCAGCCTCCAGACCCAGCAGCCTCTGTGCCGCGGACCTGTCTGCCATGGACAAGGACCGGTAACCCACTGTGCAGCAAGAGTGGCAAGATGTGAACCCAACTGAGGGAAAGGTGTGGCTTCCAGCGGATCGCAAGCTTCTCAATCTGGGCGACGGCAAGTTTCTTATCGCTAAGACACTTGAATCACAAGCAACCAGTGCGCGTGGCGTAGAGATAATGCGTGATGTCGGTGATGGCAAGAGACTTCAGATGGTCAAGCACAAGTGCGCATGTTATGCCTTCTCCAATGAAACCATCTACTCGATGCTCTAATCTGTCGCATTTGTTTTGCGGGTCATATTTTATATTTGCCTTTATCGTTGGTCTATTTGCATAATTGAGGCTTTGTGCGTTTGGTCCATGTCTGCGATAGTTTCTCATTCTGTTGTGTTTCCTGTTTTAGTTTTTCCTTGGTTGGCTGTTGAGGCTTTATGTTCATGTCTTAAGAATGTTCAGTGGACGAGGTTGCTGTGAAAACTAGTAAATGGTTTGCGATTTGCAACACAAATCCAATCTTCGCAGCAAAATAAGCAAACAAGTTATTTTTATGCGAAAATTGCAGCCGTAAAAGAAGGTAAAGAGGTCGAAGCCCGAGGCGCCCCCCCGTGTCAAACCCCAGGCAACTTTGCACCAGCACTACGTCAAGCCTTGCCCACTTACTACATGTACAGAATATTTGACAATTATGTAGGGCCGACATACATAATTAAAATCCACAAGGTCCAAAGACATAAATAGTTTCTTTTGCAAAAGTTACTAAAAGCCAATTTGCTCAGAAGTTGAAGATACTGAAGTGCAGATCACATTTTGATTCATGTGAAAGATAGGACATCGATCCGGTTTTACAAAATGATAACTAGGTGGTGCATCTCCAGTAGCAATGAATTTCCTCCAGTACACAATCGTCTGGTTGATGCAGACCGCTGGCGACTAGATTGCTCATGCATTTCCTTCCTATAAAAGATAAACATGCCTCAGTACATCATGGTCTGATTGGATTTTCAAAACTAATACTCCCTCCGATCCTAAAAAAGTGGCGTGAGCTGTGCTATTGATTTGTACGTAATCAAGTCATTTCCAGCGACACTTATACTGGATCGGAGGGAGTAACAAATAAGAAGAATAATAAGTAATCTAAGCTTATTAATGTTCAGCTATCAAGGCGCAGTAGTAGATGAGTGTGTTCCTAATTACAATCAGTTGTTGCTTGCATGCCTACTGTGGGTATAAATTCAGATTAGCCATTTGAAAAGAGCTAATAGGAAAGAAATGAAACTGAGCCTCCATAAGTCGTGCATTTCAGTCAGCTAATGTTCTGCCATCCCACTTCCAAAAACATCTACAAGCATATCCAATGATTATTTTCTACATTTACTCCCCAACAAAAAATGTTCTAGTGATGGACAATGAAAAACATCTACAGGTACTACTGCTTACAGGACAAGCAAAACCTAACAGTACAAGTTAAACCTCGCAATAATTATATATTTATCATGTGCTCTTATTATGTATAGCTGGTCGATGGTTTTGAACTAATCGTAAAAAAGATGGATGCGTAATTTTTCCACGCATAAAAAAGTGCTCGATTGCAAGGATGTTGGAGCTAAATCACTTAGCTCCCTCTAATAGGTTGTGCTTCACACACACACCTAGCTCACTCTTACACAGTCACAGCAGGAACATATGAAGCTCTATGTATCTTCTCATATCATACAAGCTTGGTTTTTTTTACAGGGGGTACATCCTTATATAGCCTAGCTACGTCGGTACTGTTCACTGAACAGTAGGTCGGTTACTGTACTCTAGAAGGTACTACAGGACTGCAGACTTACTAGGACTCCTACATACTCTAGATACTTCCTGACATCTACTAGGACTCTTACATACTCTAGATACTTCCTGACATCTATTAGGACTCCTACATACTCTAGATACTTCCTGACTAAGCTAGAAACATAATGCATATAGATATGACAAGATTACTTCTAACAATCTCCCCCTTAATCTTGTCATATCAATTAGATTCTCTAATCCAGATCACCTGGACCATGTGCTTCATCTCGTGACGGCCTCACACCGCCTCTTGTCTGGCAACGGCATCACACCGTGCTTGTCAGCCTCACACTGACTCCATATAAGATGGCATCACACCACCGATTCGGTTTCACACCGATCTTCCATGTGCCAGTGGCCTCACACCACTGTCGTCGGCCTCACACCGACTTTTCCACTTGACGATGGCATCACACCAACGTCGTTGGCTTCACACCAACCTTTCCATAGACAATGGCATCACACCATAGTGGTCGGCCTCACACCGACGCCCTCCATGACGATGGTATCACACCACCGCCTGTGCACAATCTCCAACAGTATCACACCGTTGGACGTGCACTATAAACACCCCTCTCACAGGAGTGCTGGCTCATCGTCGTCACTAAGAGCCTTAGCAAAGAATGCTTTGTTGTTCTTCTCTGGACACTCATAAGCATAATGTCCAAAATTAGGACAGTTGTAGCACTTCACCTCAGACTTATCCCAAGCCCGGCCATGGCCACGGCCTCGGCCTCCACCACGCCCTCGTCCTCGCGACGAGCTCTCAGCCCCGTATCTTGCCTTCCACTCTGCACGGGTCAGCAGCAAGTGCTCCTCATCAACATCACCACTTCCTCATAGGCGCTCCTCGTGCGCCTTCAGTCGCCCAATGACCTCTTCCATCGTCATGGTCTTGAGATCGCCAAATTGTTCGATGGTCGAGGCAATCTGGAGAAACTTGTTGGGGACAGCACGAAGGAACTTCTTGACGGCGTACACCTCCTCAAACTCCTCACCAAGTGCTCGGATTTGGTTGACGATGGTTGTCAACCGGGAGGCGAAATTATCAACAGATTCTGACTCCTTCATGCGCAGCCCTCGAACTCCGTCTTGAGAGTTTGTACCTTGGCATCCTTCACACGCTCAGCACCCATGTGCATAATCTTCAGGGCCTCCCAGGTCTCCTTGGCTGTCTCCTTTCCGTACACCAAGAAGAGCATGTCCTCTGGTATCCCTTGGTAAATTGCAGCCAACGCCATTTGATCCTTACTCTCCTCCGGGGGCACCTTTGGATCTTTTGGCTCGACAGCGTCCCAAAGCCTTTGAGCACGCATTAACACCTTCATCTTGATGGACCATGCCAAGTAGTTGCTCTTTGTGAGCATAGGGTATCGAATGGAAACTCTCTCTCCATCCTTCTCCATATCTTACTCGAGCTAACACAACACACAACCTGGCTCTGATACCAATTGTTGGAGCTAAAATCACTTAGCTCCTTCCAATAAGGTTGTGCTTCACACACACACACCTAGCTCACTCTCTTACACAGTCACACCAGGAACATATGAAGCTCTATGTATCTTCTCATATCATACAAGCTTGGGTTTTCTTACAGGGGGTACATCCTTATATAGCCTAGCTAGGTCGGTACTGTTCAGTAGGTCGGTTACTGTACTCTAGAAGGTACTACAGGACTGCAGACTTACTAGGACTCCTACATACTCTAGATACTTCCTGACATCTACTAGGACTCTTACATACTCTAGATACTTCCTGACATCTATTAGGACTCCTACATACTCTAGATACTTCCTGACTAAGCATATAGATATGACAAGATTACTTCTAACAAAGGATATGTAAAAAAACAGAGGAAAAGGGAGCACAAGAGATGTCTGGTAGTAGTACATGTTTGTTCATCTTTCATTCAACCCCAGAATCTCATGTTGCAGGATTTGTCCCAGGGGCAAAGGTCTAACTTATCTGCTTTTGACTCAATAGTGTTTCTACTTTAAATTAATTTTCACTAAATGATGGTTTATATTTCTTTCTTCCATTCCTGTGTAGGGTGTTCGGGCCAGTGTTTAATACTTTCTTGCAATGATGCCCAAAAAACAGTTGTTGCACAAAGGAGCTTTTTTCGTTGTTCCACTGTTCAACTTCACTGGATCAAGGGGTGTACTATATCGACAATTTGCAGAAAAAGCAGGGGCCAGTGCATAAACCACTAAAAGTTCAAAAGCATGGCATATATTATCTTAACAGAGAGACACAAAAAAGGACACTGACTGGTCAACCTGAAGGGTGCAGAACTGCAGACTATCCAGTAGAGACTAGTATCTTGTTTTTGATGATTTTGTTGACCCAGATGTGGTAATGTCTATACATGTCACCAGGTAGAACCTTTCTCTGATATACAGTTTTATTACACAGTTTTTTGGTACAATGGTGTGAACTATCGAGTAAAATCTAACGCTAATATGTACTCCCTCCGTTTCTAATTATAATATGTTTTAGATATTGCAATGTGTACACATAGGGACTAAAATGAGTGAATATACACACTAAAACACGTCTAGATGCATACGAATTTAAAAAAACTGTGAAAAACTAAAAACATCTTATATTTAGAAACGGAGAGAGTATTTGTGGTCAGTTCAAGGGCCATTTAGCTAAACACCATGGTAAAAAGATAGCTAAAACATGGATTCACATCCTTGTTTAAGATAGATAGATGCTATGTTGCTTAAGCTCTCTACTCAAAGCATGCAAGTTATCAGCAAAGCTTTGCTCGAAGTGTTAGGTACATTAATTAGTAGTCAGTAAGCAACTTAGCATGCAAAAGCGGCTGCAGGTGGGGGTCATCACTTATGTCTTTGGTGGGACCCATCAAAACCCCTGCCACGTCACCCAATACGTAGTTGGATCGTCCGCGGTGATCTCGCTTACACCGTCAACACATTTTCGAGAACCGTAGATCAAAGTTTCTGGAAGACAGTGATGAAAGTAAATATAGGGACAAGATAATGGTGACCGATGCATTTTACTCCAACTGTAAACATCTTTGCGCACATCCTGATCAATCGAGCCATTATAGAGACAGCCGCGCACTGCTGCATGATGTGCACTAAGACGAAGATAAATTAACATAATCTAATGATTCCATTCGGTATAAAAGAAAAGTTTATTTCTAAAAATTGGTGACCATATAGGTGTACTATACTAAATTTCCTCTGTAACACATTCAAATTGTTATTGTACTTTACACAGATTTTTTTGGGGAGAAAGGTAGGATTTATATCCAAAATCTGCCTGTCAGAGTTCGGTAGCCCCCTTTTGTCATCATGGCTTGACAACTTACCTTTTTCTGTAAATACTTGTACATATGTTTACTTTGTTTTAGTGAAGTGAGGCTGTGGGAGGCTCCCCTGCAGTAGAAAAGTTTCAAAAAAAAATCTGAATGTCAGACAGCTAGGGAATTCACAAGTTGATTCGGTTGCTGATCAAAGATACTTGACATATCCATCCCACGTTTGAAACCGTCGGTTCGTATCTTCCTTGGTCGCACTTGATACCGAATCTCACTATAGAGAGCCGGTGATCTGTTACAATGAAGTTAGTATCAAACAATCCCAGGAAGCATCAACCTTGCATTGTGGCTGGCACAGGGAGCATGAATGCCAAGTCTGTTTTCGATGACAGATTTTCTTTTGTCATTGTTATCCCTTGTCAGCGGTTGTTCTGTACGATTTTTTCCCCAAAAAATGTGAAGAAAGAAACAATGTGCAAGCAGAATGCATCGTTTCGACATGAAGTGATACCTTATGTCTGCGATCACTCGTCGCGGCACACGAAGAGCAGTGCGATACCTTCCTCTGTGGTCTGAAAGAATGGCGGAGCAGCCAAGATCTCCGTCCCGGTAGCGTCCCGTTTGAGCTCTGAATGAACTAAGAACTTTGTACAAGGCACAAATTGGACTTTGTACAAGGCAGAGTGGGGTCAGCAGCAATGCACCATGTGTATGGTAGCTGCAGCAGCTGTCAGCTACCTCCTGCATTTTTGGCATGTGCAAGGTCAGAACAGGCTATCATATTCACATTAAGCAAGATGGAGATGTAGTCTCAGTGGATGACAGCAAATAAAAGAACTTGCAGTGGATGTATAATTTGGTATTTTGATACTTGCACTTCTAAGCTTTTAGTTTCAGTTTTACTCTCAATTAATTAATTTTCAGACATATGTGGCCTTGACCCTAATTGTAAGCAATAGTTGAAAACTGAATAAACATTAACTGATAACCAAATTCGATTTTTCTTTTTTGCTTAAAACATACAAGTGTTCCTTTTCAAAAAGAAAAAAACATATCTAGAATGCCATCTAACTATGTGTTATTTTATTTTATGAAAGAACAAACTGAGTACTCTAAGCTAAATAAGAAGCCCTTCAAATCTGTAAAATCTTCTAATTATCCGAGGGAATCAAATATGTAATTATCAGTCTTGATACTTAAATAATCTAACAAGGTTTTCCCTGCTAAGCTGTAAGCCAAAAAGGAAAACCAACCAGATGACAACATCCTTATCACATGGAAGATCGTCGTTTGTTCAATAAGAATATGAAAACCGTTTGTTCTGCATGACACACTGTAAAAGGAAAACACTCATTGATTTATCACAATATCCCCACGATACGGCCTCAAAAAATATCCCCATGATACAGTAATGCAGTAGGTATATGAGATAATATGGTACATAGACACAATGATGAATAAGCCTTGTTGACCTGAACCTTCCATTCAGGTCAATTTCATTCTGCATACGGTCTGAATTTAGGTATCACCATGTTTTCCTTTTTCATTCTGTGTGTGGAGTGTACTTGAACTACTGAAGTCACAATACAGTGCATATGACGTGACATAAACAATTAGCAGTAACTAATTCTGAATTACAACCTCATGACAATGTTATCACTGTGACTAAAAAAGTTCAAGGAAACAACTCGTCCACTACACCCATGCACAATGAAAATTTTGTGCAGGAAATACTACAGGTTACTACTTGGATCTTGTGGATCCCCCTTTTCATTGCATAAAAAATACTCTAGGTGCTAACTCAAATGATAATGAACAGATCTTTATAAAGTGCCATCCAACAGATAAACAATATATTATCTTCTCATAGGACAAAATGCAGTGCACATGTCATTAAAAAAGTTATATTGGAAAGATGACTCCATATTACATCCATAGCATACATCTTCATACCTCGGGGAAAGAAGTCTGCAATAAAGTGTGATCCACAAACCTCTGCCATTACTAAAGACACAAGCGGTACGACATAATGTCTTCAGGTTTGTGTCATTAGTTGCAAGAAAACGTTGACAATGAAGTTAATGGAGTGGCCTCAAACTGCTAGTGATCGGTGCCCTTCAGTTGTGAACAGAAGATATACTGAGATAAATCTAACAGAGAAACTTTGTAGCAAAAGGCACAAAAAGAAACATGGCTACCAAGAATTGGAAAAATTACTAAGCACCATAATTCACATGGAACTTCAAATAGCATGATCACTGTAAAGTCTGCATACACAATACATGCCTTGTTTCCCAGATAAGTAATAAACAAAGTTAACTAGCACTCAGAGAGATATCACACTTGTTTTATGCTTACAAGAAGAACATAGCAGAATTAATCAGAAGGAGAACATATCTCAATAACAAACTACATCTATTTCTTTACAAGCCACAGTTTTGATTCAACGGTGCTGCATACAACACACTGAGGTTTGACAAAGAATTCCAATAGTAAAGCAAATTCAATTGGCACAAATCTTGATGGTGAATTAAGAATCGTCTCCACTGCCCAAGAATGTCTGGCATAATAAAGAACTATTCATGAGGCTACATGTTATTTCCATGTCAATAGTAGATGCTTAATAGGCAATATCCATATAATGATATAAGTGCAATTTTTAACCACATGAGATGTGCTGCAAAACTAATGAAAGAAACGGCTGATGCATTTTCCACACTGGTTTATGTGATACATGATAAATTTACTCCGAGAGGCCACAAAACATGCACTGAAATACCAAAATAGTTCACAGATAATAAACATCATAATGGGTGTTACACCATCTGGAACCCAGTCGATATCTTACAACTCTACAGAAATCTCGAATGTTAGCAGGCTAGTCCTCGACACACATTGTTCCTTAATCTCCTACCCTTCTCCACCCTCTCTTCTTCTCAACAACAGAGACCATAGAAAAGAGACTGGCAACAAGAGAATACTCGACCTCTTTGCTATGAGAAACCTAACTTGAGCACTAATAACCATAGGCATGCTTGGTAGCACTAATAACCATAGGCATGTTTGT
This sequence comes from Poa pratensis, assembly GCA_947311845.1. Lineage (NCBI taxonomy): Eukaryota > Viridiplantae > Streptophyta > Magnoliopsida > Poales > Poaceae > Poa > Poa pratensis. The sequence goes on from CAMZMU010000097.1 coordinate 41,149,169, forward strand.
TTGTAGCCAAAAATTGTCGCACTTGTCCTGTCACAGTTCCTTAGGCTGTTAGGCATCTATTTGGTCCGTTGCCACAACTGTGGCTTGCCCCACTTTTTTAGCCTCATGGTCCACATGGTATAGGCTCAGTTTCTTACCAAAGCTTGCCACAACTTTGGTGGCCATTTTGTTCGCCGCACTTTTGGTGGCAGACATAATTTGACTAAAATTAGTTGTGGCAATGTTAGGCAACAACCAGACATACCCTATATCCTCAACATTCTCCCTAGCTTTCGCTTCCTATCAACTGCTTCTCCAACATCCTCCTCTTCCTCATGAGCCTTGGCAGAGATTTTCCACTTACAGCTCCAGCAATCCTCTTAGCTCCATCACCAGCACCAACATTCACCACATTCCTCCTTGACCACCTCAACGGAGCAGTTGAACCTGCCTCTCCAGCATCACCTTCGCCATTAGCAGCAACCCGGGGCCTTCTCCTGAACCCTGCCACCTCCGCTGTCGGCTGCCCCACCAACTTAAAAGTCACCTTTTTGGCAACACCGGAGCTCCTGCTGCTCACATCAGCCCCTGAACGCTTCAAACACCTTTTCTCACCACTGTCTGGATCTGCTCCTCTGTACCATCACAATCCTGTAAAGCAGGTAAACATAGCACAAGGATCAACCCCTCTGTCATTTGGTTCATTGTTCAAGCAAAGTAGGAATAACAATATATGCCTCGATCATCTCAAAGGCTCAACTACATCTAGTCTTATAAGGTCTATGTGTGCAACAATATTGATCGTGTTGTATTGTATGTTGGACATGAGACATGGTCCTTAGATGTACAATATTTTTCGAGATTGCAAAGTAGACACACCCACACAACAAGCTGAATACTCATACAATTATAGATAACCATGTTTTGCTGTTTTTAGTTGAGTTGCCTGAAATCTCGATCACCTGAAATGCATACACGTGACAAATTCAACTAATAAAGTGCATTCTACAGTGGAGTACAACTTCGAAAGAAGAAGAGAAGGATGTGTCGACTTTATACTATAGGTGAAGCCTTGTCACTGCTAGGATTAAAAAGAATCGCAACACCATTGGTAGCCAACTTACCTTAGCTCCGCCTTCCCATGATAGCTCTAAATGTCCATCTTTCTTTGACATATCCTCTTCTCTGACGTCCTTGGCAGCATTATGCATGGACAAGCATGCTATCTTCACCTCATTGCCCTCCTCCCGTGCTCTAGTCCGGTTGTTACTCTCTGAACTTTTGTTATTATTTAACAACAATCCGCTAGCCTTGGAATGGTTTCTACTCGATCGCCTCAGTGGGGGAGCCTTACAGAGCAACCACATGTTCCTGATATTCTTCCTCTACAGAAGATGTAAGCTCCTGATAGCTGTTGTTGCAAGTAGCTGGCTTAGTAGGTGCCTCCTATTTTCCAATTTCTTGACAAAGTGATTTTCATCCTCCACACTATTCTTACCCTGAACAGCTCTACTCCTGAACCCACCGAGCTGCTCTTGAGTTGATCTTGTGGCAACATAACGGCAGCTGCTCTTGAGCTTGATCTTGTGGTCCTACCAGATGTTTCCTTATTAGCAGGCTTCTGCACAGCAGGTTCATCTTCTTGCACATTTCTCCTATTTCTCTTACTCTCAGTAACCGTACTCGACGCATCACTGATTGTAACAAATTCAGAATTCAGCGTACTCCTGAATCTTGAACTTTAGCAGGTTGTTCCTCAAGTGTTTGCTCCTTCACATCTGGTCCCTTGCTCCGCGCTCTCTTCTTCTCAACAACAGGAGGGAGCAAATGGGCCTCTGGCAGAAGACCACTCGACCTTGTGCTTCTGCGAGAAACACCAATCTGTGCACTGACAAACATATGCTCAGAATTCTCCCTGCTCTTCCTCTTCCGCTTCCTGTCGACAGTCTCCCCTGCATCACCCCCTTCCTCAAACTTGGCAGAGTTACACGCAGGCACAGTAACCTGCTCAACTCCAACACCCAAATTTGCCGTGTTTCTCATGGACCGCCTAACCGGAGCAGTTGCGGCCGCCAATACATAATATCCACCACCAAATCGAACACGCGTCGGATGAAGAATCTCCTCTCCACCTACTTCTGCACCACGAAGAGCACCCCTGCTCGGTGGTGACATGACCCGCACCTGGGGCTCCGACGCAAAGCTCGCCTTTTTGGCCGCACCGGAACCCCCACCGCTGGCAGGACACCCCAGCCGCTTCAAACAGCCCTTCCCGACCGCGACCCCATGCTGCTCCTCGCCGCCACATCGACCCTGCAATCAAATGGAGACAAGGATCATCAGCCCCTTCCCCACTGCAATCTGTACACAAAATCCGCATCGCGCGCACGGAGAACGTGACGGCGAGCGATCATCCAGCGGAGCAAGCATTTCGGCGGTCACCTGTGTCGCGACGGAGGCGAGGGTTTGAGCGGGGGCGGGTACCCGTGCGGAGAGGGTGTGGGCGGGGTCGGCGCTGGAGCCGGGGAAAGCGAGGCCATCTCGCCGGCGGAGCGCCCGCAGCTCCCGGGGCATCTCTTCTCGCGGAATCAGCTGAGGAGTCGAGGCCGTCGGCGGCGAGGTTTGGGGTTTTGGAATGGAGGAGCGGCCAAGCTGAAGGAAGTGTGTGGGGCGGGGACAGAGATCCAGTGCCTCGCCTCTATCAAGGCACGCTGTGCCTCGCGGCACTGGATCCACCATCTGCTGCCCATCCGACGGTCACAAGCGGTCAACGCGAATTGAAACCGGTCCGCTCCTCTCCTTCCTCTGTTTCTGACGGGAGCGAGAGACAGCCAAAACGCGGGAAACGAGCGCACAGCGACCGACTCGCGCGCGGGAACTGCCGTGGAGTGGAGCTGTGCCGCCGTGGGGAAGGGCGCCGCGCCATGGGATCTCCGGCGACGGCCACTGGATAAACGGCGCCAGCAATCCCCTCCGCCCCCACGGTCTTCTCATCCCCGCACCGCTCCGACAAGCTCCGACGAGCTCCGACGTCCGCGTCCGCCGTCCGTCCTCCTGCGACTCCTCCTGAACTGAGGTTCTCCCCTGCGACCCCTGCGACCACTCCAGCACAGAGCAGGTCTTCCCCTGTCCGTCCTCTGTCCGTCCCCTGTCCGTCCGTCCTCTGTATATGTATATTTCGAAACTGAAAATTGTGCTTGATTGTTAGTTCAGTACCGAAAAGTATCTATTTCATTGGATTGTTACTTCACTACTGAAAATAGTGCTGGAACAATTAACCTTATTTAGCCTTTATATTTCTGGTTGTGTGTTTCTTCAGCCTATATTGCCTCCATTGTCATGCATTAATCTGAGGTTTGATTGATGTGTTTCCTGTATTATTTTACAGAATTCTTGCTGATTAGTGTGCTATGCAATTGTGAGTGTTGTGCATTTGCAAGGGTCCTGCAATGGGGGAAATTGACAAGGGGATGCCTCAAATTGGCATGAGGTTTAGAAAACCCGATAAAGCTTGGCTATTTTGGGTTGCATATGGAGGCCGCGTTGGGTTTGATGTGAGGAAGAGAAACAAACGTGTAAGCAAGATGGATGGTCAAGTGACTTCATGCACATTTGTTTTCTCCAATGAGGGTATAAGGAAGAAAGGGATAACAATGGATCATGAGCCAAAGCGTGTTAGAGCTGAAACAAGGACTAATTGCAAAGCTCGCATGATTATATCATTGGATCGAGTGACAATAAATTACGAAGTCATAGATATTGTGTTGGAGCACAATCATTTCCTTCAATTGCCACAAACATGTCACTTGATGGCATCACAAAGGAAGATTTCTGAAGTACAAGCTTTTGAAATAGAAGTTGCCGAGGATTCTGGAATCATGCCCAAAGCTGCACATGAGCTTGCTTGTCGTCGAGTTGGTGGACCGTTTAATCTCGGCTACACTTGTCGTGATCAAAAGAATTATTTGCGAAGCAAGCGGCAAAGAGAGTTGGCTTTCGGTCAAGCCGGTAGTATGTTGAAGTATTTTCATGAAAAAATGATTGAGAACCCATCTTTCCAATATTCTTTGCAGCTGGATTGTGAGGAAGATATAGCCAACATATTCTGGGTTGATGCTAAAATGGTTCTTGATTATGCACACTTTGGTGATGTTGTCACATTTGATACAACATTTGGCACAAACAAAGAATATAGGCCATTTGGTGTTTTTCTTGGACTCAATCAGTTTAGAGAAACCATCATTTTTGGTGCAGCCTTGCTATTTGATGAAACATGTGACTCATTTAAATGGCTTTTTGAGACTTTTCTAGCTGCACATAATGGGAGGCAACCTAGAACTATTTATACGGATCAAGATGCGGCAATGGGGAAAGCTATAAAGGAAGTCTTCACGGAATCATATCATGGATTGTGCACCTTTCATATAATGCAAAATGCTGTTAAGCATTTATGTCCATTGAAGGGTGAAGAAAAAGATGAAGAGGATGGTGAAGGCAGCGGTGGAGATGAAGAGGAAGAGTCTCATATTATCACAGATTTTGGTGAATGCATGTATGGCTATGAGGACAAAGTAGAGTTTGAAGAGGCATTTGACAATATGAGAAGTAAAGTGCACAAACAAACTTGGTTAGATAGTATCTACAAGTTGAAAGAAAAATGGGCTGAATGTTATATGAGAAATGTGTTCAGTTTGGGAGTGAGAAGTACACAACTTAGTGAGAGCTTCAACAATTCATTGAAAAACCATTTGAAATCAGATTTTCATATTGTTCGGTTCTTGATGCATTTTGAGAGGACGGTGGAGGTAAAAAGAATAAAGGAATTGCAATCTGAATTTGAACAAAGGAAGAAGTTGCCAAGAATCATGATGCACACACCTATGTTGGTGGTAGCAAGCAAAGAATACACTCCAATTATCTTTGAATCTTTTCAAAGTGAATATGAGAGATCCATGGCTGCATGTGCTAGAGTGTTGGATGGAAATAACAAATTTGGGGTTGCCATTGGGAGTTTGCATGGTGATTTAGAATTTGAGGAGGAGCGCATAGTGATTGGTGATCGTTTGACCAAAACAGCTTCATGTAGTTGTGGAATGTTCAATAGGACAGGAATATTGTGTGGACATGGTCTCAAAGTTCTTGACTTGACGAATATAAAGACATTACCAACACATTATGTCTTAAATAGATGGACTAGAGAAGCACGCAATGGAAGCATACAAGATAGACAAGGAAGGAATGTGGTAGAGAATCCAAAGTTTGAAGCCCAACTTTGGTACAGGGGTGTGTCTCACAAGTTTCACACTATGGCATCTAAAGTTGCCAACTCTCTAGAGTGTCGTTTGATTTTAGAAGATGCACTTGATTGTGTTAGTCCACAACTAGATGAGAAACTCAATGCAACCATGAATGCTACGAACAAGCCATGTGATGACCAAGAAAATGTTGACCCAAATGTGCAACTAACTAGTGAGTTTCTTAGTGCAAAGCTCAAGAAAAAAGAGGTTCAATCAAAAAATTTGAGGAGAAAGAGAGGTTGGCTTGATAAGTTACTCAAGGGGCGCAAACTAACTAAAGGTGCCTCATCCAAAAAAAAAGCAGCAAAGGTATGTTCCCATCTATACATGATATATTGTTACCACTCATTCCTAGACTAAATACTGGAATTTTTCATGGCAGCAACAAAAGAAAAATGATGGTGCACAACCTCAAGTAAGAGTGGAGAAGGATGATGGTGTACTGCCTCAAGCAAATGTGGAGGTTCAAGAGAGCAACACGATCATCAGTTACACGCAGCTGTTGATGGCTCCCCCTGGTGGTGTTTATGATGAAGATCTGTTCTAACATGTACAAGCTTGTTAGATAGTATTTTGGACATTTTGACTAGTTTTTTGGACAAAGATGACTATAGTATTTTGGATTTGGGGGCTGACTATAGTCTTTTGTGGCCTAATTGTACAAGTAGATTGGCCTAATATATGTAGTTTAAGAATTATGTAAGAACAGTTTGTTGGTGCTGAATTTGAGTGTTAAAGCTCTTCCTTGTATAATCATTCCGATTCATTTCAATTTCATTTTCTAATTCATTGTATAATCAGCTCAACTCTTCCTTCTTCTGGTCATTTTCCAGTACTAAATTCTGCACAATAAACACGTTTTTGCTGCTGGCTTGCTGTATGAATTTGGTCTCTGTTTGTATCTGAATTTCGTCCTAGAGAGTGTTAACTGAATTTTCTGTGTGTGTGTGGTACAGACATGTCCTGCCTCGCTGCTGCTATCTCCAGGGCGTCTGTGGCAGTCAGAGCGAGCCGACAGAGTGAGAGTAGGACGACGGCGGAGGGGGGCAGAGGAGTTCGTCAGAGGGGCGGTCGGAACCGGCGTTGGCAGCCGCCGGAGGGCCGGCGGAGGCAACCATGGCAGGCGGACGAAGCAGAGCAGCCAGAGCTGGGCGGCCGTCGAGGGCGTTTCCCAAGCCCGAGCTCACCTTGGAGGCGCAGCCGGAGAAGCTCCTCTCCCTTCCCGGCGGCGCGCTGACGGGAGCTTCCTTTCCTGCAGCTCGGCGACGGACGGGACCAGGGACGGACCAGCAGCGCGTGAGGAACAGAGAAACAGAGGAAGGGGATGAGCTGAGTGATGCGTGTTAAGTTACACGTCCGTTGGGAACCCCAAGAGGAAGGTATGATGAGTGCAGCAGCAAGTTTTCCCTCGGTAAGAAACCAAGGTTTAATCGAACCAGTAGGAAGTCAAGGGTCTTCTGAAGGTTGTTGGTGGCTGAATGTGGCACGGCGCAACACCAGGGAATCAGCAGCAACGTGGAACCTGCACACAAGACAATCAAACTACTCTGCCCCAACGAAACAGTGAGGTTGTCAATCTCACCGGCTTGCTGAAAACAAAGGATTAAAAGTGTGGTGTGGAAAATGATGTTTGCTTGCAGAGAATTAAAGAGAACAATGATTGCAGTTGGTTGTATTTCAGATATAAAAGAATGGACCGGGGTCCACAGTTCACTAGTGGTGTCTCTCCATAATAAAATACTAACATGCTGGGTAAACAAATTACAGCTGGGCAATTGACAAAATAGAGAGTGCATAACAATGCATATACAAGTCATGATGATCACTATGAGATTTACTTGGGCATTACGACAAAGTACACAGACCGCTATCCAGTATGCATCTGTGCCTAAATAGTCCACCTTCAGGTTAGCATCCGCACCCCTTCCAGTATTAAGTTGCAAGCAACAGACAATTGCATTAAGTATGGTGCATAATGTAAACAATACAAATATCTTTAGACAAAGTATTGCTGTTTTACCCCTAGTAGCAACAGCACATCCACAATCTTAGAACTTTCTGTCACTGTCCCAGATTAAATGGAGGCATGAACCCACTATCTAGCATAAATACTCCCTCTTGGAGTTACAAGCATAAACTTGGCCAAAGCCTACACTAATAACGGAGAGCATGCAAGATCATAAACAACATAGGCATGATAAATCAATAATCAACTTGACATAGTATTCAATATTCATCGGATCCCAGCAAACACAACATGTAGCATTACAATAAGATGATCTTGATCATGATAGGCAGCTCACAAGATCTAAACATGATGGCACAAGAGGAGAAGACAACCATCTAGCTACTGCTATGGACCCATAGTCCAGGGGTGGACTACTCACACATCACTCCGGAGGCAGGCATGGCGATGTAGAGCCCTCCGGTGATGATTCCCCTCTCCGACAGGGTGCCGGGAAGAGCTTCAGAACCCTCCCGAGCTAGGGTTGACGACGACGGCGGCTCTGGAACTTTTCGTGGATGGAGGCTCGGGTGTTTAGAGTTTTCCCGAGAAAGGCAATTTATAGGCGAAGGGGCGATGTCGGTGGAGGCCCGAGGGCTCCTCACCACGTGGCGGCGTGCCAGGGGTGGGACCCGCACCACCACATGGTGAGGGCGCCTCGATGCCCCCCTTCGTCTCTCCTTCGGACTCCGTGTACGTGACAGAAAAATAGGACCTTGGCTTTTTGTTTCGTCCAATTCCGAGAATATTTTCAGAACAACTTTTCTGGAATCAAAAACAGCAGAAAACAGGAACTGGCACTGTGGCATCTTGTTAATAGGTTAGTCCCAGAAAATGCATAAAAACGCTATAAAGTGTGAATAAAACATGTAGCAATTGATATAATATAAGTATGGAACATAAGAAATTATAGATACGTTGGAGACGTATCACAGAGCGGGTCTAATTCACGTTGACCGCTTGTGGCCGTCGGATGGGCAGCAGATGGTGGATCCAGTGCCGCGAGGCACAGCGTGCCTTGATAGAGGCGAGGCACTGGATCTCTGTCCGTGGGGTGGTGGGGGTATGAGTTTGGTCGGCGGAACTGGGAGTAATTACTGGAAGGTGCGTGGGTGGGCCATGCGAGAGAATCCGAGGTGAATGCTGGGACGCCGAGCATGGAGTATTTGAGAGCAAGCTTTTCCTGCAAAATACCAACGGTAATAATTTGAATTTATAATAGCATATGTTCTTTAATTTATAATTTCTCTGGTCGTGAAACATTTCATTACTATCATTGAAATGTTGCTTTCGCTTGACGGATTTTCATTAAAAATTATGGAGTAGATGTTTAACTCGAAGATGTGTTTTTATGGAGACCTCTTGATGAAAACATAATTACCATGAAACCTTTGTGTCTTGCTTTCTTATGCCTCCACTTTTCATAGGATTGACAGCCGAGGGACAATAACCGGCGAGGAAAAACCACGGGGAAATGTGTAGGATCTCGATAGGGGGTTGGACGAAATGGAGCGAAACGCTCGGACCGCAAAAGACAGAATTTTAGATTCTTTTTAGTTGGTAGAGATTGCTAGCAAAAGGTTGTCCTTTTGTTGTCTTGTATATGCATATTATCTTCCTTCAAATTATTTCTAATTTGTACGTGCTATACAAAGAGTCGCGTTCACAAATTTATGCATGCTTGTTTCCTACTCATGATTCAAGTCATGACACTAATATCATATTTAAGAAGCTAGTTTTTTATGTTTTGAAATGTCTATGACTCTACTCCCTCCACCTCGGTTTATAAGTCACATCTCCAAAACCGGATAATCTCAAGAATAGGGGGCAAATAGCATTAATGATCCTCCCAACCATTTCCTCTCCCCAATCCTTATACAGTTTGGCCAATGCTCCATTAATTAGGCCAATGCAGTATTCAAGATTGTTGTTGCCGCTTTTGGCACATGAAAGTATATACTCCCATAAGAAAAAACATTTTGAAATGTTAAAAATTTCGAACAAAAATTCTGAACGTACATCTCGACATTCTATGTACGCACAATAAGTTTAATATAAACAAAGATATTTTTGTGGCCTGTGTTAAAAAAATGTCTCGTAAAAAGCCTTTTTAGCACAATTTTTTCTTTTTTACACACAACAACAAAAATGTTTGTTTTTTCGTGAAATTACTTTGTGAGCATATAGAATGTCGAGTTGTGCATATATTTGTTTTTATAATTTTTTGATATTTTTAAATATGTTTAGCCATCTACATTGCTCTTGGTAAGACCTTGGGGCGGTGGACTCCTCCGAGAAGGTAGCCCTGGCACTTGTATCCCTATTTGTGTGTATTGCTTTTGTTAGGAGATCTTTTTGAAGGTATAGGTTTAGAGGTGAATTTGGGAGTAGGGATTTTTGGCTCTGAGCTCTAGTGCTCCCTTCATTTTTTTTAAATTCGAAAATTATATTTACAAGTGTTAGAATAATGTGAAAAAACTAGAAGATACCCCGCGCGTTGCAGCGGGTATCACTTTAGAAACTATATCGTGTAAATAAAATGATATAAAAGGTATTACATATTAAATGAATATACGAAAATCAATTGGTCATAGTCGACATACTAAATTTTCATAGACATGAATTGCGTGTGTATTATATATTGTTAATGTGAACTATTAGATGGTTGGAGGATTGTATGATGTGTATATTAATAAGTATTAGTGAAAATGACATGGGCAATTGATTGGCTAATAGCATGGATGATGTGGATAGCTTGCATGTTAAGATAGAAAAATAATAAATGCACCTAGTGGGGTTTTGCTTTATAAGAGGTAGACATGAATTGCGCGTGTATTATATATTGTTAATGTAAACTATTAGATGGTTGGAGGATTGTATGATGTGTATATTAATAAGTACTAGTTGAATGCCCGTGCGTCGCTACGGTCCCTCAATTTTTTGTTGCTACACATATAAAAAATAATGTGTGTAGAAAAAGATATAGCCAAATAATATTGGAAAAACAATAAAATTCTACTTTTCCAAAATCAATTCGATTAAAACATATTAATTGAATCATATGCATAGAAACAACAATTATCTTGGTCCGGAAAAACAGTGACAGTACGTTGCAACGGGGGCATGAATATTAGATTAGCTTAATCCATAAGCATGTGTCCATCATTTGTACATTCGTTTCGATAAGATTTTGGTGAGCTTCCAATTACGTTGATTTAATATAGAAGTCAGAGGCACAAAGGAGCAAAAAGGGGACACTATTCTCTCTCAAGCAGGAGAGAGAGCTCGTCAACAAAGATTATCAGTGAAAATCGGGAACCTTAAAATCATCTAAATTGGTAACAGTGAACAGTTTAGACCTTAAGAAGATTATTTCATGAACAAAACCCTTAGCCACCGTCCGCCTCTCTTTTGTAGTCTCATGTAAGAAGCATAATAGTAAATATACTCTTAGCTCTCAACACCTCAGTTTTTTTTTTGCACAAGTCAACCCCTCAGTTGATTGTCATGTATTCACATGAATCAGAGTTTGAGACTGATAATTGTTAGCCAGACGTGACTTAACTTTTTTTTATGTCCTAGGAATAACTCTCTCAAGCTCCTCATACAATCAATCTACTCGATTGTTTCTCTTGTCCAATCTTAACCAAAAACCAAATCATCAGCGTACTCCCTACAAAATAGTTACAATTACATAGTCATTTCTCATGCTTGCTACCGTGAAAGCATACACACAAGGCAATTCCAGGAATAACTCTCTCAAGCTCCTCATACAATCACTCTACTCGATTGTTTCTCTTGTCCAATCTTAACCAAAAACGAAATCACCAGCGAACTCCCTACAAAATAGTAACAATTACATATTCATTTCTCATGCTTGCTACCGTAAAAGCATACACACAAGGCAATTCCATGGTCAGTGGCCGGTCATGTTTATTTCCACTCGAGTGCCCGAGGAGAAAATGTGCAAGACAGGAGGTATCAGGAACTTGAAACAGAGCACTGTGGATGTACAATGACAATATGAAGGAGGCAGGTAAAACTGCGCATAGCACGATTCAATCGGCAGCGGTGAGTTGAGCAGCCGTGCCTGCAACTCGTCGTCTCTCATGACGCGCTCGCCGTGGGTCGTCCTGCCGCCAGCAGCGGCTTCGTCCAGCGACCGGAGGACGTTGGTGATCATGACTGCGTGCGGATCTAGCAGAATCAGCGGGCAGCGGTGGGATTAGAGAGACGGGGAAGGAGGGCAGCATGGAATAGAATCTTAGTCATCACCAAGAAGAGCTCTGTAAACATTGAGCTTAAGAGTTAAACACTTCCTTACATCAAGTAAACTAAAATTGAATCTTTGAAAACGTCTGCCTACATACACATTATCATTTTCAAAATTTAGAAGTGCAGATTGATTAGAGTTTACTTATGAACATAAGGTCTATAAAATCTGAACTATTCGCATAAAACAAGTTTGAATCTTAATGAAAACTTATGCCTTGCAGCAGCAGGAAGTATAGGAAGTAATCATAATTTAATATCCATAATTTCTTTGCCCTAAAAGTTTGGAAGTTACACACCTTAGTTTTCATCTGATGGAAACTGTAGATAGAAGATTAAATTATCAAATGACCAAGACAGAAACATGTTTCGGTCTAAAGCTTAGTAAATGACTCAGTAATTCTATATCGGCATTGTTTGCGGGCATCATTTTTTCCATCAAGTTATAAGCAACGATAAAAATAAGGAGTTAATGGCACCCGCAGTCACGCAACTCGTCACGTATGTGCACTTAAGTCACACTTCTCCAGAACGTGATTTTTTGGTCACACATCTGAACAAGTGGGTGCACGCAGGTCTCTGGGCCCACGTGTCAGTCCGTTTTGGACGGTAAATTTTCAGAAAACCCCCTGGAGTAATATAATTTCACAAAATGGTACAAAATTAGAAGGACCATTTTGTAAAATTAGGAGGACCATTTTGCGAAATATCTAAAAATACAGGGGGTTTTCTGCAAAATTACTTGTCCATGTCAGCACTCCCGCAACGGAAAACGGTCTGACACGTGGGCCCAGAGACCACCGTGCACCCACTTGTCCAGATGCGTGACAAAAAAATCACGTTCTGGAGAAGTGTGACTTAAGTGCACATACGTGACGAGTTGCGTGACTGCGGGTGCCATTAACTCAAAAATAAGGCCTCCGGAAATTTGCATAAACCTGCAAAATAAAGAGGTAATCTAAATGATCGGGAGTGGGACGTGGACACACGGTGATGGTTTAGGGCCAGGGACTGGAAAGGGATGTGGTGGAAGAGGCGGCTTGCCACCGACGCCTACAGTCTCGCCTGTAGTGCTCTTGAATCATAACACATCCACGATAATGCCACCACACACATGAACAAAGCATTGCCACACTGACTGACCACATGATATGCAACTTATTTAAACAGGTGAATCACACCAGTTCACCAGTGGATGTAATTACCGTTGAAATGGTTGATGCGGAACTGTGAAGCTCTCCCTCAAGACATCAAGACACATGCTCCCGCTACGTTTATTGTTTGGAAGGAATCACCAAGTTCTAAATTCAGGTTGGCTGCAACTGTTCTGCAGAATCCCATCAATGAATGTAAGGCGAGAGAATTGAACAAGGTGAAGGGAACTCTTGAATACACATGTTCAGTCATTACTTTCAGCTGGTCATACCTTTGATCCTAATGACATGTAGCTGAAGCTCTGAAGGATGCGAGTGAAACATCACCATACATGAAATCTGCACATGATGAAGTTGGTAGCTGGTGTTACACTGGACTGAATAAACAAATAGCCAACTTGTCCCAGTATATGTATGAAGCGTGCTTTAGAATTGAGATATTATGAAAAAAAAGGCCAAGCAAACCTTCTTGTTTTTCTTAAGAGAAAAGGCCATAAGGCCCTGCCTTTTCTTATATAGAAAGCAACGTGTTCCAGTGAATGGAAACTAATAAACACTCTAAACATCTAAACCTACTCAGATAGATGGACTTAGAAGATTGAGGATAAGTTTCTCTATCCAGCCAATGCATGCACAGGTGAATCGGCCGAAACTTGCTGTCAAAGGATTCAAGCAATTCAGGTGTTGTCTTCAGAATTAGTAACAAATGATCTAATTCACATGCAGTGAAACATGGCATGCAAAACCAATTCAAAAATAAATTCAGTTAGCACTGGCCATTGCCATGCACTAATCCATGATAAGATTATGTCAGTGCACCGAGTAAAAGTACTTGGCCATAAGATCATTTTATCTAAAACCTGAAATGAAGTTATACTTTCAATGAATGTTGCTACATATATATTTGGAACAAAACTATTACACAGTTTGGAACAATAGTATGTCCTGGCCGGCACTTTTATGTTTTATGTGCAGTTTCAGAAAGTAAAAATAAGAAGAAAAAAATACCACGGTTCTCAAGGTCCAAATCTTGCCTCACGATTGTGTAGAGCTTCGACCTGAGCCTGAAAAACAAATACGGAAAAGGTTTAATCCATCTAAAAAATAAACAACGAATCCAAACATCCTGGGAGCACCACCCTGTATTAATAGAGCCCTAGAACAGACGCCTTTGTGGCATACCCAAGCAGCTGTTCTCTGATGCTTGTGTGCCCCATACACATTTCCTGGTCCAGTGCTCCACGCGTGTGGACGGCCTCTCCTCTCTGATGCCTGCCGCAAACCTAGCAGCGGAGATCGCAGCCCTCAGTCTCGTCCGCGTGGCTGACACCATTGAAAAAAGGGACATATCAGAGATTGTCTCATCCCATCCATCACCGTCGTCTCGTCTCGTCAAGATCGCTTCGTCGTCGGTGTGCCAAACCCTTGCAGCGAGAGATTAGATCACACCAGCAACTGGACCGATGTTCCCTCTACATCGACTACATCCCAAATCTGACGAAATACATATCAATGGTGTGTAGAGTTGAAACTTACAGCATGACAGCATGTCGCCATTAGAGATGTCGCGACGTTGATCTGGCCACAGTGCCTCCATTGTAGGATTCCTTCTGCCAAAGGTGCTACCGGATGTTCTTAGCCAGAGGAAGATCTTGGAGTCGCCGACGGCGCCAACCTCGAGGTTCCACGGGTGGCCACGCCAGAGGTAGATCTTGGAGTTGAACTCGTGGTCGACGTGGAAGAGAGACGCACCACAGATTCTAGCTCCGGCAGTTGCGTCTAGGGGCGGCCAAGCAGAGGAAAGACGGGCAGGGGCGGGTCGAGATTGACGGCCTGCTCCACCCGCCATAGCCGGGCGACATGGCCGCCTATGTCGTCGCCCCGTGGGAAGCGGCGACCGAGGCGAGAAAGCAGTGCGACGAGGGTTCCATGTGGTAGGGCAGATCGTGCATAACGATAGGTGCGATGCGATGGTTGTTGTTGGGCCGGATCATTGAATGGGCCTAAGCGCGAGGGAACAATCGAGGAGGCAATCGAGGAGGCGATCGAGCGGACTATGCACGCATGGTTCGCTCGCGACGTACGAACGACCAACTCCCATTTAACAGTAAAGATTAGTGAAAATGACATGGACAATTGATTGGCTAATAGGATGGATGATGTGGATAGCTTGCATGTTAAGATAGAAAAATAATAAATGCACTTAGTGAGGTTTTGCTTTATAAGACGTATAGATAGATTCTAGATGTACTCAATGATGTATCCTATGAAGGTGCTAATCTCACTTTAAAGTATTATATCTTTTAGCTACACATAAATAAAAAGTATAGTCCAAGTATAGTGAATTGTGCATATTTTCAAAACTATAAAATACATAAGATTTGTAATTTTTGGGTAACCTAGAGTTTAAAAAAAATATCGTTGCGGTTTTGCATGCTTATACATCGTTAACTATATCTAGTGTTTTTTCAGATTTTTAAAACTTATAAATATGATTTCTGATGTTTTAATAAAATAAGAGCTAGATCTCGGGAGTCAAAATTAATTTTCGTTTTCCTGAATTTGGATGCAAGTTTTTTTGAATTTGGATGCAAGTTGGAGTTGGACGTTGAAAGACAGTTCACGGGCTACGGAGAAAAGAAGCCGAGAACCGAGTGAACCATAAAGAAGGACTATTTGGGCTCGAGCCCAGTCCAAACTGGTTGTGGTCCGACCAGGCTTGCGCCCACCCAGCCCACCAGGCCTGGCATTCCCGTCGTATCAAGCCTAACCCTCGCACTCCGCAGGGATCTATAAATAGCACCACTAGGGTTTACCCGCTTCGCCTTCCGCACCCAGCTTGCGCCGCCCGCCGCCGGTTCTCCCCTCAGGTACACACGCGCCATCCCTCCTACCTTCCACGTGATCGCGCGTCGAATTCCCGTGCTGTTCCAGTGTTGAGCGTTCAGCGGCATGGGAATCCTGCCCGTTTGGTCTTTTACATTTTGCGGCTGCCGTCTTCGTGGCTTTCGTCGTCATGGTTGCGGATCTAATGGTTTTCGTTGTTGGTGGCAATCGCAGGTAAGGAAGGAGGAGCGGCGATGTCGCACCGCAAGTTCGAGCACCCGAGGCACGGTTCCCTCGGCTTCCTCCCCAGGAAGCGCTGCTCCCGCCACCGTGGAAAGGGTACGTACGCGATTAACACTTGTGCATTAGCCATTAGGTGATATCGCCCATCGTCTCGTGGCGGTTTACACACATTGTCTATCTCATTATGTTTGCAATGCTTGATTGATCTCGTCTTATCTGTTATGTCATTTATATAAATTTGTCATCATGCAATCTCTGGTCTTGTAACTAGTAGCAGTATTGCTTCAGTCCTTTCTAGAATTTCATTGTGAACTGTTGTAGATTAACTAGTTTTTTCCATATTAAAAGTTCCTTGCACACATGTATTTCACTGTCCATATAAGACAATTATGATAGATGATTCAATTCCTTTGTTACATTTCAGTGAGCAACTGTAGTTATTTGGGTGTTTTGTATATCTGTCTCACTAGTTTATTTCTGTATATGCAGTGAAGGCCTTTCCTAAGGATGACCAACAGAAGCCTTGCCACCTCACTGCCTTCCTTGGCTACAAGGCTGGAATGACCCACATTGTGCGTGAGGTCGAGAAGCCTGGATCAAGTATGTCTATCCCTTCAATTGATCTAATCACTGTTTTTCCATGTACTAGAACATGTTTTATGCATCCCAAGGAAACAGTTGTTATTCCTGTTTTTTGTAAATAGAACAGTAGTATGATCAGCAAGAAGCAAAGTCACATGCTTGTTATTAGATTTATTATTGTATCTCAATACCATGTCCCTGTAGTTCTGCTAGCAAATTTTTACTTTGTGAGTACATTTCCTCGTTCATAGAATCTTTCTCTTGTGAAACTTAAAATATCATAAGACTATTAAAGTCATGTATATGTATATCAGACTCTGCGTTGATGACTTGAATGATTGGTTTGTTGTTAAGTAATGCTTGTCCACATTGTGCAGAGCTCCATAAGAAGGAAACATGTGAGGCTGTTACCATCATTGAGACCCCTCCTCTTGTCATTGTCGGCCTTGTGGCATATGTGAAGACCCCTCGTGGCCTTCGCACTCTCAACTCTGTCTGGGCTCAGCACCTTAGCGAAGATGTGAGGAGAAGGTTCTACAAGAACTGGTGCAAAAGCAAGAAGAAGGCTTTCACAAAGTATGCCCTCAAGTATGACAGTGATGCAGGCAAGAAAGAGATCCAGTTGCAACTCGAGAAAATGAAGAAGTATGCCACTATCGTCCGTGTCATTGCCCATACTCAGGTTGGATTGCCATGCCTCCCTATCCATTGTAGATGAGTATTCTGAAGGTTAAATGTGTCACTCACCATTTTGTTTCCATTTCTCTATATTAGATTAGGAAGATGAAGGGTTTGAAGCAGAAGAAGGCTCACCTCATGGAGATCCAGGTTAACGGTGGCACCATCGCAGACAAGGTTGACTATGGCTACAAGTTCTTTGAGAAGGAAGTCCCAGTTGAAGCTGTCTTCCAGAAGGATGAGATGATTGACATAATTGGTGTGACTAAGGGTAAGGGTTACGAGGGTGTGGTGACCCGTTGGGTGTCACCCGCCTTCCCCGCAAGACACACAGGGGTCTCCGCAAGGTTGCCTGTATTGGTGCGTGGCATCCTGCTAGGGTGTCCTACACCGTCGCTCGTGCTGGTCAGAATGGATACCACCACCGTACAGAAATGAACAAAAAGGTGTACAAGATCGGCAAGGTTGGCCAGGAAACCCATGATGCCTCGACAGAGTTTGACAGGTGTGTTATTGTTCTCAGCTCTTGCATATGGTGAAATCTATCTTGATAATGAATTTTGCACTACAGTTCAGTGTTCTGTTCAGTCGTTATAATAACATGCATTCTTTTCTGAAGCCACAAGTTACAGAATAGTAGGAACTTAAATCTGGTAATGATCCTGTTGCACTGCTTGTTCTTACAGGACCGAGAAGGACATCACTCCCATGGGTGGCTTCCCTCACTACGGTGTGGTGAAGGGTGACTACCTCATGATCAAGGGCTGCTGCGTTGGCCCCAAGAAGAGGGTGGTGACCCTCCGCCAGTCCCTCCTGAAGCAGACGTCTCGCTTGGCCCTTGAGGAGATCAAGCTCAAGTTCGTCGACACCTCATCCAAGTTTGGGCATGGTCGCTTCCAGACCACCGACGAGAAGCAGAGGTTCTACGGCAAGCTCAAGGCTTAGGCTGCGACAGATCCTATCCCGTAGTGTTACCAGCTTCTTTTTCTTCTTCCAAGTCTTGTGGCAGATTGTTTGAGTACCGGTTTATGCATTGCAATTGCAACTCTGAGCTGCTGCTGCGGATGGTTGAACTGTTGAGTTTTATGAATTTTGCACTTGCTAGTTATGCATTCGCCTGCCTGTTTGTCATGTCAGTTCTGTTTCTCTCTGTGGGTATGGCTGTTTGATCATTCTAAATATTATCATCTCCTACTCTCTCCGTTTTGTATTATAAGCCTTTTTAGTTTCTTTATTCATACATATAAGGATAGGAATGAGTGAATTAACATACTAAATGCGTCTCTATACATATGCATTAAGAAAAAGCTAAAAAGGCTTATAATTTGGAATGGAGGGAGTACTTTGTCATATAGTATAAGCCTTTTTAGTAGTACTCCCTTAGCACACTAGCTATCTACTCCCTCCGTTCCTAAATGTAAGATGTTTTAGGTTTTATCCATATTCACATGCATACAAGTGTATCTAGACAATTTCATATATATGTTCACTCAGTTTAGTGTGCATATGGACAACCACACGAGCAAACATGCACTCATTTTATTATAAAACCTAAAACATCTTATATTTAGGAATGGAGGGAGTATTCTATTTTGACCACATACATAATAAAATGAATAAGTGAATCTATGTACAAAATAAATCCAGATTCACTCATTTTATTATACATATGGGGATAACTAGTGTGAATTATAAAAGTGAACGGAGGGAGTACATTACATTTTTTGTATATCATCTGTTGTGTGAAATAAGATCCCGGTTTCTAGAACCTGATTCATTAATTTTTGCAGCCGGTAATTTTCTTCAACGTTCCTCAATCTCTCTGTTTCTTAACGACGGGTTGATTTTTTGGGTAGAACGCGTCGATCTTTTGTTGAGTAATTGCCGGCGACGTGTTTCACAGCGCTTGGCCTTTTTTTTTTTTTTTGAAAAAGTCCATTTTAAATCTTGAACTTGTAGAGGTCGGGAGTTTAAATCCTGAAGTCGAAATCCCTGTCGTTTGTATCCTGAACCATTGAATCTTGGTCTAAATTGAACCCTACAGCTGTTGACGCACGGGAAAATGAGAATCCCGGCCGGGACAACATATTACTGTCACTGAGACGGAGGACGCAGCCCAAGGGTCCGTGCCTCACGTCTCTCCCAAGCACCAGCCACGCTCTGCTCCCTTGAGTGGCTCCGGCGAGCGCGTTGAGCCTCAGCGGCTTACAGATGCAAAGCGAGGACGGCGAAAGCGACCCTGTCCCCCGTGCACTCTGCCGCCGTAGCACCGTCCGCTGTGAAGCCTGACAATCTCCTGCGATTCAATCTGCCGCCACATCGATCTGTCGCCGCAGAGTTTCAAGGTCTCAAGTCCGCTGTGAAGCACTACCGCCGCCAGCGGGTCGATCTATGGAACACGCTCCTTTTTTTCCCTCGTGGGATCGATTTGTCGATAAATTTTCCGTTTGTGCGTGCGTAGTACTAGTTGGATCGATCAATCAAATCGATCAGCTAGCTTGTACGTGTGTAAAGGAGACGGAAGGAATCGATCAGCTACGAGCTAGCTTTGTGTACGCGCGTTTGGTCGGAAGTCTTTGCCGTTGCTCGCCGGAAAGTAATCGGTGACAAGGGGCGGGTCCAACAGAAGAAAAGCGCCGACAGCGAGATGAATTGAGAAGGGATCCATTCGGGAGTCACCATTAGAGAGGCTAGGGAAGAATGGGTGAGCCTTTTTTGTCAGCCGGGTAGCAAATTAAAATTTTATTTTTTTGCTGTGAAAAACGATTCAAGGTTCGATTTAGACCGGGATTTATTAGTTTAGGGTGCAAATGACAGGGATTTCTACAAGTTCAAGCGTTCAAGGTTTAAAACGGACTTTTTTTCTTCTTTGGCGCACGTGCTCATCATCCACACCTTCGCTCGCGCACGAGTGGCGGGAGCGGAAGCCATGCATCCCCTCCTCCCGGCCGCGCCGGCGCTGCAGCTACACTTCGCCGCTGCCGCCGCCTCGTCGTCCCGCCGCGCCACTGTTTCTGTAGCCTCTGCGGCGTCCAGGAGCTCGTCGTCGTCGTCCTCGTTCGACGCGGCCGCCTTCGAGGCCGAGCGCCTCCGCCTCGACGCTGACGCGCGGGCGTCCACAGCCGCGGGGGCGGACCCGAGAGCGTGGAAGTGGAGGATACGGAAGCGGGTGTGGGACCTGCTGGAGGCCGAGGGCGTCGCGCGCAATCCCCGCCCCGTCCACCACCGCATCCCCAACTTCGACGGCGCCGCCGCAGCTGCCGATTCGGTTCGATCTCTCGCCCTCGCTTCTCTCCCTTTGCACAGCCCCCTAACATAACCTAGCACGCGTCCTGTTCCTATCTTAATTTCGGATTACTGCACAGTTCGCCACATTGCACAATTATGGACTCCATCTTATGTAGTCATTGCAATGTGGAGTCGTCGATAAAGCCCATGAACTGAATACGGTGATGGCAATTTATGTTCCTGTGTGGCTACTACCCTTCGAATTGATGTATTCTTTTTTGAATTTATACTTCTGGCCGCTCATACGTGCATTTCTTCCTTTGGTCCTGCTATCTAACCATTTATTAATTTGCTTGTGTTTCAATAATGACATGGAAATGTTTCTAACTCTCACCAGTTAGGGAGGCTGGACGTGTTTCAGAATGCACAATGTGTGAAGGTCAATCCGGATTCCCCCCAGAAGCAAGTCCGGTTCTTAACACTCTCAGGTGACCCGTCTGCTAGTTACTGCTACTTGTCATCTTTACAATTGCATGTTATTAGCTGTTCATATCTTATTTTTCCCCCTTGTATTGTCCTGCATGCCAGAGCAGGCTTTGAATGAGGCTTATTGCTTTCTATATCATTTGCGAATTTTGAATCTGATACTCATTTGAGCGGTTGAGCCCATTGCTCAGTATAAGTTCCAAAGCTGTCATACATATTCAATCAGGTCGAATGTTTCTGTTTTTTTCTTTACCAATGGTGCTACTGGAATCATTCAGGTGACAAGAAGCTGCTGACTCCGCAACCACGGCTCAGGACGGGATTTTTCTCAGTTCTAGAATCCCAGATGATACCCACTGGATGCATTCCTGAAGCATGCACTTCTGTTGGTGCAGCCAAATACGGAAGGCCGATAGGTCTAGATGAAAGGATCAAGGTGGATCTCATTGTGATTGGG
Source organism: Poa pratensis (assembly GCA_947311845.1). Lineage (NCBI taxonomy): Eukaryota > Viridiplantae > Streptophyta > Magnoliopsida > Poales > Poaceae > Poa > Poa pratensis. The sequence continues at coordinate 41,170,376 of CAMZMU010000097.1, forward strand.
TCGGTTGCAGTTGATCCAAGTACAGGAGCACGACTAGGGAAGAGTGAGGTAATTATAGTTGAAGATTTGAACTAGAGTTGATTTTGTTGTTTTTTTCTGTATCACGAAAGTACTAGTAGTAGAGTAAACGGTATGCTTCATGAAAAAAGAGCGCACATAAGCCTCCCTCTTGATTTTCTTTATTTCTTCAACAGTAAATAAAAAAATTCAGTACTGCCTTTTTTTTTTGACAGGAACTGATTCATATAAACAGAGCACCCAGTACAGATTACAAGAAAGTCCAAAAAGAAAAAGAAAATACAAACGGACCCCTGCAACATGCACCCAGCACCCTGAGTACCCGTGAAAGAAAGCAATCAGCTCCTCCGCTGACCCAAGACGCCTAGGTGACGCCGCCGTCGCCGTACCTCACACCGCCGTCGAGGAAGCGCCGCTTCATGTTGATGATGACCGCAAAGCCCGGCCGCCGCTGCGCAGCGACAACTTGACTCGATGAACGAACCCGGTCCCGGCACCTCCTCCACCGCACCACCCAGCTCCCAGCCGACGGGAACCTCGCCCAGGCCAGCCGCCACGAGCCGCCGTCTCCCAACGCCACTCCCCAAGCCACCATGGCCGTCCGGAGTCGGCTTGCCATAGGAGAGGACGCCCCACACCACCTGCACCAAAACAGAACCATCCTCCAGCACCACCAGCTCCCCCCGCCACCTCGGCCGGCCAGAGCACAGATGCAAAGGATGGACTGGACAAAGAACCGCACGATCCAAACACAGATCGGCGGGAACGAGCACCTCTCGCCGAAGCAGAGAGGGAGAACAAACGCCGCACTCATCTCAGCGCCGCCCGGAGCAGCACCAAGAGAGGGAGAACGCGACGGCTTATTTACCCTAAGCGGCTGCCGATCCCTCCAGTCGCCACCGCCGGGGAGAGATAGACCCCTATCTACAGGCCAAGAGACGAGGGCCAAGATCCCCACCTCCTCCCGCCGCCGGAGCGGCAGGAGGAGGCCAAGATCCGGCCTCGCTCCGGCGAGAGCTCGGGGGAAAAAAGACGCCTCCCTTTTCGCCTCTTAGAACTGTAGCAGAGGGGAGGAAGAGAGAGCGGTCGGCCAAATTCAGTACTGCCTTGAAAGTGAACTACACTGTTTTCTCGCTTCTTACCTGTAAATTTATCTATGAACATCGATCGCAGGGATTTGCAGAGCTGGAATATGGGATGCTTCGTTATATGGGAGCTATAGATGATTCAACCATGATAGTAAGACCAGTTGCCATGTTAAAATGACCAGTTCTTTTACCCGAAACCCTGTATTCTCACCATTGTTAACTCACCAGTTTCTTTTCCCCCTGAAACCCAGCCTCACCATCGTGTTGCCTCAAAGTTAATGACACCGACAAGAGTTGCCAAACCTAGGCGAAAACCGAAAATGCAACGACCCCCACAACTAGCAACCATCGTTGATAGGTGTTATATGTTTCAGTTGGTTCTTAGTGGCAACCATTCACTGTTAACAAACATGGTTCTATTTGAAAACACGTCTATCCATGGCTAGGCTTACTTGCTAAGAAGGGCTTATCCGTAAGTAGTAGCAACTACAGTAGGCATACACCATCAAACAGTAATTTGAGCAATCCCATACCCTTTCAATTCTTTGACCCAAATTCCATACTCTTCTGCATGGGGACAACTCACAACGGTCTCTGGAATATGGTGTTCATCAGTCACGCTGTCTTGGATGTTCTTCACAAAGGAACAGTGCAGCTCGTCTTTGTCTTGACTTCACATGCAATTTGCAGGAGACTTATTCATGCTCGCCAAGCTGATTTTTTTGAGTTATTCATCTCTTGGACAACACACAGGAAATCCGACAAAACTGTAGTCTTGTTTCGACTGATTGACTGAACATGACATTTTTACCGAGTTACTCCAATTTCTTCTACATTCGCGTAGGTTAACCTTTTTTAGATCATCAGGGAGGCATCTCCCCTGTTCCATTACTAGAACGAAACAAAAACAGAGTTCAGCAGTGCGATGGTTCAGTAAAGTAACTCTAGCTAAAACTAGAGGATCTGCAAAAGAACAAAGCCAGAGTACTACCGTGACCCAAATATTACAAGGGAAAGCAGAGCTAATAAGCTAGGTAACTACAGCGAGACTGACAGAGGAAGCCACTGCACTCCTGGAGTGATTGATATTCTTCAGTGGAGCAGCTCCTGGGAGGGTGGCCAGCCCCCAGGTCCAGTGGCGACGCAAGGGCTCGAGGACGCCATCTTCTCCCAGGTGTTCGCTCCTTTGTCCAGTGAGCCAAACAGCTGCTGGTGCTGCACAGAAATCTTCAGGTTGTCCAGAAACTTCCCAGCAAGCGAAAGTTTGGGCGTAGCCTCACAGGCAGACTCAGGGTTTTCAGCTCTCGAGGCGCCATTCAGCCTGTGCCACACAACATCGGAGGAGTTTTCAGTCTCTGGAACAGGAGCTGGCAGAAAGCCATCTGCTTTTCCTGTCCCTGCCCCTGACTCAGAATCCTCCAATTCCTCACTCCTTGCATAATCAAATACCAGACCTGTTTAATGTTCAGCCAAGGAGCATCGTTAAAAACTATATTGGAATGGAGATTTCTTAATCCCGAGCTCCAGTGCTCCCTGTGTTTTAAAAAATTCAAAAATCAGATTTGGAAGTTTCAAAATAATGTGAAAAAATCATGGATATTCTCAATGATGTATTCTAAAAACGTGCAAAATTTCAATTAGAAATACATTGTATTTTGAACTACACAAAAAAGACAAATGTACAGATCTGAGTATAGTGTTTCAAATCTTCAAACTTTTTAAGATTTTGTCATTTTTGTGTAGCCTAAAATATAAAGTATTTTTAATTGAAATTTCGCACGTTTTTTTAATACATCTTTGAGAACATCCTTGATTTGTTCACATTTTTTTGAAACTTCGAAATATGTTTTTCAATTTTTTTAAAACGGAGAGAGCTCGGGAGCACAAATGGATTTCCGACTATATTGTCCCTAGTTTTCCAAATGCACCACATAACAGCAGCGGCAATAGAATTTAGAACAGAGTTTTTCTTATCTGAAATCTAGAATCTAGGTAGACTCAAAGGAATTGCTAATCTGGATGTTGAAAAGGTCAGCTCAGAGTGTTACTCTTACTCCCCTCCATCCCTTAAAATAAGGCGTATAAATTTTGGTCAAAGTCAAACAATGTATATATTGACTAAGTTTATAGAAAAACTATTAACATCCACAATGATAATGAAATGTATTTTAATTATATCTACATATTTTTATATTTTTCAATAATTTTTGTAAGTACTAGAAAACTGGTTCCATGGTTTGAGTTCAGAAATGGAACTCACCTTGTTACTTGAGAAACCATGAGCAATTATGAGGAAAATATAAGATGATCATGTTCAATGTATAATGACAAGGCTGCTTAGTATGAGCATGCCTAAGACTCCAAAAGAAAACAAGAAAATCCTGAAAAGGTCTTTGTCACTTGAAGATCAGAATTTATGTTACCGTCACCCCAGGACTTATGTTAAACCAATAAGGACTGAGACTAACTGTCACATTTGTTTTTCAAAATAATTATCCTTGCAGGAGAGACATCTTAAGGTAAAGCTGTGAAATCAGAAAACCCGACGTGCAAAAGTACACCTATGAGCTACGATCAAGTATATAATATAAGGTATCTTGACTGAATTTGAGCACATGTAAACAACGTACCAAAGCCACTGTCACAGAAGAGATTGGACAGCTCCACTGGTCATAAACAAAATACCAATTATTTGGTCATTCTCTTTGTCAAATCAGTAGACTCGAGGAGTTGTTGGTTTCCTTTTCCTTAATGTCAAATAAGCAAAGTGTCGTGGAAGGGAAAAAATAAAGTGGCTTAGAATTGCTTCACTGTAACCAGCCAGGTTATGACCAATTGCCATGTTAACTGACAAGTTTCTTTTCCTGAAATCTTGCCTCACCATTGTGTAACATGGATTTTTATTGAGGGCGCAAACCGGAATTTCAACACGCCCAAAGCAAGCCAGCAGGTATCATCAATATATATCTCATGCCCACTGATAGAATTTTGGAAATGGATATGTACCGTGATCGTATATGGGAGTTATATGTTTCAGTTGGGTCTTAGTGATAGCTATTCCACTGTTAAAAGAAACACTGCTCGTTTTAAAAGACTGATTCTCGGACTAGCACGCAGCCAGTGAGCCATCACTGTGATCTTGATCTGGAATATTGGCGTCTGTCCATGACTTATATGCTGAGAAGGGGAAAATCCGTTAATAGTAGTACATACAATAGTCGATGGACATACACCGCCAAGAGTGACTTGAGGAAGCGAATTTCCATACTTTCCAAATTCTATGTTCAGATTCTTTGACCCAAATTGCGTATTCCTCGGCATGGGGACAACAGTCTCTGGAACATGGTGTTCGCCTGTCACACTGCCTTTGGAGGTTCTTCACAAAAGGGACAGTGCAGCTGGTCTTTGTCTTGACTTCCCATGGCAATTTGCAGGAGATAATTTTATTCATGCTCGCCTAGCTGAAAATCTTCCCGAGTATTTCATCTCTTGCAGAACCCACAAGGAAAATCGATAGAACTGTAATCTGGTGCCGACTGAACATGACATTTTTATTAGAGCTTCTCCAGTTTCTGCTACATTCGTGTAGATTAACCTTTTCGGCATGTTATTGTTTCTTGCTCTTATTTTTTTGGGTTGATCGGCAGCAATCATCGGTGTATTTGTACTTTCACGCCTTTTCTAAAACACAGCGACACAGATGTGTGTCCGAAAAATTATAGCATTGCCAGAGAACTTGTAAAAAAATTATCTAAGAAACATAAATCTGTTTAACAGTCATTACCATACCACAATCCCTATGTGGTTGCAAGAACAGAAGAACTTTAATTAAATCCCAATGATGTGCATCATACTTGGCTGACCTTTTATGCTGACATGTGCAGGTGTGTACATGCTGGAGCAGTCAAAGCGCACGTGTGTCCAGGCGCCGATGCTGCGTTGCCTGATTGTCTCTATCCTCCAGTAAGAACTACGAAGGTTGCGACCAATTTGTCGAAGTAGATGCATTTTCTCATAAAAAAAGGGACAGAAAGGGAATGAAAGAAAAAAGGAAAACCAAAATGCTGAAATTGAATGTTTAGCTGAACGACCTAGCTAGGCACCTTATCCAAAAATTTCCTAATTCGAACGCGTGAATGAAGTCGTTCCTTGTCCCAGTCTCTCAGGTGTGTAAATGATGTGATCTAGTAGGACAAGTTATCTGTACATTCGAAGTGCCGTACAGAAGTTGTTCATTTCATGCGGAAATTATACTCTAATCCCAGTGATTCAACTTGCCAAGAAAAAGTTATATACTCTTGATTCTCTTAGTATATTCCTGTGCTCTTACGTCTCGGAATTTTGGTTTGGAGTTGCAACTAAATCTGAGTGCATGGCGGTGCTAATCCGTACAAAGTCAAAGGACGTCTCTGACGACGGAGACATGCGCGGTGGCAACGTCGGCGTACGGCAAGTTTGGCCACTACGTTCTGATTGGACAATATTTTCTTAGTATCTAAGAAAACGAGACTTTGTTTAAAAGAAGGAATTGCTAACTCTCAGTCACATTTCTAGATATTAGATTTGCATCACGATTCGTGTGATATGTGAGTTGTAACCGAGTTATATTAGATTTCGTGTGATATGTGAGTTGCAACTGAGTTTTTTTAGTTACATGGGTTGCAGCTCTCTTTCCATTAGATTTACATCACGATTTGTGTAATATGTGACTTGCAAGTGATTTGTAACTGAGATTTTGAGTTGCAACTGGGTTGCAACAAATTCTTTTTACAATCACACATTTGGCACAACTCACTACTATTAGATTTGGGTTGCAATTCGTGTGACTTGTAAGTTGTAAGTGGGATGTAACTGAAATTATGGGATGACGTCGGCCGACTCTTAGTCGCCTTAGCAGCACCTAGAAAACGGGAATGACAACCAACTCAGAAATAGTTATATTTGTCGCTCAGTTCTCGAAAATCTATTTTCCCAAACACTTTTGCACCAGCAATAAGGATAACAAAACCGTCAAATAAATGGAATTTATCACAAGTTTGCAGAAATTCAGTACTAGTACTATAAGAAACACAAATGAATGCAGTCCGTGGCCCCTTTGCCGTCTGTCTGAACGAGTTTACCACGCGACGGCGACGTGAAATACGGGTTTGGCCTCATTTTTGTCCAGTATCTGTCGGGTTTGCTTTGGCCAGTCTCAGGGCACACCTGTCAGTAATGGTGACATTCAGATTAACCCGACGAGTCTTCCCGCAGATGCGGCTTCTGGTGATCATACAAGCCGTAGGCTGGCCACGCCGCTGCCGAGGTCACCGCCGGGTACGCCGCCCCGCTACCCTCGCCTCCGCTCTCCGGCTTCAAGGAGTAGTTCGTGCCATCGGCTCCGAAGCTAAAGAGCAGAGGACGCGCTGGCGTTCTCGGCGTCGAGCCGCCGGGCAGCAGCGATGGGTCGCCGGCGGGGCCCTGCAGGAACCTGGAGTACTGGGAGTAAGCCTCCCCTCCGAAAAGCGCCTGCGACTCCAGCAGCGCCTCCGGCCGCGCGGGCGGCGGCATTGCCAACATCGGCGCCGGAGGAGGCTGTTGTCGGGGCGGCGGGATGGTGGCGGACTCAGGGAAGTTGAGCTTGGCGCGGCTGCCGCGGAACCTGAGCGCGGCGGCGTCGTAGGAGCGCGCGGCGGCCTCGGCGTCGTCGAAGGTGCCGAGCCACACGCGCGCCGCCTTGTGCGGGTCCCGGATCTCCGCCGCCCACTTCCCCCACGGCTGCTGCCGCACGCCCCGGTACCGCTTCCTCGGCGTGCTCTGGCCGCCGCCGCCACCGGAGTCTGTGGAGGACGGCGAGGGAAGCTCCTCGGCGTGCTTTGAAGATGTTCCATTGAATTGGTTGCACATTGACCTTGCACTTGCACTACCTTTTCATATTCTTGTGTTGTGCTAATGGTGCTATGACAAAGAATGGACATGTCATTATTGATATGCTCTTTTTTCTTGTACACATGGTTTGCTTGGTCTTTGGTGTTTGTAGGCATGGTGAATTTCAATTCTTCGACAACACATCTACCTCTTTTGCATGGTAATGAAGAGCAAGAGTCCCCTCAACAGATCCCAAGTCGTCATCGAACTCAAAGATGAACTCCTTCCCTTATATGACCCACAATATGTCGCCTTCGAACGGTATGCTACTTGACCATCGTCCCCTTTGCTTTACTAGGTATGACATGATGAGTACATGTACACGTGAGGATTACCAAGGTGCACGAGGAGCGAAGGTCGACAAGACGATGGCTTGAAAGAGGAGGAGAAAACGACAAGACGAAGATGAAGAAGGTGGGAAAAACTACCAGGCCGTCCTGGAACCCAACCTGGAACCAGAATTGCAACACGCCCAGAGCAAGCTAGCAGGTATCATCAAAATATTTCTCATGCTCACTGATCGCAATTTTGGAAATGGATATGTACAACGTCGTGGATGGCTAAGATGGGCGTTATATGTTTCAGTTGGGTCTTAGTTTCAGCTATTCCACTGTTAAAAGAAACACTGCTCTTTTTTAAAAGACTGATTCTCGGACTAGCACGCAGCCAGTGAGCCATCAGTGTGATGTTGATCTGGAATATTGGCGTCTGTCCATGACTTATCAGCTGAGAAGGGGCAAATCCGTTAGAAGTAGTACGTACAGTAGTCAGTAGACATACACCGCCAGAGAGTGACTCGAGGAAGCAAATTTCCATGCTTTCCAAATCCTATGTTCAGATTCTTTGACCCAAATTGCGTATTCCTCGGCACGGGGACGACAGTCTCTGGAACATGGTGTTGCCTGTCACACTGGCTTGGAGGTTCTTCACAAAAGGGACAGTGCAGCTGGTCTCTGTCTTAACTTCCCATGGCAATGTTTTGCAGGAGATACTTTTCTTCATACTCGCCTAGCTGAAAATCTTCCCGAGTATTTCATCTCATGGATAACACCCAAGGAAAATCGACAGAACTATGATCTGGCTCCTACCTGGCTCCGACCGACATGACAGTTTTATCCTCGGGTTTTCGCTACATTCGTGTAGGTTAACCTTTTCGGCACGCTATTTTTTCTGGTTCTTATTTTTTGGGTTGATTTGCAGCCACCATCGGTGTATTGCACTTTCACACATTTTTCTAAAACAAAACGGCACACATGTGTGTCCGAAAAATTAGTAGCATTGCCCGAGAACTTGTAAAATTATCTAAGAAATATAAATCTGTTTAACTGGCATTACCATAGCTCTATACCTATGTGGTTGCAAGAACCGAAGAACTTCAATTAAATCCCGATGATGTGTATCATGCTTGGCTGACCTTTTATGCTGACGTGTGCAGGTGTGTACATGTTGGAGCAGTCAAAGCGCACGTGTGTCCTGGCGCTGATGCTGATTGGCTTTTGTGTCTCTGTCCTCCAGTACGAAGGTTGTGACCAATTTGTCGAAGTACATGCATTTTCTCATTAAAAAAACAAGGGACAGAAAGGGAATGAAAGGAAAAAAAAAGGTCAGGTAGCAAACTATGAATGCTGAAACTGAATGTTTAGCCGCCGAACTACCTAGGCACCTTATCTACGTAAAAGTTTCCTAATTCGAACGCGTGAATGAAGTCGTTCCTTGTCTCAGTCTCTCAGGTGTGTAAATGATTTGATCCAGTACGAGTGTACGACAAGTTATCTCTCCATTCGAAGTGCCGTAAATAAGTTGGTCATTCTATGCGGAAATTATACTCTATGAAGTGTTAACCACGGCGATTCAACTTGCAAGAAAACGTCATCTACTCTTGATTTTCTTTGTATATTCCCACGCTCTTACGTCTTGCCCTTTTGGTTTGGAGTTGCAACTAAATCTGAGTGCATGGCGGTGCCAATCCGTACAAAGTCAAAGGACGTCTCTGCCGAGGGAGACATGGGCGTCGGCGACGTCGGCGTACGGCAAGTTTGATCAAATTAGGGTTTACACCTTACATTTTTACATCATGATTTGAAAACGACAGCAGACCTGACAAAGTTATTTTGTTAATGCCTTCAGAAAATGGGTTAGCAGAAGTGTGGCGCCTTCTGGAGCGTGCGCATTTTGCGCGTTGAAAGTTTGCTGGACCAATTTGTGCTACTGTCTTGCCGTTGGGTGGCTTGGTGAGGGCTCTCGATTTAGATGATGTGCGTAAACACGGAGCTCCGATTATGGCCACCCCTTTAACAAATTTGTATGTATTAAGCTTTTATTGAATAAAAAAAATGTGTGCATCATTTTTATGAAGAGGTCAACCTCCTTTTTCGTAAAATTTAAGAAAATAGGCTTTGTTTAAGAAGAGACTTTGCCTCCTGGGTGCGTATGCACCAGGTATCTAAAAAATACATTTGAAATGTCAAAAAATACCAAAATAAATTTCACATGCACATCTTCACATTCTATGTCACAAAGTCGTTTATCAAAAACCAACATTATTTGTGGCATGCGAAAAAGACAAAAAACTCATAAAAGTCTTATTTTATCACCAACTTTATATTTTTTTATACATGCCATAAAAATATGCATGTTATAATGTATACACGATTTTTTTGCAATTCTTTTTACATTTCAAAATGCGTTAAAATGTATTTTAAATAAAATATGCATATCGGGAGGCAAAACACCCCTCTCACAACTTAGGCCGCGCTTGGTTGGGCGTATATTAGCTCAAAACAGGGGTGCAGAATTACGGACCTCCGATGTTCCGTTTCATTTCCAGCTGCTTGACCGGTATTTTAACTAACTGTGTACAATTACCGGGTATCCAAGCGGGGCCTTAGAATAGTTATATTTGCTTTGTTCGCTGATGATATCTATTTCCTTGTCACTTTTGCACCAGCAATACCAATAACAAACCATTAAATAAATATAATTTATCACAAATATTGCAGAAACTCAGTACTCCTGAGTACCTGTACTATAAGAAACACAAATGAATGCAGTCCGTGACCTGTGACCCTTTGCCCTCTGTCTGAACGCGTTTACAAGGCGACGTGGAAAAAAATAATACGAGTTTGCCTCATTGTTCTCTCCTGGTCAGTATCTGTCGGGTATGCTTTGACCGGCCACAGCGCACACCTGTCAGTAATGGTGACATTCAGATTAACCCGACGGGTCGTCATCCCGCCGCTGCGGTGACATTCAGATTAAACCGGCGGGTCGTCATCCCGCCGCTGCGGCTTCTGGTGATCATACAAGCCGTAGGCTGGCCACGTCGCTGCCGAGGTCACCGCCGGGTACGCCGTCCCGCTGCCCTCGCCTCCGCTCTCCGGCTTCAACGAGTAGTTCGCGCCATCGGCTCCGAAGCTAAAGAGCACAGGACGCACTGGCGTTCTCGGCGCCGAGCCGCCGGGCAGCTGCGATGGGTCGCCGGCGGCGCCCTGCAGGAACCTGGAGTACTGGGAGTACGCCTCCCCTCCGAAAAGCGCCTGCGACTCCAGCAGCGCCTCCGGCCGCGCGGGCGGCGGCATTGCCAACATCGGCGCCGGAGGAGGCTGTTGTCGGGGCGGCGGGATGGTGGCGGACTCGGGGAAGTTGAGCTTGGCGCGGCTGCCGCGGAACCCGAGCGCGGCGGCGTCGTAGGCGCGCGCGGCGGCCTCGGCGTCGTCGAAGGTGCCGAGCCACACGCGCGCCGCCTTGTGCGGGTCCCGGATCTCCGCCGCCCACTTCCCCCACGGCCGCTGCCGCACGCCCCGGTACCGCTTCCTCGGCGTGCTCTGGCCGCCGCCGCCACCGGAGTCTGTGGAGGACGGCGAGGGAAGCTCCTCGTCGGCGGCTGCCGCCCCGTGCTGCGAGTAGGATGCCGCCGCCGCCGCGGGCGCGGGCGAGTACGGCCCCGGCGTCGTCGTGTAATCTGCGCACAGGTCAAAGAATCGGATGAGATCAGCGAAAGAATGTCTTGATTACTCTTTTCTGCATGAACAGACAAGCATATGTTCCTCTGTTTTCTTGCTCACTTGCTCTGTTTTGTTTAGTCAGCCAGAAGAAAACGTTGAGAGAAGTTTTTCACGGAATTAAAGGTGTATATGTATGATATAAACATAAAAATCGACGATCTATGTCAGAAGAAAAAGACGATCTATGATATAAACATACGCCAATCCAGATGACACGCGTAATTTTTTTTTTGACGGCCGTAAATTATTATTTTTAGTTTTCCAATCACAGTATGTCAGCATTATATGTATGATATAAACATATAAAACGACGATCTATGTCAAAAGAAAAAATTTCTGAATAAAGAAAGTTGGTAGGACACGACATTTGGAAAATGAACACGTGTAGGATGTTTTTGGCGGCTCCTTCGATTTCAAACTTGTTCATTCGGATAGAACATCTTTCACATGCATGTAAGAAGAGGAGGAATACGATCACGCTTCTCCCTTTGTGCTGGCTTGACGGAGAGGTGTGAAACAAGCGTCTGACGGCATGCATCCACGATTCCATCCACTAATTGAATCATTTCAGGCAAACGTAGAGATAGACTAATAAGCTCTTGTTGTAAATTTATCAGGCTAGACGACTGTAAACTAAAAATGGCATTGAAGTTTCAAATAGAACACTCAAATCCTGCATATACACGCAACAATCTAAGTTTCTTGCTTGTGTCTCTCGCCAGCGTGAGAGTTGTTGAGTTTCCAAGAGAAATAGATTTGTGCAGAGAAAGAAACGTGCCGATTTGTATATCGGGGTCGTTAGCACTGCCGATCTTTGTTTAAGAGACGAGAATATACTATATATACTCCTGTCGTACGCACGCTAGTATACGTCGTTTTTTGCGTGTTGCACATTAAAGTGTGGATGCATGGAACTAACGCAGGATCGATCGTCTCATGTAGTCATGTACGTACCGGGAAGAAAGGAAGAGCCCGACGGCGCGCCGCCGTACGACGTCGACCACCACGGCTCATCCGTGAAGGCCTCTTGCTCGGCGGGCCTCTTCGTCGAAGAAGAAGACGCCGCGGCACTCTCTCCGGCGCCCGCCACGACCCTGGCCAGCGCCGACACCATGGCCGACATCTCTTGCGCCTGCCTGCGCCGCCACATCGTCGTGGTCGGCGGCCGCGTCAGTGCGCCCTCCTCCCGTTCATCTCCCCCGTCGTCGTCGCCGGCGAGCCGCCGCTGTTCTCCTGGATCCGCCACCTCGGCGACGCGGCACATGAACCCGCTAGCTAGCTCGGCAAGCTATGAATGCCTATAGCGTACGTGGCTAGCTACGCGACAGGAGCGAGATCTTTTCACAAATGCTTCAAACCTCTTTGACAAACAACTATATATAGAGAGAGAGACTGAGAGGGAGAGATTCAGGTGAGCTAACTTTCCTTAAGCAGCAAGCTTAACTTACTACGTGTGTGTTTTATTATCTACGAGTAGTAACTAATTGTTGTCACCTAGGGAGGATATAAAACTAACACCGCCATTAGAACAGTGATCTATATGTATCTAACTATCCACATACAACGCACTTGTGTAGTTAACGCTGCTTGTTTCATCTAGGTACCAATTCTGTTCTAACTTGTGCTGCCATTCATTTTCCTTATCTCTGTCGGCAACTTTTTCCGCGTACACACGAATTAGTTATTTAATTTAGTTGCTTAGATCTCAAAATTTTCTTCAGGGACAAACTCTATGCGCATGAATATTTAATTGGTGATTTAGTTTTAGTTTTAACAGGTTGAAGCTTCCTTGCAAAGAAACAAAAGAGAAGTGTTCAAGGTGACGTTTGGTCATCTTAGACTCAGTTTGCCTTTCCTTAATGTATATTGAACTTATTTAACAAGTGCCACGTCAAATTAGTTGCAATAAAACAGTAGAATTAGTTGCTTGTTTTGCCAAAGAAATTTTAAAACTGACGCAGTTTTTTCTGCCTCATCTCATTAATCAAGAAGAGAGTTGTCCGGTTGATTGTAGAAAATCGGACGGAACTAGATTTATAATTTGCACAAAAACACCTCTAACCAACAAGCGTGCGACAATCAAAGTGAACCCAAACTTTAATATACGTCAGTCGAGATCCCCGCCCACTGGTGTTGTTTACAACATCAAAATAATCACCATTCGTACTCGCGACCCAGCGAGTCCCATTCATCTTATGAAAACAACAATATGTCAAAACAACATAACAAATGTGCTAAACCCACACTAACCTCAAGCAATGGTAAATTACAGTGCAATTCAACTAACTCCTGAAAAACACCAAACAAATTGCATGTACCATAAGGATAGATATGTGCTATTTTTCTGTTACCTTATGGATTTTGCTTTTTTTTGTAGACCCCAAAAGAAACATCTAAAAAAGTCAAAACATGCAAGGGGCTTAGGATTATTTATGTGGTTCTAACTCTTTTAGATGTGTTTAACTGGTAAATCGAATTATGTACTTCTCTTTTCAAGCTAGCGCTTCTGACAAAAAAAGAGAGGAAGGAATTTGCAGGGCGATTGACTTTGAACATGTTAGGTTAGGGCACACACTTGTTTGACCATCCACGAACTTATCGACATACTTGTGTCCCTTACATGCCAGTACTTATAAGTTGGTGGCAATTACTCTACAAAAAACAAAGTGGGAAACATAGCACTTGGAAGATGAGGACGACGTTTAAATCAAGCTAATGGGATTACTCCTAGCAAGCTGGTTAAAAGTTAGTGCACATTTAACAATTAATTTATTAACATATGTGATAAGTTATATGAAATAAGTACGTGGGATTAGTATTTGAAAGTATTTTCTCATGGCGCTGTAATTATCGATCATGTGTTGTACTTGTACATATGAAATATCACGGCCAAACTTGAAAATTGCATAATAAAAATACACTATATTTGGCAATGTAGAAAAGGAGAAAATACTACTCCCTCCATCATAACTACCCTACGATTTAGATTTAGTCAAAGTCAAACTTTGTAAATTTGACCCATACATTAAAAAATATCAACATCTATAATATAAATAATATTAGAATACCATATAATACAGTTTCATACTATATATATATCTGGTCTTATGGATGTCAATAGTTTTTCTGTACATTTGATTAAATTTTACAAAGTTTGATTTTGCGTAAACTCGGAATGCATGGTAAGTAAAAAAAAAAGGAGAGAGTATGTACCTCCTGTAAGAAATTACACATTTTTTCGATTAAAGTTTCAGATGGGAAGCACATGACACGTGTTGCAGCAAAACGAAAAAGAACCAGCAATAATAGCACCGGCACTCACATGTTATGGCGACGTGTCATGAGGAGATGCCTTGGGTACACTAGAGCAGAAGGAGATGTTTTACATGAGTTTTGACCAAACTTCGCTATCGCTTTTGACCACATCCACGTGTCCCGATACGACTGGCTCCTTGGAATGTCACGTCCGAGTGCCAATCACGCACGTGCAACGTAAAACTGTGTGAGCGACAGATAATCAAATAAAGCTCCCTTTCATCACGGCTTAGCAACATGCATGTACTCCATTTCATCATGGATGGATCGGGACACTGCATTTGGAGGACATGTAGAAGCTTTGCATTGAGACCAGAAGAGCGTTGCGCCGTACGGCGACTACGATGTGTGGTCAAAGAAGGTATGACAAGCTGCTTTGGTTAGCGGCTCCATAATCCTATTAAGTTATTAAGTGGAGATGCATCTAGACACTCGACGACATTGATGGAGGTGGGAAAGGAACATGCCGTTCTTTCTTTTTATTCGTTCACTCATTCTGTTTTCGGATCAAAGATGTACTATTACTAATTGCACGTGTGAGTATCGTGCTGTGATTGTTATGTGCTGATTTAAATACAAAATATATGTAGATTAACTGTCGTTAAAAGGGATAGGTTCGGTTCCCCGGCCAAGACCACTGAATACGCCCAGCCTTTCGGGTTCACATATGAAAATCTTCATCAACATTGCTACTTCGTCCGTTTTAAAATAAAAGACTTTCTAATCTTTCTGACTTTACTCTGATTCGTACGTATGTAGACATGTTTTAGTGTCTTGATTCACTCATTTAGGAACGAATCAGAACAAAATCAGAAAGACTAGAAAGTCTTATACTTAGGAACGGAGGGAGTACTACATAGTAATAGCTGTCATGTCTATCTAGACGCAAAACGCTCACATAACTTTGATATAGAAGACTGAGCTAACTCTCCTGTAACCATTTCTCTCAGATGACTCTGAACCCGGCCTAAAATATAAACTCAAAATTCTGAGGCGATTGCATCTCAAACCCCCTTTTGACAATGAAATTTCAAGGAAAATTTGGAAGCCAGGAATTTCGATTCATTCTCGAAAAGTCAGCCTGAACTGAGGTCAAACACATCAAGCCGTCAAAAAACTAGGACGGCAGATGGAGTCAAACTGGTACGGCAAAGACGGGAAACCGGCAACAACATCAGAACCTGATAGTGATAGGTGACAGCCTGACTATGAAACCGAAACAAGAAATTCTACCCATATAACGGTTTGTTAGACTGAAAATTGTACAACTGAGCTCTCAGCATCAAAAACAGGATTCTGGCACCGGCAGATGACGGATCGCCTCGGAGGGAACAACTCTGACCAGTCAAGATGGAGAACAGATGGGAAAAAACAAAATGCCACTGAAAGTCGACTTCGCGTCACAATCTGATAAAGTTGCTCAACCAGGACACCTGAAGAATTACATGCATTTTCTACCAGTTTTATGCCAGCATCACCGGAGTTCATTGTTCAGTATGCCAAGGCTAAAACTCGAAACGGACAGAGTCATGCAGTCATACTCTGTGCATTTATCAGAGACGTCGCTCGAAATCAGACCATGGATGTAGCATGATTCTGGTATAATGGCTTTCAAGGTCAGCATCTCTGTCCTGTAACAAGAGTCAAGTGAGCAACACAATACAGTCCAGCTCCTGCCTCGGTTTTGCACGGTTTCCTAGATAGCACGAACCATCCACGTTAAGTTAAACTAAGAATGATCCTGCCTCGTATAATCCTCACAAGCAGGTATGAACTTAGTAAAATGAGATGTAATATGTTAGCTTCCGCTTGTGCTGCTTCTCAAATGCAGCAATCAGGTCATCAATGATTTCCTCCCAATCATCATGCACTCCTTCAAGCTGAAAAAAGGGGCAGATAAGTTAATTTCTCGTTGTTTGACAAAAACATGAATAACTTCACTGACAGGATTGAAACTTTTAAACATACCCACACTTCACAAAATGCATGCCTACCATGTGCAAACTAAGGTGAAAAATAGGCTATCACAAGCTTGGGAACAAAAGCATGATAAGAATAAGAATAAATAGATCAAACTCTGTATTCCAATTCCACATTGGAACAGTGCAAGGACTGTCAAAATCTATTTACAATATACAATATACCATCAGTAGACCAAAATCAATGCCAAACAGTTAGCGAACTAGGGATAGCAATAGAGAGCAACAAGTAATTTATCACACCATTGATGTAAAAGGAAACTCCATTAAGTTGAGTGCAAAAGAAAGTCCAAACACAGGTTTTCACTGTGAAGAGGGTATTCTGGGGATTCATGTTATTTCTCAAGGAACAAACAGGTCTACAAATTTGTTCTCCTATATAATTGGTAGATGAGCTCACTTTATTTCTGAAAACAAAACATTCCGACTATTAAATATGCATACTATGAAGATATGAGCATCCGCAAAATATCAAAATATTAAGTGAAGATATTACACTGAAAAGGTAAAGTATAAGCACCCACTATTCTGTGAACATGGATTCAGCATACAGATCCAGAGATAGCATGAACTATACAAACTATACCAGTTTATAACAGATATACAAAACGATGGTGAATATATCAACACCCAAAGAGAATATCGAAATATGAGAGTGGATATACTCAACTGCGAAGGTAAAATTACAGCACCCATGATTCGTGAACATGGACAGGACATATCAATCCACAGATACGACTAACATAACATCCCTGGTAATATGGTAATCATATGACTGGAGGATGAATTTAATTTCTGGAATTTGAGATCATTCAGTATTCAAAATGCATTCACCCATGGATACAAGCCTAGCTATGGACGTGGTTAATATGCTGATGCCAGCCCAGTAGGAATTCACTGTGAAGGTATTGAAAGAAGCAACATGAAAAGGAAGGAAAATGCTACCGCACAAGGTAGAAAGCAGAAATGGAGCCACGGAGGAAAGCTACGGCTCCGGCTCAGGCAGCGGACTGACAATGGGAAGGATCAAGGATAGACCTGATCCTAACAAAGGTAAAGACAATGCCTAGGGATCACAGGATAGTTGTTATATAGAGGGATCCTAACCGGTATAATTGACCAACACTAGCTTGCCAGTGTTCTTTGAAGTGCCAAGTTGGCGGGTGCACAAGAGCATACCCATACAGTAACAATAAAAATGTCACCAGAACACTTGGATTGGCTGTTTGGATCTGCAATAATGAAATCAATAATATTCTTCGAACATGGTCTTCTTTACAGTATGGAACTACAATCGTGTGCGTTTCAACATCGGCCACTCCATGTCAACTGGCTTGAGAAATGGAGTGGTATATCCTTAAACCCTGACCTTTGGATCGGCATATCCTGGAGATTTTGTATATTAAGAATATGAGTGTGGATATCAACTCCAGTGACCATCATGGTGATTGAGATGCTAGACTTGATGAAGAGTAGTTCTTTATTCATGGTTAGTTTCTGTTTCATCATAAAAGATGAACCTGCTTTGTGAGTGGTAAATTACCAGAGCCTTTCCGTTCGTTGCTGCATGTGGGTTGGCCATCCAACTAGGATCGCATAGGATAACTTTAAGTGTCATACCTATTCCTTATCGGGAAAAAAGTGCTGTAAAGATTGAAAAGGATGAGGACAGAGCTATGAAGCGCAGGCCTACGAGGATAATTTACAGAAGAATATTTCAATTGTGATGGACGATTTGTTTGCGTTTTGATTTTTTAATTCATCGTGCTACCTTGCGGAAAACTTACAAACTTGCACTGAAATTTAGATGTTCTCGAGCTTCATCGTCATTTACTATTTATCTAATTGAACAAGAATCTTTTCTACAGTTCAAGATAAAGTATACATGGGCCCATCCCATTTAGCATGTTGTGGCCTAAGTGGCCAGGAAAACTATAAATCAGTTCGCCACTATAAGTAGCAATCAGCCCTTTTATTTACAAAATCAATTTCCGGAAAACCACACAAAGATATGAGTTTATTGGTGAATAAAAAACAATGTAAGGAATAACTATTGCACACTATATATGTTGTGCTGTTCGAATACCTTCTGACACAAATCTAAAGCAAGCTTCGCCCCAATACTGGCTTCTTCATGGTTATCTTTCACATCCATATTGATTACCAGCACACTCTTAAATAGCCTCGGATCGCGGTTATTCATATCTGCACACAACAAATATCAGCCAAAGTGAATAGCCAAAACAACCATGTAATCCTACAGATCTCCAGTGATTAGACCTCGATGCATTATCTGGACCAAAATCGTGCCCCGGCACAGTTAGTTGATTACCTTCAACGACTAAGTCAAAGACCCGCTCCTCAAAGGTGAGTATCATATCAAACACACCATCGCCCGCGTTATCCTGCCACCTCTGTGGCGCCAGCTTGACCGAGATGTTCCTCTTCAGCATTGGCAGCAGGCCATTCCTCTTGTACCTGGATGGGTCATCACAAATCCATACTGAGAACGCATTGACGACGTGTTAGAGCAATGTAGAGAGGAAATATCCGGCTTCCAGTTATCTCAATATTTTAATAACACGAACAAACAACTAGGGGAAAACTCAATGCTGCAACTTTTTTCCTGAAATCAGTAAGGATTCCATAGTCCATACTTCTGAATCAAAACTGACATTTCAAAATCGAGAAAGTGAAATCCAAGAATGGGGAAATAAGTAAATGGGGGTATGAATCCTATGTAAAAACCCCAGATACCGCATAAAACACGGGCACGATTTAGCTATTGCCCCTCCTAATCCAACCTAGTTCTTCTAAATCTCATCCGAAATCTCGAACAGCCAGGTGTAACAGCCTCAAGTTTCTTTCAAATAAACCCAATAAAAGCCTCTCGGAGCACAAGGTCACCAATAACCTAATAAGTAAGGAGCGAGAGATTAGAATAGTACGGACAAGTCGGGGTCCTTGCGGCGGAGGTCGTCGTAGATGCTGCCGTAGGGGGTGCCGAAGTCGTAAACGTTGGGCTCGTGCATCGACGGGCCCGGAAGCTTGACCTGGGAGCCGGTGCCGTAGGACTCGACGTCGAGGGCCGCGCGGCCCAGCACCGCGTGCGCCTCCATGCTCCGGTTCATGTTCGAAGAGCACACCATCGCGAACCTCCACCTCCTCTGCGCCGCCATCCCGGCTCCTCCGCGGCTCGAGTGCTCCTCGCCGCCGGCAGGGTAGGGTCGGGCCGTCGGGCTTTCTCTAACAGAGCTCTGAACCTTCGCCTGTGCGTTGTGCGCGTTTGCCTCGAGATTCGGGCGCGGAGCCGGAGCTAGACTAGGGCGCACCGGGCCGGGCCAGCCACATTATATTTTTTCCGAGATAAGTTAGGTGCATTTTTTTTATAGAAGTAGCAAAATACGAAAACTCCTAGAGCCTGGGCTCGTTTTTTTAAGGTAATACGATTCTCATTACTAATTAAAATATGAGATACAAAGTACATATATACTGATCTTACAGATCGGCAAAGATAGGATAAAGCTATGTGACAAACCAACGCCTTCTTGGGTACCACCGTAGCAGCCACCAAAGAAAAAAGAGACAGATCACCTCTTCACCCGATTTCGACGCGGCTCCATCGCTGATCATCAGCTTTTCGAACCTCCAAAGTAGTTTGTCATAGGACAAACCATTGCCGTTGAAAGAATCAGACCGGGGTAGCACGACCCCGGACACGCCATCGAACTTCAGCACTGGCACGCCCGCACGACGACGTCGGAGTAGGGAACCAGAACCGTCAGCCTCCAACCACGAACCCAACACAAGGTGCACCATCTTCCAGCTGTCACCAGTGCAGACCACCGTCTGCACGTACTCCTGGACGAATCCTCTCTGCTCCACTATGGCGCTGGAGACAACGCCGTAGCAACGGGAACAGAACAGGAGGAAAAACCCATCTGATGGAGTCGCCGCCGCCTCACCGACACCATCCATGAACCCTACAGCCACCGATCTGAAAGATCAGCAAGCACACAATGCCACCAACTCTGAGACGCCGCCATGAAGAACAACACCGGTGTGGGAGTGGAGTTGAGCCCGAGCTCGTTTGGACCTGCAATTTGCACTGCGCCACCCACTCAGCTCATTGATTGATCTAAGTATATACTAGGACATGTACGTACTGTGTCCATTGGATCGTATGAAATACATGTACTAGACAGTTACGTGGAACATCCATGTATTTAATGTCGTATGAGCAGTTTAGAGAGAGGCTTCTCCCGCAAGGGTCAGGTAAAAAAGATGCACTTGTTACCCTCAACCACCAGTCACCAACCAGCCAGCAACGCGGGGTACCAGGAGGCAGCCGCACCAGTCCACAACAGCCACCGAATGCTTACCTTCGGTCTGCTTTTAAAATCCCATGGAAGTAATTCTTGGACCATGAACAATACTTACCGTACAAAATATGAAGCACATTTTTAAATCACCGTACACATATTTTAGGTGCCTCGTGGCTATTCTTTTGAAAGGATGGAGTTTTTTTCTGGATCCGAAAATATTGTAGGATAGGTGAACATTATTTTTTTGTGAATTCTTCTTTTTACACGGTGATTTTTTTACTATAAAAGGTTTGAAATAATCATGAACAATTCTCGAACCATTCATGAATATTTTTTTATTAACCCCATAAAAATATAAACAATTGACTTATTATTTTAGAACTAGTCAATTTTTTAGAAGCGATGATATTTTGGAACCAGTGAACCTTTTAGAAGTGAAACTTTGATTGGAACCGGTGGACATTATATTTAACGCGTGGACATTTTTTAATCCTATGAAATACTCTATATGAAATACATTTTGGACTTTTTTTTATCCTGTGTAAATATTTTTTTGTACTGTCATTTCTTTTTGAAACCTATGAAATAATCTATATGAAGCCCAGAAATGTTTCTTGAACCCATTGATTTTTTCCTAAGACCCCAAAATATTTTACGAAACTCATGATTTTATTTCAAATATTTTTTTATCCCGTGCAAAAATTTTTTGGACCGTGATTTTTTTTAACCTATGAAAGTATCTATATGAAGCCCAGAAATGTTTCTTCAACCCATTTATTTTTTCCCGAGACCCAGAATATTTTAGAAAACTCACGATTTTATTTCAAACATTTTTTATCCCACGCAAATATTTTTGTGAACCCTGATTTTTTGAAACCTAGGAAATATCTGTACTAGTAGGACACGTCGTCCAGGAGCGAGCGAGCCCGAGCGCACAAAATCCGCGTCCACCCGTGCTTACCTTCATCAACAATGT
Organism: Poa pratensis; assembly: GCA_947311845.1. Classification (NCBI taxonomy): domain Eukaryota; kingdom Viridiplantae; phylum Streptophyta; class Magnoliopsida; order Poales; family Poaceae; genus Poa; species Poa pratensis. The sequence goes on from CAMZMU010000097.1 coordinate 41,191,988, forward strand.
TGGAAAAAAAACAAAACTTTCCTATCAAGAAAAGGATTTTTTTTGTGAAACACAGTACAACGCAGGCGGTTACATATATGTGCACACATTCACCCCTATGAACGCACGCACACCCTACCCCTATGAGCACATCCGAAAGAATATTCCGCCTAAATGAGAAATACCAATGTCAAATCTAAGATTTGAACTCTGGTGGGCTGGGGGTACAACCACCCTCCTAACCATCCTACCACAGGCAGGTTCTCACAAAAGGAATAAATTAGATCATCTTAGTACAACAACAATAGTTGTGAGTTGTCCAAGCCCCTTCCCGAACAGAATTTAGAGTTGTTTGCCGAAAAGAACCACTACCCTCGACATATTTATATTTTTAGAGTTGACATAAGATCATTTAATCCCGGAGTGCCTCAAATAGATGTTTAAAATTGAAGAAATTGTGGTTACGCCATCTTTCCCATAGGGACACTAAAACAGTTATTATTCATCAACATTATTTTAGGGCTCCAATGGAAATGGTTTTATTGTTTGGGACTTAGTGGAACTACGAGAAGATACAATAAAATAAAATCACGCACGCATTGCTCATTCACGTAAAGAAAATTACAAAAAGTAGCAAGCTAACTATCCCACGTATCTGAATAGGCTTTCTCGATTGGTCAACCCACCCCTTGCGGCCTGGGACTTGGTATGTCGGCCAAAGAATAAAGGTGGTCTTGGCGTCATCAATCTCTCTGTTCAGAACGAGTGTTTGCTGATGAAGCATGTGCACAAATTTTTTATTCATCAGGACTTGCCTTGGGTAAACCTTGTTTGGGAAACCTACTACCAAAATGATTTGCCACCAGCCAAACAAAAGATGTCTCTTTCTGGTGGCGGGACTATCTCAAGTCCCTATCCACTTATAAGACTTTTGCTACTTGTTCAGTCTTCAGTGGGCAGACCATTCTGTTTTGGCATGATTCTTGGAACGCTGCCCCTCTCAAAGATCGCTGGCCACACCTCTTTTCCTTTGCGAAAAATGTTGATATATCAGTTCGAGCTGTTGTTCATATGGAGACTATTGATGACCTTTTCCAGTTGCCGCTCTCGATAGAGGCATATGCTGAAGTCTTGGAGTTTCAAGAACTTTTGAACAGCCTGAACATTCAAGATCAATGTGATACCTGGGCAGTGTTTAACAACTCTGTAAAATTCCATGTGTCCAAGGCGTACAAATCACTGATGGCGCAGCCTGTGGTGTGTCCTGTGTTAAAGTGGATTTGGAAAGCTTGCTGTCAGCAAAAGCACAAAGTTTTCTTCTGGCTCCTTGTACAGAATAGACTAAACACTCGGTTCCTACTCCAACGCAAGAACTTCTTCATGCCTTCATATAGCTGCGTCATGTGCAATGGTGACATCCCTGAGTCTCGGGATCATCTTTTCTTCGAGTGCCCTTTTGCTCAGCTATGTTGGAAATACCTCTGCCCTTCCTGGCAATTGCCTCCCACCAGCTCTATTGAAGATTTTGTTAGCAGTTTGAAAGCTGCAGTTGCCCAGCCTTTCTCTATGGATATTATCGTCCTGGTTGCTTGGGCTATTTGGAAAACAAGGAATGATTTTATCTTCAAGGATATCCAGCCCAACATGTATAGATACAGGAAGAAGTTCAAAGAGGAAATGCAGCTCTTAGTATATAAAGCTACCAGGAAAGCTTACCATGGCTTACAGCCTTGGGTAAATGCTTTCATCTAATTTTTCTTTGTTTCCCTCAGGCGTGAGGCCTCATTCCTTTTTTTTTTTTGCGAAGAAGGAACTGATTACATCATCCAAGATTCAACAGAAAAGCCCAGAAAATAAAGGAAATTACAGAAAGGTCCTTCTGAGCCCTAGCTTCATCCTCGTCGCAGAGAACGTTACGCCGGCGAAGCCCGCCGCCTCTCCTCCACTTCAAGCTTGGACTGGGAGGAGCCCCGAGCGGCCGGGGAGTCGACGTCCCTCGGCACCTGAGCACCTCCATCCTCCGCCACGCTTGACAAAGCCAGCTTGGACGACATCACCAGATCCTCCACAGTCGTCAACGACCGGCGCCGCCATCTCACGGACACCGGCGAGGGGGAGGTGCGCTCCGCGGCTGCGTCGAGTCGGGAACCCACCTGGGACAGCAGATCCGGCCCGGAGCTCCACCGGAGCATCCAGAACGGAAGGGAGGACCGCCATCATCAAAACGCTCTCCGGCCACGCCACCTCCACCACAGCGCCGCCGGCAGCCAAACCACTACTCCCTACGCTATGTACACGGCGTGATCCGCCGATCCCCCATCCTCCCGCCGCCGGAGCGGCTGCCGGAGGGTGAGGAATCGGCCGGATCGACGCCGGCGAGGTGGAAGCAACGGTGGGTCTCAAAAGTCGCCTCGCTCTCTACTGTAGATGGGGAACGAGGAGTCGGTCCAACTCGACTGTTTTTTGAGGCCTCATTCCTTTTAACTGATTGTACATATGTAAAACTCTCTGACCTCATTTAATAGAAAATTGAAAATATGCAGCAGGGCAACCTACTGTACAGCTTCAAAAAAAATCGGTTCTTTTCGTTCTAATTGATTGTTTTGATTTCCAAGAGATATTTGATTGAGGTATTCGGCCACATAGAATTGGTATTATCGACTATGGTTTATATTGAGTATGGGTCCATGAACAATATTAGCCTTGCTCTCATGTAGAAATGACGTATCCGCAAACTCAAAATTTATAAGTAAAAAATTCACGCCACAACCAAAGCAGCTAGCTCAACATATCAGTGACCAATGTTCAACGTACGCAACATTGCACACCTCCCTCTGCTATGCCAACTAATTAGCTTTGTTGGCTCATCTGTCGCACATAAAAAAACATTACTCTTACAACAAGTCATGGCTTTCTCTCGAAAGTATAAAAGTACAAATCCGATTCTTCACAAATAGTATGCCTTTTTGCAGGAGTCTAAACCTATATTTACACTTTCTTTGCACGGCTTCTCTTGTTGCAGATGACTCAAAGTTCATGCACCAACGAATATCTCAATATCATAAAGAAGAATTAAGATACAACCTGTGGCATCAACATATTTATATAGATGGTACAAAAATAGAGGTACACAACAATATAACAAGTTCCTCCACTCGTATAAAATGTGTGGACATTCTAAACAAGAAAACATATATTCTAGATCATGATTCTAAACATCGACGAATAATTCATTAAAAGAGCGCCACATTCTAGCTTGTACATGACTAGTTCTTCTGTTGTATGTGACATCCTGGCTCAGAGCTTAATAGGATTGATAGAATACTCATGTCAACAAGTTGCAACTTCTTTTCCGGAAGCTCATTTGAAAAGAACTCCGAGGTTAAGCGTGCTTGGCCCAGAGCGCTCCAAGGATGGGTGACCGACGGGGAAGTCATTCCTGGGTGCTCAAGAGTGTGGACAAAGTGCGCAGAAAAGACCAGTGTTGATCTGTGGTGTGACAGGCCCGGCCGGGTCAGGGTGTTACATTGTACACGACTAGAGGTTCTATAGGTAGTGTCTTCTAGTATTTTCATTGGGGTTGCTTTTTGTTAGTCTCATGTACGAAAAAAAAAATCATGTATGCTTTATCAATTGACTAACAACTTGATGGGAAATAATTAAGTTTACACAACATGGGCAACGACCACATATCTAGACTTAAAGCCAATGTACTATTTGAAAATTTACAAATTATATTTGGTTTTAAATAAAGATCGTGCATTTAATTTTTCTCTAGAACATAAGAATGATAATATATTCTCAAAGCCAGGTGGTTGTTACAATAGTTGTCGACTCTGAATTTGCAGGGCAATACACCCTCATCTCATTACAAGCATCACGAAAACATGTTATGTCAAAACTTATTTGTCTTCCAATGTTGTTATTTTGAAAGTTTTGACCGGTGACTCAAATTTCCGTTCCATAATCCATATGTCCAACTTGAAAAGACCAAACCTTCAACCTATTTTTTCTCTTCCAAAATCCTAATGTTCAACTAAAAAATCTGAACATTTTGACATGATTTTCCATTTTTATTACAACACTCTCACCATTTTAAAATGCTACTCAGGCACACCTACGTAAACCTCATTTCATGCAAATATTCTACTTGCAAATTCGGATCTTCAACTTTAAAACCCACAACCAATCTCTGGCTTACAATTTAGTGTTCAAGTGATTTTTTTTTACTGAGGAACCGGTTTGACCATATTTGGTTTTGGTTACTATTTTTTTTTGTGCCACATGTTGTAAGCTTTTTTCTCTGGTTAGATGAACATTTTTACAGAGTTTAGAATTTGTCTCGGTCCAAACAGAAATTTCAGAGTGAAAAGTAAACTTGCTCGAGAGTTTAAGATGAAAAAATGGACCTTTTCAATTGTATATCTCCAAATTCCATACGTTAACCGTTCAAATCCAAAACCATTCTCCGTCTTAGAATTGTATTTTCCCACAATCTGGACGATCAGCTTAAAGATCTAATCCTTGAGCCTACTAGAATTGCATTTATCTGGTTGGTGTTCGCGGCGATGGCGTGGACTCTGTGGACGATTCGTAATAAGATGGTGATAGAGCGGGTGTTTCTTCCACGTGCGTCTGACTCCATGTTTAAATTTCTGTCTTTCTTGCAGCAGTGGCACCCGCTTTCTAGACAGCGGGACAGGGGGCGGCTAGATGACATACTTGACAGACTCTTGGTGACCGCACGTCGCATCTCCTCCTCATCTAGCAGCTAGCGCCGGAGGGCCGCGTTTTTTTGTTCTTCCCACCTTTCCCTCCCCCCTTGCTTTTCTAGCTCCTTTTATCTTGTTGTTGGGCTTACTTGTGCTGTTGCTCCAGCAAACTTTTCTAGCTTTTCTTGGGTACTTGCGACTTTGTATGGACTTGCTTGGCATGTTGCTTTATTTATAAAGCGGGGCAAAATCCTGTTTCGAGAATTGCATTTATCTTAGACATACTCTCAAACGTTCTGAAATGCTACACCGGAATTCCCAGCTAAAACCCTGCACGGTTCTTCCGTGTAGTTTCCGCCTTCCGCCGCTCGCTCCCCAAGCACAACGTAGGGTTTCCACAGCTCCGCCCCCATGGCGCGCGTCGCCGCCTCCTCCTCGAAGTCGAAGGTGAGCTCACGCCCCTCCTCTCCCCTCCCCCGATTCCCCTCTCATCCAATTCCGAACCCTCACGGCTAACCCATTTGATCTCCATGCCAGTTCGAGGTGTTCTCCCGCCACCTCGCCGCCGCCTCGTCAGCGTGGGGCGCCCCGTCGCGGCTTCCCGATCCAGGTCAGTCGCCTCGCTTAAAGTTGGATATTTCCGCATGAATCGTCCGAGAAAAGCCTGACCCGGTGAAATCGTGCAGTGAGGGAGAGGACGAGCCCGAGTTGGTGGTGCCCCAGCAGGTCGTTCCATGGTATGCCCTCTGGTGGATTTGATGTGTTTTGTTGTTTAATAGTGTACCATTTTTCATTTTGCGATGTATAACAATTTGTCATCATAGGTGGGCATACTTTAACCTTGGAACCAAGTTTTAGGCTCATTTTTGTAATCAGTGTGCTTCTGTTTGCTTATTTTCAAGCTCATGTGAGAGTAGCTGTTCTGTTTAGTACATCAGATTATAATCGTATGGATTCTGTTTATCAGTGGTTTTCCTGGCACATTGCATCTCTCCTGGAATGCAATAATAAATCCCTTTCCTACTTCATCACGGCAAACAAACAGCTAACCAAACATCTAAGCATCTCAACCAGAAGAGATTATCCTACTTCACAGAAATAGGAAAGATAAGCTTAGCCTGCCGAAACACCTAAGTATCTAAATGCATCTCAACCAAATGAGATTATCATACCTTATTGCACTGATGAAGAGATCCTTAGTGTTATTTTGGCAATTCATAACTGAAGCTAAGATTTCATATTCTGGCTCCTCTCAATCTGGGCAGTCAACTTTTCTTCTATCAGTCCATCATTTACGACTCTTAGGGGATTGAATCGTAAACTTATGTGTCTGTGGGCAGTGGGCATCAATCATCTTATACATGGCATCTTGGTATTTTTTCTGTGCAGTAAACACAACCTATCAGCTTTTAAACGCAGAAGAAAAATAAAAGTGATCCAATGATGCACTATCCCCGAAGGGGATCAACCAGAATATATTTCTCACTGTCCTTGGCAGGGTGACACTATTATGTATTTGAATATAAACTATTCGTTTGGTGTGCAAATCTAAGTGTCAGAAATATTGGAAATTAGTTGTATCCATTTCTACCTCTGCCATTCATTCTACACAAAGTTAAGTTATCCAGCGATAGACATTCTATAATCTTTCAGGAGGCACTAGTTGTGCTAACTGCGCACAAAAAATAGCATTGTCAAAGTCCTAGTGATAGCTGATAATGTATTAAACAGTGAACGGAAGGCTCATTTGCTTTCATCTTTCCTTTTGAGACTATGAATGAAAATAATTGTTACTTCCGTTTGACTTTTGACTCTAGCTTCCTAGTGGGCCAGTGGGCCTCTTGATTCGAGTGAATTACTTATGATAGAAATTCTTCCTATACTGGTAGTTTGATTTGTATGAATTAGAAGAAATCTTTGGATTTTTCCTATGTGCTACTTTGTACTTAATTCCAAAGAAAAAAAAATCATTGGGTGCCACTTAAAACATGCATATGGCTCGTGATTTTCTTTTTTTCTTATGATGTGATCGGACACACTTTGGTTTGCGAGCATGTAGAGCTCAATAGGGCAGGCCATTGCAATTCTGCATTTTTTATTATAGTGTTTCTGAAATTCTGCAAATCGGAATGGCCCTGAGGCTGGCCTAATGCTACTGCTCTTAATAAAATCACAAAACTTCACCGCAATCAAGTTTAAAACAGTGTCCCTAGAGTCTGGTCAGCTCCAGCACTGGTACCTAGGGATGTAATCGGATTGGATCGGATTTTGCTCTTACCATATCCTCAACCATATTTTTTGGCCGGATTCGGATCGGAGTGGATAGTGGCCGGTTGCGGATTTGAATGCGGATGTTGAGCGGAGCGGAATAGGTACGGAAACGGTGCAGACTCGGGTCGGAAATAAAAATAAGCGGATAAATACATGCATATGTTGATCGACAAACTTTCAAAGCAAAATACTCGATGAAACAAGTTCAATGTACGCATACACTTTGATAGCACCATGGTAGCCAAGACAAGACAGTAAAGTAACACATAAATAGGCCTCCCCTGTCAATTACATAGCAAATCTGATTAAGCATTTCCTGAATAAATTTGCCATGGACAGGACACAGACCCGTACATACAGATGAATCAATTTTATTCACCAGCTTACACACAGCCGTGGGCAGGACACATGGTCACATTGCCTAAAAGAAATCAGCATGTTGAAGAAAAGGGGCAAGGGAGAAGTCCTCAAGTGTACTCACAGGCTGAAATGGTGCCAGCGACCAGATGGAGCGAGCGCCAGGATGGAGGCGCTGTGTAGGGTGGCGGGAGACGTCGACCTCAATGCAGCGTTGAGAGGAGAAGATCCACGAGGAGGTGCGGCACGTGAGGGGCGGCCGGCCACAGGGAGGGCGCGGCGGCGCTATGAGCAGGAGGGGCGGCGACGGTGCGGTTTGTGTCTCGTGAATTGATAGCGTTCGTCTCGTACAGGAATATAACTAGTTTTAGGTCATTCCGTTAGTAGCTTGGGCTGCTTCGGTGGTTGTTGGGCTAGGCAACAAGTGCAGTCCGATAAAATCCGGTTTTATTCGCTCGGATAATCCGTTCGCTGATCCGGATACTCCGAATCTGGTGAACATTTTGGCTACCATATCATGCTCCGCATCCGAGGCTTTTAATCCAAATCCTAATCCAAATCCGACGGATACTTGAAAACCGGATGCTGTTAAACCGGGTTCGGCGCCGGATTTGGACCGGAAATATCCTATCCGTTTACGCCCCTACTGGTACACCTGGTTAATACTGTTTACTGTTGCTCCTGCAACCGCGGGGGCTTGGTTGTTGGTGGAAGCTGCATATGAAGGCATATTTGAAACCTAACCTAACTAAAGGACAAGTTTAGTGGGCTAAATGGTCATTTGGACTGGTGGACCTTCCTTATTCAATCTTCCCTTTCTCTCTCCTCTTCCTTCCAGAGCTGCCCGGCCTGTTGCTTGTGCTGTTACTCAATCGCCTAGGCGGGCTATGCGCCACAAAATGCCTGCTTATTGCCTTCCTGAACCTTGGCCATGATAGCTGTTTGAACTGCAAAGATACAGTGTTATATTTATGCTTGATTTCATCATTTATCACAACCATATTCATCTTTACCATTTGTTAGACACAGGAACTCGTTACATGTTATGCAATGCAAATTTCTCATTTCAAACTTGCTTTTAATTGTGAATTATGAGTGTGATTACCTTTTATTTTTGTAAATGCCATGTTTCTTTTGATTATTTCTACGATAAGAATTTATATTTGTATGTTTTAGCAACAATGAGGGTGGATGCAAGGGATTACTATGATGTGCTCGGAGTGAGCTCGGACGCTTCTGCATCAGACATAAAGAAGGCATATTACGGGGTTTGTATTTTTTCCATCACTTTGTCTCATTTAAGACTTAAGATATAAATTATTGATAGACATAACTTGATTAACATGAACCGGCCCCGACCAAATAAATGAATATATCTGACATGTTGTTTGACATGCCATCATATTCTTTTGTTAGCTTGTTAGTTGTGCAGAAATGCACTATAATAACTGATTAGTAATACTTGGCAACTATGTGCTAGCTGGACTTTTCCTTCAGGATTGGATAGCCAAGACTTATTTTTTATAAAATTTATACTGGAGCAGGGAAAATCGGTCCATTTGAACACAACAGCAGAAGCTTTCTGTGCCCAGCTTTCGGGGCTTCTGCAGAGTAGATTAGCATGCTGCCAGTAGCCTTTGCAGAAACCAGTTATACTGCTTTCGTAAGACCTTTTTTCGCCTCCCAAATATAATTTTCTGAGGAGAAAGCCATTGTTGTTGTCACACGATATCTTTGAGAAACTAGATACTTTATTTGTATTTCCCTTTTCTTGGCCATGCCACATGTCTTTGAGAACATGGTAAGAATCCAGAGAAAAGATTAGATAACGCTAGGACCTGATCACTGACAATGTTAGCCTGCAGTCTCTTGTTTAAAAGCGATACATTTATCCTCATTTTTGTTACACTTTGTCATGAGAGGCACCTAAATTGAAATCACTAGTGCTAGTTTACGTAGCCAATGAGTATAGTTTGGCCATGGTGCACAAATACTTGACTTCCCCGCAGGCACTTGTTTACTTCCATACCAAACAGTATTCTTTTTCTAAAAAAAGCACTGAACACCTTTTGGGCTAGTAGAAGAGCTACTTTTTCTCGATGAAGGCTTACGAGAGAAGATAGTTCCCCTTCCTTACATAAACTATGTCTACATGATCAAATTCTTCTGATCTGTTGTTGAACTACATTATGTTCTTGGTATCTGCATGTCGTTTGATCAAACATATGATCAGGTTCTTAATTTGATCCTCGTGATCTTCATGTACTAGATAATCTGTCCGGTCTCCTATTTTTGACATTTGTTAGCTAGTCAAGTTTTAGCTTAACCGGCATGCTTCTCCAGCTTGCAAAGAAGTTCCATCCTGATACTAATAAAGATGATTCTGGCGCAGACCAAAAATTCCAAGAAGTTAACCGGGCCTATGAGGTATGGCGTTTTAGTACACACATTATTTTCCGTTTGGTGGTCCATGGAGCATGTTTATCTAAAAGGCTGCTATTGTTTGTGATTTTCTCTCAGGTTTTGAAGGATGATGATAAGCGTGAAACATATGATCAGGTTATTAATTTGTTTTGTATGAAATTAAATAATATTCCTATATAAACTCAATGCTGTCATAAATGACGAAACATCATTTTAGTCTCATTTCTGCGTTAGTTGTATAACTTGCTTACATAAAGCATCATATCACTGATTTCTCTAATCATTCATTTTTTATGACACAAAATAGTTAGTGATTAGTGTTAACTATTACATGTCGGCAGCTTGGAGTTGAAGCTTATGAGCGCCAAGCATCGGGTGGTGGCCCAGATGGTTTCCCTGGGGGCGGTGGGGGCTTTGCTGGCGATAATCCATTTGGTGATATTTTCGGCGATGTAAGATGTCCTTTGGTTTTATTTAGTACGCACTGAATTACCCCTTGCACCATTTTTAGGTTGTCATAATGTCACTGTTACTTTGTTGAAGTTATCCACTGCCACACTACCTAGCTAAACTAGGCCTCGAGCCACTAGACAAAACAAACATGCAGCAAGGAGCACTACACCTGCTGGGTCCCCGACGCGGAAGCCAACATGGTTATGTCTCCATAATAACGCCTCCAGGGAGGAAATGATGACAAGACGCCGCCGTCATCCGATCTAGCTACTCAAATCTACTCCCTCCGTTTCTAAATATAAGACTTTCTAGGCTTTCTGCATTTGTCCTGATTCGTTCCAAATGAGTGAATCAACACACTAAAACATGTCTACATACGTACGAATGAGGACAAATCCAGAAAGACTACAAAGTCTTACATTTTGGAACAGAGGGAGTATGTATTTGCGTGGAGGATGAGATCCAGAGGGTTTGGAGGGGGGTTCAGGGTTCCATGACGATGCAACCAAGATGGAAATGGTACTCTTGAGCATCGTCGTCGCCAGCACTGACAAAGTCAGCCAAGACTTTCGTCTAGAGTGCCACGACCACCACCTTTGCCGAACTGAGCGAGGACAGTCCACTGTGACGCCAGTCTCCGACACAACTAGAGAGCTGATGCCCAGATCCCTGCCGCCCACAAGGCCAGAGTAGACAGACCTCACAGCGCTGCTGCCACGGCAACATCCTCTATCCCGGAGCCATCGCTTTGGCGTCTGAGCTCAACACCTCCAAAGCGGCCACGAGCCCGCCGACGCCCACCGCAGCCTAGCCACACACTCCAGATCTGGCCACACCCGCCCATGCAGGCCCCTGCCACCGTAGGAAGCAGGGCCTGCCGCCACTGCGGTCTAGGCCAGTGGCAGCAGCAGAGTGGGAGTCTGGGATGAAGGCGCTGTGCAGCTGCTCAGGTCGCCTTGGGATTTCGGGCTGTGATTTAAAAACTGAAAATATGTGATTACCTTCTATGGAGGGACTTCAACACATAATTAGAGTTGTTTGTTAATACATTATACAAAGGTGTCCATGTAAACATTGTGCTACACATTGTCGTTTTTAATGTAGTGCAGTTCCTTTGTTCTTTGGTGAAAAGCATACGTTGCGTACACTTTAAACATATCATGTAGCAGTTCTTAGATTTTACTATCAGAATGGTCTTTAATATTTGAGTGGCCAAGCATGATTTGATACTATCCTTCTATATTTGTATTTGCCAAGTCTTCTTCCCCTCCATTTTTGAGTGACTTTTGTTCTTAGTTGTTTCATTTAACTATATATGAACCATCGTGCATGCCTCATATTTTTATATTTTGCCATGTCAACCAGATTTTTGACGGTGCGTTCACTTCGAGAGGCGGCCAAGATGTCAAGGTTTTTTATTGTTCTTCATTGCAACGGTGTACTTTAAATTAGACATATTGTTGCAATGCTTTTTTTCATTTCAATTGTAGATTCCTGTTGAATTGTCGTTCATGGAAGCTGTCCAAGGATGTAGAAAAACTATTACATACGAGACTGATGTTCTCTGTGGAACTTGCAGTATGTGTTATGACCTGTTTATCATTCCATTGCTGTAGGAACTTTTGAATTGTCTACATCCCCACCCTCTCGTTTTTATGGCTCAAGTGTAACTTTTGTTAATTGCAGATGGAAGTGGTGTTCCTCCTGGCACTGTACCTCAAACATGTAAACCTTGTAGAGGGTCTGGTGTGGTATGTCTCCTATTACATATTTGGCAGAGTATTTTCACACGTAGATTACTTTCCTGACATTCGCAGTGTTGTCTCTTATGAATACAGATATTCATTCAGAGGGGTATATTGAGTATTGAATCTACTTGTTCTCGGTGCGGTGGAAGTGGAAAAGTTGCAAAGGTACATTTGTGCTTCAGAGACATACTTTGTCCATTTGTTCCTCCATGTTTAGTTTCTATCGTGTATTGGCATATGAGGTGAACTTACTGGCTTTTCCAGTACACAATCACATCACTGTCATATGAGGTGAAGGAACATCTTCAATGCTTTTTTAACTATTCGCGGTAGTAATTCCTAAAATGTTTGCATTATGCCAAGTACATGATATGAATTACTCAATGTGATTGTACAGTAAACTGTTAATTTTTGAACTTTATATGCTATAATATCTATATCTTATAAGGGAAAACCCCACTGACATGCATTAATGCTAGTCTATCTCTACGTGCAAACTGTCCACATCATCCACTATTTGAGCCATTCGTTTATCCATCTCATCACACATTTTTTAATGATACTCTATCCATACATTGAAAGCTATTCACATTATAAATTCATTTACCCATACAATTTTCTACAACATCAGTTTTAGGTGTTAATTATACGAATATTCTATACTGATTAAATTTAGATTCTCGATTATTGTGGCCAATCAATTCCTGCATATTCCCGAGTTTTCCATTGCATGCGTCGTATGTCCTTTCATTTATACTACAATTTTTTTTTAAAGTTCCCACTGCAACACGTGGGGTATTGTTCTAGTATCTCTTATGTTGATGGTTCTGGGAGGCTGCGTGGGGTATTGTTCTTGTATCTCTTTCATTTATACTACTTAATCTGCTTTTTTCATGTTCCACTTGAAGAATTTTTGCAAGACTTGTAAGGGTGAGCAGCTAGTTAAGGGGAAAAAGTCAGTCAAGCTTGACATAATGGCTGGTAAGAATGACTCAGCTCTACCAATGCATTTATACGCTTGATATGTGAAACATAACTTGGTACTAAAATTTGGATGTGCGGAACATCTGGGTGTGTTTAGCTAAGGTTTTGCTTGACCATGATTTGGCCAATTGGCATAAAAAATGTACCAGAGCGACCAAAGGGTCATGCACATGCCAAAAGATTGGTAACCATCCAAATAAGGTAGGTTATGTTTGGCCAGTAGCCACAAATAAAAATAATCTTTCTGCAAATCTTTTTTGTTTGCCTGTCGCTCTGCATGCTGTAAGCCTGTAAGGTGTGAACTTATGGCATTGCAAGTAAGACAATAACTTACTTAGGTGTACATACCACTGATCCCAACCCAACTGACCTATTTGACACGATGCGGAAAGTAGATCTCCCCTTCCAGTTATTCATTCGTTAGCCTAAAAGCTTCACCTGGTTGACCAGATAAATTACTTCTCTCTGGTAGCTTTCCCGAAGAAAACAACAGTTTCACAGGTTTCTCTAGTGCTTTTATATTCGAAACACACGCGGGTGGGGGGCAGGAAAAGAGAATATCAGTTAACAAACAGTACATTTTTTTGTTGGTCCATCTCAGTAATATGTTGGCTCTCAGCTCTTTATGCCTAATGTAAAGAAGGTACTTTTGTGCCAATAGCTCAGCTCACTGTCCTATAATATATGCTTCTATTTAATCATCTTTCCTTTTCTGTTAATGTTTGAGTATTCTTTGCTACAAGTATGCAACAACGCAGGTTTATTTTGGAGTTATATGAAAATACTTACATTAACTGGAATACATCTTCAGGAATTGATGACAATGAGACTATGAAGGTTCGTGGTCAGGGTGGTGCAGATGTGGAGCGCAATAAACCTGGTGACCTTTTTTTAACTATCAAGGTCACATTTCTCTTTGGTCAAATTTTGAGTTAATTATGTTAGTCCAGTCTGTACCTTGCAAGTGAAATTATGGTTCTTTTGTGGTTGTTCTGCTGTTAATCTAGTTAGTCAGAAGAATATTTAGTAATTCTACTAATATTTTGATGAAAAAAAAATCCTCATTTGTAAGTGCTTTTGTAAAGGAGCCTTAATACTCCTTTTCCGTTACAGGTGAGAGAGGATCCTATCTTCCGTAGAGAAGGCAACCACGTGCATGTTGATGCCGTTCTAAGCATGGCCCAGGTGACCTCTCTTTATACTATTTTCGCCCTCCCCTTTGCTGGTGTTTTGATCTATCTGAATCTTAAGTAACCATATTATGCAAATCATATCTTTCTCAAAAAGAAACAATCCAGTCCTGTGTCACCACCTACTATGCACCGATATTTTGCACAATGTCCTAGCAGTATCACCAGACTTATCAGATACTGGTACACCATTGATACAACTCCAATGTGTATCAGGCTTTGTCAGTTAGGTGTTTGAAAAATAAATAAGAAAGTTCGATGCAAATGTTACCATCGCGCATGATCCATATTTGAATTTGGTTGACGGGGAGCTCTAAAAGCTGCTTGATTTACAGGCTGTGCTTGGTGGAACTGTGACAATACCAACCCTCACAGGAAATGTTTCAGTCAAGGTATATATTGGTTCTTCAGTAATTTAATTTTGACGGTTGGCACATGACGCTTGTATCTGCTGGATGCTGCTCTATTTCCTAAAGCTTACCTTGCATATTGTATTCCTGCCAGGTCCGCCAAGGTACCCAACCAGGAGAAAAGGTTGTCCTGCGGGGGAAAGGTTGTCATTGTAGTTACCTAAAACAAGCACCTTTATCTGAATCATACTGTTGTTAGCACACATAACTTTCCCTCTTTTCTTTTTGCAGGAATAAAGGCGAGAAATTCGTCATCGTACGGGAATCATTATGTCCACTTCAACATCAGAGTCCCGACGTATGCTTCTTCTCCTCGACCAAATACCAGCTCCACAAAAGAAAACAACCCCTCAAAATGGGTATTTTATTTTGTCTGCTTTGCAGGGAGCTGACACCACGACAACGAGAGCTGATGGAGGAGTTCGATAAAGAGGAGAGCAACGACGTGGCGAGAGTTGCTGCTGCATCTGGATGAAAATGCCCTGCTCACTATTCTTTAATTATTGTCACACATAATAAGTTGAAAGCCCTGCTTGAAGGGCTTGTTATATACACCATGCATGTCTGTAGGCGTTAGATGGTGTGAGTTTTGCCCTGTATAATATACACGCTACCGTAACTGACAAGCCTATATTTTTTTTTTTTGAAACGGGAGCAAAAGATTTACCCAATCTATTAATTAATAAGAAGAGAATTGCCCAGCTAATTAACGGAAAACCATTAGTACAACACACCGACCAAACCGAACTACTCACAAAGCAAGACCACCACACGGCCACAACCAACGAACTCTCCGAACACCCAACAACCGCAACCCCTAACACTCGATAACACCTCAAGAAAAAGCATAGGGCAACACCCAAGCCACAGAACCATCCATCAAGCGGTCATGAACGCCTTTCCTACTGCACCACTCTTCTTGTCTTTGCATTTGAGTGACTTCTCCTTCCGAATGCCGGTTTGAGGATAATCACCCACCTTGCTTTTGCGCTTGGTTGTCGTCCCCGTTAGGAGACAAGCAATCGCCCTTCCACATCCAGGAATGGCAGCCTCCAAACCACTGAGCAAATCACAAACCTCTTTTGCAAGGAGAGCATCGGAATCATGCGCCAGCGGGAGTGGAATGGGTGTTGAAACCACATCTGATCCCTCAGGCGAGGTCATGGTCGCCGGCGAGTCCACCTTCATATGTTGCACTGACAGAGGCAAAATAGGGCTCGCACAACGCTCCACAAGATCAGGCATGAGCTGCAACAACGATGTCGCGACTGTGGGACTGGCCTCAACCTCAGTGGTAGCCGGAGCAGAGAACAAGGCGGACAACGAAGACGGACTTTCTCTCACACGAGGGGAGAAACAACCATAATGCTCCGCTCCCCCATCCTCTGAAGAGCCAACATCAACCACACCAAGAGGACACGACGTAGGCAAAAGAGAGACCCTAACCAGAGCAACCTCTGCCCGCTCGAGAAAGCTCTCAACCCGCGACATGCAATCTTGCAGCTCGGAGCGAAGCAGCTTGGCTTGCTCAACCATGATGGACGGAACCTGCACATCAGTCGACTGGCGAGGTGGCTCTTGCTTCTGCTGTGGACAGGGAGGGGATCGCTGCCAATTACGAGGATGGGTAGCGGAGGGCACGAGTGGAGCGCGTCGATCTTTGACCGGAGGAGGGCGTGGAGCAGTTTTCCCCGTGCAGTACCTCGCTTTGTGGCCAAATTGGTGACAATTGTTGCATCTCAGTGGCTCACGGCACACCGATGCCCAGTGCCCAGCTTCATGGCAACGATGGCATCTGCCATTGAGCCAGGCAGGAGGCGGAGGACGGGTCTTCAAAGCCGGCGAGGTGAAAGCCGTGCGGCGGCTGTGCCTAGACTGGACAAGCTGCCAAGGCGCCTCCTCACGCCCCACACCGCACGTCTCTGCCGCCTCCAAACGCAGCACATGCGAGCAGGGTGCAGCCGCAGTTGGCACAGGGTGCTCTTGGGTGGTTGTCTTGGGGCCGAACTCGTCGACGGCGACGACCGAGCACAACGGCGGCAGTGGAATTTCTGAATCTTCTGATGACGAACCTTGAAGGGGCGCAACCGGCTGTCCGTGGAGAAAGGCCTCGAGCGTCGTCACCACCTCATAGCTAGGAACGAGGCAACAAGGAGCAGGCCCATGAGCAGGTGAGTGGCAGCCGTCCGCCGGAAGCAGCGAATGGGCCGGCTCCAAAACTCCTTGAACCAGCTGGCCGGACGGGGCGTTGGTGAGGGGAGCAGTGGCCGCCGTCGTAGGCTTGGGGCGAGGGAGTGCCGCACCAGCCGCCCTCCAATGCCGGGGTCGGCCCTCCGACGAGCGAGCATCGCAGCGGCGGCGAGCGCGGCGGCGGATGGAGCAGGCAGCGGATGGAGCAAGAGCTAGCCTCAATAGGACATGGTAATCGCGCCTCAATAGGACATGGTAATCGCAAAGATATAGTGTGGCTTTCAACGAATGGCAAGGGTAAAGGTTGGCGATGTTATACCTTTCGTCGATGTTCTTCACCCTTTGTTGTAGAAGTGTCATGCTTGCCCACGGATTTTGGTGGTGGTGTATGATGGATCAACCGCAATGGTGACGTAGGCCTTGATCGTAGCTTCGAAATGAGCCAAAGAACACCAAAAACGGAGTCCGGAATCAAAAGATATGGCTAAAACCGTTTTCTGAAATTTCAGTTTTTCCGCAAGTTCGGTAGTACCGGGCAAAATGGGTCGGTAGTACCGGCCAGGGTCAACGCAGGTCCGGTAGTACCGGAAATATGGGCGGTAGTACCGGCCGTGGATGCAATTCGTGCCCGAAACTCGAAATTTCGCGATTTTGGGCGGAAAAACGGCTCGAAAATGACCAAATCGGATGGGAAATCAATGGAATTAGGCCACGGGAACGCAAAGGAAGGTAGATCAACAAGTTTAGCAATAGATCTATGGATCAAAACCTACCAAAACGCACAAGAATCTCAGATCGGTCCAAAAGCAAATTGGGGCTATTTTTGGTGGAAATTTTCGAATTTCTCAAAATTAAAGAAAAATTTGGGGGATTTGGTGGTGGAAACACATGTCAAATCCGTGGCAACCATGCTCTGATACCATATGGTGTAGTACGGGACTACAAGGGTGGCCCGATCTTCACGGATTGACGGAGGATGTGGACGAACGCACGCAAGAACATGAGGAACACGAAGAACACCAATAAGAAAGCCCCGAACACAAGAACACACACACGATACAAGAACCGTTTCCCTTACCGGTCGGTCCAACCGGCCCAATAGAATCCACACGAAGGTGGGAGATCGGCAAGTAGATACAAGAAGGGATCTTGGATGGTTGTTTCTCCAACGGTCAACCGAACCGCTCCAATAAAGTCACCCGAGGATGAAAGATTGGCAAGTAGTCAAACTACAAGTAGAGGTCTTGAATCCACAAGAGGGATCTTCTCCACAAGGGGAGGAAGGAGACCGTCTTGAGGTGGGGAGCACAGCTCTACTCTAATCTCAAAACATAGTCTATCCCTAGATCTAGCCAAGGGGTGCCTATTTATAGTCTAGGCCCAAAGGGCAAAGGGGAAGGGGATACATGGGTCAAAGCCCAGATCTGCACACAGGCACGCGCAGGGCCGGTAGTACCGGCGGATACGGTCCGGTAGTACCGGACGCGCGCAGGTCCGGTAGTACCGGAAGTATTTCCGGTAGTACCGCTTAGAGCGGCAGAGAGTCCAGTCGCTCCCGAGCTTCGGCGGTAGTACCGGGCTGATGTGGCCGGTAGTACCGGCCAGACTTCAGCGTCTCTTCCTTCTTCTCTTCCAGGCCACCGTCTTGTCGGACTTCATTCCTCTTACGCCTTGGCCATCTTCCCGTGGACTCGTAACCGTGGTGACACACCTAGAAGTGTAAAGGGAACAATGGTCAAGTAGTATACCATTCAAAAGGGTCGGAAGTGAGTTCTCGAAGAGGAATGAGTTCACCTTTGATGTCCATTGTGACTTGTGATGTATTGGAATGCTTGACATGGTGATGGTCCTAGGTTGGGCTACATCATCTCCCCCCCCCCCTTTAAAAAGAGTCGTCCTCGACTCTTGCTCATCATCATCATGGCAAGGAGGTAGATGCGTAGAGCTTGTCGTGTGGTTCACCATGTAGTCGATGGAAATGATGTGGCACTTCTTCAACATTCCTTTGCCTTTCAAGTAACCTACAAGACTCACAAGGAAGACGAAACAACACTCAAAGAGTAGGCAATTCTTGAAAGTCATCGCATGAGCACTTATGTAGAAGGAAGTCACCTTAGCAAGATGTCGATGTGCTCTTCTTGCAAGATCTTCCGTCATAGGAATGCGTGGTTGAAGCAACTCATGGAGGCTCATCCAAAGGTACGACCTACACATCAAAGACCAAGCAAACCATGTGTGTGCAAGATAGAGGAGCATATCATCAATGACATGTCCATTCATGTTCATTACACCATTAGCACAACACAAATATGTGAAATTCAAAGCATATGCAAGGTCAATGTGCAAGCAATTTCTTGGAACATCCTCAAAATGTGGGAACACAAAAACTCCATGAAAATTTTGAACCATATGATCAACATTGCACACAAGGCATTGGAAAGAGAAATTGGTCAACATCCTTGATGCAATAAGCGGAGAAGTTGGCAAAAACACACGATGAGCAATGTCGAACTTATCAACATGGGTGCAAACAAACCATAGGAAAGAGCAAGTATTCGAAATATTTGTTGCAACACCAAATGAGTAGAAACCAAAACACTCATGACAAGACATGCTCAAAATGTCATTATGGTTGCACACAAGCCATTTAAAAGAACAAGTGGTCATCATATTTGTTGCAACACATAAATCATTCACATAAAAGATGGGGAAATTTGTCTTGCCATAGGGGAAAGCATTATCACAAACATGTTTGCAAACAAACCAAAACCAAGAGAAATTGTTCAACTTGTTTGATGCAAAACATGGGAAGGGTATGAGAGTTGGTTTCGATCCACAACTCAAATGTATGCTCTCAAGAGCTCTTATTGTCAACTCATGCTCAATTGAGGTTGACATTATCATGCGTTTACCGGTACACACAAGACACCATATAAAGAAATTATGTGCACGGTATATGAACACATCATCCATCATGAAGTGTCTCTTCATTTGCACATCACCAACCACACAAAAATCAATTGGAAAATATGACATATGTGGATAGTCACTATGCAAAGTGAAGGATGGAACAAGGTCCATAAGAGAAAACGAAACATCTCCAAAAAGTGAGAAAGCTATGGGGGCAATCTCATTATCAAACATTTCAACATTATTGCAAGCAACACATGTGAAAGAGAAATTGTTCAACATGTTGCATGCAACAATGGGAGAAAAATGGAAACATTCATAACAAGGCATGCTCATGGCAAAATCATCACAAATAGGTAATTCCACATGATCAACATTGGTTTCAAACAAAGTATCACAAGGGAATAAGAATGAATCATATGATGTGCAATCAAGTCATCCATAGCATGCGAGCAATCATAGTTCATCATGTCCACTAGCGGGATCATGTCACATCAACACCCATACCTTGGTAGTCCCGCTCATGTGAAGTAGGTGTTGAAGTAGTAGGGGCTTCCATGTAGCCGACTTGTCCATCTTGAAGTAGACATGGGGTGGCATCATCATCATCCTCCATGTACATCTTCTCCATTTGAGGCACCATCATGTCGAGGAGTGGCGTCTCATCATCCATGGAACCTAGCACACAATGAGAAAACACACTAGAGGTAGAGGTTAAGTTGTTAGCAATCGAAATGGCCTCACAAGACCTATCAACTACCTCTCTCAACTCTAGTGGTGTATCACTCATTCCCTCAAAGTGGTAGCACTCAAACTCACATATGGTGGAGGCACTCAACTCACTCTCACTCTCACTCAAGTGGGCTAAGTGGCTCTCATTCTCACATGGGTTTGGTACCATCTCATAATGCAAACTCATAGGGATATGCTCGGTTTCCTCAACTCCATTCGCCGCCAAGGTTGAAGGGAAACTCCCATGCTCAACCTCCTCAATCATCTCGCCTCCAAAGGTCAATGCCATAGTGTAGGCATCATCACTCGACTCCTTTGCCGAAGGGAAAATCCCATGCTCGGCATCTTCACTTGGCGCATCAACCAAAGTGATAGCATCATCCATGCTCGCCTCCTTGGTCGAAGGGAAAATCCCATGCTCGACCATCTTGTCACCGTCTTGGTCACCGTCTTGTTCACCAACTTGGCATTCCCACATCAAGTGACCTCTTCTATTGCATAGTGGGCACAAGAGATTGGGACATTCTCGTGGATCATGGTCTTGGACTTGGCAATTGTCGCATAGGAGGTCTTCATCTTGCCATATGGGGGCCAATGTGGTGGTGGCACTTGGTGTAGAAATCATATCAAGAGAAGTGCTTGAGAAGGGTGCCGTCTTGGTTGTGGCCTCACAAGTGTTGCCATGCTTCTTGCGGTGTCGACGTGAGCTTGACCGTTGCTCGAAGAACTTGTCGATGTCGGCCATGAACTCGTCAACAATAGCATCAACACTAGAAGGAGACACGATAGGATGTGTACTTGCTGCCATCTTGGATGTGGAGGTTGCACCTTGAACTTGGAGTGTAGGCGTAGGTGCTTGATGGCGTGGCGTCCGTCTTGACTTCTCCTCATGTCTTTGTTGGCGTTCTTCATTGGAGGGATGACGTCGAAAATTGTTTGGATGCTTCTCCTCATGTCGACGTCGGCGTGCTTGTTGCTTTGATGACCTTGTCTTGGAACTCCCACTCGAACTTGGTGATATGTTCCGAAGTTTGGCGAGTGTGGTGAGGTCATCTTGGAGCTTGGACAAGTTGCGGTCGACCTTGTCAACGTTCTTGTGGCGCCTTGTAGAGCGTGATGAAGGATGTAGGCTCTTGGCAAGCTTGTCAATGGCGTCCTTGAGATTTTGGAACTTGGCATCTTTCTTGTGGCGCCTTGATGAGCTAGATGGGCCTTGACTTGGCTTGGCCTTGTCGATGCACTTCTTGTGACGCCGTCTTGTGGTGGATGTAGAATGTCAAAGCTTGGCGCTCTTGGCGATGTCCTTCTCATGGCGCCTTCTTGAAGTTGATGGAGATTTGGGACACTTGGCACATTTTGCAATATCCGTCTCATGGCGCCTTCTTGAAGTAGATGGAGACTGTCGAAGCTTGGCACTCTTGGCGATGTCCTTTTCATGGCACCTTCTTGAAGTAGATGGAGCTTCATAGGATGGACTCATGGTGGTCTTCTTGTTGCTCCATCTTGAGCTTGAACCATAATGGGTTGTGCCATGACGCTTGGTAGTGCCGTTCTTGAACATGGTGGTGATGGGGGTCCTCTCCTCTTGTATGTTGTCGAAGTCGTCGCACATGCTACAAGAGTAGTAGTCGTAGACGTTCTCCACCATGTCATCGGAGTGGTAGTCGTAGTAGTGGCGCTCCACCATGTTGTTGTAGTCGAAGTTGGTACCATGTGATGAGGCATGTGAAGACACTTGCGCCTCATTGTCGTTGGAGCTTGTGTAGTCGGAGTCGTGGTAGATTCGTATGTACTTGGAGTCGATACCATATGATGAAGGTTGCTCGACGTCATGGTACCGCTCCTTGTCTTGTACGCTCGAATAGTCGGAGTAGTTGTAGCGGAAGTCTTGGTGATGATCCATCATGTCATGGGGGTCATTGTCGGTGTAGTCGTAGTAGTCCCCCATGTCCTCAAAGTTTGAGGCATCATAACCCATGTGACTCATCGTGTACTCAACATCATCTTGTCCTCCATAGTGGCATTCACTCTCCCTACACATGTCAACTCACAAGACAAGTGTATATATGTGGAGTGGACAGGAACTAGAACACAACCTCTCACCTTGTAGATAGTATTGGACGTCGTGGACAACCAAGGAAACGATCACAAAGTAAAATGCTTGTGTTCAAGTATCCAAAGCAAACTCCAAAACACACACGGCTTAAAAGTTGGTAGGAAGGTATGGTAGGAGGAAAGCAAATTGAACCAACCGGAAACCAAGATATTGTCAAAGCAAGTAGAGAACCACGATGATCACAAAGCAAATACAAGTCAATCTCAAAGATAGGAATGTAGTTCAAGGAAACACACGCACGGAAAGATAAATAGGACTTATGCAACCAAGAAGTGAGCTAAAGAACTATATGATCCTAGCGAAGACTATAAGCTCGTGTTGCACAAGTACAAGGAGAGCCACTAGCTCGATTGCAATTTATTGGTGGGCTACAAGATTTGCACAACAATGCACCACCTACAAGATATTTATCGAGCTTGCGCTTTCCTACTAGATATGGCAAGTGGTGTTTCTTTCTTTTCTTTTTCTTGCACTTTTTGCTTCTTTTCTCTTTTGCTTCTTTTCTCTTTTGTACACCCACTTCTTTTGATGCCAACACAAGATATATGATATATGAAAACTAGCGCACAACTTTTGTTCGGAAACTACACGGTGCAAATGTGCAAAGCCCAAGCAATCATCAAGAGCTAGCCTCAATAGGACATGGTAATCGCAAAGATATAGTGTGGCTTTCAACGAATGGCAAGGGGTAAAGGTTGGCGATGTTATACCTTTCGTCGATGTTCTTCACCCTTTGTTGTAGAAGTGTCATGCTTGCCCACGGATTTTGGTGGTGGTGGATGATGGATCAACCGCAATGGTGACGTAGGCCTTGATCGTAGCTTCGAAACGAGCCAAAGAACACAAAAAACGGAGTCCGGAATCAAAAGATATGGCTAAAACCGTTTTCTAAAATTTCAGTTTTTCCGCAAGTTCGGTAGTACCGGGCAAAATAGGTCGGTAGTACCGGCCAGGGTCAATGCAGGTCCGGTAGTACCGGAAATATGGGCGGTAGTACCGGCCGTGGATGCAATTCGTGCCCGAAACTCGAAATTTCGCGATTTTGGGCGGAAAAACGGCTCGAAAATGACCAAATCGGATGGAAAATCAATGGAATTAGGCCATGGGAACGCAAAGGAAGGTAGATCAACAAGTTTAGCAATAGATCTATGGATCAAAACCTACCAAAACGTACAAGAATCTCAGATCGGTCCAAAAGCAAATTGGGGCTATTTTTGGTGGAAATTTTCGAATTTCTCAAAATTAAAGAAAAATTTGGGGGATTTGGGGGTGGAAACACATGTCAAATCCGTGGCAACCATGCTCTGATACCATATGGTGTAGTACGGGACTACTAGGGTGGCCCGATCTTCACGGATTGACGGAGTATGTGGACGAACGCACGCAAGAACACGAGGAACACGAAGAACACCAATAAGAACGCCCCGAACACAAGAACACACACATGATACAAGAACCGTTTCCCTTACCGGCCGGTCCAACCGGCCCAATAGAATCCACACGAAGGTGGGAGATCGGCAAGTAGATACAAGAAGGGATCTTGGATGGTTGTTTCTCCAACGGTCAACCGAACCGCTCCAATAAAGTCACCCGAGGATGAAAGATTGGCAAGTAGTCAAACTACAACTAGAGGTCTTGAATCCACAAGAGGGATCTTCTCCACAAGGGGAGGAACCATCCCCACAAGGGGAGGAAGGAGACCGTCTTGAGGTGGGGAGCACAGCTCTACTATAATCTCAAAACATAGTCTATCCCTAGATCTAGCCAAGGGGTGCCTATTTATAGTCTAGGCCCAAAGGGCAAAGGGGAAGGGGATACATGGGTCAAAGCCCAGATCTGCACACAGGCACGCGCAGGGCCGGTAGTACCGGCGGATACGGTCCGGTAGTACCGGACGCGCGCAGGTCCGGTAGTACCGGAAGTATTTCCGGTAGTACCGCTTAGAGCGGCAGAGAGTCCAGTAGCTCCCGAGCTTCGGCGGTAGTACCGGGCTGATGTGGCCGGTAGTACCGGCCAGACTTCAGCATCTCTTCCTTCTTCTCTTCCAGGCCACCGTCTTGTCAGACTTCATTCCTCTTACGCCTTGGCCATCTTCCCGTGGACTCGTAACCGTGGTGACACGCCTAGAAGTGTAAAGGGAACAATGGTCAAGTAGTATACCATTCAAAAGGGTCGGAAGTGAGTTCTCGAAGAGGAATGAGTTCACATTTGATGTCCATTGTGACTTGTGATGTACTGGAATGCTTGACATGGTGATGGTCCTAGGTTGGGCTACATCAGGGAGCAGGGGCGAAGCCAGGGCTGCAGGAGGAGCACCGACTTTCGACCAGTAGGAGCTGAGAGAGGTCGCGGCGGGGATTCCGGATCCGGTCGCGGCGACCGCAGAGGAGCTCGGATGGAGGAGATCCGGCTGGCGGTGGAGCGCATGCACCGGCCGCCAGCGGGGTCGTGAGAGCCCCATGCCTAACGGTCAGCTGCTCACGTAGCCTATATTATTGTAAACTTCTGATACATAGTCATTGATACCTTTGTAACAACAGATGAAGTTGAACCGACAGAAAACATTGTTTTGGGATGGGACTATCACTGTGTTTTTCAACATGAATAGACTGATCAGATATGACTCTCAGGATTGTGACCGTACATGAAAAAGACCCTCGCTTGTTTGGACCATGCGACTTGGGGCTATCGCCCCTGAAGGTGTCTGGGAGAGATCTCGCTAAATGGACTCTAAGCCTTCTCGCAAACAAGCGAAGTAGAAGGGGGGGGGGGGTGGTTGACCCTAGCATGCAGCCGCCGGCTCTCCTGTCCACTTCCCAATTCCTGCCGCTGGCCTCGCTGCCACTGTGACGGCTCTCACCCCCGAAGGTGGCTGGGAGAGATCTCGCGGTGGACGCGTTACCTGGCCGGCGTTGCTCGTTTGTCGGCGTGAGGAGGAGGTTCATATGGTGAGCAGGTTTACGGCATGTGGTACTTGATGGCGCGCATAGGTCGGGGTTTACGGGCTGCTCTTGTGGAGCTCCTGCGGTGCTAATCCTGATACAGCTTGGGCGGATCGAAGGTGGCTGTTGCGGGGTTGTGGTTGGAGCCAGAACCCCTAACTTTGCCACCTTGACTTATCGTTGAGTTTGGGTCACTGACAATGTGAGTGCTGTTTGGTCCCAATTGTCAGTGACCCAAAGTTAGAGTTAACTTAGGGTGGCAAAGTCAGAGGATCCCGTTCCCGTGATGCTGCTCGTGGAGTTGTAATGCTGCCTACGACATGGAGGATGTGTTTCCGGCTGGGCTCGGGCTGGTCTTAGACGTGCTACCCGTGACTGGCCCTGAGTACCAGTTTCTTCCCGGTGGGGTGCTTCAGCGCAGAGGATGCCGGGGCGGCGGCCCCGGGCTATGCTCGGCTTGTCGTCCGTGAGGTGGCCATGGTTAGCGGATAATGCCTTCTCGCAGATTGGCCAACTGAAGGTGGTGACTTCGACCGTTGGAGCATGTGTTCCCACATGGGCTCGTTACTAGGTGGAGGTCGATGAAGAGAAGCCGTGTTTTCACCGTCACGGGTGGTGTGGTGAAATTCCGGGCGGCGATTATACAATTTGTGTTATATTGGACAAGAAAAACATTGCAATCGTAAACCTATTCCATTCCTGTAATATATATTCATGGAATATTCTACATTTCAAACTTCAAAGTGCATTTTTCTAATTATCTGAGAGCATGTGTTCTTTGTTACATGTTCAGGTTTTCATTACCTCCTTGACAGAGTTTAATGCTCCGGCGGCGACTCCATCACCACCGTGAGATCAAACTCATTTTCGGCTTGGTTTCCACTTCAGCTACCTTGTTCTTAATTATGTCTAAGAGATCTCGCTGTCTACCTGGTCGTTTTTCTCTTCATAGCAATCTAGAACTAAGTTCCCCGCTGGTAAGGTTTGCCTAGGAGCTTTTGATGGCGAAAAGTTATCGCAAAGCGCTCTACCGGAGCTAGCGGTGAGGATGGGGATGTTGACGACATGTTTGCGCATCTAGAGTTAAGAGACGATGAACTTGATGATGTTGTGCTGCGCGTGGAGGAGGTTAAAGAATTTCAAAAGGCGGGGTGTTGGATGGTAATTGGGAAAGTTCATACCATGAGACTGTTTAGTGCTGAGGCGCTTCTCGAAAAGATGAAGAACATATGGAATCTGTCATGTGAACCTAATTTCCACGAGGGCGGGGAGAATCTATTCAACTTTCGGAGGCATTGCCTCAATGATTGGAAGAAGGTTGTGCACGAACATCCGTGGATGTTCTACGAATGGTTTTTTATGATTGACAACTACGATGGGCATAGAAATCCAGAGGCATGCATGTGTGGGCTCAGATCTTGGGATTTCAA